>JAWRYS010001111.1:0-640000 GCA_034769895.1 Magicicada septendecula
TAGTAGGCTAACTGACTCAGCCCATGTATGCAACCGTTGGGCTACTATAGCCTCCTCTGCCTTCACACTAGATGCACACCCTGCTGCCGACGATATGCACCATTCTGCCAGGCCAGGGCCCAGGATAATTCCAGACTGCCCTGAGAGAACCCCCATCTCTCGTTTGCTTACCGATCTACTCCGCCGAAGGGATTGATCACCACAACCTTTGAGTAGATTGTTCGGCGTAACAGGGCCCACCGACGTGTAGGTGAGAGTGGAGTTAGGGTGGGTAGGCTGGTACATTTCTCTTCTATGCAAGCATATGTTTGCATCACATCCCCTTTGGACCCCTAATATATACAATCAGCAGTTTTTATTACAATTTAGATGTTTTCAATTCACACAAATTACAGAGAGTGAGTGACAGTGCGAGAGAGTTAGTTAAGTCGTAAATTTCCTTGGTGGAACGTAGGGCCTCAACGACATTCTCCAGCGTGTTCTGTCCATTGCCAGGGCCTTCACCTCCCTCCATGTCTTGTTGAGATCAGCCAGCTCTCTTTCCATAGTCCTCTTCCAAGTGTTTCTAGGTCTTCCACGTCTGAGGCTAACTTGCGGATTCTAATGCAGTGCCTCTCCAGCTATATTTTCTGGTGGTCTTCTCAGGGTGTGGCCGATCCACCTCCATTTTCTTCTCTTCATCTGTATTTGGATGGTACGCTGACTTGTGTCTTTCCATAGATCTCTGTTCGAGATGGTCTTGGGCCATCAAGTTCTCATTATTTACCTCAGGCAATGGTTTATGAAAGTCTGTAAACTTGTGATGATGTCCTTTGTCACTTTCCAGGTCTCACATCCATGCACCAACACCGATTTGACATTTGAGTAAATTATTCTGAGTTTTGTCTTCCTGGGTATATGGGGTGACTATTCCTGGGTATGGGTATAAAACTTGTACTTTTATTAATCTGTCTATTTAGATCTTTGACATACCGGTGTGTAGTGTCCGATGCTAGGTTTATAATATTATTGTTTGAAATGAAGTTATGAACTTTATTCGTGTATGTTACATTATCCATTATTAATGGAGTTCTGCCTTTATCTGCCTTACTAATGATCGCATTATTATCAAATAATTTGGATTTTATCTGTTTCAGTATTTTATAGTTTTCTCTGGATCTATTGTTATTAGTTGAACGATTAGACGAGTTAGGCGTCATGTGTGTGTTCATGATTCTCCTGAACCGGTTGTTTATCAGATGACGTGTTTCGCCTTGCATTTTTGGATCAGCGATGGCTTTCACTGCTGTTTCGGCGCTGATAACGCGATGCTTTTTTACAGTCAACGCGATGGTTTGGCAATGGGCTCGCCGCTATCAGGCCTTTTAGCAGATATTTATTTTAATCATTATGAAAATACACACTTGTTTTCTAATAATAATCATAAGAAAGCATCGTGTTCTACGCACGATATGTTGATGACACATTCATAATACACAAGGGCAGATTACGTCAAATAGAAAACTTTAAAAATCTTTTAAATAATATCAACAAACACATTCAATTTACACATGAAACAGAAATAGATAACAAACTGAATTTTCTTGACTTGACCATCACCAAATGTGATGATAAATTGAAATATAGTATATATAGGAAACCCACTACCACAGATGTAACCATACCTGCTGACTCGCACCACCCATTCTCGCAGAAAATGGCGGCTTATAATTATTTCATACACAGGTTGTTAACGATACCTCTCAATGAAAATGATTTTAAGATTGAATTAAATATTATAAAACACATTGCTGTTGCCAATGGTTACACATCTCCCATGGTTGATAACATCCTTAAAAAGCATAAGCGTAGATTGTCAAAACCTCGAATGATAAAAAATAATGAACCAACATTTATTTCAACAGCCTACACCAGTATCATGCCCAAAATTTTATCAAACGTATTAAATAGTAACAATAGAACTGTAATATTTAAAACCAGCAACAATCTGTTTAATAAGCTTTGTAATAGAACCAGTACACCTTTGGAAATGAAAACAGGTGTTTATAAGCTTTCATGTAATGACTGTGAATGCTTTTATATTGGTCAGCCAGTGAGAAGTTTTTATAAACGTTTCGTTGAGCACACTCCAATTAGCACATATGTCTCGAAACGCGTAAATTATATTCATTGCGTTAAATACATGTGGTCACGAGACAGGAAATAAGGTAAATATATTTATTATTAGTCATTATAAGTGGCCTGGATACCGACAGACATGTTATTCAAATTGGTTAATACGCAGTTCCCTGGTCTTTTTTTAATTATCTTTAAGCCTACTTGTTTGTATTCTATTTTCAGATCGTTTAATTTAATTTCCTTATCTCTCGTAGGTTTTCTGCAAGAAGGGACAGGTCATCCCCATACTCCAGTTCCTCCAAACGTCTATTTAAACCCCACTGAATCTCCCTGTTTCTACTTGTTGCCTTTTGCAACACAGTGCGAGACAGAGGTAAACAAATAGGTATACAGACACAAAGACGGAAAAACAGACAATGAATTAGTGGTACGGAAACAAACAATGGGAGAGAGAAAGATACACAAACTGCTAAACAGAAAACAAAGATTTTCATCAAGTTAGACAATTACAAACACAATATACTGTACTTAATGGCGTACATAAGAATCTGTATCATATTCCCCTGGATGTTGTGCAAACTAAATTACTTGTGCAGTCGCAAACTGTGTCTGTATATAGCGTCATATTCAGAAAGAGCATTTCATTAAGTAGAAACTAGATTACAATGAGACAGACAACACCTGGTCTTTCACTTTTCCCTCTTGTTTTGTACCATAAAGAATAAAATTGAAGTAATCTGTTTGGTTTTAATGTTGAAATTCAAAATTTATTAATTTAAATTATTCAAAAACATCTTTCTACATGCAACGTCTAGTAACAATTTTGGTTTGATTCCTGTAACATAAATTATATTTCATATGAACTAACCAGTATAACCAGTAAAATACTTTTACCAGTCTCTTAGAAATAAATAATTTCCATGTTATAACGATTAGAAGTGATGTCGGGTGTTATACTCCGCGCACTTATACTTACTTACTGTCTTTTTCTCTTCGAAGATGTAGTCCTGCAAATACAACTTATGCTAATATGTATGTGTGGGCGCCACTTGGATATTTAGTCCAAGAAATTATTATTATTTAAAACTGATTTTTTTTTTGTTAAATTAGTTATAGAAAAAAGTGTAAACAAGACAAGTTGAGTTGCAAATAACAAATGTTTAATGACTTTTCTTTCATAAAAATTGTCTGAAGGAATAACCGTAAAATTATGTAAAATTGCAGAGTTACAAAAATTATTGACAAGCTTCTTTTTTTAAGTATCGGCTAATAATTATTTTATTGCTCAGTTGAATCGCATGAATTTAATCTTTGAAGAAACTTTATACTCAGGACGTGACTCCTTTGAACTATCAAGACAAATCAGTGGGATGCTTTACAAAATTCGTGTGAATTGAAAGTGTTTGATATATGTAGTACAATTGTGTGACAAAGATACCAGGTAAAAGGATTTTAATTTTGGACAGCTCACGTTCCGGTGGGTAAGTATTTCCTTCACTGGACACTGTTCTTGGGGACGACTCCAATCTTGCGCCACTTCGTGTTTTTTGTTTCCTCACTCACTTGTAACTATTTAAAAGTCAAATTACGATTTGGAAACTCCGCACAATTTAAATAAAAATCGTACTGTTTCTACGCTTTAAATCGTTTCCAGCGAAAAACAGCTGACTGCGTTCCGTGACCTCGCTATACTGCCGTCTCAGCGCTAGCTACGACTCAATGTAGGCTTGCGTTAAGTAATTTGTTTGGGGGTTTTGTCAAAGTCTGTTTATGTCGCTAATACGAGCAAAATTTGATTTTTCTCTATTAAAATCGGTCCTTTTCAGGGCCGCTGGATATTTGGCTGTGAACGTTCTATTAGAATTGGCGTGCTGTTGCTCTATTCAACATGCACGTTAGCGATTTAGCGATATATTCCTTTTCAGGTTAAGTATGTCTTTCGTCTGGTACGGGGAAAAGCCTTTTTTAAGTTTTTGGGTTGGATTCTTCTTCTTCAAGTTCGCCTTGGATTAGATGTTCGAATTCGTGTGTGAAGTGTCTAACGTGGTTTCAAAGCATAAAGTCTTTTTTGGGTCGATTTTGGTCTCGCTTATATACTCATTATAAGGTCCATTGTTTTCATTTTTATTCATGACTTCCGGTATTTTTTAGTAAAATTTTCTTTTGTACCGTTCGAGAATATGCAAATAGAACATCATGGAACAAATTCGACTTCCGTAGAAGCTTTAGAACAAAAACTTCTTTTTCTTCATACTAAAGGATTTTACTGAAATTATTCTGGTTTTTGTCAAGCAATTTTATAGAACTACTTACAATCTGCATGTCATTATTATTTTTAGATTATCTGCTTTTAACTGATTAAAATAATACCATTTACGATTGGTTTTAAATAAATTAAGTCTAATAAATTCACATAAAATTCATATCCTTACCTTGTAGTATTTATAATTACAAAATTATAGTTTTCTTATTAATAAATTGTTATTAAGTTCCTCGGCTCTTACTGTAACATTAACAAATAACATAATTAGCTGTACATAACAAAACAAACAAATATTAATGCACATAACATATAATTAATTTCATTTTTCTGTAGGTATAACATAAAACCTACTTTTCTTGTCACTGTTATTTATAGTAATTTGCCTTTTCTTGTATTATTTCTTTGATTTTTTGGGTATTCACTTAGAGTTTGTTATATTGTTTATCTTTGGCAATACCTGGTTTTTCCTAATACCTTTTAATTTTATTGTAATCTTAATTAGCATCTCACTGTCTTTGTACAGATGAGCTATTTCATGTGTGTGACAAATTTCACTTTTATATTCAAAAATTCTTTATGAATTAAGCTTGTCTTCAATTGAGCAAGTATTTTTCCATTGTACATTATAGAATTGTATCTATTTTCTATATTCTTTTTAATATTAAACAATTAATCTGTCAAATATGACTAATTTTGTGACTGTTTTTTGAGCTCAGCCTAGTATGGTATAGGTAACTAGTTTTATAACTTGACTATTAAAGTGTTTTAGGTGGTCATATTTATAGGTATAGTTACGTTACATTGCGTTTCAATTTTAAAATACAATTTTGTTGCATTTTGATAACTTTAAAGTCATAAATTATACAATTTTACATGTTCACTACATGTTTTCAGTTTAACATTGTTTTTGGTTATTTGCATTGACTTCTAATCAATTTACAGCTTTCTCTATTTGTAGTATTTTGTTTGTCTTTGTCTAATTGACATTTACATCTAGTTTTTTCTTAATTTTATAATAATGAATTTTCACATACATCTGAGTGATTGGTCTCAACTCTAAAACTTTGATTTTCTGCTACAAAATTACACCTTTTTATTTTAATTTATATCCTTTTAAGGATGTGTTTAAATCATTTCATACATCTATTTTATATATATTGTTAAGTATTGGAATAGATCTTGTCTATTATTTCACAATAAATTGGTTATTATGCTCTATTCAGAGTTACTTTTCTGATATGTCATGACCTCCTTTTGGTCATTTCTGAGATTATTTGTTTCTCTTATTATACAATATCAGTTTTATTCTATTCTTCACTTAAACAATATATGGGGTTTGAGTCTTGGTCAAAGTCTTCGTCGTTTTTACATATTATTGATAATAACTATTGGACAATATTACTAAATTTTTTGGATTACTTGGGTTCGATGCTGTTCGTTTCACCTTCCTCTTATGATAACTTACTTTTGCAATTATTTTCTTTATGGAACGTTTTGTGACGTTACAATGTTAATAATTTGTTAGGGAATATCTTA
This sequence comes from Magicicada septendecula, assembly GCA_034769895.1. Taxonomy (NCBI): domain Eukaryota; kingdom Metazoa; phylum Arthropoda; class Insecta; order Hemiptera; family Cicadidae; genus Magicicada; species Magicicada septendecula. The sequence goes on from JAWRYS010001111.1 coordinate 5,918, forward strand.
AAAATGCGAGTGGGTACAAGAAAAGCGATACCGGACGGAACACTCCTGCTGAGCGGCCACAGATGGCTACTGCATTAGACTGAACTCCAAGTCTCTGATGAAAGGGATAAAGTAGTTGTGTTGTGTTGTGTTGGTATTGTTTGTTTATCAAGGCCAGTGATTCATCACTTTTCACAGTGCAAAATGGCATCCATCACAAAGGCAGACTACCAGTTTGTAATATCATTGCAGTCCGCTTTTTACCGTTACGGTAGTAAGTGCGTTTAAATACTACGTATTACGGGCATTGTGTTTACAACTTAGTCCTTTTTAAGTAGTTGTGTTATACTAACATTAAAAATAAGAATTTGTGAACTGTCGTGTAGGATTAATGTACTTTTAGTTACTTTCTGTTAGTGAGGTAATTATCCTGTTATTTGTTTATTTGTAACTGTGTGTTCACAATGTCTCTTCTAGGATCATCAAAACAAAGAAAAAAATTCGTTGTTCATATTGAAGGTCGCGAAGTAATTAGTAATATATTTGAAAAATGTGATGAAGAAAAACTACAAAATTCGCTGACATACCCCCCACTTAATCAATCAACAAAACGAGCTGCGTATTACTGTGAAAATCGGAAAGCTTCATTAAATACTTGAGGAAGCAAAGAAAATGCAGTCCAGAAGGAAAACTCTCCACACCGGGGAAAAACGTAAAACACGTGAGGAAAGGAAACCTTTTCTTGATGATTTCGATAAGTGTGTAGTAAGAAATATTGTTCAAGATTTTTATAAAAATCAAAACGATTGTGCCTACTGTTCAAAAACTCCTATCTATCGTGAAAGAAAGAATCCTTTTCCCATGGGGCGCTAAATCATTAACGCGAGTGCTTAAAGTGTGGGATTCAAATGGAAGAAATGTAGGTGTAAAAGAAAAATTTTAATTGAAAAACCAAAAATTTTAATGATGAGTTATAAGTACCTTGTGCAAATTAAAAGCTTTCGGGAATCTGGGAGAAACATATTTTTTTTTAGATGAAACATGGGTTGACAGTACAGTCAAGTGCGGTTTCTGGTGTTACAGAATTACAGTGCGGGTAACAGATTGGTGATTTTACATGCGGGAAGTAAAAATAGCTTTATTCCAGGTGCTAAACATTTGTACAAACTTGGAAGTACTAGTGGTAACTATCATGGGCATACGAATTATGAAAATTTTAAAAAATTGGTTCAGAATACGTTGTTGCCAAATGTACCGCCGGAATCAGTAATAGTTATGGACAATGCGCCGTATCATTATGTTCTAGCTGAAAAGATTGCGACAAAGTATTTTACGAAACTCGATATGATACAATTTCTGAAAAATAAGGGTATAAATTGCGATGAAGGTATGAGAAAGGAACATTATTTTAAAATTATAGATTTCCATCGGCCCAGAGAAAAGCATTACAAGATTGACCAATTTTTATCAAGCAAGGGTCACACTGTTGTACGGCTACCTCCCTATATGTGCGACCTCAATCCTATTGAACTTGCCTGCGCAAAAGTTAAAAACTACATACGAAATTCCAACAATCATGGAAGTCTTAATTCTACGGCATTGACTGAAATAACTGAGCAAGCAATAATTTCGGTAACTAAAAGTGACTGGGTAAGGTACTGCAAGAAAGTTGGGTAGATAGAGGACTACTACTGAGAAAGTGATGGGACAGTGTCAGACGTTATTGACAAGATTATTATAACATCAGGTTCGGATGATGATGATATCAGCAGTGACAGTGGTGGCAACATATAGACAACAGTGACAGGGACTCTGATCGCAGTTTCAACACTGACAGGGAAGAGGAAACGGATGAGGAGTTAACTCGCCCTATTTAAAATGTAATTCATCTATTACATTTCGAAATGATAAGCTATGTGAAATTAATATTAGAGTTTAATACTAATAATATTCAACAGTGCCAATTCTTGTATAACACACATCGTCACAGTTATCTGGCTTAATTCTCAATGAGTGGAAAGTAGGCGTTGAGTGAGTTTTGATAACGCATGTGAATCGGGGTTTCTCAGTAATCGCTGATTGTTTAACGCAACTGCGCTTCCGTGTGTCTACGCTCTTTCTCTGCCCGTGTTCCTCTCAGAGACTTGGATTTCAGTCTAATGCAGTGCACTGTACTCTATGGCACGTTATGACGCATTCAGTTTCGGTATACGTCTGATGTATATAAGACTTATTCTACGTTCGTCAAATTCCTCGTGCTGATGGAAAATATTTAAAGATACAGATCGTAGACACAAACGTTTAGGCAACAAATATAATCGGGAGGTTTTAATTACTATTCCCCAAACACTGCCATGTATATCACCAATATTGTCTTGTTATCCTTCTCCTCCTCCTCCTCCTCTTCTTTTTCACGTTTTCTTCTCATTCTTCTTCTTATCATTAGAATTGTCTTACTTTCTCTTCCTCTTCTTCTTCAACTTCTACCTGATACCATAGGATTATGTATATAAATGCTGTGGCTACAGCGTTCCGTACTTCGGCGGTCGTGGGTTGTGAAAACAGTTTCTGATGGCTGCCAATTACACTTTTGCTTTTTACGCGGACAGTATGCAAGTGTTAAGTGGACATGACTCGTTAAAACATCACTTGGAGACAAGGATGACTTTCACTCACGTCTTATCATATTTATCAAAATTTATAGCCTGTGACGGCAAACGTCTGCTCTCCGGTACCAGAGGCGAAAACACCTGGCGGCGCGTGACACCTGACGAACACACAGCGAGCCAATCATGGATCAGCACCCGATATGTGACACCTGACGTGCTCGGAGCGAGTCAATCAGCGATCCCGGTCAGGGTATAAAAAGAGCGCCGCTAGAATTTTTTGCCCACTCCGTATGCCTCGGCGCACTTCATCGCCACGGCATTTCATCGCCAAGCCATCGGACGCACTTCACCTCCTCTCTCGGACGACATCGACGCGAAGCCAACCGGAAGGAGCAGCCGAAGAATAGAACCGAATTCTTGCATTCTTCGCTCTCCTGTACCGCGCCAGCGTTGGACGTTGCTGGGCTGGTAGCAGACTTGACGCAACCGATGCCGAAAGAAGAGGAGGACTGCAGTACGCCACAGACAGCGGGCGCAGCCGCCGAATATCTCAGCGCGGCTCGGGCGGAACATCCTTCACAGCGTTGGCGTCACTCTTTTTAGGGTCACCAAAAACACTAAGATTTGTATGATTGGCGCCATTTATCATGCGACAAGCCTTTTGTCCGGTGACAAGCCATAGAAAATAATTTCTTGCATGTTACGCCACTTTTTTTAAAATAAGTATGCCAATAAGAAACAAAATATTGTAAAAATAAATGTTTTACAATGTGTGCTTAACATGTATGTTGTTTGATTAAATTAGACACAAGAAAGATTCCAGCGTGTCTCTGGAATGCCTACACTGCGCAGTCTTCTTGCCTTCTATACATACACAAGATGTGTATGGGTGATTTTTCCAAGTGCAAGATCGTCTTATAATATTGTTAGAAACGCTTCTCATAAGAAGTATATGACAAAGGAAAACGATTGCAAGAGAAACCAAGAATTTTAATAAATTAACACACTTCCTCTTGTTTTACTAAAATTGTTGGGACTTTCATACAACATCTCGGTACTGACATTCGGATAATCGAAAAGAAGCAATACAGATAAACAATGTTTGAAATTGATCACATAAAGGACTAGCGTTTCGCGTTGACATCTTTTAAAATAGTAACAAAATTATTTTAGTCCATGCAAATAAGACCTGCTCTTTTCAATAGCCATAAATAAAATGCGTAGTTTGACAATCCGACAGACCTCATATAAATTTAAGGGCGTTTGTAAGCCCTATTTTGTCCATGTTAATTTACTAGACTCTATGACCCGTTTTTTCAAAGACTGAATAACTGGGCTGTTTACCTTCACCATTGACTAACTGGCCATCAATACAAACTTTAACACAGTTTTTTTAGGATGTACTTAGGTTGAGCTATTTTACAAATTTCAATCTTATGCAATGTTTAAACTTCAAAAAAATCACATAATATAGTTTATTTCTCGTGACAGGCACATTGTATAAAATATCTCTGTGTCAAAATTTGTACCTTTTCCCCTACACATGCACATAAAATGTGAGCTCCATATCTCTAGTAGTTCTAGAGTTAATGGGTAGTTTGTGTGAAAAATAAAAATCCGATAACAGCAATTACATATTAATCATCAATATAATCAATTAGTGTACATTGCCTAATAAAGCCCTGGTGCATATGAAGGTTTATCTGGGTATTCTGCAGCTTTAAATTGTTTTCCCACCTTCATTTTTGGCATTGATTTCTTTTGATGGGATTCTTTCTGTAGTTCTGCAGTTGCTTGTTTAGCTCTCCGCACTCGTTTCATATCAATACCCAACATAATTTCAGCACAGTCCTTTCCTACTGTCCACATGCCTAGTTTTTTCAACACTAAGCACCTGATTAAGAAACCTCTATTGAAATTGCATCATAATCCCCAAAATCCAATGTTTATAGATAAACAAAAACCGTTTTTGGAATGCGCGATCAAATTATGTTGTTTGCGACTCATTGAGGTTTTAAGATTTACGATGGAGACACTTTTTTAAAAGTTCTGGTTTAGCCAGGACTCTAAATATATGTTTAAGCTCATCCATAGTGTAGCATAAATACAGAGAAAAATTATAACTATAAGCTCTATGTACTACAACAAACCGAAATATCCTAAGCTCGAATGGGTGACAAATTGGACTGAGTTTATCCCTAACGTAATCGCCTAAAAAAAATCTTAAAACATTTTCTAGTCGTCCGAGTAATTTAAAATTAATATTAAATGAAAGCAGATATTCCACACAATATTTTGGAGCAAAACAAAATTGATTTTTTTTTGTAACCAAAATGCCTTAGTATTAGCTATGTTGTGACAAATTTAAGTCAATGCTCTCACTAACGCGCTACTGGATTGCCTATACTGCGCCGTATTTTTGTGATGACGGTGTTAGTTCGACATGTTGCACTACACGTACTGTGGCCGTATTCTCTGTTTGTCACGAGCATCATCTGTTTTGACTGCCAGTTGGCAGCTTCATTCCTGACACATGCAGCGAGTTATGGCTCGCCAACATTGGAGAGAAAAATTTACCGTTTGTTATGTAAACAATAAAGTTTTCAAACGAAATAACACTATTCCTTCCTGTAGTTCACATCAACAGCCATCCTAATGGAAGACAACATTAAATATTTCTCTAGTGTACATTCTACTTAGAAATTATAAGAATCAGGAGACAATTTGGAAATGGAAATAACAGTAATAGTCACTTAATGGTTATCGTTTGACGGAAGACATGTTAGATTAATGCATAATATTCCTTATTGTTTTTTATTGTATTATATTTTTTGCTATTCTTGATAGAAATTATTCTCATAATTGTAGCAATAATAATAGCAACTATTATTATAGTTTTATAGAGTTCTTAACTTTCACTTACTACTCAAAATATATATAAAAAAAGGAGAATAAAACAGATTCCAAATTATAAAAGCTAGAGCGTAAATTCAATGCGACTAAAAATATAAAGGATAATATTGTTACGACGGTCTACTTGATCGTCGTAGGTACAGTGGAAAACAAAATATAAGACACCAATTTAGTCACTAATCACCAGCTTTAATTTTCACAGTTAAACAGTTCATAATTAACAACACAGTCTCTTACAACAAATCAAATAAAAATTTTTCACTCGCAATAAAATGTCAACTAATATTAAAACACAATTGTACTACAATATACCGCCCGATTATAAAACACAACACTTCACTAATAACCACTTGAACGCACACAGTATCGCCCGACATTAAACTCGAACAGCACTATAATATATCGCAACTATAACTGAAACTGAACGTCGTTGAGTACTGGTATTTATACTCCCAGAAATACTAGATCGTTCCACATACTACGTATCAGCTCTAAACTACGACGTAATCGATTGCCGCCTTGACACAGTGCGTCCGGCCACACGAATTCCGTCACAGTCTAGCAAATGCGTCTAGAATCCCGTAAGCCAGAAACTTTAGAGAGAGCTTCTTCTAGAATATTTGACAAAAACGTAGATTGTTCTATAATGTCGTAACAATATAGAATTAAACATATAGGCAAAGAATCAATAGAGTTTTTAGATTAGACGAAACTATATTTTCTGTTGCAAGCATACAAACATAATACGAAGAAAATGTAAACATAGTCAGATAACTAAAAAAATTTTTACATAAACACCTAATAAACAGCACATATATACAAATAGCGAGGAAGATGGACGTCAACAAAATATGTATCTATTGTGTTATGCTCACAAGTTAGGCAATCTGCCTGTTCTGTGTGATTCAGTCTCGGAGGTGTGTAGAATGTCGAACGCCTGACCCAGGAAGCGGTAGATTCTTCTTGAACCTCGGATGGGTATGAATATAAGCGTCCAGCGGCCGGCCACATTAGTTATTGTTAACGTAACACGTGTGTGGGTGTATGCCTATTACCTGAAGCGAATAACAAGACATAGAAGAAGAAGAGGAAGAAAATGAAGAAACAGGTTCTAAATTGTAGTAAGTGGTTTTAATTAATTATTTATATAACGTTAGCTTGAAACAAATAACAACATAAGTAATAAAATTTCGCAACATGTGTTAGAATATCTAACCACGAAAAGTTTCAAATTAGTGAGTAATTAGTTTCTTAAGTAATTAAAAGACGGAAGGTTTATAACGGAACCAAAATTTAATTAAAAGTAGCGAAAGTACTTAACCTTAAGCAGAATTCATTTTTATTGCCGACTGTTTTGTAAAGAAAGATTTTTGAACTTTGCCTTGTGCATAGGGTTTTATGTTCATAAGGCGTTTAATTGTATTGTCTGTTTGCGTCTGTACATTGTGAGCGCGCGCGCGTGTGTGTTGTTAATTTCTCGGAATTTGCTTCTGACTCAAAATAAGCTTACACGTTATAGTGAACGTAGCAAACAGTGATGCAAAAGATGTGGTGCCTAAATATTCACTATTAACAGTGTCCGCTCTATATACTGAGTATGTAACAGCAAAAGCCGTACACGGACCTATCATAAAGTACTACACCGCTATGTCTAGAAATTTTACTAACAATAATTAAATTATTACTGTGTTCAATGAGATGACAACAACCAACAAATAGAATATTGTTACGACGGTCTACTTGATCGTCGTAGGTACAGTGGAAACAATATACAAGACACCAATTAAGTCATTAATCACCAGCTTTAATTTTCAAAATTAAACAGTTCGTAATTAACAACATTGTCTCTTACAACAAATCAAATAAAAATTGTTCACACTCAAATAAATGTCAACTAATATTAAAACACATTTGTATTACAATATACCGCCCGATTGTAAAACACAGCACTTCACTAATATCCACTTGAACACACAAACTAATATCGCTTGTAATCGCCCGACAATAACTCTAGAACAGCACTGTAAATATATCGCAAATATACTGAAAACTAAGGCCGCTGCCGCCTTGTACTTATACATCCGCACAAGAAACCAGAAGATTCCAAACTGCGTCTTAGGGCCAGTGTGTACGACGTAATTAATTGCGGCCTTGACACAGAGTGTGCGGCTGGCGGGTTCCAGAAAAATCTCGCGAATGCGTCGAGAATCACGTACACCACCGCATTACATTCTGGACCCCCCTGGAACGTTCGATAAACATGTAGATTTTTATGTGATATCGTAACAATATCCTTCGATTTGATTGAATGATGACTTAAAGGGAACTGCTGATCTCATGTAGATTTATATTACGCATGACAGAACTAAACTTGTAAAATATGAAGAACGCCTAATGTACGTTCGATAATGGACGAAAACGATTAGTTCGAGTGAATGTATGAAAACTATTATTCTAAAATAGCAATTAGTAATTATGTACGACAGTCACATTGACCGTTGCGTTGTACAATGGAAACAGAATTATTAACACCAGATGAAATCGCCAACTAGAACTTTAATTACAGTTAAAATTAAACAAAAACCTTCTTTACAGTTGTTCAACACACAGCTGTGTAAAAATGCCAGCTCATTAACAATTTCCCTGTAAATAATACACAATAATCACTGTAAATCAAACCACAAGTCACGATAACTCCAGTGGCGCACTCTAGTGTCCAAAAAATAAAACTAAAACTATCCGGGGGTATTTTGTACTTCGGTTGTGTTGTGTACAATAATCCTTCTGTATCAGCCCGTTTATGAGTTTGCTGTTGCAAGTAATAGCAGTATCTATACTCGTAATAATGTTTGTTTGTACTGCTCCATTTTTTGATGAAGGTTCTCTTCTAGGTTAGCAGCCCATAGGCTGGTTGGCAGCAGCTCGCCATTCTTCACGCATGTCTGCTTTAATTTTAAACTCACAATATGATGTGCAGTTGATACCGACCATAAGCTGTAGACTAAACGGGGTCGTCCTCTGTGATTCTTCCCTTCAATTGTTCCTTCTCTTAATATTCTAACCAACCTATTGTGTCGTAGTATATGCCCTATAAACTTAGCTCTTCTGACTTTTAATTTCCGTAGAAAGCTCTTCTCTTCCTGAACTCTTCTAAGGACGTCCTCATTCCTTAACTTCTCCCTCCAGCTTATCTTGAATATTCTTCTGTAGCACCAGGTCTCAAATGCTTGAAGTCTTTTCTTGTCACTTTCTCCAATTGCCCAAGGGTCACTCCCGTATATGGCAACACTCCACACGTATGTTTTTACTAGATTCTGCCTTACTATTAGGCTGATAGTATCTGAAGTGAAGAGTATTTTCTGTTTGTTGAAAGCAATTTTAGTCTGATTAATTCTGCTCATAATTTCCTTACTACTACGGCCATCACTTGTGAATTTACTTCCTAGATTTTTCTATTCTTTAACTGCCTGGTAAACATTATTTCCAAGAGTTGTTCTGCCTGGATCTTCTTCCTTTCGACTACAGCTTAGGACTTTGGTCTTTTGTTCATTTGTTTCCGTATTGAATTCCTTACTAGAAGTAGAAGGAGTGAAGAATGTTGTTCAAGGATGTAATCTATAAATATTTACACGATAGTCGCTGAAACTGTGTTTTGTGTAAAATATATATATATAATCGATTTTGTTATTACATTCAGTATAAACAAATTAAATTATAGTATCCGTAATTACGTTCAATTTTTGTAATTTGCAATTACTACAACTATTAGGTAAGTATAATATAATAACTGAAATTGTGTTTAGTATAAGGTTTGTGGGGTAATTGTAATTAAATTTTTTCTAGAACAATTTTGTTAACGTATATTTTAAGATAACTTTTATATAAGAATAAATTATTATATTATTAATTAGACAACAATATGTAATTACACTTGTATTAGATAATCGTATGCTTAATTATACGAGATATTAATAATTATATTGATAATTACCTTATGCTTGCTGTAATTTTTTTTCTCGCAAGATATTTATAGTATTTTTCTGTAATTTGGCATAGGAATAGATACTATAGAGGTACGTAATTGTGTTCAATACAAGACACTTATTCTAGTTCCATTAATTGCCTTCAGTGTGAGGTAATTGAGGTTATTGAAAAATTCCTGTATTTTACATTTATAATCCTCGTGAGTTAAATGCAACATATACTGTTCAATAAGAACTATAGTTTGAAAAATAGTATAGAATTGGTAGATCTCACAAACAAACTTACAATTGAACCAAGATATACATTTGCTTCATTCGACATAGTCAATTTGTACACCAATGTACCAATTAACGAAACATTAGAAATAACAAAAAGTTTATTACTATCAAAAGCCACTTTAAACCAAGAAATAGTCGATGAGATTATTAATTTGACAAAAGTAATATTGGAACAAAATTATTTTACTTTTGATAATAAATATTATTTACAGCGAGATGGATTAACAATGGGATCCTCACTATCAAGTATCATGGCGGAAATTTATTTAAACCAGATCGAAACTAACGAAATATTATCACCTAAAAACAAACATTATAACAAAATCTTATTTTATCGTCGATATGTGGATGACACGATAGTGATCTATAATGGTAATTGCAGACAATTAGAGATGCTTAATAAATAATTGATTACCATAACAAAAAGTTTGCAATTTACATTAAAAACAGAAAAGAATAATAAAATAAATTTCTTAGATTTGACTTTAACAAAAATAGGTAACAAAGTTAACTTTATTATTTATAGAAAACCGACAACCACTGATCATGTTATTTATGCCTCTTCTTATCACCCTTTTTCACACAAAATGGCATTTTTTAATAGCATGGTACATAGATTGCTATCATTCCCCCTCTCCACAGAAGATTATAAAAACGAAGTTGACATTATTAAACACATAGCGATAGCCAATGGATATAAAAGTAACATAATAGATAAAATAATAATTAAGAAACAAAATAGACTAAAAAATATTGACGTGCCTAAAGAAAAAGTAAATTATATATAAATAGAGTTTGGCGAAATGTTACATCAAACTTTAAAAAACCAATTGAAAAAACAAAATATTTTATTGGCTTCAAAAAGCAAATAATAAGCTCGAGAACAAACTTAAATTTAAAAACAAAATAAGTCTTTCGATGAATATGACGGTACTGGTGTATACAGGCTTAATTGTTCGGATTGTTCAAATTCTACATAGGTCAAACGGGTCGTTCGTTCAAATTGGGTTGTAAAGAACACATCCCAAGCTCTAAGTCAAATATAAGAAGATCTACGTTTGGTGAACATTTAAGTTTACAAGATCACAACATAAAAAGTATTAGTGAGAATTTGGACATATTACATAAAAACAGGAAATCACTTAAACTGGACACTCTCGAACGGTTTGAGATATATAGGGCCACTAAAGAGAATTACGATCGCTCCTAAATGAAAAATCAATATATAAAAATAATATTTTATTCAATAGAGTCAACGATATAGAACGAGATATTAGCTGTGTCAGATCGATAAAGTTTTTCAAAGGTCAAACCGGTATCGATTAATTTTACTGTATACCGTGTTCTTGCGCAGGTCCGCGGCGACCGCGTGTATTGTGTTTCGTTCTGTTTTGTTTTGTTTTAATGTGTGTCAAATTATTTAATTATTTTGTACTATGTATGTGTTGTTTTTATAATTTTACAAGATGTGCAAACATCGATAAATTTAGTTTTAATCCATATTCATTGAGGATCTGATGATGACACTATACGTGTCGAAACTCGAGTAATCCTGTATTTGGATTTTAAGAAGCGTGACAGAAGGTAATTAACCTGTTTTATAGTCTTAACCGATTCTGGAGGCAAATAAAATGTTTAAATTGGGCAAACGTTTATGTTTAAGGTGTACTGCTGTAATTTCAATAATTAAGTCTAGGAAATGGTAACTATTAGTAATATTGGTGTAATTACCTTCAGGTAGGACATGAATGTTTTTGTTATTGCCTGTCGCTTAACGATCAGCAAAAAGTTTATTGTTGTATATTTTGCATCCTAAATTAAGTATAAGACAATTTTTGTACTTTTAAATTATATGGAAATAGAGTTTCTACTTAATCAATTATATAATTTTTTTTTTGAAACGTTTGTTCCTCTAGCCCATTGTTTGTTACAAATCGGAGACAAGTCTGTGTTTGCCTAACTGTATACTTTACCAATGATTCTATGCTTTCAAAGACACACACAAACTCAGCTTAAAATTTCAATAAGGCTAAGCCGAAGAGGTAAAATGAACACCTTCTAGAATTTCCAGCGTGTTTCTTGACTCGTTCTGCTGTTTAGAGCTTGTCTGATGGTCCCAAACATGTGGTTGGACTTACGTAGCCTATCCATTTATTTATTACAACCACTTTATTTAATGCTGTACGGTTTAGGTTGACAGGGAACTCTGCCTACGTTAAGCGTCAAGGTAGTGTGAAAAAAGTTATATTATTATATTAAAATTTTACCTTTATGTTTATTACGATTTGTAATATTAATCTACTGTGGTACAAGCTCTGGAACGACTTCCAGTCCCTTTTCGGCCGAACGCAAACGGTTTTCTGGGAGGGCAGACAAGCCGATGGTGGGAAATTTTCTACGACTTCAGTTGCTCTTGAAGTGGGGAAACAGCCTTTACAACTTAAAGTTAAATATTAAGCTTATTTTCAGAATCGGTTTTCAGCAATCCAAGAATTGAACTATTCTTGAGTTGCGGATGTGTAACCATCTAATGTGAAAGTATTTTCCAGTTAAAGCAAATTGTCTTTCATTACTACATTTATCGGAATACACTTTTCACCCTTAAAAAATACTTTGAACGAATTTCCATTAATTCATGCAACACCATCAAATTTCAAAATATAAAGCAAGGACGATAATATAACAAAGGTTTGCTAGACAAATGCAGCTCCCACAACTGAATAGAGTAGCTTGTGAACTGAAACTCAAAAAATTAAAACAAATATTGAAAATACTACAATATACACAAAGAATTATAGGCCTACAGGAATTAGGAGATTATGGAAGTATTTAATAAAACGATTTATATTTAATGAAATAACAAATAATAGTGTCAATTGGCGAATTAAAGACTTTGTATTTAGCTCATGAGCATATTTAATAAATTGTAAATTGATTTGTGTTATACACGACACAGATAAATTACAAGGAAAATATTCAACAACGAATCCCCAACGTAACATCAACAACAGTAGTCGATTCAGAGGAAGATAGTTACAGAAGAGTATGGCTCCCTCAGGCAGGGTAAAAACCCTAGCATTTTATCACAGACTACCGTTTGGTAGCCTGGCCGGTTTATATACTTACTAATAACACCGACCGTGAAAGATTGAGCGTATTGTGAAATATGGTGTTCGCTAATGACTGTTCAAACAAATTTCAAAAGTTTTGTTTAAGATAAAATGCATTAACAATTTGTTAAACTCATTGTGTTAAATCAGTGTATACAGACTTAGTAATAAGTCATTCAGCTAGATTCTCGGAAATTATAATTTAAGAAAAACTAAAAAAAAAAAAAAATACAGAAAATGGTAGAAGGAAGAACGTTAAGAATGGATGACTAAACGTGCCAAAACAAGTATTATTTTATATACTCAGAGTAAGAAGTCATATTAAAAAGGCGAATAGAAATGGATCAACCAATTATTCCCAACGGACATAACGGGAGAAACATAAGAAGAATATATTAATGTCAGTCACCAAACTGATTCTAATTATTATTTAGTTATTTGTTCTGTGCGTGAAAGGCTAAGTATGTGAACTATCTTGTGAGATACTACAGCAGAAAACTTTCTTTTATTTGATTTGTTACTGTACGAGACAAAAACTCTTTATTGTACACATATTTTCTTGCTTCTGTTACAAAGTCCAGTATCGGCAAATATGATTTGGCTTTTGCAGACTGGTCTGTTTTATTAGATTTGCTTTGGACTGCAAATGGCGTCACGTGCAGGAGACTGGACTCGCGATGTCAAAATATTTCTCCTTTATAGATAAATGAATGATGAGGAAATGTGTTGTCATTAGAATTTAAAAAGGTACAGATGTTATACTATAAATATAATATAATGGCATGTAATAAATTTAAGTAATAAGCGAAATATGAAAATATGAATATAATATGTAATATAGAGGATCTGACACTATTAGCAAACGCGTTCTTTGAGAAGGTTAGTTAGATGTAACTAGTTTTAATGATAAAAATTTTAATTCATGGAGGTTAATAGTTTTAATAAGCGAGAAATGTGGAAGAGACTACAAAGGCGAAACTGAATGGGTCTCATTAAATGTAAAAGTTATTTTAAAAATAAGGTTAAGGGAGGATTAAAATCAACTGACCAGTGTTGCCATACAGAGCAGAAAGATTAGCGGTAACGAGAAAATAAATAAGAAAATTATAATATTTGAGAATAAAATGCTGAGAAAAATTCTAATTGTTCTCGAAGCACTTAATTAACACATTACTATACGCAGATAACGATTAAAAGAAAAGTAAAAATGATTTCACTTTAGGAAATCGTTGCTAAAGTTGTTTAGGAATAGGCTCTAATTGGCCTCCTCCGGAATTCAAATCTTCCTCGATCTGGCAACTTCATCCGTATTCCCTCCTAAATCCGAGGCTCTTAAGATGCCTGTAAATAATAATTGTCTCTTACATATAAAGGTTGCTGGCCTGTTCTACAACCAATCCGCCTACCTGGAGGACCAGGAATTTGCAAAGAAATTTATCTTCTCCTAAATACGGCTGCTTTTATTACAGCTTACAGAGGAGTCTTACTTTCGTATTCTTATATCAGACTATCGGTCTTTTAGTACTAGGACTACCACCCCTCCACACTAGGCGGTATGGGATACTAACACGAAGTGAAAAACAAAAGGAACGCCATTATAGCCCTCAAATATTCTATTAACTTACACGTCGAGAAAAACAAGAGTCACTCAAAAGTGACCCGACATAGAAGAGTGAATAAAGAAATCTCTTCCAAAACAAGTTGAAGAAAAAGGAGAATTTAGCTCCTAAGATACATCAGGTTAAACAGGTATTTATATTCGGTACACGACATTTCTTTTAACAAAAACTGAAAGACTGAATTTAATTAAGTCGTCAACCTCTTTAACTTTGACAGAATAAATAACATGTTTCCATTCTGTCTAACAATTTTATTTTTTGCACTGCAAATCTCTTTCTTACGCTTTCTTTTTGTAAACGGGACTGCAGGAAAGCAAAAGGTTTTGTGCAGCTTCATTATTTAAGTGTTTTTTAATTTAGAACGTTGAAATATTCATTTCCTTTTGTTAAATTGCTGTTTACTGTTCTAGTTTAATTTAACTCATTTGTCTCAATCAGAATCCCAAAGCAGAAATTATAGTGCAATCATCCCAGAGATAAAAAATTTCTTTTTTTTAAAGGAGAAATTCTTGGGCTCTTAAGTATGCTCTTAGCATACGCAGACGATATTCATCTAATTGCCAGGACAAAAAAAGGGTTCTCATTAGTGCCTTTACAGCATTAGAGGAAGGCTCAAATAAAATTGGACTGCAGATAAACTTGAAGAAAAAATATATGTATGCTGCCAATAAACTACCACTAAACCCAACCTTTCAAACCTTGAAATAGGCACAAAAATATAGAGGCAGTAAAAGACTTCATATATCTTGGCTCCCAGATAAAGAGCACTAACGATATCAACACTAAAATGAGAAGAAAAATATATCTCGCAAATAAAACATATTATTGATTAAAAAAGCACATGACATCTAGCTTCATCTCAAGAAGCAGGAAATGCAAAATCTATAAAACAACTAATCAGGCCAGTGCTGACATATGCTTCAGAAACTTGGACAATGACAAAAAATAGGGAGAGATTCTAGATTCCTGTGAAAGACGAATTCTAAGAACAATATTTAGAGGAGTACAAGAAAATGAATGTGGTGCAGGCGCTATAATTATGAACTATGCCATCTTTACAAAGAGCCGAACATTGTGCGGATACTCAAAGTACACAGGCTAAGATGGGTTGGACACATAGAGAGAATGGAGTAAGGATAGCCCACGAAATATGTTTTCTACCAGAAACCAACGGGTAGTAGAAAAAGTAGATGACCCCAAAGTAGATTCAAAGACAAAATAGAGGAGGACCTTGGGAAACTGAACATAATAAACTGGAAAGCCAAGGCATGCAATTGGGAGAAATGGAATAGACTCTTAGAGCAGGCCAAGACCCACCAAGGGTTGTAGGGCCACCGCTGATTGATGAAAATATTTTGGAGTTGTAACACTTTAGGCAACGTTTGTGTCACACTCATGGGCGCCGAGGTGAAGTGCATCATGTGCAACCTCCGTAGGATAGTTAAGGGAACTTAGAGGTGTGAGTATAGTCACACTAAAAAAGAGCCATTCCTTACACAAACCAAATAGGTTTTATTAATAATTAATAATCTCACATTATGTGAGAACATAAAAATATCATGATATATCAAATTATAACACTGAAAACATTATTTTTTACTTCTCAACAACCGAAATCAACTTTTCTCTATTTGTATTATTGCAAATCATTTTACACATACATCCATGTCGATTTATTTTCAATACTCTTTGTAGTTACATTTGAATTGATAACTCTTTGTTGCCCTTCTGATGTTGAATACTATTAAAATTAAAATACAAAAATTCATCTATCACATCAACAGCATCAACAACAGTGACAGTGATATTTAATAAATTTTTAAGTAATAGGTACATTCTAAAATGTGCTGTTAAGTTATATTTAAGGAAATGTGTCTGTTGTCTGTGGTCGAAATTTCAAAATTCTAAATTAAAGAAAGCTAGTGGCTTAAGGTTAATTTCTTCGTACATTTTAATATTTTGACGACATCACAGAGCAATCTAAGTGTTTCTCGAACGATCCAGTGGAATACGGTTAAATGTTGTGGCGTACGGGATTTCAACATGCGCTCGCGGGAATTTTCTGGAAGCCGCCAGCCGCGCGGACTGTGTCAAGACCGCAATTAATTACGTCGTATTTTAGAAATAATGCGTAGTTTGGAATGTTCTGGTCTGTGAGCGTTGTATAAATACCAGGCGGCAGCGGCCTTATTTCAGTTATAGTTGCGATTTATTAAGTGCGGTTCCAGTTATTATCGGCCAATGTTACTGTGTGCGTTCAAGTGGTTATTAGTCAAGTGCTGTGTTTTATGATCGGGCGGTATAATTGTAATACAATTGTGTTTTATATTAGTTACATTTTATTGCGTGTGAACAATTTTTATTTTTATTTGTTGTAAGAGACTGTGTTGTTAATTACGAACTGTTTAACTGTGAAAATTAAAGCTTGTGATTATTGACTTAATTGGTGTCTCGTATTTTGTTTTTCACTGTACCTACGACGATACAGTTAGACCGTCATAACAATATTAATAAAGTGTAAGAACTGAATGAGAGAGACAGAGATATTGGGAGGGGGAGAGAGCGTGTAAATGTCTGCAACAGGAGCCAACTGCAAGCGCATAGATCCCGTAAAGAAGTAAGCCATATGATCGTCCGCGGTGTCGTGAGTGACAGCCAATTAAAAAACAACGCAAGCGAATGTTGTAATACAATAAGAGTGGACAGCTGCGACACTACGCAGCGAATGTTACAGACAAAAAGATAAACGTCAGGTTGTGTGATGTGTGTAGAGGGAACTTAACGACCAATCAGTTGGAGTACAACAAAAACGCGAACGCGACCATATTGGATTTGACTGTTACTTCGCGTTGCTTCTATTGTTGTCCACGAGATAACGGATTAGCTGAGTTTGCGGAAAAAGCTCCATCTGTCAACTTATCTGATAAATAGACGTCTGCCTACACATTGCTTTTTTATTCGAACACGTCATAATTGTTAAGGGTACCTGGGCAGCTAAATTTTTGTTCTACTCCTCATTCTCTTCTTCTTTTTCTTCTTCCTTTTCTTTTCTTCTTCTTGTTCTTGTTATTTTTTCTTTTTCTTTTATTTTATTTTAGTCCTCTCCAACTCCTCCTATCCTTCAGTTCTAACCTCAACTAATTTGTTTTTTGTCCATTTCCCTCGTCCCTTTCCTACAATTTACTGCTTCTTTCAATTTTCCTATTAGTTTCTTCCCTTTCTACATATGTAAATCGGTTCATAACATTATCCTACGTCTTCCGATCCTTATTCTCCATTAGACTCGATCTGACCAAGATTCTTCTTCCAATTCCCGGCCTCTCATTGCCCGGTTGATGCCTTCTCTCCAACTCAACCTAGGTCTTCCTCTTCGCCTACGACCGTATAGTGTCCATCTCAAAATTTGCTTGGGGAGTCGATTATCCGGCATTCGTTGTACATGCTCAAACCATCTTAGCTGTTTTGATTTTTTGTCGTCGACAATACAGTACTCTACCCCAATTATCTCCCGGATTCTAACGTTTCTTACATTTCCCGTTTTGACCTCTCTGCTTCGCAAATAATCCATTTTAGTAGCTTTCTATAATCCATTTCAAGTTCTTCCCTTACTACAAATTTAAATTTCCCATTCCATCCTCTGCAACCATTTCTTTCTTGGACTTTTCATTGTTATGTTGTGCAGAAACTTATAAGGATAACGTAGATACTGCAAATTAAAGCTTATACCATTTCCGACTATCCATTGAGCTGGAGGTCCAGTTGTTCAGAATGTTGTCCAAACGCCTGAAAATGTTG
This sequence comes from Magicicada septendecula, assembly GCA_034769895.1. Classification (NCBI taxonomy): domain Eukaryota; kingdom Metazoa; phylum Arthropoda; class Insecta; order Hemiptera; family Cicadidae; genus Magicicada; species Magicicada septendecula. The sequence goes on from JAWRYS010001111.1 coordinate 24,205, forward strand.
TGGTGACGTGCTGCGGACTCTTGATCATGTAACTACCTAGTTTTTAACAACGGAACGTAACTTGCCAGATCCATCCCTCACGGCACAGACCAACAGCCGAAACGACAGACTAACATCTAGTACAAACCAATACATCACAACACATTCAGTGTCCCTAGTCAGCTTCCAATATCGGGCAGAGTGTAGATATTGCTTACTCTATTGGGGAGGCACGCAGCAAGGCTATGGCAAGCTCCTACCCACCTCCCATTAACAATGGTTCGACCATATATTCTGGAGGACCTACGAATGGTGGCAAACCACTAATTCGTGTTTGCAAAACAGTGGCCTTTGGTTGGCCCATGTCTATAGTAGTGTCACCGCACCTCCAACGCTTTGTTTGACAACACAGTCATTACAAAAGTAGACCTTGGGCAGTCTATACTGATGCTCCTGCCATTTTACGAGTGTAGTCCAAAAAGCGCTAGGACTAAGACTGGGAAAGCACCAGGAGTATGTGTTACAAGAGAGTACCTGTTGTGATTAAATAAAACAAACAGATTTGGTGTTATTTTGAGGAATCCATAAAATTGAATGTCGCATAGTGATAAATTACTTTTTGGAAAAGGTATAACGTGGGGGGAAAAATTTCGGTATGGAGAACCATACAGACTTCCATGTTCTAAGATTTATATTTAAAATAATTTTCGAAATGTAATATTTCCTGGATTTCGTTGTCCATGACGTGTCATTTACTTAACTAATTATAATTATTTCACTACCGACTCGGAACACAAAGTTTTTTATAAGTAAAAACATAAAAGTTTTACCTTATAGCCTTAACCCGGTTTTCGCTTTTAAAAGCTTCTTCAGACGCTGCCGTTGGGCGCACTGTCCGTCTTGTTGTTGGCGACTGTATCGACTTTTGAAAGATCGATGTTGTGTGTGTGGGGTGTGATATGTTTGAATAATGCGTGTGATTTGAATTGTGTCTGTTCGTTTAGGATGTCGTTTTTATGTGTTTTCATGTGTTTGTATATTTCCAGTTTTTCTAGAGTGTGTAGTTTTCGCCCCTTTGTGTGTACGTGTAGAATGTCAATGTTATTGTCGATGCTTTTGTATGTGTGGTTTGATTCAATGAGGTGGTTTGCAAAAGGTGGATTCTATAGTGGAGTGTAGTGCCTTTGTGTGTTCAATAAATGTTTGATTGAAGCTACATCCTGTCTGGCCTATGTAGAATTTGTTGCAATCTGAACAATTTAGTTTGTAAACACGACGTAGATAGAATTTGTTTTGTCCTTTGTGTTTGTGTTTTGATAGTGTGTGTTCTGTTTTGTTGGCAGTTTTGTGTGCAATTCTGTATCCTACTTTTTTGAATTTGTAGACTATTTTTCAGTTTGGTTGTTGATGAATGTTAGTGTTATGAATTTTTTGTTTTCTGTCTTTGTCTGTTGTTTGCTTTGTGTTTTGTGTAGGAGTTTATTGATTATTGTTCTGTTGTATCCGTTGGATTCTGCTATATATTTTATCGTGTTTAGTTCGTCTTTGTAGTCTTTTTCATCTAGTGGAATGTTTTTAAGTCTATGTATCATAGTTCTGAAGGCAGCTAGTTTGTTTGTGTTGTGTGATTAGTGCAATTGTATATTAGTGTGTCGGTTGTAGTCGGTTTTCTCTATATATATAATTTGTGCCTGTGTTCAAATTTTGTGATGGAGAGGTCTAATAGGCTACTTTTATGCTATTGTTGTGTTCGTATTCGCCAGTAAAGGTTATAAAATATTTCGTTAGAAACTACTTCTTTCTTCAGCCTTAACCACAGTATTGTGGTCACTAACGTATACGACCTCACGATAGAGCACTTGATTTTCACTGATGATGGCAGTCGATGGCACTGTCTAAACGTCTGGGTTTGCAGAAAATATTGGACCACGTACAAACAGCCCGGGAAAGGTTTTTAACAACAAACTACTTCTTTGTTGCCGATAACGTTGTATACGTATAAACATTATCCCCTCTCCATTCAACTATCATTCTCATATATAGAAAATTACCTTTTCCCTCTTCAACTACCCTTTTCGTTTATAGATATTTCATCTACCTTTCTACAGTGGATTATTATGACCTTCTTTTCAGGATACCTTATTCACAAAAATTAAGTACTTTACTCTCGTTATAACATAAAACGTTGTAGATAAAATGCCTCTTCCCCTTAATCGATCTTCACCAAAATCAACAGGCGTTGAGCACTTAACAACTCAGGCACTTATGGATATACTTATTAGATTCTGTTTAAATTTGCAGCCGTTATCGTTTTCCAAAAAAAAATTCTACACTAACCCAAACAGACACAGAGATGCTTATCGCAAAATGACTTTTCTTCATGTTTTGAGGGTAGAACTATCAGAATCAGCCCTTAACTCGAACACGATTTTTATCGCCATTACCATATTTCCGTATGGAACATGGAAGTAAAAACGAGTTGGATTGCAATTTGGCCGTGAACAGTGAAGAAGCGGGCTGCTGGATTCGAACGTGCACTTTGTTAATTACGGTCGCACATTGTCATGACATACGCTATCAATTGTTAATACTCGTAGCGCACTCACCGGTTTTACCACTTTGTGACGTTTCCTGCTTCCGAATCCGAAGTCGTGTAGGCTACAGAGCCCATTGATTTCACAAACACACTGACTTCACAAATGTAGCCGTTCTAAACGGTATTATGGTATTCAAGCTGACGTATGGAAGTCATACCCACCCACTTCTTACTGACGCTGACAACTCTTCAAACTAGTCTAGTAATACAGTTTTCTGATTTATTTATTATGGATTTCTCATTAAAACCAATACTTAAATCACCGTTTCTGACAAGATCCAATTTCGTTTTACCCACAACATTTTAAAATATTGTTACGTAATGCAAAAAAAGTGTTACGCCATTAAGGAACGTTCTGGTAGATTGGAGAACGATCCCGCAGCTGTAATTCGTACGTGACGCTTGACATGTGAGGCAGTATTACGTAATGCGGCACGTCTCGTACGTTCGATGGAGTCGTTCTGGAAGCATCTCGATTAGCCCAACGTTGCCTGTTTCTGCGAAGGTCGCGCTGAAGTGTCCTCTAGAATTTTCGATGGCTTGTTAAGCACGCATGGGACACAGTAGACTATAAATAGCCCATACCTGCTGCTTAGTTTTCAGTTATTATCGGGCGATATTACTCTGCTCGTTTAAGTGGTTATTAGTGAAGTGTTGTGTTTTATAATCGGGCGGTATAATTGTAATAAAATTGTGTTTTATATTAGTTGACATTTTATTGCGTGTGAACAATTTTTATTTGCACGATATTAATTGATGACTCGTTGGGCACTTGGTGAAACATATTAATACAAAGGTTTTGTAAAATATATAAAAACACTTGGTTGCAAGAGACTGTGTTGTTAATCACGAACTGTTTAACTATGAAAATTAAAGCTGGTGATTAGTGACTTAATTGGTGTCTTTATTTGCTTTTCCACTGTACCATTCGACGATCAGTTAGACCGTCGTAACAGCATATTTCGGACGTAGTCTCCTGGCACCGTTTTGCTGTCCACTGTATAGCATACACGCATACATTCCACATAATCTATGTGTTGCGTATATTAATTGTATACTTTAACATTTTCCTTTTTCTAAAAACACAGTAATTTACTGCATAGGAACTCTTTCTGGACTTCCTTACTTTATCAGCTACTCCCGCATTTATACTCTCACCTTTGGTTATTGCACTTCCCAAGTATTCAATAGTAAGACCTCTTCCAATACTAGTCTCGAAGTTGCAAACCATTTCTAACATTCAGTTCTCTACCACCGTATTTGTAACCATAAAATGAATTAAATAATTGATTTTTAAAACATACTGTATAAGCACTTGGTACGTTTCAAAGATTTTATTTAACTCTGACAGCTGTTTCGACTGTTGAATTAATGAGATGAATGAATTAAAAACATAAACACAGGATGTAAGTAAAGGTGGTGATGGCCTCCTGTTTAGGGCGTGTATTGGAACATCTGTGAGGATGTTAAGATGGAGAGGGGGTGCACGAGCTAATTGAAGTTCCGATGTTCCATCAACAACTAAATACAATCTGAATGCAAAATATAAAATTAACCAAACTAAATATACTCTGAATGTAATAGTTAATTTTATAGTTAATTAATTAAACCGTGGATTAATATTTTACTATATTTTAATTAATTAGTTCATGTCAACAACGTCTCACTCCTTTTTACAGACACTATTTAAATTTGAGAATAAATAATTTATGTTCAAATCACAGACCACATTAAATTTGTTTTTAAATAAATAGCTAACTCCAGATAAAAGACTCTGATATTATTTTGTTCTAATTTATTATGCCTTCTATTCTTTACGTTGCAATATATAGAAACAATATATGTAATTGCATACTTACCCAGGGCGGTATGTTTTGTAAATAATTAGTGTAAAATGAATACGGCGAATAGTTTTATAAATTTTGTGCATGAGAGGACAAGCGTGGACACGCCTGTCGCCCGCCGAAAGTGACACCTGCCCCGGTAGTGTAAATACAGCGATTGTGTGTGTATGTGTGTGTGTGTCAGAGTCGACCTGCACTGAACGATGAGAGGAGGAGACACGTACGAATTGTTGGTTTTGTCATTAAATCGGGTTTTGACAGGATTAAACTAAATTAATTAATATGTTTATTTCCTTTTGCCAAAGACATATAACAATTCTAAGTACACCATTAGATTAAGGACATTTAAGCACGTATGGTGATGCGTATTTTTATTGCAGGAAATTGCAATAATAAAGACATATTAATTAATGTTAATTACTGATACAATTAGATAGTAATTAACAAGTGAGTTACATGAAAATGACGAGTGGAAAATTACTAAGTCAATGTAATTTCTCGCGTTACAATAAATTACGCGATCGAAAAAACTGACTAAAATGTGATCATTAACAAAAGAGACCCTACACTAGAATCGACACAATTTAACATGTCAGAAACAATATCTAATATGTCAGTTTGCCGTCTGCTATAAATACTTCCGGCAATTTTGGGCGAAGTCAGACTCACGGAATCTTCACACGAGAACACTATGTCCATGTGGTAATCAGCATACTCAAGATATCTTCACAGGACGTCACTCTGTCCTTCTGCCGATCAATTTGAATAACTTCTGCAAAATATCCCGATCGATAGAGGAACCAGGACCATCATCCACAATAAACCATAAGGTACCGAGAACACATCATCATCATCATTGTTATCATTCAGGACGCACACGTACGTCCACCCGCAATGGTAACTTCGGCAGTACGCAGGTGACAAATAAACAATTATATTTTTGTGTAAAGAACTCTTAAAAAAACTGAAGATGAGATAGTAACGAATTAAAGACTTAAATGTAAATAATGTACGTAATTGTAAATTGTTGTTAAAAATAATAATTTTCTTCTGTTCAATTTTACAAATTTGTGTGTTATTAGAAAACATAAATACTTTTGAAGTAAATGTTATTACTTTATTATTTAAATATTAATAGCAACAATTAAATTTTATTTTTATAAAGTTAATATAATTAAATAAATGCGTTACAATTTTTAAAAATGAGTCGAAGTCAGACACCTTGCAATATAAAGTAATTCCATAATTTTTTCAATTATATGTTTATATATTAAGGTTATAAGTTTTTTTAGACTTGTACTGAATAGCGATGGTATGTTATGTTTACAGAGTGCAAATTTATAAAAGATAATATTTTTAACTTGTACGATTTCAATTTTGAATCTTCAAGCAAATTCTGTGCAATCTTAATAAGTCGTTGATTAATTATTTCAATATGTTATCCAATTAATTATTTTATGTCATCAACGTCCACTCCTCTTTGTGGAATTACGTTTACTGTGCAACCACATAAACTTAACCCACCGAACACAAAAAACCTACAACCTGGCCGGTACACTTTGTAGTTGCGTTAGGTACATGGTCAGAAATGTATTCATTCATTTTATAATAATTGTAAGGTTGCAACATATATTGCAGCAATACATATATTTGCATATATGCCCAGGGCGGTATGTTTAATATGTAATTAGCACAGAAAGTATAAGGAACAGTTTTATACAGTTTTGTGCAAGAAAATGCAGGCTGGATCCTGTCGAGAGGACACCTGCTTCGCCAGCGTAAGATACAGCATGTGTGTGTTTGTGTGTGTGAGCCAGCTCTGACCTGTTTTGAACGACGCGATGGGGTGACGCTACGAATTGTTTGTTCCAATTAATCAGGTCTTAACAGGATTATAATAAACTATTTACTTGTGTTAAACCTGTAACCAAAGACTTAACGTCAATTATAAAAACACCATTGCATTAATGCATTCTTAACGAATGCAGTGATGTAAAATTTATTTCCAGAGGTGCAATATTAATGATGCTATTTAATTAAAATTAATTACTAGTGTCATTAAAGAATAATTATTATGTGTGGTATATGTGAGTGACCAGAGAAAAATTTCGCAAACAATGAGATCGCTCATGTGACGAATATGGTCATAAGTTCGCGATAATTAACCAAAAAGTGAGTATAATAAAAAGGACGCTCTGGAGCGAACTGACCATCTCTAACCTGTCGAAAGCAGGAATGTTCCTGTCAAATCGCCACCAGTATAAATACCACTGGCAACATTGGGCGATCACACACTCAGATTCAAGGAATCTACAGACGACGTTACGCTGTCCGATTACAGATCGACCAGGACACACACATTGTACCACACTCACACCAAGACGTAAGAAGGAATTCTGAAGCATCACCAACAACAACATTTAGAGACAACGGCCACAGCACCATCATCAACATCATCATCATACTCTCAGCATTCTGTACACACACACACACACACACGCCCAACGGTAACAGCAGTATCCAGGTGAAAAAAGAACAATTATAGTAATTTTAGTGTGAAAAAAAACTCTTAAAAGAAATGAACTATAAACATTAAAGCATTAAAGTTAGTAAGTTTAAATATTAAGAAATAAGAGAAGTTAATTTAATAACAAAATTTAGAAAAAAATATAAATTTTTTGTCCTATGTTGTGTGTGTCAGCATAAATCAATTAATAGATTGAAAGTAAATATAACGCCATATTTATTTGTTTATAGCAACAATAAATTCATTCTTGAAACTTAATCTTATTTTGTTTGTAAGTGAGTTGCTCTCAGTATTTAAAAGTTGAGTTAATTTCAGACACACAGAAATGTAAAGAATTTAAATAACTTGTTTAACATGTTTGTTTAGTCAATAAGATTATATGGGTGTTTATTTGTGTAGTATGTTATAAATAGCATTGCAGGTTACAGTATATGTGTAAAACTTATAAAGGTAAATATTTATGTGTCTAATGTTTGAAATTTTAATATTGAAATATTTTTTCTCTTAATTAATAAATCTTAGAATGATTATTTGAAACGATTTTAAATGATTTATTTCATGTCAACAACATCTCACTCCTCTTTGAAAAGTATTTAATTATTGTGCAACTACATATACTTGACGCAACGAGAAACAAAATCCTGCAACCTGGCGGTGTAATACATATTTATTTGCTTTGACTACATGGTAGTATATTTGTAAAATTATTGTAACGTTGCCTATATGTATATATATATATATATATACATTTTTCTAACATTTTGGCGTCTTTTCAAAATGTATACGTTTTGGCGTCTACTCGAAAACGAAGAGTATATTGAAATTTTATTATAACATTACGTTCTTGTGATTATGTTATTTGTGTTTTGCGTTTTATATTTCAATATACTCTTAATACAAGAAAATAATTTTTGTTGTACAAAACGCTGTCATTATGGCATCTTTTTATAATTACGACAGTAGGGCGTCTTTTCAGTTTCCCGACAATGAAGCGTCTGAAATGTATACTTTTTTCGAATTGTAGCGGTTTTTGCTTCCAGCGACGTTGCCAGATTTCAACCCCGAGTATTGCACAGTTTACGTTGACGCTTATTTGTTTGTATGAAAGAGTGACTAACTGCAGGCGAATGACCATTATTCTTTTCCGTTGTTCACGCGCCAACTTTACATCATAATTTTAACTAAATATTTATAAACTGTCAAATATTTATCAACAATTCTTAAACTTCACTATCCAATTCTACTAACCGTGATAATATAATTATTGTGTTTTACGAAGCATGCCAAAGTAGCGTACTGGCCTTTCGAATTATGTAAAGATTGACCACTTGTCGTCCGATTAACTAACGGAATTAACGGGCACGTTAATATTTTCTCACATGCATTGATACCGGGTGATAACGTAACTTTGATCTCATTTACTAGAGAAATTTCTTATGCATATTGGCAGTCAAAAATAATAAATGTAATACCAAACGTTATGAACTTATACTCACAATATAAAAAATATAATCAGTTATATTTTTGGTCAGTGTTCATTATTATGCATACAGTATTTTGAAGTAATGCTATAAAACATTTATTTGTATCAATTTTGTGGGTAACAAAATTTTATTATAGTTTATAGTTCTGTAGTTCTATAGTTCTGTTTGGGATTGAGAGAGAGAGAGAGAGAGAGAGAGAGAGAGAGAGAGAGAGAGAGAGAGAGAGAGAGAGAGGGGGGGGGGGGGAAGGAAGGAGAGCGATCACAACTATGCATATAATAATTACTTCTTAAGTTAGAGATAGATGGAGAGATGGGAGACAGAGGGTTGTGAGATAGCATAAATTTTATATTAACATTTCCATAATATTAGTTCTATTTGTATTAGAAATAATAGCAAGATGTTGCGAGAAGCAGGCAGGGAGAGAGAGAGAGAGAGAGAGAGAGAGAGACAGACAGACAGAGAGAGACGATATTAAAATATTTCGGGTTGAGGGTACTAGAAGTCATCGGATACCTGCACTTTTTGTAAGACCAGGAAAAGGTTATTTTATGATACTGTTCATTGACATGTCTATTGTTATATAGGCTTGTGGTTTCTCCACGGATTATAAAAATAGTGGCTACATCCAGTGGCTTGAGAGGCATTTTCTTACAGAGAAAATGCTCACGGCCGCTAATAAATCGAGAAATGCTGATACTTATTTCACCAATTTCTTCAGTTACTAAAAGCGGTCAGTAAGGCCTTGTCGTTTTTCACATCTATGTTAATATCTTTACATATCTTTTAATTTTATTTATTTTTTAGATTTCGTCTAACTCACTTGTACGTTAGCTAAATTTATTAACTACAAATTACTGTATATTCAATTTAAAAATTGCGTGTAAAAATAATGAATAGCCGCTAAAAAATCATTAAACAATTCTCCTACAGAAAAACATTACTCTTCAAATATAGTCAATTAAATACGTCTGAAATGTACTAACAGACATTCTTCCGACTCTTCTCCGTACATCACGCTTAATTTTGGACCATTAGTTCTCGATCGTTTGGGTGTGAACGGCAAAATTGCGAGGACATACAAAATTAAGCGAACGATTCACAGGAAAGTGTATAACCCATACATTTGGGCAGTGGCGCACCCAGGAGGGTTTTGGGGGTTAGAACCTACCGAAAATATGGTAAAAATTGTGTAATCAACGAATGTACAAATAGTAAGGCTGTAGTAATAAGATAAACTAAAATACAACGTAGGTAAGCTTACCAGACACGAATAAACTGTTCTCATGTTATGTAATTGTGTTCGTACTATTCAAAAACACCGGTTTTCATCAAAAGCATAGAGTTTACTTTATTGCTATATTTTCCGGTTTGGAGAGTGGAATGGGTCAATCTGGGTCGCCTGTCGACTTCAGTGCAAAGGAAAATTATAGGCCTACATAGTGTAACATGACATAAGGTAGCAAGAATTCAATGGTATTTAATTATAAAATAAACAGCTGAAAATAAGAGTAAAAGGCAAAAAACTTATGAACTTAAAGATCAATAACCCAGTAAACCATAAATGACAAATGACTATTAACCTGACAGACTTGACACAATAGATCGGATAGGAACCAAAGAAACCAAGAGACAGTGAAGAAGAAGTTTAAGTACAATCAAGTCATCCCAAAAAAGTGAACAGAATATTGTAAATTTAGTAATGAATTGATGTCTGTAGCATATGAGATGTAGCTAGGACAATAAGATTAATGAAGGGTAATAGCATCACATGTATCTTGTTATTTAAAGAATGTATTTGTATAATATAATGTAGGGGGGTTAGAAGCTAACCATACCCCAAACTAATTGTAGTAGTAATGGCCAAAGGCTATAAACAATACTTTGAGCCCAAAACAAAAGCAATATTAGAATGATGACCAAAAGTGATCAGTGTGATTTGGAGGTAAATAGTTATAAATGACCATAATCACACAGTGATTTAAAGTAATCAGACAACCCATGAATAAACAAGTGAATAAGCCCAAAAGTGTGTAAAACTAAATAAGTAGTGAAGTGATAGGTATAGAATAATGAAACAAAGTGAGCAGGGTAGTAATTATAGTAACTTTCTAATGAAAGGAAAAGTGTAGTGAGAGTGTAGAACTAAATATTATATAAGCCAACTATGTTAAAACAGATAAACAATTTGTGATAAACTGTGCATTAGTAGGTAAGATTGAACTAACTGTAATATTGTTAATTTAGGTAATAAGATATCAAGATTATATATTAAGGTAAGAGTTAAGGTATCAGAATGTATAGCAGATTAAGAAGGACTAACACTCTATTTAAGTGAAGGGAATAGTAGATAGGACATATCATGCAAGGAACAGTTTGTCAATAGTATTATAAGAGTTTCTTTAAGTTTCTTTAAGGAAGTATTAAGAGTTTTGTTTGTGTTCAGAAAATAATAGCATAGAGTAAATTGTAGGGTAAGCAGATAACAGCAATTAAAAGTTATTTCAGGGTAGAACCTGAAAAGAAATGTTTAATAGTAAGAATTAGAGTTAGGGATACTGATGTTTATTGTTTGTTTTGTTTGCAAATTGTATTAGAGTTACCAGGAATGTTAGTAAGAAATGTCAGATGGAAGTAGAATGGAATTTAGGCTCTAGGCCAAACTGTTGAACATAAATTTATTAATTTGAGAACAAATAATAATCCAAGGGTAAGGCAGAACGTGCCAAATGATTAAACCATATAAGTGGGTATTCATAGTACCAAGATATGTGATTAACAACTAATTTTGAATAAAATATATGTAAGATATAAAATTGGGAAAATAGTAAAAATGTAATTAGCTATCCAAAAGTAGGCATGAGGGGTATCAAAATGTTCATCATAAAAAATTAGAAAGAATGGTACTAATGTGATGACCATAGATATTAGAATAAAGTAGTAATCTTCAGTTGAAGATATTTTGGTAGAAATAGACGAAAAAAGACGATAAATCTTAACAATAACCTGAGTTAATAACCAATGAAAAATTAGCATAATTTATGAAGTAACCATAGCAACAAGAAAAATAACGCCAAAAAACCGTTAGATTTTCAGTAAGTCATTATTAACCAACGCCAGAGGGTGGACCGAGTAGCTCTCGTATTAAAATTAAATTATTATTCTTCAAGTAATTTCAAACCTATTTAAAACTAATGGAAGACAATTACAACAGTACAGGGAATCCTGAACGTAAATTTTTATTTATAAAAAATGAAATTAACAAACCGTAGTGATCCAAAGAAGACGAAGCGACGCCGTGACGAAGAAAGACGACCACGGACACTATATGAAGATCAGTGGAACCTCCTAAAAGAAGAAGACGACACCAACTGAAGAATTACGAGGCCTGAAGTAGCAGAGAAAAGTGCCGAGACGAGGGAAACAGACGACAGGAATTATCCATAGAAGAAGACGACAGCCCAGGAGTTATCTATCGAAGAAGACGACATCAGGATCTTCAGCAACAAGTAACTGATGAGTATAAACATTATCCCTTAAAGAGTACTCACAAATTTTGGTCTGAATTAAATATAACTATTTCAAAATCACTGATCACTATTCCGAGTCAAAATAAATGCTTATTTAAATTCACTATTTAACTATAACAAATTAACAATTATTAAGAAAGTAAATTATGATAAATAATTAACGAATCTTCTAATAACGAACTTCTGGCAAATGAGGCATAACCCTAAATTGCTTCACAAGTTTTCATTGGTGATTACTTAGTCAAATGTAATGAGATATCGATTTATTTATGTAATTAGTTGTAAGAATTATTATAACTTTGTGTGTGTTAGCCGTAAGTATATATTTCTGTAGCCAAAAGGACTTTACACCTCTGAGAAAAACGATAATTTTTACTGTAAACTAACATTACTGACTGATTGTATACAACTGAGCTGAGCAAGTACCAACTACACAATTGTAATAGCCGGTGCAGAAAACGGATTTTGATGTATAATAAACCAAGATAAATATTCTAAAGGATTAATAAATGTTCTCAATCTGCAATGCTGTATGTTTGATTCAGTTAATTTAGAATTACGACTAATAATTATTGAAGTGAAGGCGTTAAAGCGAGACGCAAGCTGGGTAATATAGCAGAGAGCGGTACGCCAATCAGGTGGCGAGGCGGCAACGTTTGAATGCAGCAGAGCAGAATACGGTTTACCCGTACACGACTGACAGCATACATTTTGACACGTTTAACAACAAACAACATTTAAACTTTAATTTTTTAACAACACCCCATAAACATCTTGTAATAAAGTGGCTTCCATCGCGGGGCTTGAACGGTAGCGGCCACACCACATTAAAACATCCTGTAATAATAGTCAGAGTCGGAAAATAATTTATAACGTGTAGGCCTACAAGTGTATTAAATTGGAAGATAAGGATATATCAGAAAGAAAGTTGCATGAACGGGTAGCTCAGGCGTGCTGCGTGTCTATAAATAGTGTTTCTAGAATTATTAAAGAAACATCATGGTATATGGGTGATATAAAATCTTTCAGGACTCTCCATAAAAATGTTCAACAAATGAAATAAAAACTGATTTAAACGATTTCGACAAGTGCACCACTCGACGAATTATTCACCAAAGTCAACCCATAGAAGGGTAAAGATTAACATTCAAAAGTAATTTAAACAATTTTAAAGAACAAATTAATTATAATGGTAGCGTTACCAGTCTGAACCACATTATTCGTCAAATGGGATTTCGACGGAAACGTGCCAAAAGCAATAGGAAACTTTTAACTAGAAAAACGTGACATTGAAATCTTAAAAGTTGATATATAAGAAAATTACAGCAATTCAGAGAAGAACGGTAGTCCATAGTATACACAGATGAAATTTTGGTTTTCACCGTTCAAAATCGGTTACAAAAATTTGGACAGACAATGACGAAAATGCCTGAAAATTTCAATAAATAAATAAATTCGCCTGCAACATCATTAACAAAAAGGTAGACATGATTAACTGGTTATTGAATCATGGGATTCCTTTAGTCCATTTATGTTATAACCTGAGCTCTGTTTAATAGTTAGGTTAAACAAAATAACCCTACATTATTATTATTAGCGGGTGTCCTACAGTCTATGCCGCATCCCTCATTTCGATCGCCATTTCTCCCTATCTTTCCAGTCATCGTCTTCAATAGCTCGACCTCTCATGCACTTCCTAATTCCTGTTTTCCATTGTGTTGTCAGTTTTCCTTTTCTTCTCCTGTTTTGTGGAGTATAAGTCAATGCTTTCTTTGGCCATCGCTTCTCCTCCATCCTCATTACGTGACCATACCATAGCAACTGTCTCGATTCTATTCTTTCTGCTGTTGTAAATATGCGCCGTTTTCCTCCTTATATCTTCGTTTCTAACATGTTGCATTCTAGAAATATTACACGATCTTCTTAGGAAGTCCATTTCCACAGTTTCTATCATCTTTTTCTCTTTACCTGAAAGTTGCCAGCATTCGCAGCCATAAGTTAAAATGGGCTCCTCAATAGTTGTGTAGGTCAGTTTAGGTTGAAGTTTCATTTTGTTCGACCAAAGTAACGAGTTTAGCAAACGAATAGCCTTTTTTCCCTGTTGTATCCTATTTTTTATGTAATTCTTTGTTGTTCCATTCTGAAATAATAACCCAACATACTAAACTTTTAAAATAATCATTATTTCAGCAAACTATGGACATTCCATTTTACGACTTCCACCCTATCATCTGGTTCTTAATCCTAGAACTGATTTGGGCAACTGTGGAAAAGCATGTTAAAACAAAAAATGTTTATTTTCGTAGACAGTGTTATAAACTTAGCAAAAAAAGAATTTGAGTGTATTTATCTCACACGCTGGACATCAAAATGTGACCACGTCTTGAAAATTTAAAAGAGCATGTGAGATCGGACCAAAAAGTGTATAATGTAACAGATCGTTTCTAAATTAATAAGCGGTGGGATAGCAGCAGTTAAGACAATTTGAGTGATGATAACAGTGAAGGAAATTGACGTACTTATTACGGCAATAAGGTGTGGAAGAATTGACGTAATATTTGTAATCGTTTGTAAGTAATTATGTGCTTTATTAATTAAATAGTTTTAGTATAATTTTTTCATTAATGTTGTCTGCCCTGTTATTCATGTTTAATTTACATCTGCTTGTTTTTAAAACACACACACACCCAGAGTCACAGTCATTTCACATTCGAGCCTGTTATTTATGTTACTTATACAAACAAATTAAGATGCCAGTGCAATGTTGACTATATATTACTAAAGTTTTTCCTAAATCGTAACATGTCTGATAACAAAGTGTTATATACTCCAAAATATACAATGTTTGTTAATGTCTAGACTCGACTAGGAGAAACACTGTAACAGACACAACATGACAACTCACTGTTTACATAATAATTGCAGTACTAAACATTAAACATTTTATAACTCGGTGAAATCTTTGTATGGTCCCTCTGTTGTATCTATTGTTTGTTTCGTCTTACAAAACGTCCATTTGAATTGTTTGTCGTGTCGAAATAGAAATCAAAATCAAAACTTGTCACGTAATTGTCACGTACTTGTACGTAGACTTGTCGTTCAGGGAACAGTCTAATATTCAACTGTAGCCTTTCTATTCACGTGTATTATATTGTTCCCGTCTTATCCCCTCTACAATATGCGCGACTGCTTCACGTCTGATTATTTTAC
Organism: Magicicada septendecula; assembly: GCA_034769895.1. Classification (NCBI taxonomy): domain Eukaryota; kingdom Metazoa; phylum Arthropoda; class Insecta; order Hemiptera; family Cicadidae; genus Magicicada; species Magicicada septendecula. Next base: position 39,375 of record JAWRYS010001111.1, read on the forward strand.
TATATTATTGTATTATTATTTCAATTAAGTCACCGTCTACTCATTAAGTAATTTATATTATTCAGTCAGCACATGCAAATTATTAAGCCTTGTGATTACGTGGTTTTTACTCGTGATTCCTACAAACAATTGTGTTGATTCTTACCTGTGCAATATTTATATGTAAGGCCTCTTTTTCAGCATTATACGTGGCATTATAGATGGAAAATACATGAGTGAAATTCCATGAAGCAAGGATCATTTTTACTTGCACTTGCAGCATTGACTCCCAATAAGTTACGTGTTGTCGTTCCTCTAGGAAAAAGCAAGCCCTGCTTGTTGAGAAAATAATGAGGGAAACCAAAATTGTGCACTTGTTCGCAAGTTTTCAACCCCCCCCCCTCGAAAAAATCCTGGGTGTCCCTCTGCATTTGGGTATGTATGGGTACTCGCGAGATGTAGCCGCGCCACATATCTGCAACTATAGTGGTTCCTGGTTCTATATTATTTAAAATTACACAATTTAGTGTGTTTGGATCGCGTTTATCCACCACCTTTAGCAACCACTTTTTTATTCTCCTGTAAATTCCCCCAAGTACCCACCGAGTTTTGGTTATTCGGTCCCTGTTGTACTTCCTTCAAGTGAACGCACTTTCATCAATTTCAGTATCTCCCGGACCGCCAATTTTTAAGCTGGTATCCATCACCCAGACAGTAAGGATCTCTCTGAACTCGTTTATTAATTTTCGCGTAGTTTTCCCGTTTATGTCAAGCTCTTTTGAAATAACTGAAATTTGATATTTCAAAATCCAAGCGACTAACACACGGAATAGGCTACAGATAATGCAGGAACACACGCTTTTCCGAAAAAAGTGTCATCATGTATGTTTTTTGTAGCTCAGCAATTCCGTCTACCACATCCGAAGGTGACGTTTTTTTGTCCATTCACATTTTTTAACATATTACCATCACACTTTACACATTCTATTGAAAAGGAAAAAGATTTCAATCACAAACACATATTCTGAAACCTTTTTTTTTAATGAAACACCGAAAATTATTCACACTTTTGTATTCCATTTTAGTAAGATACGCATGTGCACAACTCTGATGAATGAATGTTAAACAAAATTAAATAGATTCAAAGATATAAACATAGATGTAAAAAAACGACAAGGTCTCACTGGCCGCTTTTAGGAAGTGAAGCAATAGTTGAAACAAGTAACAACATTTATCTTTTATCATTTGCGTCATTCTCTGCATGAAAATATCGGGTTGCATGAAAAATGTCTCTCAAGCCACCTTTGGTAGCCACATACGTTTATAACCTTTGGAGAAACCACATGCTATATAACAATAGACATGTCAGAGAACAGTATCATAAAATAACCTTTTCCTGGATTTACAACCAGTGCAGGTATCCGGCGACTTCTAGTACCTTCAACACAAATATTTCTTTACAATACGAGTAATTATACAAGTAGTTATATAAGTGATAGGTAGGTAAATAGACAGGTAGAAAGAGAGCAAAAGAGAAAAAGAGATACAGGGGTAGATAGAGAGAATAGTATAGATAGTGTATGCCAGTCTCAATTATCTCATGTTTTTTCGTTTCCCTTTGTTTTTAGTTTAAAGCGAAGATCTTGTTTCATCGCAACTGTCACACAATCTCAGGGCACTTTATATTGTATAATAATTTATAATTTATAAAAAATGTGTTACATCGTGTTATAATCGTTTATTTAAGTACTAAGTATGCCTGTAATGTGAGCGCTGATGTTGCTTAGTATAAGTCTATGTAGGCCTACTTGTGCTTCGTATTAGGTTACTAATTAATGATGGCTACATGTTCATAGTAGTTATGTTATATCTAATAATGTGTATTTTATCTTTGTTCTTGCACTACTAATGATGGTCGTAGTGGGCATAGATGAAACATCTGGAAATTCAGTATTCAATAAATGGTGGCCTAATAGCCCGCATGATAAATATAACACTACAGTTAATGGGAGTCTTTCAGAATACTATGTGGAGGTACACGACTATCAAAACTCCTCAAGCTGGATTAAAAGCTAGACTGGTAGTCCTAATAGGCCTGAAGGACATGAATTTAAGAACGCTTCGGTTTGTGTGTTTTTTTTTTTTGTACAGGCGACGAACAATTTTCTTTTTCGCCAGAAAAATTTTGCGAATTACAGTGATCGTACGGAGATCCAGAATTTGAACAATAGTGTAGAGACACCGTATCTTAAAAACAATTCTGTTCTTGTTATGGGCAATGTCTTGCTTCAATGTAAAGCAGTACCAACGACATCTTATAGGGGAAAAAGTATGAATTGGTTTGAGGCAAAAGGGATAAATTTTCCCGAGGACGGCCTGAAGAATCAATTATTGCATTTATAGGAGACGTACAAGGCAATATTCAGTGAGTATGACGATAATTTAACTTTACTTAAGATAGTTGTGTTAGTGGTTATAATCAGAAACAGAATTATCACTGTTGCACACCACTATAGAAAAATTGTTCCGATTAGCGCTTTCAAGCTTCTCAGCTCATCGTCAGATCGGAAATCCGTCAGATGAGCTGAGAGCTTGAAAGCGCAAATCGGAATAACTTTCTGTAGTGGTGTGCAACAGTGATAATTCTGTTTGATAATTTAACTGACGAAAATGAGTGTCTTGTGCGCTGGGTTACTCCATCAATATCACTGTGAAATCAACCCGATAGAATAAATTAGTACTGAGTATCGTAATGCAACCTGTAGGCAAGAATTATTCGTATAACCTTTTGCGTATAAATTTTTCTTGTGCAATTTAAACAATAAATTACTAACGTGAAGGTCACTGACATGAAGACATAGTCTAACAATTGTAACATGCTTACAAAAATCAGTGTAACACACATTTACTCATGTTGATGAACGCAACGCATTTATTGTAATCATCTTTTAATACGCTCTTTATTAATAAAAATAACTCCCAGCCTGATAGGTTTGCCTAAATTTTACATAATATGGTTTGTAGCATCCGGCATTTCGTTTTCCAAAATTGTATATCTTTGTTGACACTTCTAAAATCAAGACAAGTGACTTCATACCTCGTGCATCAAAACTGGTCCAGCCGTTTTAGTATTACAAGGGAACAAGCTAACTAACGAGCATTACAAACTAACAAACAAAACTGTTGTACAAAAGTAATTAAATATGGTTATTTAACAGAATACAAAATTCCTTAAATGATTATAAAATACACATTATAAGATATAACATAACTATTATGAACATGCAGCCATCATTAATTAGTAACCTAATACCGAAGCACAGGTAGGAATTCATAGACTTAGGCCTATATCAAGTAACATCAGCGCTCTCATTACAGGCCTACTTAGTACTTAAATAAACGATTATAACGCAATGTAAAACATTTGTTATAAATTATAAAGTACTCAAGAAAATATAATAAAAAATAATATAGTAGTTACCAAAAAGAAACTTATGTGAACTGTACAAACGTAACGTATATATATGTAGCGTGCTGCCGCGCGTTTAATTGATGCTCTATGAAAATTATGTCATGTGACTTATAAATAATGAAGTATGGTAAAAAAATGTATACAGCTGCCCTCCGTCTCTGTACCTCTCTCTCATTTTCTTACTCTCACTCACTCCCCCCCCTCTCTCTCTCTCTCTCTCTCTCTCTCTCCTTATTCGTTTTATTTCTTTCCTCATTTTTGTTCAAGAATGAGCCAAGGAACTTAAGTGCATTTACACCTGCCGGACAACCCTAAGGGTGCCTCAGTAAGAAACAATAAATTTCCTCAAGTGTTTAAGAAGTATGAAGGACACTAGCCTTTTCTACAAACGTTATGCACAGTTTAATCTGGGTTGTGGCATCGGGAACTCAGAAATGGTTAATACACGTCAGCCACTGCTGTGTATAGTGATAATGTGTTGTGTCTATTCAGCGTAACACCACAGGTCTCCAGCCTCCAGCACAGAGATAAGATTTCTCATTCATCTGAATCCCGCCAAGAGTATTCAAGGTCAAATAACATTCCTAACGTGTAATGGCACAGCCATGTATGTTTACAAAACGTACTACTGTTTTTGCTGACACGTATATACAGATCTACGTCTGTACTAATGCAACCTCTTAATTATCTGTACAACAGTTGTCTGTTTTTACCTTTCCACCAAACGTGTTGGTAGGCTGACGTGTTCGTACTCCTATTATTAAACTGAAATCAGAAAATTCTACAATAAGTTAAACCAAGGTAGGAAACTCTTTAAGCCCAGGACAACAGCTTGTCGTGACACTGATGGCACCCTACTTACTAAAAAAGGGAAAAGAACTTTGAAGCTCTTCTTTCTAAGAATGACGAGGTGAACAACTATGTACCACCTGTGCTAGAGGAACATAAACACATCGAGCCTTCGGATGAAGATAATATGATAGCTGCAATAGAAAGCCTTAAAAACAACAAAGCTCCTGGTTCTGATGATCTTCCTGCGGAGCTTTGCACAAACGGTGGCCCAGAGCTGGTTAAAACCCTTCAACACCTTGTCATCGATATATGGATAGAAGAGAAACTGCCAACAGCCTGGCAGAAGACAGTTATATGTTCCACATGCTGATCAGGTGATTGGTCGATATCAGTGTGGATTTAAAAGAGGAAAATCGACAATAGACCAGGTTTTCACACTCCGGCAATTTCTGGAGAAAGGTAGGGAACATAAACTACAAACCCATCACTTCTTCATAGATTTCAGAAATGCATACGACAGCATTGACAGAAAAGAACTTTACACTGCTTTTGAAGAACTGAGCATACCAAAGAAATTAATAAGATTGTGTAGGATGACAATGCTGACAGTGAATGGCATGGTGAACATTCAGAATGACTTATCAGGAGAGTTCGACTATGGAAAGGGAGTTCTCCAGGGCGATGCTCTTGCTTGCCTCCTCTTCGTTCTTGCCTTAGAAAAAGCTATGAGAGATGCTGGAATAATTCCTCCGGGGCTGTATTCAACAGATTAGTGCAGGTCCTAGGATACGCCGATGACTTAGATATAATCGGGAGGTCCTTTCGAGCAGTCACTGAAGCCTTTCTTGCTCTTGAAGGTCCTGCAAGTAGGCTGGGTCTCATAATAAAATGAAAGCAAGACAAAATACATGGCTACAGGACAGGAGGCTAGAGAAGGAGATCACATCCAAATTGGCATCTATTCCTTCGAAAAAGTCAAAAACTTTGTTTATTTAGGATGAAAAGTTAACTCCGATGGGGAAACAACAGAAGAAATAAAGCGAAGAATCACCACAGATAATAGGTGCTTCTTTGGTCTCAGACCCCAAAGAGAGCAGAATAATTGCCAGGAGCATCAAGCTGCTTTTGTATAAAAAACTGATCCGCCCAGTTCTCACCTTTGGTTCTGAGACCTGGACCATTTCTAGAAAGTCTGAGTCAAGCCTGCTGGTTCATGAACGCAAAATCCTCCGCAGTATATTTGGTCCAATATGTGTAGGAGGTGAATGGAGGAAAAGAAACAACCAAGAACTGAACACTTCTGAATGAACCAGATATTGTGAAAATTATAAAACTTGGTAGACTCAGGTGGGCTGGACACGTGATCAGAATGGGGGAGAATGAAATACCAAGAAAGGCACTCACAGGACAGATCTATGGCACCAGGAGAGTTGGTAGACCCAAACTACGTTGGAAAGACGGTGTGAACTACGATGCGAGCCAACTGGAGAGCAGCTGCACTTGACCGGGACAACTGGCGGAGGCTGGAGGATGCCTTTGAGGACGCCTTGACTCAGTAATGGGTTGTTGCGCCGCTGAACTGAACATTATTATTAAACATTATTACGTAGTTACTATTATTAACATTAGTTATTAATATTGCATGGTAATGTTGATTTCCAGGTCAAACGTAAAGTTACCTGTATTCTCTCTCTCTATGCGTTTATCTTTGAATAGGTTTTTTGCAGTAGCTTCTCCGCTGTTCTTTTATATTGGCATCGTCTATTCTTTTACTTGTTACAAATATTCTTGTAATGTTTTAAGTCTGAACACATATATAATTGATGTTTGTTTCTATTTGTTTTTAATCCTTCTAGATTTTGTTTACGTATTTATTCGTGTCGTACCTACATTGCTGTATTCCGGCTTTGCTTATTTGAGGATACTTGTCTCTTAATTGTGTAGTCCCGTTTTCTGTCTGTATTGTGTTACACGTATCTTTACTGATCTATTTTTACACTATTTTTACTAATATTACGGGTTTTTGGTTACTCTAGAGGTTTCTTCTTATAATATACTTTTTGCTTTTAGCTAGGCGCTATCTGCATGCCTCATAGGTTTATTGCCGACCGACAATTTTCTTCTTCACTCTTATATCCTCATTTTGCTTATATATGTCTGTTTTTAAACACCATCATTTTTGTATGACTTTCTTTTGATGTATGCCTTTCCAGGTTTAGTTCTACTTTAGCTGCAAGAATCTGGTTACTGAAAAATCTTTCTCTGGGGAGCTCGTAGAGTCTTTAATTGTTTGGAAAGGTAGTAGAGTCCACCTAGTGATAACTAAGATGAAGTCTACTTGATTGCGAAAGCTACCACTAGGGGAACGTCATGAACACATAACTTTACGTGATGATGAACTTCTGGCTTACAAATAATAAAAGTTGTTATCAGAACTGAAGTAAATTTATTGTTCACCTATTCATTTCGTGACGTTAATCCATTTTTTCCATAATTCTGATTCTCTAGCCGTTCTTTTAATTTTTGTATTTAAGTCTGTAAGTATAGTTACTCTTTACGTTAACAGTTTTTACTGTCTCTTTCCAGTATTGCATAAAATTCTTCATAATGTGTGTCATCAAACTCCAAAATTTAATCACTTACTTGCTCTGTATGTATTCATGTTAAAGAGTTGAGAAGGGGTAGTTCAAGAACTAGTGAACTCCCGTTGCTAGCTTAGACCTAATACTGCGTTACTTACGCTTTTATTTTCCGAGATAGCTACACCAGTTCTTGAGCATTTTAAATTTTATAAATAAAGCATTATTATCTATAGAATCTTTGTATAGCCTATACGAGACTAACACACGTGAACATTGGTTTGCAAGGGGGTACGGCATAGGAATCCTCGGTACTTCTTACAAATAAAATTAGGCAGTGGCGCATCTACGGAAAATGTCAAGGGCTCAACTCACTCTCCAAAGCTAGTAATTAGTCTTCAACTCAACACAGGCCAATACCTGAGCCTACTGCATGTATCAAACTGCATCTGTCAAACCGCTCGCAAATAGCTGTTGAAATAAAGGCATTGACAATATTTTGTAAATTTGTGAAAGTAAATCAAATTTTCATTAATAATGACTATAAATTAAATTTAATAATTAACGTTGAATTGAAGAACAGATTACTGAATAGCTTCACGTAGCGGATTGTGTTAAATAAACGGGAATATGAATCATCTAGATATGGTGTCGATTAGAGGCGTTTGAACTACAAAAAGTATAACTAGTCTAAAAGTTCCTAACTAAAGAGGACTCTCTTGGGCAAGCAGTTTATTTTTGCTAAAACATTAACGTTTTGTGCGCACTGAAGAGTCCGCTCTTTCGTTTTTGTTGTTGCCTAATACAAGACCTCACTTATAATTAAACAAAATTGTTAGTTTTACTATGTTTGATGCAGTTTCGTGTGTTATTCCCTGATGGTAAATAATATACTACCTTTTCCCATCTAAGTTTTTATCTTTGAATCGGTCTTCCTTATTTATCTTTGCTTTATTTCTCTTCTACCTTCAACATTTGTTTTAGCCTTTTGCCTGCTCGTTTTATATCTCGTCAAGCCCATAATTTTGTATTGTCTTGAATTTTCTATTCTGCTTTATTATATAAAACACTTTCAATTATATAAAACTATTATTTATAGGAAAACAAACATTTTTAAATATTATAGAAACAACAGTGTTATTTACACACAGTAAAGTACAAGTTTCTCTTTCATTATATCTTCGTTTACAAATTTTGACGGCAACTAAATATGCAATGTCATTATAGGCTAATTGATATTTTTAAAAATACCACTTACGGTATGCAACACAATGAGAGAAAAATTATAAATAATGTGAGCGAAATATAGGTTTTCTGTTAGAGCATTCCATTACAAATTTATTCTGTATAAATACGCAAAATTAAAATTTTTTGGAAGGCACTTTTGACGTTTTTTCTCGGGTTACATCTTGCTTGCGACAGTTTGGTAACTAATCTGTCTCCTGAATATGTTACTTGCTTATCGCACGGCAATGCGATAGTGGGGTTGCCACCTTCGGGCTTAACGTCCAGCCCGATTTCTGTAGGTTGTCTCACATAAACTGTCTATGTTATCATACTAAAGAGACCAGATTTCCCTGTACACAATAGTACAACCCATTAAATCCAACTTGATTCGCGCCTGTAATATTCCAAAGATAAGACAATCCAGAATCATTTCCCTTACGCCTCAACTTAGTACTGTTGGCTACTATTGATCTCCAAAGAATATTTATCGACCTTCCGGTCTAAATCCATACGGTTGAGCATCAGAAGTGTAACGGGTAACCTCTTGTAAGATATGTCACTTCATCACGGAGAACCGTCTTGGCTGGAGAGAGGCTGAAGGCTTCTTTGAGAGCTAACATTACTTCATCCAACACTAAGAATTTGAGGACCAGTACCCGGTACAACGAGTACCCAACCCAATTTTTTAATCAGCGAGTAAAGAAACACGCTTGAAGTTCTACAAGGTGACTCTTCCTTGTCTATGGGTTTGAGAATTCCGACTTATAAGAACGAATTCCCAGAGCAGTCGTTTTCAGGCGGTGTCAGACGCGTGATATTATATATTCTTCACAAATGCTGATCGCAAAAGAAATCGCGATGTACGGCAGGAACTGAATATTATATGTATATTTGATAGGACTGCCCATTATAGGCTAAAATGGTTGGAACTTTTAACCGAAGCGATGACTGAAGCATTCTCAAACAACTATTGAAAATTGTAAGCAGAAATCGACGGAGAGGTGTGGGGCGTCCCAAGAAGCATTTGAATAACCAGCTCTAGTCTATCTGCTTGGGCCCGGAACAAACTACTTTTGTATAACCCTTGATGATGATGATGATGATGATGATGGTTATTAATTTTGACGTTTGCTTTTCCTCTAATTTATGGAATGGTAAATGAGTTTAGTGAAGATATCCAATATGGTTCTTATTAATATATTAATAAAAAATAGTTACTGAAATGTCCTTGATGTGATGAATTATTAGAAAGCTAAATAAAGTGTAGAGAGAACATTTCAATTTAGATTATTACAAGCAGAGTAGATAATTATATCAATTTTAAACAAAAATATTTATTTTGAGAAAGTAATCAATGATAACTTTGTGATTAAAAAGAATTATAAACAAAAATTTCGAAAATTCAAAATTCTAATAAAATGGAGTCTTCAAAAGTTCAAAATAAAGGTAGCTAATGCAACGTTAAACTACAGTTTGAATGAATAAGTCAGTATTTTTTATCTATTTGAGAATTATAAATTGTTAATAATTACGATAATTTGGTTAATCACTAGCTTTAATCTTTTTGAAATTTAAAAATCTTATGGGCACATTCAAGTTAGAATTTTAAAGCTTAAGAGTGGTGTTACAGGAAATAATAAGAAAACAAGAGAGTAAATATCGGTATGGAGAACCATACATGACTTCCATGTCCTAAGATTTATATTTAAAATACTTTTCGAAATGAACTATTTCCATAGAAACTACTTCTTTCTTCAGCCTTGACCACAGTACTGTGATCACTAACGTATACCACCTCACGATAGTGCACTCAATTTTCACTGATGATGGCAGTCGATAGCACTGCCGAAACGTCTGGTTTTGTAGAAAACATCGGATCAAGCCCAAACAGCCCAGGAAGAAATTTTAACAACAAACTACTTCTTTGTTGCCGATAACGTAGTACACATGACATATAAATAAAAATTTTCCCCACCCCCTTCAACTATCATTTTTATTTATAAAAAATTACCCCCACCCCGTTCAACTAGCCTCTTCATTTATAGATATTTCATCTACGTTTCTACAGTGGATTATTATGATCTTCTTATCAGGATACTTTATTTTGTCAAAATTAAGTACTTTACTCTTGCTAAAACATAAAATGTTGCAGGTAAACTACCCTTTCCTAACCGATCTTCACCAAAATCAATAGGCCTTCAGTTTTCTACAATTCAGGAACGTACACAAAAAAATATTTGATTCTGTTTGAATGTGCGGCAGTTATCGTTCGTCAAATAAATAAAAAAATTACCATTGTTAAAACATAAAATGTTGCAGGTAAACGGTAGTAAAGGTAAGGGGGTACCTTTCCCTTAACCGATCTTCACCAAAATGAACAGACCTTGATACTTAACAATTCAGGAACGTATGCAAAAAAATGTTTGATTCTATTTGAATGTGTGGCAGTTATAATTCGTCATAAGAAAAACTGCCCTTGATAAAACATAAAATGTTGCTGGTAAACTACCCCTTTCCCTTAACCGATCTTCACCAAAAACAACAAGTCTTGAGTACTCTAGAAATCAGGGCAGTATGCACAAACTTATTCGATTCTGTTTGATTTTGCGGCTGTTATCGTTCGTCATAGAATAAATTACCGTTGTTAAAACAAAGTGTTGCGGGTAAAACTACCCCTTTCCTTTAACCGATCTTCACCAAATCTTAATTTAAATTAAAACTTTGTAGTTAATACTTAATACAAATACATTACAAAACGCAATCGAATTTGAGTATCTTATTTTAACAGCAGAATAAAATAAATAGGTACATTTCGTTTAACGTTACGGTATTCTATACAATGTTTCCCACAATAAGCAAAGTCTAAAAAAGGTTGTATCTATCAAATATCCACGATTGGAATCTTCAACATCAGATTGTTGAAATCTCATGAGTTTATGTGTGTATGGGTGTGCGCACTCGTTTATCCCAGGTCATAAACTTAATACCAATAATACAATACTGGCAACGGAATATTTGCTAAACTTGAAGCATTTTAAACTAATAAACACTAAATTAGGTGATCATTACTTCTGTTCTTATAAAACTTACGTGAACACTGAAATATTTCTGGAATATTTGTGTAAATATGTAATAAAGTAGGAGTAGTAATCTAAATACTTGTTAGACTCTTACGTATAATTTACAGATGATAATTAGGTATATCAAAAAATGTAAATAAATTATCTAAAATGTACATTATTTAAAAATATCACTCGTTTTTACGCGGATATAAAGCATGGCTTCTTTCCGTCATCAACCTGTCTGGTGTTTATAATCACATAACAGTTGTGACTACATATGCAAGGCCACACGCTGAATGAAATCGAGTTTGTTTATTAAACACTCTTGGAGTGGACTGAATATTATGTCTTCAACAGACTGTATACACAAGAGTTGGTTTCTGTTATAAATAGTTCTCCTTGATAGTACTACATCTGACAATTGCTGCATACCTTCATGAAACAATTTTGTTAGTCATCAGAGTACGAAAACTTTTACACATGACAATTGTAGGAAGCAATTCGAACTAACCAATTACCCGCCCGTGAATTGATCACAAGACATATCTGGATGTTATCGAGGAATAGTTATTTTCAGGACAAAAATCTCGTAACAAATAGAATTTTCGTAAGAATGTATACAACTATTATTTCAGGTTACAAATAAAACTTTTCTATGAGAGATTATTGTCTATTATGAAGCCAAGATATTTCATTTGTTTAGTTTGTCAGTCACCAAGCACCTATACATGCTTGACATGATGCTTCATAAAAAACAATATCAAAATTCAACCTAAACTCTCAAAAAGAAAATCATATATTTTTTCACTTAAAACCATACTGTATTTTACTAAATCAATACTTTATCTAAATCGACAATCATTTAACCGGGAAATAAAAAAATACATACAATAGTTATTTATTTTTAATTTACTGTTTTAATAAACAACGTGCCATGGCTGACACCTCTCACTTGCCCAAACTTACTGTCTAGTGTAAACGGAGTTTCATACATCTGTCGGAATAAATTACGACATTAGCTCGTGCAAGCACGTAGTGAACACTTGCACAATCTCTCGCGGTAAAAACGGCGTCTTAGTGCAAACACTTACTGGACACTGCTTTCGTATTTCCTGTCGAAATATTCTCGCAGTGTAAACGTAGCTTAACAGTCGCATATTCATTCCTATCCTCGCCCCCTCCTCAGGCGTCTCGGTAGTAACGCTAATGCACGTACTACTCGTTATTTTTACTCTATCTCTCTGCCTTCTTGCCCCTCTCTCTCTCTCTTTCTCTCTCTCTCTCTCTCTCTCTCTCTCTCTCTCTCTCTCTCTCTCTCTCTCTCTCTCTCTCTCTCCCCCCGTCATACTCTAATATAAATTAAATTTTAAATGACAATCAAATTTTAAATATTTTTACCCTGTCACTAACCCCTCTCACTTACTCTTTCTCTCTGTCCTTCCCTGTCGCTCGCTCACGCTCACTCTTTCCCACACCATGTGTCCTTTTGTTTTAACTCTCTCTAACCCTTCGACAGAAAGATATAACTTTTTAATATAAGTGTTATTCTCTCACTCACAACACACACACACACACACACGCACACACACGCACACACACGCACACACACACACACACTTTCTCTTTCTTCACAGAAAAATTAAACTGTTGTGAAGAATCAAATTTTTAACGTTTTCGCCGCGATCTCTCTCCTCTCCCTCTACCACTTTTTCTTTTGATTCATGATATGCACTATTGTAATGCACACATCAAACGGTTTATAAAGAGAATAAAATCAAATGTGGGTAAGGTAAGAGAAAGAAAAATGAGGGAAGTGGGAAAATGAACTTATAAGTGAACATATGAATATGAGAGAAACACAAGCGAATAATAAAAAAGGACATAATCTTTGACCCACTTAGCAGTCTGAATCAGGCTTGGATTGCGTTTGTTATTTGACCCTGTGCGTTTATGCTATGACAGTGTTGCCATATCCACGGATTCCACAATGATTAGAAACTAAATGAAAAAAAGGCGCGCAGAGTGTATACAGACGATGGTAGTACTACGTGGTGGACAAACCATGAACTACATATTGAATATCAATTTTCAAAAGTCTGTCAATTTGGCACCCGCAGGTAAAAACTAAAAAACTCGTGGTGCCAAAATAATGAGTTGAAAGTTAAAAAAATTAAGATTTCTCATTAGCGATGTGGCCATAAAGGGTGTTTGTGGAACTTATAAACTTTTATTCTACAGAACACATTTTCTATAAGGGATTACATTTTGGCGTCCGATATACGGACGTCAAAATCTAACAGACGCCACGACGATGATAAAATTTGTTAAGACGGACGCACAAATGTTAATAAAACATATATATATATATATATATATATATATATATATATACTTCAAGAAGCAAACTGTAGCAAAAAGTGTTTGAAACAAAAAAAAAATACATATATATTGTGTGAGTAATAATTAATTAAGTGTATATTTTTTAATTACTTTCGATTAAATAAATGAGATTTTGTGTTTTCGAAAATATTTGGTTCTATAGATAATCTATTTATGTAGTTGGATCTATTATTCCCTCTTCTAACTTTGCTCTTCTTCTTCTTCCTTCTGGTATATTTCTTTAATGACTCTAAATTATTTTTAGAAGAAATAATAAAATAGTATTTACTATACAAATAATTATAAACGCATGTAACTGAGTAATTATGATGTTTATTTCTTAACATTTGAAATTATGCGCGTGGACCAGGCCTTGATTGAGATTCGCTCAGGTCGATAGTGAACAAAATGACAAAATATATGTTTACAAAATTAATTAATTCGGATTCTTTTAACTGTCGAAATGGTCAGAGATGGCAAGGAACAAGATACAATACTTAAAACTATCTTAGAATAAATTATGATTTGCTGAAAAACAACAGGATTATGAAAATTGTCAATTATTTAAATAAAATCGAACCATCCGTAGAATGACGTCACCGACTCGAAGAGGCCGTGCTCCACGCTGGCTAGCAAATTGCAAATAACCGTCGCTAACTTCGTCGACTTTCTGCTACTCACCGCTGACGCTATTCTTCTCCCTCAGAAATAAATAAGAATTCCTTCCTCGGCGAAGTTGTAGTATCCCTGGAAAATTGTGTGAAATGTTTGTTCTTCCCTCTTCGGCGATGTCGTTCTGTGGTAGTTTACTGGTGCAGTGTTCTGTGTTCAATTCTGTTAAGTTCGTGTCCAGTTGATATATGTTGGATTTTGCTCAAAATGGCGGTTGATTTCTGGTGCTCGTGCTAGATATTATTATTGCTGTTGGGCTGGATTAGTCTGGTGTTAGTTATTGTATATTGATTTTATATTTCATTTGGTAATCTCTGTTACACTTCTTGAGGTTGCACACAATGTTTTTTCACTATTTTATATTTTTAGCTCTTCAGTCAGTAATTTCTGATCTGTTCACATTCACGATTAACAATAGACTGATGACTGAAAGTCGTCGTTTTTTGGTAATTTATAAAATGTCTTTTTCCTCTTCCCATTGTTTTTTAAAAATTTACATGTCTTGGATTTGATTTCAACTCATAAACATACATAAGAAGTTTTCCTATTTATTGCTGTAACTTAATTATTTATTAATTTTACGAAAATCTAACTATTCAGCAATATTCTTAAGCTAATTGTACATAATTTGATATATAACTGGGTCTGTTTTAAGTTCAGTTAAGCCTAAAATTTACAATTTTTGATATCTATTGTAGGCCTCGTATTTTTAACAAATTTAGTATTTAAATGGTTTACAAGTGTTTTTATGTTAATATTTCCATTAAATAATATTACTCACTCCATGATTGTTGCTTGTTGTTAATAATTTGTTGTTATATTACTCCAATATTGATTAATTTACTTTTTATCTGAGTTGAGTACCCTTTAGGCCTAGTATTAGTTATTTCCAAATAAAGTTAATTTTCTACTTTTGTCATTACATTTGTTATTATTTGTATCTGTACTGATTACATCTTCGTATCTTTGTGTTGTATGGACTAGTTTCTATTCATTATATACAGTTTGATTGGATTTATTTATTTTAGTTTGATTCTATGATAGGTGATTTTGGTTTACAATACTGGTTTGTTTTTCTATTGTGGTGTGTTTGTTAGTTTGCCTTATACTTTTTATATGGTTTACAGTTTAATAATAAATACAACATTCTTATTACCTACTTGCCTTCTCTGCCTTAACAAACTTGCAAATTATTTAACATTATTTTGAATACAATAGAACATCTTATTATCTACTAATTTTTATATTACCTAAACATAACAAACATATCTTAAGCTTATTCTTTTTCATTGATATCATTTAATTATAGTTATTCTAAAACATCCTATTACTAATAATGCTGTCAGTCATTGAACTGTCTTTTTTGCATTTATTATATATAAATTGGTTGAACTAAAAAACATCTTAATTCTAATAACAATTTTCAGTTATTACACTGTCTGCTGTATTTAGGTTGCTTTTTTGTAACACTCACTCTGACGATTTAAATTGTAAATTAAACAAAAAAATTAATAATAAAAATATAAAACGGGAAGTTAGTGAAAAACATTAAATCGCACTATATAACCAAATACCCCTGAACTAACCCATAATAGTAAAATAATTAATTAAAACTGTGAAAGTAAAAGTTAAAGATAATACTGTTAACCCTTTAGTAAATTTATCATGCTATGACCTGTGTATTCCGGATCCAACTTGCATACCGACCCGGCATTAAATAAAGAAATACCTGCAAACCATAATGTAAATAATTAATAATTTGAAGTCACAAGTAGTAATAGTTTGAAGTCACAAGTAGTAGTTGTAATAATTCCTGTAGGTAAGATAAGTCTCGATAGTTTATTTTGTCAAACTGTAAGACTGTATTACTAATGAAGAGTTGGAACTATATTACGGCGGAGTATTCACTCCGCGTCGTTGCAACTTTCCTGTTGTAACAATGCAGGAATTATGATGCGGCTTTCAAACTGTAAACAGCTCCAAGCGAGGGCTCTTCACAAAATGTTTATTTTTTATTTTGTAATTGAGTGTTAGCTTCCACTAAAAGCGTGGAGAGTTAGTTAGAAATAACTAAGATATAGTGAGTAATTTTGTTAAACAAAGATGTGAAAAAGGAAAACTAGTGATAAGGTGACGTCTCCTGTTAATTAAAACTAACGATCAAATATGGTTCAAGTAAAGTAATTCCAACATAATGTGAAAAGGAGATGTAAACTACAATACTACGGTGCCATTAAATATGTGATGTGCATAACTGTGAATAGTGACGACTAAGACCTAAACAACATTTACAATTACCGCCGAGGATCAGGACGACTTCACGCTACATAACATCCATCTCCTCGTTAATTCACTCCGAGGACATCCACTGGAAACACTACCCCGATGACAACCCTCGACTAGGAGAGTACAGAACATGGACATGGACAGATAACACTTATCTAAGAGGTGACGCGGAAGCTCGTCTTCCGAGAATTATGTATATTTAAAATATAAGTATTTATAAATGACAAAGACTTTTAAAAGACTATCTCTAAACTTTAAGTTTTAGAATGATGTAACAAGTAATTTCTGAAATCATACGTTGTAACATTACTCTTGAGATAGAACTTTGAATTGCTTAACTAAATAAAACCATTCTTCAAATGGTATTTAAGTAACAATGTAATCATATTAACAAGTAAAGTAGATTTGAAACTTCTTAACTAGATTAAAAGAGACTCGGATTAGAGGTAAAATACATGATCTGTGTGATCATTTGTTTTGACAGAAAACCCCTTTACAATTTCTGTATGAGTAAATTTTTATATGTAATGTGTTACATATCATATGTTAATAAAGAGATGTCATCTTGTTACATACTAAACTTAATGCATAAATCAGTTAAATTCCCTCCCCTTGTTTCCTGTAATTAGAATAATTATAATTATTCTTAATGTTGTGTTTGATTTTTCAGTTTGTTACAACGTAGGCAGCCTGTATAATTGGCTAGAGTCAATTACCACGGGTTCCCTGGTATATAACGTAGCCGACACGTTATAAAATGCGCCACTCTGCTTTGTAAAAAAAAAAAGGTTTATCGTGTACAGAGTGTCACATATAAAATGCGCCACTTTGTTTTTCGTATAATATGTTAGTGTACGTAGTTTCTCATAAAAGATGCGCCACTCGGCAGATCTATGCACTCAGTTAATGTATTGTATGTAAAACAAAAAGGCTAAGTAGCACAAAGGAATAGTGACAATATTGATTTACCATTGTAAATTTTGTGTGAGATTACGCAAAATCTCGTATATCTCATTTATTTAATATACGTGAAAATAATTGCTTTAATTATTATTGTATGATAATTGAATTACACCAATTCAAGTACCTACATGAATTTTAGTACTTGTCAATATGTTCAGTCTCTAACACGTCTATTTAGCGACAATTCAAGACCTGTAGTTTTCCTGCATATGCCTGCATAAAAATGTAAATTGTATTTCTGTTGCCACGGTGAGTTATATAAACGATTGACAAAAGTAAACAAGTTCAATCACGTTTAAATAAATTGTAAGTGAAATTCTTCTCCTCTCTAGCAGCAGAATTAGATAAATTAAAATTAGTACGTAAAACTGAATAATAACTAAATCTCAGCTTAATTACGGGCTGTAACTTGTTTAAAACGTATATCATTGCGCTTCGCACACACCACCCTCGTTGAAGCCAGCCGATACAAGTCTGTAAAGGAAGCAGTCAGCTGTTGTTGAATAGAACAATAACATTCTCTCACCCCAAGTGTGATTCTCCCCTTCTTACACATACTACTATGCCATTGTTTAAAAGAAACCTAGTTTGACCCACATTCCAGCGTAACAGCTGATCGTTGAAAGTAAAGTTGACGTCTGTGTGAATTTTTTCTCTTTCTCTGAGATGATAATTAATTCTCTTACAACCAATGGAAATGTTTTAACCATGAATTAATTTGTGTATGCAATAATTGTATAGTGTAGTAAAATAAGTTTTAGTGTGTTTCATATAAGGTAAACATGGGGCTATTTAATCCAGATTTACTATTAAAGGACGAACTGTCTTATGAAGCTCTTTTACGTGATTTACCCCATGCGAATGTAACAGTCGCGGAATTGCGCAAGTCTATACGCGAAAGTGGATTTAATACTCCCACAGAGTTAAGTAACCTACGCGGACTCGATTATGAGAGCGAGAGAGAAACTTGTTATGCCAAGTATAGTGAGTTGACTTTATTGTCCCAAACCCTTCAAGACGAGAAATCTCCTGCGGTAATATTGCGGACAACTCAAAGGATAGAACATTTACCCCGGCGAATGAAAAATTTGTTAAACTGGCCTAACCTCACGGAAATCCCTCCCGAAGTCCAAAATTTTGCGGATGAGGCTTTACGCCAATTACCCACTATTATCAATGAATTACGAAGAAAGTCCGACTCGTTCAGAATGGATGAAATTGAAAAATCCTTGAAGAAACTATACATCTCCCCAATTCGATCCCCTACGTTAGAACAACCTCTACACAACACGGATCGGGACTCACCCACCGTATCGCAAATACAACCGACTCGAGAGCGAAACCCAAATAGAGATTTAAATACCCAGACTATATCTGAAGCCCCACCTCCCAGTGATTCGCATAATCACTCCGGAATTTACGAATTGACAACCCCTAATGCATCATCTGGTCCTCCTAAAGCTATGCCACGCGTAAATTATAATGCTGACCTCTACGGAAAAATCACTCACCCCGTAGAAAAACTCTTATCTGAAATTCCATACACAGATGGTTTGAATGTTACTAAACTACTAAATTTCATCAAATATCTCCTGCAGATTAAGGATTTACAGCAGCTAAATGACTGGCAAATTTTGCAAGTCCTCCTACCTAAATGTAAACCACCGTTAAAGAATCGTGTGCTGGAATCATTAAGCTCTACCCTTCCAGTAGAAGAACTGCATACTACAATCATAAAATATTTTATTCCCACCGGAATTTATGAGGAACTTAAAAGAAAGACCGTAATGCGAGTACAAGGAAATCATGAGAGACTGGCCCATTACATCTCAGACATCAGGGAGTCTTCTCGACTACTGCAAGTAGATTGGAATGAGAGACAGATGGTCGACACCATTTTAGTAGGATTGTCTCCAGAAGAAAGATCTCGTTTAGCGTTAATAAATAGTCCCAACACCTTTGCGGATCTCGAACAATGCAGTGTTCACTCTTCGAATGTATGGTACTCGGATCAAAACAGACATGCTGTGAAATCAACCGAGCCGAGAAGAAATGAAATGCAAGCCCTAGTGCCCGATGTGCAAACCCAGCGTGGAAGGCGATTATTTAATAGACCGAACAATTTGCACAGCCCTTGTAAATCTAATGACACGCAACCTAAAACGGAAGCAAGCAATACTCCTCGTAATAAAAATGTGTGTTATAAAAGCGGTAAGTATGGACACATAAGTAGAAACTGTAATCGGAAGCAGTACGAACGCAAACGCCCTAATCCAAAAAACATGTAAGGCAAGGAGACCAGAAATCCTGTGTCTTCCGCAGCATCTTGAGAACCGGTAAACCCAAAGAAATCTCCGAAAATAAAAAAAAAAGAAAAGAACACTAGAAAAATAGATCCCTATGTTAGAAGGTTTATTGAGAAATGTAATGCGATAACTAAAAGTGATTGGACTAAAAGTCTATTGCCCTTAATACAAGTTGACCTAGGTGTTACATGCACCCTCGGATTAATCGATTCTGGATCGACTAGAACCTTAATCAGTCAGAGGTTAGCAGATAAATTATTCGAACACCACCTAGTGAAACGCAGTCAAGCTGTGAATATAAAATGTGCTACTGCCAATAAACAAAATATAAAACTCAGCATCACCATTAAGGTAAGAATTAAGAATACTCGATGTTTTTTTCAATGTTAGTATGTAATGATTTAGGACCCGACTTAATATTGGGAGCGGACTTCATAAGTAAAACGGGAATTATTCTTGACATCCACGAGAAAAAATATTATTTTAGATTCGACCGTACACGGAAGCATAATTTTGATTATGAAACTGAAGAACAGAAAGTACTGGACCATCTACTGCACATATAGTACACCATGAGCCTGAATTATCTCATTTAGGAAGTAGAGATAGGCTGAGAATGCAGAAACTAATAAAAGAGTTTTCAACTGTTCTTACCCCTAAGCTAGGAATAACTAACCTAATAGAATACAAGATCAATCTGAACGATCACAAAGTAATACGCCTACCCCCATACAAGTTATCGCCGCCCAAAATGGAAGTAATGAGGAACCATATCAACAAGTTGTTAGAACAAGGAGTCATCTAACCCTCTACGTCTCCGTATTCATCACCCTCCTTTTTAGTACCAAAAGGTCACGATAAACATAGACTAGTTGTGGACTACCGGCAATTAAATAAACGAATAGAATTTGAATCTATGCCTCTTCCCGACATCCACATTGCTTTTTATTATTTCACCAAAGCGAAAGTCTTTACTATAATGGATCTAAATCAAGCATTTCACCAAATACCCCTTTCGGAAGAATCCAAACGTCTAACAGCTTTTGCTGTTCCCTTCAACCTGTACAAATTTACGAGAGTACCCTTTGGAATATCACAAGGAAGTTCCGTATGTAGTAGACTACTAGAAAGATTTTTCATGATATTAAATTTAGATATGTGTATCACTACCTGGATGACATTGTAATCTACAGTGGATCGATGGAACAACATCTTAAACATCTACGTGAAGTGTTATCTCGATTACAGAAAGCCGGATTAACAGTAAATCCCAAAAAGGAAAATTTTGCAGTCCCACAATTTTCATTTTTAGGTCACATCGTGAAGGCCAACGGAAAGGTAAGCACAGACCCCGAACGAACCCGTGCAATCAGAGAATTTTTACCCCCGCGGGATGCAAAAGGAGTAGCCCGATTTTTGGGAATGGTAAATTATTTCCACAAGTATATTCCCCATCTAGCCGAAATAGCAGCACCTCTGAATGCCTTAAGAAAGAAGGGAGCGAAATTTGAATGGACTCCACAACACCAAACGGCGTTCGAAAAACTAAAAGAAAGCATCATATCACCCCCAGTATTACAACTAGCAGACTTTACGAAACCTTTCGTAGTTCAGACCGACAGTTCAAGCGTAGCCTTAGGTGCAGTAATCTATCAGGGAATAGAAAACTGTAGACTACCGATTAGTTATGCTTCACGCACAATGACTGACCAAGAAAAGAAATATTCCGCATATGAATTAGAATGTTTAGCTGTTGTATTTGCTTTTGAGAAGTTTAAACCCTTTTTAGAACATGAAGAGTTCCTTTTGGAAACTGATAATCAAGCATTATCTTGGTTACTGAATCACCCTAAACAGTTAGGACGTATTGGAAGATGGGTATTGAGGTTAAACTGTAACAACTTCAAAGTACAACATATTAAAGGTACACAATATGTAGTCGCGGATACCCTGTCCCGTATGTTCCAGTCGTCCACTAATACTCCCGAAAACAAGGAGAGTCTGGAAACACCCATTGTTAACACAGTAATTACTGAATTCCCCCTTGCGTTTACCAACATCGCTCAATATCAACAACAAGATCCTCTTCTGATGCCAATTATAGAACAACTCGAGGAATGAATCAAATCAGATAAATACGTATTGAGTAAAAGAATACTATGCCACAGAATAGGAAATGGAAAGGAATTAAGGATAATCGCCCCTGATGTAATTAAGCCCATACTGGTGGAATACTTCTATTCATCCACCATTGGAGCCCATATGGGAATAAATAAAACAATACATCGCATTCGTAAGGAATATCATTGGAACAATATGAACAGCGAAATTGCTAGTTTCGTAAAAAAGTGTAAGTTATGCGCGCTCAGCAAACCGGCAAGAAACAGTCAAGTAAGCCAATTAATTTCAGAAATCCATACTACCCCATTCTCTAAACTTTATTTAGACTTTTCAGGTCCCTACCCTCGATCTAAATCAGGTAATACGATGCTACTCATATATGTAGATTCGTTCACCAAATTTGTTTGGATGTATCCCATGCGGCGAGCGTTAGCGTCGACCACTGTAAAGATATTACAGGAGAGATTATTTAAAGATTATGTCACCAGTACATCTAGTGTCAGATAACGGACCCCAATTTAAGGCGAAGGAATTTAAGAATATGTGTTTCAAGTTAGGAATAGACCATATTACCACGACGGAGTATCGTCCGCAAGGCAATGTTGCTGAAAGGTATCTGCGAAACCTCAAACCTGCTTTAATCGCCTACCATGCGAACGACCATACGTCTTGGGACCAGAACCTATCCTGGATACAATACGCCTTCAATTCAGCTTGTCACGAAGGACATAAGTCTACCCCGTTTGAGTTACTGTATAAATACAAACCAAACCACCCCTTGTCCACAAAATGGAAAATACATGACTTGCTACCCCCGCAAATTAAGGATAAGCATATTAAACAAATCTTAAATAAAGCTTGCGCAAATTTAAGAGCGAACTTAGAGAAATCCCGAAAATACCACGAGAAAAGTAATAATAACAATTTAGTTAGGTACCAAGTCGGTGACTTAGTAATGTACAAGACACACCCGACTAGTACTGCAATTGATAAGACCACCTCTAAACTATCACACCGATGGTGTGGTCCTTACCAAATCCATAAGTACTTAACCCCAGTTACCGTAGCCCTGTACGAACCTGCGACTCAAGAATATGTACGAAGAACACATATTTCGCAGATAAAATTGTATAATAAAATAAAAAAAAAGGAAATACTAAAGCCAAAACCAGAAAAAGGTAGTACTAGGTAGACAAGTTATCTTGTACCTGAGTAACCACGCTAAGTGCTAATCGTAGAATTAGGAATTAGGCCTGATCAAACTTAGATCCTATTCAGCGAAAGATGAGCAAAATGAGTAGTCAGCTGACCACTACCTGACCACTAAATAAGAAATTATTTAGAGAGTAACTCTCTGAAGAGAGTAACCAAAACCCAAAGAAAGAAAAAACCGGTAGTAGATTTAAGTAATAGAAATAAGAAGAAGTTTATGTGTTATAAAATGTAGTTATTAAGTGTGAATTTTACGTAATTTAAGAATTAGTTTGTAAGGATATATATATATATGTATATTGTTTAATACTCAGAAGAAATAAGTGTGTATAACTGATGCAAATAACGAAGTGAAAGAAAAAGGGAGAAGAAAGAGAGAAATTCCATACAGTGACGACAAGCATACCCCCAGTAATTATTTTTGAATTCTCCTTATTGAAATTCCCCCATGTCTATTTTAAGCGGCGGAGTATGTGACGATTTAAATTGTAAATTAAAAAAAATTAATAATAAAAATATAAAACGGGAAGTTAGTGAAAAATATTAAATCGCACTATTAAACCAAATACCCCTGAACTAACTCATAATAGCAATGAGAATTAATTAAGAAAATCTAAATAAAATAATTAATTAAAACTGTGAAAGTAAAAGTTAAAAATAATACTGTTAACCCGTTAGTAAATTTATCATGCTATGACCTGTGTATTCCGGATCCAACTTGCATACCGACCCGGCATTAAATAAAGAAATACCTGTAAACCATAATGTAAATAATTAATAATTTGAAGTCACAAATAGTAGTTGTAATAATTCCTGTAGGCAAGATAAGTCTCGATAGTTTATTTTGTCAAACTGTAAGATTGTATTACTAATGAAGAGTTGGAACCATATTATGGCGGAGTATTCACTCCGCGTCGTTGCAACTTTCCTGTTGTAACAATGCAGGACTTATGATGCGGCTTTCAAACTGTAAACAGCTCCAAGCGAGGGCTCTTCACAAAATGTTTATTTTTAATTTTTAATTGAGTGTTAGCTTCCACTAAAAGCGTGGAGAGCTAGTTATAAATAACTAAGATGTAGTGAGTAATTTTGTTAAACAAAGATGTGAAAAAGGAAAACTAGTGATAAGGTGACGTCTCCTGTTAATTAAAACTAACAATCAAATATGGTTCAAGGAAAGTAATTCCAACATAATGTGAAAAGAAGATGTAAACTCTAATACTACGGTGCCATTAAATATGTGATGTGCATAACTGTGAATTGTGACGACTAAGACCTAAACAGCATTTACAATTACCGCCGAGGATCAGGACGACTCCACGCTACATAACATCCATCTCCTCGTTAATTCACTCCGAGGACATCCACTGGAAACACTACCCCGATGACAACCCTCGACTAAGAGAGTACAGAAGATTCACGCCCCAGGACATGGACAGATAACACTTATCTAAGAGGTGACGCTGAAGCTCGTCTTCCGTGAATTATGTATATTTAAAATATAAGTATTTATAAATGACAAAGACTTTTAAAAGACAATCTCTAAGCATTAAGTTTTAGAATGATGTAACCAGTAATTTCTGAAATCATACGTTGTAACATTACTCTTGAGATATAACTTTGAATTGCTTAACTAAATAAAACCATTCTTCAAATGGTATTTAAGTAACAATGTAATCATATAAACAAGTAAAGTAGATTTTAAACTTCATAACTAGATTAAAAGAGACTCGGATCCGAGGTAAAATACATGATCTGTGTGATCATTTGTTTTGACAGAAAACCCCTTTACAATTTCTGTATGAGTAAATTTTTATATGTAATGTGTTACATATCATATATTAATAAAGAGATGTCATTTTGTTACATACTAAAGTGAGTGCATAAATCAGCTAAATTCCCTCCCCTTGTTTCCTGTAATTAGAATAATTATAATTATTCTTAGTGTTGTGTTTGATTTTTCAGTTTGTTACAACGTAGGCAGCCTGTATAATTGGCTAGAGTCAATTATCACGGGTTCCCTGGATTATAACGTAGCCGACACGTTATATCACCTATAATAAATCATCCTATATCTATGATTTCTTCATTGTATCTAATTTTTAAAACATTCTTATCACTAATAATATTCTCAGTTAGTAAACTGTCTTTTGTTCTTATGCTAATTTTGTCTGGTATCTCTCTACACTAATGGTAGTCTTTTTTAAATAATTTTATTGTCTTTCATTGTTTATTTCTTATAGTGTGTCATTATTATTCTTAAGCTAGGCTCACAAACTAGTTTACAGTTTTATTTTTCACTGTATTGTGTCCTGTAACTTGTTATTTGGTCTGACATTTATCATCGGGTTTAAATGTATAAGAATTGGGTATATTCCTTCCTCATAAAGTTTTAGTGGATATCCCTTCTTGTTGCTATATATTTTTTTTTATGAACCTTGATATATTTGTCTCTTCCTTCTCATTATATAATATTCCCTTATCTTGTGGTTTTATGTCATTTTCTTATTTACAGCTCCTTATTAATATGTTATTGGTCTCGTGTCTTGGCGTTTCTCTGGTTCTTAATTTAATATATTTCCCCTTATTAATATTTTGTTTACCTTTTTACCTTTTGTCTTTTCTTTTTACTGCTCCCTAACCTACTGGGTATACTACTGTTTTATAGGGGTTCCATATAGTTGGTTATTTGTATATGGACCAAAAGTTTTCTTTGTTATTTAGTCTGATTTTATTAACATTTTATTGACTTAATGAACAGTTTCTTTAGTTTAATCTTTAACCATTTATTTTTCTCACTCACTATTGACATTTTCTTCTTTATTCATGTTGTATTATGTTAAAATTTTAAGGTGATAATTCTGTTATGCTAAAATATATAGCAACGTTACAAGTACCGTGTATTATAATTTAAAATTACACAAATACAATAACATGTACTCAACGCAACTACGAAGTGTCTCACAGCGACCAGGTCGCAGGATTTTTTTTATTCTTGTTGCGTCAAGTATATGTAGTTACACAATAATAAAATAATTTCCAAAGAGGAGTGAGATGTTGATGACATGATATAATTAATTAAAACTGTTTCAAAATAATCATTCTAAGATGATACAGTTCTATTAATCGCAAATACAAAAATATTAAAATTTCGAATTATAAAAATAAACAAAATTTTCTCTTTTATAAGTTTACAAAAAATACAATATAACCTTCTATGCTGCTCATGACATATAAAAATAAACAACCATATAATCTTACTAGCTAAACAGACATGTTAAACAAATTATCTAAACACGTTTTATTTCAGTGTGTCTGACTTTGACTCAAATTTTAAATAATAATAGCAACTCATTTACAAACAAAAATAATATTAAATCTCAAGAATAAAACTTATTGTTGCTATAAACAAAATAAAAGAAAATAACATTTACTTCCAACCTAAACACACTTGTAGCATGCGCGATATCATTGTTTTCGTAATGTTTTTCTGTTCACGCACATATAATACACATGTTAATTACTCTTTAATTACACCCGTCATTAACACTAATTACTTAGCGTCTTTAATATTGCAAATTTCTGCAATATTTTTATATCACTGCATTAGTTAAAAATTCCTCAATGCAATGGACTTTTATAATTGCAGTACGTCTTTGTTTACAGGTTTAAAACAAATAATTAGTTTATTATAATCATGTTAAGACCTGGTAACGCATCACCCCATCTTTTCGTTCAATGCCTGTCGGAACTGGGTCACACACACAAACACACGAACGCTATAACTTTCGCTGGCGAAGCAGGTGTCCTCTCGACAGGACAGATTTTGTCAATTCCTGCATTTTCACGCACAAAACTGTATGAAACTGTTCCCAATTCTATTTATAATAATTACAATATAAAACATACCGCCCTGGGCAAATATGCAAATATATGTATTGTTGCAATATATATATGTATATATATATATGTAGAGAGAGAGAGAGAGAGAGAGAGAGAGAGAGAGAGAGAGAGAGAGAGAGAGAGAGAGAGAGAGAGAGAGAGAGAGAGAGCTATGGGTGGAATTTACATATATTTTAGTAAGTTAACTGTAACCTTATGATGGCACGTTGCAATGAAAATTTGTCTAAGTAAGGATTGGAGGCTCAGACACTGTATAATAGACAATAAGATATACGACATGTTTGTTGGTTTCAATTAATTTTTGACTGTAAAAAAAAATATTTAATGTTGTGAAATTGTGCGAAAATATGCGTAGGCGCATGTGCGGGGTGCATGTTACGGGATAATTATAAGAAAACAAAATTAAATAACTTTCGTGAAAATAAAATTTCTGATATGAGACTTACACCAGAAAGGAATGCCTATCAATTAAATATATCGATAAATTAAAGGACTAAATATATGAATTTTATATTTTAAAAAAGTTTTATGACCCTGAAGAAAAGTAATAAAATTAAACTAATTTCTTTTTGCGAGCTTAACTTTGTCCTTAGACAATATTTTGCAGGAAGAACTTTACGTCTACTGAAGATGCAGAGAAAGGGAATTTTTCAGCCAAAGAACGCTCAAGATTTGGCTGAAATCTCATTGTGAATTTGTTTTTCATAGCGTATAACTGAGTCTTGATCTTAGCTCAATAATGCGTGGTCGTTGCTACTAGTCTAGACGATGA
Source organism: Magicicada septendecula (assembly GCA_034769895.1). Taxonomy (NCBI): domain Eukaryota; kingdom Metazoa; phylum Arthropoda; class Insecta; order Hemiptera; family Cicadidae; genus Magicicada; species Magicicada septendecula. Next base: position 67,100 of record JAWRYS010001111.1, read on the forward strand.
GTCTACAATAGCGCGCTAGCACAAGTTAGAAAGTTCGCGAGTCTATTAAATATCTAGTGCTAACACGGTATAGTACAAGATTGCCCGCATAGGCGGTTATAAGAACACTTCAAGTCTACTGAAGTATTCTGTAGTCTTAATACACATAATAAATCACTATTAAAAATTTATTCACTACAAGTTGTAGTAGTACCCAACCCGAGAACGACCCTGAACGCCGGACAACAGGAGGAGATGGCAACTATGTCGTCAACATCTATGCAGAAAGAGTAACTGTACCCGCTTATCACCACCGGAACATCGTCATCACATCGTCCGTCTTAAAGAAAAGTGAAATTATTTTTATAAACTTATTGAAAAACACTTATAAACGTAAAGACAATAGAAATCGCATAAATTATATCATTATGTAAAAATTAGAATATAAGAGAAATTTTTATTTTATAAAAGTCAGAAAAAGTTAATTAATTTTATTTTGTTATCAGAAACAATATTAAATAATTAGTGCAATTAAAAAAAAACATTCAGAAACATTCTAACATTCAATATAACTGACTACTTATTCTATGCGATCCTTGTACATCGCAATATATGTATGTGTGCGTCTTCCTTTCATAAACTCTTTTCTCGCCTTTTAGCAAAATACATTGTTAAAAATAAACCTTAAATTATTGGCTAATTAATTCTTTTAAAATCCTATTGCAACGGAGTTAATACCTGCTGACATATAAGCATACAAAAGGGTTAATTAAAAATAGCTCAACAGAGTTAAAAAATAACAATGGAATAACACACAATGCACATTCATTCTTAATAAAATTACGCTGTTTGCTGCTAACAAAGCAAACAAAACAATGAAGTAAAACTTTATGAAATTTATTGGATTTTCTATCGTCATTGTTATAAACAAAGAGTTTAATTCTAATTGCTCGAGAAAAGTTGTAGGAAAGTTTCTTTCTTAATTTAGAAGTTTCCTTTATTTACGTTGAGCCTTTTTACACATAATTGATTCACTCTGATAATCTGACAAATAGCTGCTAGATGCGGTGCTGAAGAGGACTAAGCTGGACGGCAAAATCATATGAGAACATTCATACCGCCAAGAGTGCCCTGAACAATTGTATATCTAAATTAGAGAATAATGTCAGAACGTAGTACGGATACATAATATGAATTCCAGAAAAAAAAGAATCTTTACATTATGTACCATTAACGATAAGGAAGAGAGGAACTGCGTATAAAGTTTGGGCACTCCTATAATTTTGTTCGGCATAGAGGGTGTGGCAATGTACAACCATGTTATGTGTTTATAAATTGCTAAGAGACTTTTCTGTGATCGAAAGCAGGTTTATCACAGGTTACTAGGGGTTTACTTTATACGGGAGGCTCGGGCTCGAAGCCTAAGTGACAATCTTACATTTCGATGAAAGAATACTTTAGGGGACATCAAAACGAAGAAAACAGTACCTGTCCCGTGTTTATAGGGCGACCCATAGCTTTTTATGCTCGAAATCATTTTTATCACCGAATTTTCGATGTCCATTTTGTGGGCCTCCGGTTAATAGCACATGCGATAATCCTAAATATGACGATTGAATATTGTAGGGTACACCAAAACATAGACCACCTACCTGTCCCGTGGTTTTGTAAATAGTTAGTAGCGCCCGATCTGTATGGTGAGGATCCAATCCGAGGAGTGATAATTGTAGAGAACGTCGAGGGGAATCAAATGACGCCTGCCCAGTGGTACAAGGGCGACGGGAAGTCGATTTATTGGCGGTTAAAAATTTAAACCGAACTATAAGGCCTGGATCTATACGACTTCTGGTTCATAGCACATCAGTCAAACCTAGCTTTTGACCACTAAATCTTGTAGAGGACGACGGGGCGAAGAGAACAGTAGTTTTTCGTGGTTCTAGATTTACCCGCACACGTTCTATGCTCGAAAGCGCGTTCATCACCGGATAATTGAGGAAAATATTATAATACTGCCACTAGTTTAAAACCAATGGATCAAGTCTAACTTTTGACCATTGAATTTTATAGACGACGACGAGACGTAGATAATAGTATTTTTTCGTGTTTCTAGGTGTAACTGTAGACGTTCTATGCTCGAAAGCAGGTTCAGAACAGCATTTTTATTGTCTATTTTATACGAGAGCCTCTTGTTAATAGTACATCGCTCAATCCTAAACTTTAACTATTACCTCTTATGGAAGACGACCAGGCAAAGAGAACAGTAGCTTTTATGTGGTTCTAAGTCTACCAGTAGACGTTCTTTGCTCGAAAGCGCGTTCATCACCTGATAAATGTGCATCATATTATAATGGTGCCTCTGGCTCATAGCACATCGGTCAATCCTATCTTTTGACCAGTAATCTTTTACATGACGACCAGGCGAAGTAAACAGTAGTTTCTCGTGGTTCTAGGCCTACCCGTACACGTTCCATGCTCAAAAGCGCGTTCATCCCCAGATAATTAATCATAATTTTATACTAGGGAGTCTGGTTTATTGACCCTGGTTCAATCCTAACTTTTGACCATGCAATCTTGTAGAAGACAACAAGGCGAAGAGAACAGTGTGTATTTCGTGGTTCTAGGTCTACCCGTAGCCGTACTACAAATATGTTCGAAAGCAGGTTCAGAACAGCGTTTCCTTTGTCTATTTTATACGAGAGCTTCTAGTTACTACCACATCGTTCAATCCTAACTTTTGACTATTAAATCTTGTAGAGGTCGATCAGGCGAAAGGAACAGTAGTTTTTCTTGGTTTTAGAGCTACCCGTAGACGTTTTGTGCTCAAAAGTAGGTTCATAACCGGATTTTAAATGTCTATTTTATACGAGGGCCTCTGGTCAATAACACATCGGTCAATTCTAACTTCTGACCATTTAATCTTGTAGAGTATGACAAGGCGAAGAGAACAGTAGCTTTCTCGTGAACTCTAGGTATACCCGTAGACGTTCTGTGCTCGAAAGTGCGTTCATCACCGGATAATTGACATCATTTCATACTAGGACCTAAGCGTCATAGCCCACGGATCAATCCTGACTTTTGACCATTGAATCTTTTTGACGATAACGAAGCGAAGAGGACAGTAGCTTTTCGTGGTTGTAGGTCTACCCGTGGACGATCTATGCTCGATAGCAGGTTCAGAACCGAATTTCCTTTAACTATTGTATACGAAATCGATGGTTACTAGCACATCGGTCAATCCTAAATTTCACCATTAACTCCTATAGAGGACGATCAGGCGAAAAGAACAGTAGTTTTTCTTGGTTTTAGATCTACCCGTAGACGTTTTGTGCTCGAAAGTACGTTCATAACCGGATTTTCATTGTCTATTTTATACGGGGGGTCCGGTTTATAATCCATCGATAATCGTAACTTCTGACCATTTAACCCTGTAGAGTATGACAAGGCCAAGAGAACAGTAGCTTTCACGTGGATCTAGGTCTACCCGTAGACTTTCTGTGGTCGAAAGCGCGTTCATCACCGGATAATTGAGCGTTATTTTTGTCTAAGGCCTCTGTTTTATAGTCCATGGGTCAATCCTAACATTTGACCATTGAATCTCTAGAAGACAATAAGGCGAAGAGATCAGTAGCTTTTTTTGTTTCTAGGTCTATTCGTACACGTCCCATGCTCAAAAGCGTGTTCGTCACCAGATAACTGAGCATAATATTTACTAGGGAGCCTGATTCGTTGCCCCTGGATCAATCCAAATTTTTTCCATCGAATCTTGTAGAAGACAAGTCGAAGAGAACAGTGGGGTTTTCGTGGTTCTAGGTCTACCCGTAGCCGTACTATGTTCGAAAGCACTTTCAGAACGGCATTTTATTTGTCCCTTTTAGACGAAAGCCTCTGGCTAATAGCACATTGGTCAACAGTATCTTTTAACCATTAAATTTTGTTGAGGTATATCAGTCGAAGAGAACAGTAGTTCTTCTTGGTTTTAGGTCTACCCGTAGACTTTTTGTGTAGATTTGAATGAAAGATTAAAAGGTTATAAACAACAGTGGAAAGAACATTTAGAAAGAATTCCCGATTTACGACTGGCCAAAGAAGTCTGGAAACATCAGTCTAAAGAACACAGATGCATGTGTGTAGCCCAGGAAGTGAAGGCTGGAGGGTCTTTGAAGGCTGAACAGGCAGCACCTTGCCTATGCTGTGATGTGAAGACGATTATGACGATGATGATTTTTCCACTAGGTTTTGTTTCTGTTGTGAACTGTATGAACCTAACTGCAGTACTAAGTGAAGCATTACTATACTTACAACATATTTTCTGGAGATAAACATGAACATGAAAAATCTAGACCAGTGGTTCCCAAACTTTTTAGTTGGCGGACACCCCCCCCCCCCAATTAAAGATTTCACCGACCTCGTGTGAGTTTCAAATGTGATACAAACTCTTATATGTTAATTAAAATGTATTAAAATAAAAATTCTCTTAACCTGCAAAGTTATAATATTAATGACATAGTTTAATGTGAGCAATGAGCACTGCAATATTAGGTTTAATGTCTGATAATTTCAATATCAAGTTACTCTCGACGTCAAGTTTACTTCTTATCTTTGTCTGCCTCGGCTCTATCTTTCCAGCCACACGTGTCGAAGTCCAGCTACTTAGGCGTCAAATCAGCTACACGGAAAAACGTTTTTCTTATAGATACAGTGGCTTATAAGCGAGATACAGTCCATACGCGGACTAAAACAACACGATCAGTTCTACGTTAATGTGGCGCTCTACGTAGTCAATTCGCCTGACAAAGAGATCTGCTGCACGACATGATTTAAAGACATTATTAAAGACATTAGTTTGGAATTACTTTTACAATCACAATTAGTTTGAACTAAAAAAAAAAAAAACTGGAATCTTCTACTAATTGTTTCAAGATTCCAAAATATAGATTTTAGACTATACACAATCGGAGACAATTACGGTATATTCTAATTTTTCTTAAGTGTTCGCGGACCTCCGCGGAACCCACTTTGGGAACCACTGATCTAGACCATGGCTTAACAGCCTCAAAAATATAAACACAGGCTTTGAAAGCTGACAGTGATTTAACAACATTGATCGTCTGGAATATCTAGCATTTAATACTACTGCGATCTTCAATTGTTACTTTACTATACAAAAAAAGTAGGTTAATTAGTACATTTTCAAAATTTGTCTGATAATTGACACATTATCAAATATCAAAATTTATCAAACAACAAATGTACTTCCTTAAAAACAGCGAGCGAGTTGTGCATATTACTTTATATTTCCTTACCAGATCGTCAATGTAAATGTTAAAAGAGTAGGTGATATATTGCACCCTTGTCTAGCACCTTGATTGACAGACATTTGTTGAAATATCTTACAATTATTTTTAACAGCTCTTATTGTTCCATTATATAAGTGTTATATAATTCTTATAAGTAATGTGGGTCTCCCTTTCTTCTAATATTTGCCACAGCAAATTTCTATCTACTCTATCAAAGGTCTTCTCAATGTCAGCAAAAGCTACATGCTTTTCTTTATTGAACTCATGATGCTTCTTAATGATTTTGTGTAATAATAAAAGGGTGATTTACATCTTCCAAGGGGTTCTTCAAGGTCATCCATTGTCATTAAAACTCCCTCTTAAGTAACAGAGATGTTGGTTTCCATTTTATTATTTTCGGCTTTCATATTATCATTAGACCTTTATAACGATCTATCCATTTATGTTCGGAAATGATGTTTAAATTTGCTGTATCATTTTCATTTTTATTCATTCCTTTTAGCATGTTATAGGCTACAAGTTATCTTCTATTTACATCATGTTAAATGCTCCCTATAAACTGATTCCATTATTCATCATGTGCCTGTTTCACTAAGCCTAAAGCTTTTTCCTTTTTTCCTTCATAAATGCCTCTAGCTTAATCATTAATTTAGTTGTAGATACATTTGTATGCCCTTTTGTGAGCATTTGTAGTTACATGTGTCTTATTTGTATGTGTCTGTATTCTAAGTTTACTCGTAATTCTTCGTCAAATAAGTATAAAGATTTAGGGTGCGAACGGATTACAGTTTTGTTAGAACTATCAAAGTTTCGCTCATAAGAAATCTCCGTACAATTCACAAATACGCCAGGTTTTGCATGAACGTCAGAAACTATATGCCTGTGCCCTCTAGCGGTGAAAATTAACACTATGCAACTGAGAGAACTAAACGTAGTACTGTTTTATCCCATTACATTCCTTCTTTACTTCTCTTAATTATTTTGGTTGTTAAATTATCATTATAATCGTAATAAAGTTCATTAAATACCTAGATGTGGGGAAGAGAGTGAGAGAGAGAGAGAGAGAAGTTGTAAATTGGTTTTACTTATCTTTGTTTCAGTATATATTATTGAATATATATATTGAATAATCGGTAACTTTACCGATTTATTTAATTACTTTATCTGTGTTCGTTAATTTGTGTGTCAAAGTTCTATGGTTATTTCTAATTATTCGTCAATCTAGTATAACTTATTTACAGTGCGAAAGCATTGTAGTTCTCAGAACTGGATGGTTATGACTATAAAGGCTCGACCTTTACATATTTTCATGTAATTAACAAGAAATAACTATAAAATTTATAAATATACTATGTGTTCTATATGCAATAGATACTGTATGCCTGTACTATCCAGAGACAAAATCGAATACTACTTAATTGAGAAAAATTAACGTAGTATAATTATTTTTATCTTATATTAATAATAATAATAGTACTACGTTAATTTTTCTTCTATTATTATTATTACTATAAGATAATAATAATTATTATTAAGGCTTTGTCACTATCACTATCATCAGTGATACTATCAAAGATAAAACATGGTCATTATCATATCTTCTTGTTCCTTGCCCTCGTCTACCTTCTGTCTGTCTATCAATTAGTAATTTATGTAGACAATTCCTTTTCAAAATGTGATCAGCCCAGGTTGCAGTTTTATTTCTTATGGCTCATATAAAACTTCTCTCTTCATTTGTTATCCTAATCACCTGTTCATTTGTTAACTTTCTTTCCAGCCAATCTTTTACATTTTTCACGACAACCACATTTCAAAGTTTTCCAGATACTTATTTTCTCTGTTTCTAATCATCCATGTCTCCAAAGGATACACTACAATGCTCCACATAAAACACTTTGTAAATCTTTTCTCTAACTTCACATCAGTTCCTTTTGTAACCAGTAGGTTTCTTACTCTACGTGTGCAGTGTTATTGCCTCCAAAATATTTAAAGTGTAGGACTTTTTTAGTATTTTCTTCATTTATTTGTAGTTCTGCGCCTGGGTACAGTTGATGACTAAAAACTACGAATTTTTGTTTTTTTAACATTTATGTTTAATTCCGTCTGCTGTCTAACAGTTTCAAAGGTGTTGAGTACCTTGAATGTTGTAGTACCTTTTCTGTAGTTCATAGCACATGTTACAAAACTAATTTTTAATGATAGAATATTGTAGGGGACGTTGAAACGAAGAGAACGGTACGTTTTCTGTGGTTCTATGTATATTCGTAGACGTTTTATGCTCGAAACAATTTTATCACCGGATTCTCTAGTTTCGTTTTATACGGGGGCCCCTATTTTATAGCATATGTTGGAAAACTAAGTTTTGACGGTCGAATATTGTAGAGGAAGTCGAAACTTCCAGAACAGTACATTTTATGTGGTTCTAGTTCTATCCGTAGACGTTTTATGTTCAAAAGCATTTTTGTCACGGATTTTTCTATGTAAAATTATTACTTGGTCCTCTAGTTCGTTGTGCATAGATCAAACATAATTTTTGACGATTGAATATTGCAGGAGAGTTAGAAACAAAGAGAACAGTACATTTCCTATGATTCTAGGGCTACCAGTAGGTTTTTATACGTAGAGCACCTATCTGTCCCGTGGTTCTAGGAATACCCGTAGGCTTTTAATGCTCGAAAGCATTTTTAACACCGGAATTTCTAACCCATTTTATACAAGGGCCTGTGGCACATAGCATATCAAACAATCTTTACATTTAACGATTGAATATTGTAATGGTCGCTAAAACGTTGAGGACCGTAGCTGTCCTGTGGTTCTAGGACTACCCGTTAGCGCGCGTCTGTTAGCTCATTGTCGTATCTCAAAGGTGCAAATTGTAGACGACGTCCAGACGGATCGAATGGTAGCTGTCCGGTAGTTCTACGGTGACGGGAAAGTCCATTTATTGGCGCCAAGATAGTAAAACCGGTAATATCCAGTAACGCGCGATCTATCCATTCTTAGTCGATTGCGACGGGTGCATATTTCAGGGGACATCGAGGCGGATCAAATGGTGGCTGTCCGATGGTTTTAGGATAACGGAAAAGCCTATTTATCTTCGTCAATTGAATAACATCGATTATGTTGAATCCCGAGCGATCTACGGAGATTCTAGTGTGATTTATATGGGGTCCTGGTCGATTCTGAAGTTTGAAAATTGTGGGGGACTGAGAATGGTGTCTGTCCGATAGGTTTAGGAACACGAATAAGTCGATTTATCTGCGTAAATGAAATAACGCAGATTATATCGAGTATAGAGATCCCGCGCGGTGTACAGAGAATCGCGCGCAACCTGTAGGGTCATTGTCAAATCTGAATTGTGCAATTTGGAGGGGTCGTCGAATGGTGGTTGTCCAATGTTTTCACGTTGACAGGTAAGTCGATTTTTCTGCGTATATCACGGGTTACAGGCCATACTATTGAGGTTATAACCATCAAGGTTCCACTGCACATACTTTTATAATTATTGAGAAGAATTCGCAGTACAATTATTCAAGCTGGATTTTGTATGTGCGTCTGTAATTGAATGCCTATGACATCTAGCGGCAAAAAGCAATACTAATTAATTTGAAAAACTAAACATAGTACAGTTTTTTCAATTACATAAGTTTTTTATTTTCTTCTATTATGAGGCGTTAAATTGTAATCATTATAAACTTTTGAAAGTTATAAATTGGTTTTATTTTTTCCTGTTTCAGGATATTTCTGACTTTACCGATTTACTTAATTACACTATTCTGTCTTCGTTAATTGTGTCTGTCAATGTTTTGTGTTTATTTTTAATTGGTCGTCAATTTAGTATAGTTTATTTAGAGTGCGAAATCATTATACACCGTAGTACTGGACAGTTATGACCATTAAGGTTCGACTGTACTCTTGATAAAAAAATAAATATTTATACTTATAAAGCATTATAAACATATATTTTCATGTTAATCAGAAGAAATAGTTATAAAATTCAAAATATGCAACCAGGTTTTCTGTATACAACAAAAACTGAATGCCTATGCTATCTAACGGCAAAATTGAATATTACTGAATCCAGAAAACTAAATATAGTACCATTGTTATTACTATATTATTACTCTTATAATTAGTATTGTTTTATTATTATTATTATTATTATTATTATTATTATTATGTTTTTGTCTCTATTACTACAATATATTAATAAAAATGCTATTAAAAGTTGTGTTTAATTCGTATCAATTAAATGATATAAACACACATATACGAATAATCCTACTTGCAGTGTATTTATTTGAAGATATTGCATATTTACGAATGAAATAATTAAACAATGCATTACTAAAAACAATTTAAAATATTAATTTGAGACACTTTTATACTCATAGTCAGCAATTTTCTTATAAATTAATATGCAGCAATATGATCACCTTTTAAGACACAAAAGACATTTTTTTTATAATAAATTATAAATTCGTAAAAAAGCATAAATGTATAACAACAGTTACAGCATTGTATATTGTTGTTAGTATGTTTTTATATATCTACTAGACAGTATATTTTCATTGGTTCTAGGGCTACCCGTAGGCTTTTTATGCTTAAAAACATTTTTTTTATACAGGATTTTCGACGTCCAATTTATGCGAGGGCCTGTGGTTCATAGCACAGTTACGAAACTAATTTTTGACTATTGAATGATGTTGGGGACGTTGAAACGAAGAGAACAGTACATTTTCTGTGGTTCTAGGTCTATCCATAGATTATTATGCTCGAAATTAGTTTTTCACCGGAATTTCGATGTCCAATTTATACGGGGGCCCCTAGTTCATAGAACATGGGTCAAACCTAAGTATTAATGATTGAATATTATAGAGGAGTTTAAATAGTAAAGGAGAATAGATTTTCTGTGGTTCATAGCACATGTTAAAAAACTGATGTTGAATGATTGAATATTGTAGGGGACTTTGAAACGAAGAGAAGAGTACGTTTTCTGTGGTTCTATGTATATCCGTAGGCTTTTAGGCTCGAAACAATTTTATCAACGAATTTTCGAGTTTCGTTTTAAACGGGGCCCCTTTATAGCATATGTTAGAAAACCAAGTTTTGACGGTTGAATATTGTAGGGGAGGTCGAAACGTACAGAACAGTACATTTTATGTGGTTCTAGGTCTATCCGTAGACGTTTTATGATCAAAAGCATTTTTGTAACGGAATTTTCGATGTAAAATTAATACCTGATCCTCTAGTTTGTGGTACATGGAACGAACCTAATTTTTGATGATTGAATTTTGTAGGGGAATTAGAAACAAAGAGAACAGTACATTTCCTATGATTCTAGGGCTAACCGTAGGCTTTTTATTCTTGAAAATTTGTATCACCGGATTTTCCAAATAATACGGTGGCCCTGGTTCATGGCACATGGTACAAACTTATTTTATGGAGATTGAAAATTGTAGAGGACGACGGGACAAAGACAAAAGTATTTTTACCGTGGTTCTAGGGTTACCCATTGGCTTTATATGCTTGAAAACAATTTCTGCACCGGTTTTTCGCTGTTCTATTTATACGAGAGTTTCTGGTTAATAGTAGATCGTACAAATCTATTTTGTAACGATAGAATATTGTCAGAGAAGTCGAAACAAAGATAACAATACGTTTTGAGTGGTTCTAGGTTTATCCGTAGACATTATATCCTTGAAAACAATTTTATCACCGGATTTTCGATGCCCAATTTATATGAGTGTCTCTTGTTCATAGCACGTGTTACTAAAAAAATTTTTAACGATAGAATATTGTAGGGGACGTCAAAACGAAAGGAACAGTACTTCATCTGTGGTTCTATGTACATCCGTAGACACTTTAGACCCGAAAAAAATTTTATCACAGGATTTTCGTGTTCCGTTTTATACGAGGGCCTCAGGTTCATAAAATTTGTTAAAAAACTAATTTCTGACTGTTGAATATTGTATGGGAGGTCGAATCGTACAGCACAGTACATTTTATGTGTTTTTCTATGTCTATTCGTAGACGTTTTAAGATTGAAAGCAATTTCGTCATTGGATTTTCGATTTTTATTTACTACGTGGACCTCTAGTTAATGCCACATGGAACAAACATAACTTTTAATGATTGAATATATTAGGAGAGTTAGAAACGAAGAGAGCAGTACATTTTCTGTGGTTGTAGGTATATTCGTAAACGCTTTATGCTTGAAAACAATTTTATCACCAGATTTTCGAGGTCCCATATATACGAGAGCCTCTGGTTCAAATCACATGGCACAAACCTAATTCATGACGATAGAATATTGTAGAGGAGTTCGAATGATAGAGAACAACAAGTTTCCAGTGGTTCTAGGTCTATCCGTAGACGTTTTGTTCTCGAAAGCATGTTTCTCATCGGATATTCGATGTTCATTTTATTCGGGGCCCCTGGTTCATAACACGTGGGTTTAACCTAATTTTAACAATTGAATATTGTAGTGGATGACAAGGTGAAGAGAACAGTACATTTTCTGTGATTCTAGTTATATTCGTAAACGTTTCGTAATGGAAAGCATTATTATCACGGATTTTCGACGTCCAGTATATACGATGGCCTCTGGTCCATAACACATGTTACATCACAAATTTTAGACGATTTAATAGCATAGGGGACGTCAAAATGAATAGAACATTACGTTTCCTGTGGTTCTATTTATATCCGTAGACGTCTTATGCTTGCAAAAAGTTTGATCACCTGATTTTTACTGTCCAAATTATACGGTGGCCCCTGGTTCATGGCACATAGATGAATCCTAATTTTTTGCAATTGAATACTGTAGCGGATGTCGAAACGAAGTCAACAGTACCTTCCTATGTTTCCAGTGTTGTCCGTATGCTTTTTATGCTTGACAATTTTTATCACCGGATTTTTCGATGTCCAAATAATACGGCGGCCCTGGTTCATGGGATATGGGGCAAACTTAATTTTGAGGATTGAATATTGTAGAGTACGACGGGACAAAGGGAAAACCTTTCCTGTCGTTTTTATGGCTACTCGCAGGCTTTCTATTTTCGAAAGAATTTTTATCACCGCATTTTCGATGTCCATTTCACACTAGGGCTCTGGTTCATAGCACATGTTACAAAACTAATTTTTGATGATTGAATATTGTAGGGGACGTTGAAACGAAGAGAACAGTGTATTCTTGGTGGTTTTATGTCTATCCGTTGACTTTTATGCTAGAAAGTAGGTTTTTGACCTGAATTTCGATGTCCAAGTTAGTCGGGGGCCCCCTGATTCTTATGCCACGGGATAAACCTAATTTTCGACTGAATATCGTAGGAGAGCTAAAAACGAAGAGAGCACTACATGTTCTGTTGTTTTAGGTACATCCGTAGATGTTTTTTGAATGAAAACAGTTTTATCACCGGATTTTCGATGTCCCATTCATAGGTGAGCTTCTGGTTCATATCACATGGGTCAAACATGATTTGTAACGATCAAATATTTTAGAGAATTACAAGGCGAAGAGAACAGTACATTGTCTGTGGGTCCAGTTATTACCGTAGACGTTTTTGGGTCGAAAATAAATTTTATCATCGTAGTTTCGAATTTCATTTTATACGGGGGCCTCTGGTTCATAGCACATGGGACAAACCTAATTTTTAACGATTGTATGTTGTAATGGAGGTTGATACGAAGAAAACAACACGTTTCCTGTGGTATAAGTCTATGTGTAGAGTCTTCTAGTTTCTAGGTGTATCCGTAGACGTTTTAGGCACAAAACCAATTTTATCACCGGTTTTTCGAGTTTCATTATATACGGGGGCCTCTGGTTCACACGTTAGGTAGCACAGGTAGCACCACGTTACAAAACTAATTTTTGGTGGTTGGTTGAAAATTGTAGGGGAGGTCGAATCATAGAGAACAGTACTTTTCTGTGTTGTTCTAGTTATATCCGTTGACGTTTTTATGGTCGAAAGCATTTTTGTCTGGATTTTCGATGCAAAATTAATACGGGGTCTTGTTGTTCATGGCATATGGGTTTAACCTAATTTTTTACGATTGAATATAGTAGGACAGTTAAAAGCGAAGAGAACAGTATTTTTTCTGTTTATAATTTGTGTACAGTAAAACTTTAAAAGTCTTTCATGTGTTCAGTTCTGTGATTATTTATTAGAAAATAAAAATCTTTTGATGGCAATCGGTTCATTTCGTAAATACCAATGGCACCACAAAGAGACAATTGAACATTTAGTCTGTGAATCTGATTCAGACTGATTAGTATTAAATTAATTATTGTTATGATTAAAAATAAATATAGCAAATAATCTTTTCCTATTTAACGTCTGCCTCTAACTAATAGTTTTTAGTTTTTTTTTGTGAGCAATTCCTTGTTATATCAAAAAAATTAAATTGTACATTGTATAGACTCTGTAAAAATGCTTAACTTAATCATGAATACTTACTTATCCATAATGTATAATGCTTTTACTGTCAAATTGTTTTGGGATCCATTAAGTAATGATGATGCTGTTAAATTTTCAGGTTGTCTTCTTTCTTTACCTAGGTCATATGGTAACCCTAGTTTATATCACTCACTATAGTGTCTCTTCATGAACTCCTAGGACTCTTAGGCCATCTTCGAATTTGCACTCCACCTTCAAAAACGCTTGCACAGATTTTTTGACTCTCCTGCTGTCTCCCATTATCGTCAAGACATGAATAAGCCACTTCATTCTTTAGAATAATATTTTGATGAAGGGAGCAATTCTGAGATCATCAGACGCTGCATACAATTCCCTATTTTTTCTCTACCACCATTTCCCATTTTCATGTGTTGGGCTTGTAATCCACCTATATAATTTTGTTTCGAATGTGTCTAGCAGCTCCATTACCAACCTATTAAATTTTAAAGTTTCATATACCATGACTACACTAATTAAGCTTTTATACAACCTGAACTATGTTGATTGGCTTACTGACATGTTCTTCAAGATTTTATTCAAGACAAAGTATGCTATTATGAGTATACTCGACAGGATCGCCCAGTAGGAGCTGATTTGGTGGGAACATGGCCAAATGGATGCCTGCCGCATCCCCAAACAACTCTGCAACTATAAGCCGAGGGTGTGGGTCAACCGAGGAAGCGCTGGAGTAACCAGCTCTAATCTTTGCCTATTTGAGACCGGAACAAACCATCCTCGGTTTAATCCGTGAAGATGATGATTACAAAGGATACTCTGTCCCTGGCTGTAAATTACTTCTCCTTATTTTGTTACGGCTGGTTTTTTTGTTACATCAATTAATTCTAATTTGTTATTCTAGTAGTTTTAGTGACTATTGTGACGTAAGGTTAAAGTCTCTTGTTTTATCTCTGTTAAAGTGAGTCCCACAATATCAATGTCTGAATGTTTCTATTAAGATAAGAGCAATTATCGCATTCCAAATAACACACGGGGTGGGTCTCAACGCTATTGGCAACTTTTAGTAGGTCCAATATTCAGTTGTGTTTATTTACCTTTTAATAAAGAGAAAGAGAGAGAGATAAGAAAAATTTGTTTTTAAAATAGATTGAACACTACTCATTTAACAAATCAATGAATTGAACACAGAATTAAGAAATACCTGAACACTTAACACACAAAAATACCAGCAAACACGTTGAAGGTTATACACGCTTCGATCAGTTCAACATTAATACAATTATTTAGTGACTACATTAAACACACTTTATTTTCGGAATATAATTACTTCAAAATTTTATTTGATTTTAAGACTTTACTGCATAAATTTTCATTGCATTCTAAATGTAATAGAGAAATCTGACACAAAACTGATGGTAAACTGACAAATCATGTGGTAAAAATCATAATACATCATAATAATGGCGGATGGCGGTATTATGAAAATGTTAAAATTCCCAGTCAGTGTGGTTTGACCTTCTTCGGAACTATTTGTCTCTATCGCTAACACTCGGGATTAGCAACTGTTGAATGTAATTTTGCGTAAACTGATTTCCCCCTCCAAACCTGTCTACACAGTCCAGGAGGTGCTGAGAGGTGTTTTACACCTCCAAGCAATAGTAGCGAGCAATTCGCGAATCCAATACTGTTCAGTCAACAAGATTAATCTCGCAAATCTTGTTACTTAAGTAAGAAACCATTATCTCAACAAATCCTTAAATACATTGTAGCATAACAGAATTATCACCTTAAAACTTAACTTAATACAACATTAAATAAGAAAAAAAGAAGAAACTATCAGTAGTGAGTGAAAAATAAATTAAATAAGCTGATATTTATAGTCAATAAAATGTTAAAAAATAAACTCAATAACAAAGAAAACACTTGGTCCAAATAAAAGAAACCGTCTATATAAAACCCCAGTACATCATCTGTATACCCAGTAGGATAAAGAGCAGTAAATGAAAAAGGAAATGACAAAATAATCATATATAATTTGTTAACTTAGTGACATCAGAAGATCCCAAATACAAAAATATTCACCTACTCATAAGGAGCAGTAAAATACAAAACCGATAACATACTGATAAGGAGCAGTAAATGAAAAGTAAATGAAAAAATAATCAGGTACAACTCATTGAATTGATGACATGAGGACCTAAAAATACAAAAATAAGAATATACTCACAGAATAAGAAATAAGAAACAAACTCTTTCAAGTTTCATACAAGGAATGCAGAATAAAGAAAGGCTATTCCCAAAATATTAAGAAGAACATATACCAATTAAACAGAATGACTAACGTTAAACCCAGTAACCCAAGTTACAGGATACATTACCGTTGAACTAAATTGTAAAATAAATATAAGAATAATTTAAGAATAAAACATAATAAGAGTGAAAGACTACCATAGTGTAGAAACGAATAAAAGACTAACATTAGTGTAGAGAATAGAAGGTGAAATACCCTAATAAAACATAATAAGTGTTAGAGACCGCCATGAGTGTAGAGAATAACAAAGTGACATACCATAATCAAATATAATGAGATAGAAAAAGACTACCATTAATGTAGAAAATAACAGTGTTTTACAATAAGAAACCTAAAAAATAAAAGACAGATAATGACTGAAAATATTATTAGTAATAAGAGTGTTTAAAAATAATATATAAGGGAATGATAGATATAAGATGTTTTTATTATAATTAAATTATATATAGAAAATGATAGGTATAAGATGTTTTTGTTATAATTAAATAATATAGTTAAAAGTGATAGGTATAAAATGTTTTTGTTATAATTAAATGATATATAAAAAATAATAAATATAAGATGTTATGTTATACTTAAATAATGTTCACTAATTTCAAAGTTTGTTAAGGCAGGGAAGGCAAGTAAATAATATTGATGTCTGTTGAATTGTAAACCATACAAATAATAATATAACAAAATAGTTAAAAACCCCAATAGCTAAGCAAAACCATATTTTGGACCAAAATCAACTATTAACATAGATTCAAATCCAGAAGGATAAACTCAATAAAACTGTATATAATTAGGTCTGCCCGTAGATGTTCTATGCTCGAAAACGCGTTCATCACCTGATAATTGAGCATTATTTCCTTCTAAGAACTCATGTTCATAGTCCATGAATCTATCCTTACTTCTGACCATTGAATTTTGCAGAGGACGATACGACGAAGAAAACGGAATCACTTTCATTTGTTTTATGTCTACCCGTAGGCGTTCTATCCTCGGATACGCGTTCATTACCAAATAATTGAGCATTATTTATTTCTGGGGCCTCAGGTTCATGGCACATGGTTTCATCCTAACTTCTGACCATCGAAGTTTGTAGAGGCCGATATGACGAAGAACACTGAATCATTTTATTCGTTTCATGTATACCCGTAGACGAACTATGTTCAAAAACACGCTCGTCACCGGATAATTGAGCATTATTTCCCTCTAGGGCCTCAGGTTCATAGCCCATGGGTCTAACGTAACTTCTGACCATTGAGTAGTGTAGAGAACAACAAGATTAAGCGAACGGTACCTTTTTTTGTGGTTTTAGGCCTACTCGTAGGCATTCTATGCTCGAAACGCGTTCATCACCAGATAACTGAGCATAATTTTTTCTCGGGCCGCAGGTTTATGGCCCAAGGGGCCATACAATCTTTTGACTAATGAATATTGTGGAAGACGATACAGCAAAGAGAACGGTACTATTTCTGTGGATCAAGGTCTACCCGTAGACGTTCTATTCTTGAAATCGCCTTCATATCCGGATAATTGAGCATTATTTCCTTGTAGGGACTCAGGTTCATAGCCAGCACATGGGTCTATCATAACTACTGACCATTGAATCGTGTAAAGAACGATACAGCAAAGCAGACGGTACACTTTGTTGTGGTTCTAGGTGAACACGTAGACGTTCTATGATCAACAACGCGTTCATCACCGGATAATAGAGTATAATTTCCTTCTAGGGCCTCAGGTTCATAGCCCATGGGCCTATCCTAAATTCTGATGATTGAATCTTTTAGCGGACAACGAGATGAAGCAAAAGATACCTTATTTTTTGTTTTAGGACAACCCGTAGGTTTTCTATGCTTGAAAACGCATTCGTCAATGGATAATTGAGCATTATTTTCTTCTAGGGCCTCAGGTTCATAGCCCATGGGCCTATCCTAACTTTTTACCATTGAGTCATATATAGTAGAAGTAAGCGAAGCGATCGGTACATTTTATGTGGTTTAAGGTCTATGCTCGAAAACGCGTTCATCACCAGATAATGGAGCATTATTTTCTTCTGAGGCCACATGTACAGTACATGGCATATGGTTTCATCATAACTTCAGACCATTGAGTTTTGTAGAGGACGATACGGCGAAGCAAACGGTATCATTGTTTTCGTTTTATATCTACCCGTAGACGTTCTATGCTCGGAAACGGGTTCATCACTGCATAATTGAGCACTGTTTCGATTCTAGGATCTCAGGTTCATTGCCCATTGGTCTATCCTAACATCTGACCATTGCGTCTTATAGACATCAACGAGATAAAACAAAGGGTAACTTTTCTCTTCTTTTGGGAGTACCCGTAGGCGTTCTATGCTCGAAAACGCGTTCATCACCGAATAATTGAGAATTATTTGTTTCTAGGGACTCAGGTTCATAGCCCATGGGTTAAACCTAACTTCTGACCATTCCATCTTGTAGAGAACGTTATACCGAAGCGAACGGTATCATTTTTGTGGTTTTAGGTCTATTCGTAGACATTCTGTGCTCCTAAACGCGGTCATCACCGGATAATAGTGGATTATTCTTTTCTGAGGCCTCAGGTTCATTACCAGTGGGTCTATACTAACATATGACCGTTGCGTCCTGTAGAGGACAACGAGATGGAGCAAACGGTACCTTTTTGTGGTTTTAGGTCTATTCGTAGACATTCTATGCTCTTAAACGCGGTCATCACCGGATAACATTGCATTATTTTTTTCTGAGGCCTCAGGTTCATTACCAGTGGGTCTATCCTAACATATGACCATTGCTTCCTGTAGAGGACAACGAGATGGAGCAAACGGTACCTTTTTGAGGTTTTGGTCTACCCGTAGGCGTTCTATGGTCGAAAACGCGGTCATCACCGGATAATAGTGCATTATTTTTTCTTGAGGCCTCAGGTTCATTACCAGTGGGTCTATCCTAACATATGACCATTGCGTCCTGTAGAAGACAACGAGATGGAGCAAACGGTACCTTTTTGCGGTTTTGGTCTCGTAGGCGTTCTATGGTCGAAATCGCGGTCAAGCCGGATAATTGTGCATTATACATTTCTGGGGCCTCAGTTTCATAGTTCATGGTCTATCCTAACTTCTGTAACTTCTGACCATTGAGTCTTGTAGAGGACGATATAGCGGATCGAATGGTATCATTTTTGTTGTGTTAGGTCTACCCGTAGGCGTTCTATGGTCGAAAAAGCAGTCATCACCGGATATTTGGGCAATATTTTACCTACCGCATGGAGCGTCGCGTCTTTTTTAGTTCACAATAGATGCATTGGTTCGTCAGAGTTCGACGGTAGCAAGTCGTGGTCGTTTCTAGAAGCAATTTCGTGCATGCACACAAGAGAGCAGACAAGAAGTACTATTATCGTAAACAAATTATACTAGGAATGTCACTGACACAAATGGGCGGAGCATTTGATATTCGTAATAATTTTTTTATTAATATTTTTGCAATCATGTTTGCTGCATCAACACTCGAGAACGATTTACACATTCATAGAATTCTAGATATTGTAAATTATCTTCAAATTTATTCTGAAGTTTCCTATATCCTGTGTTGTTTTGATCATGTAACACATGATTGATGTTATGGTCTGCAGGGCCTTCAACAGTTGCTGCAGCAACATTTTGTCGCTGTCTCAACCGTCTTTGATTTGTAGTTAAACCACCAGTATTAGGACCTCTTCTCCGTCGAGGCATACTATAAATAATACGTATATATAAATTGATGAATGTATAGAATATGCGTATAACAGAAAAATGTACTTAAATAAAAAGTACAAAATTGAATAAGAAGTATAAGAATAATAATTTTAATAGAATTTGGAAAATTGAATAAAGAAGTATAAGTATAAATAATTTAAATATAATTTGTATTAAAATTTACCTGAACTGTGATTCGTTGCAATATGTAATGGAAAGTTGCAGTTGCATCAGCGACTACATATTTTCTCGTCTAAAAATTGACACTTGTTCAACACTTCAGTCCAATTCGTACATCTGGCTACACCATAGAACAATGCTCTACTACTGTTTGAATTAAACACATATGAGACAAAGTGTATACAGCAAAATCTTATCTTCTCGAGGGACAGCCAGCTGGGCCACGATATCTCTATCTCACTTCCTCTCACACGTTTAAGCTAAGATTCTTAAAAAATCGTAATATCTTTTGAACCAAATAATACAGAGAAATAGAAATTACATACCTGCACTCTACAATATAGTCCGGATATGTATGCAAAACTTTATAACATTTGATTGAGTAGTTTCGGAGGAGTTAGCGGTCTAAATTGTGCACCGAGTCGTGGATAGAGGGCTATGCCTGATATCGCTACGCTCATCAGGCTCCGCACAATAAGAAAGATTTCACCTATATACGAAATCTCTTTTATTATTTACAAAAACCAATACAAAAGGGACGGATGAAGTAATAAAAAAAATGTTATCAGTTTCTGAAATAGCAGTCAGATTTTTCATGTTACTATAAGCTTCATACGAATCAGCAGTTTCTAAGATGTAGTTCCTTGTGTCTAACCTACATCATTTTGCTATCACTAACAGATACTACTGGTGCCCTTGTCGAGTGAATTGAGAAAATAAAGAAGACGTATTAACATAATATAGTTTTAAAGCCTTCCTACTCCAACTATTACCACTAGTACTGCAGCTGCTGCTGCTAATAAACTTCATTTTTATACTAATTATTATTGCACTCAAATTATCTAACGCTTTTCAAAATATACAGTATAATAATCAAACCTGTGTTATTGTGTTTTGTTTTAATATTTCTTTCTGAACATTTGTTACCTACGTTACAAACGTTTCCTACTTATATTGTATTATTTCGTTCGTCGCGATTAGTAAAAAGCAACTCAAACTCAATGAGAAATGCCGCCGAAATACAAAACATAGGCAAACAAATCCAAAGCGTCACGTATCACATTCTCTATTACAGGATTGTAAGGCATCATTTAACAAAAAGTAAATGGAAACATCACATAAACGAAAAGAAAAAGCAGTTACATTTCAGAATTACCGCTGTTAGACAAAACTGTTGTATGTAAAGACAATAAACTACTTATCTACATAACTCACTATAAACGCTTATGGACAGGTAGAATTCTCACCGTGTTACTTAATCTAATATTTCTGTCATTTGGAGATGGCAAAAAACTCCTAAAAGTTATTGTAGATGCCTTCTTGTCATGTGTGTAGTCACATCGTACATGCGGAATTTCATACACCATAAACTATTGTAGCCATTTACAAATGAGGCACCAGACAAGATTTGCCAACATCCTGTTTACTTCCACAACCTGTATTTAAGAGATCATTATGAATACTCTGACTAAGCGATCTTGAAGGATCACGAGATTATATTGGTAAACAAAACATGTCTTTTTATTACATAGTTTCCATTAATTTAGTTTTTACGATAATCTACACATGCTGTTCTCATCCATTCTGGACAAGTTTTTGTCTTATTGTGCGTTATATATCTACACTTTTTCTTCTTGAACTGTTTTCGTACGGTTACAATATCTACTCTATGCGCTTTTGTATACACCCACTCACTAAATCTTATTAGGAATTTTATCTCAGATATTTGAGTGTTCGTTCCATTATCTGTTAGGTATCAGTGTTTCACTCCCGTACAGTACCACAGCAAGAACCAAAGTATTCTACAAGCGACCTAATCTATTGTGTCTAACCTAGCTTTGTTTCTAAACGTATTTGCTACTTATTCTCTACGGCTTTATACTTACTAATTTTGTTGACGTGATCTCTATCGTGTGCAAACGTGATATTACAGCTAAGATACTAAAGTGAGAAATATGCTCCAGGGGCGTGTTTCATAGACGTATTTTGATCCGAACCACCTATTTCTCCCAATTAGTCATTGCCTTTTGTTTTCTCTACTGACATCTTTCCTCAATTTTCTGTTTATAAACTTTTTCTAAGTAGAAAATGTACTACTGGAGACCGCTTTCAGACAGTGGAACCATATCATCTTTAATTAGTAGAGTGTTCAAAACTAGTTGTCTTTATTAGTTTCGACCCATCATGTGGGTGGGCGTTACCATTCTATTATGAATTGAATAATAGTATATTAATTATACTATTATATGAAACCTATTATTATTATTATTATTATTACTACACCAAATCAGTATTTTTATAATTTTTGTGAGGTTAATATAACAATCGTTGATGTAATTGAGTGGTTATAGAAAGAAAAGAAACTATGGACAGAAATTTTTGCATGTGGTCCAAGTTTTTGATAACAGATGTAGCTCTTCGGACACTTACTTCAATATTATACAGTTATTGAAAGTTATGTTAAGGAAAACTTGCTTTTAGTTTAAAACTTTATTTCAGATAAGTTTCTCACTTAACGTATTAGTAACAGTCATTTTCGTTTCATCTTTTATGTTCTTCATTATAAATGTCCATTAATTCCACAAAAAACCGCTTTTATTGTATTTCGGCTACTACTCGTAATAATAGGGGTACGTTAACTTAAAAATTTTAAACACACACACACACACACACACACACACACACACACACACACACACACACACACACACACACACACACACATTTACACAATACACAAGACGCAGAAACACGTACACGTGAAATAATTGTTCAACTGGCAATAATTAATACCTCCGTACGCACACACACACGCCCGAGTGTGTATTGTTGGAATGTTTTAAACAACTAAAGTATACGTAGTTACGTAGTCTTCAAAGTAGTTACACTACTTAGTACAACCATTCAACGCAATGACTGTTGAAGAGAAATTACTTCAAATAATCTTATATTCTACGTTAGGTGCCACGGAGTTGACGTAATGCTTGTACGTGTGCTGAACTCGCTTTAAGGGCGTTATTTCAGCCGTATTAACTACTAACTATGCACTGGTTTGACGTATTGCAGGAACATTTTATGGTTTCAGAGGGTAATCGTTTTCACTATGAGCACGCGGATGGTGATTATCCTCTTGTAAATTTTTGTCAATTAAAATAATTTTAAAATAATGTTGGGATTACATCTGTCATTTTCGTAACT
Organism: Magicicada septendecula; assembly: GCA_034769895.1. NCBI lineage: Eukaryota > Metazoa > Arthropoda > Insecta > Hemiptera > Cicadidae > Magicicada > Magicicada septendecula. The sequence continues at coordinate 90,200 of JAWRYS010001111.1, forward strand.
TCTGTAAAATATATAAAACGTAGATTACAGACCTAATATATAAATGAAGATAATGTAATTCAGACTGAATCACTTAATGTTTCAAAAGATTGGCCTGCATCTGACACGGAACAAGTTACGTTTACTTACTTTCGGCTGCAACTGGCGGTCCAATGAATGAAAGGTTTAGACAATCCCGCAACTGATTTGTCTTTCAATAAATTGACAATGTCGAATTCCTGTTTCAGACAATCATTACGTTGCTCAAACTGAATACAATGGCATTAAAATGTAAGTAGAACATACACAGACTACTGGCGACATTCAGGGAAATATAGTATTTGAGTTGATAGGTACAGAAAAAAATATATAAACAACGTAATGGTGTTATATTTGAAGTCTTGATGACCAACAATGCAATGCTTAAAAGAATCACACTTAATATTTTTGAGACCAATCATTGTTCCCAGTCTCCTATACAAGTTAGAAGTCTAGGGCCCAATAAAGTAACACCTTTGCAGACTTTAGGCTGCAGACACCCTGATGTTTTTAGCCCTACTTATGGGTATTCAAGAGCCCTGCCGCAGTGATATGCTTATCTATCGGGTGCTTGTGCTGTCCGTTTATAAATTTTCCAAATTAATTCTGAGCTTGAGGTATCCCATAAAATCCCTGGTTTTGAAGAAAACCTTCCACGGATGGTAAAGGTAAGGAGGCACTGCACTACTCTTGAAGGACAGAGGTTTTTAACGGTGTCAGTCAGTACGTCTGCGATATCAAAGTATTTCACCGTTGAAAGGAAAGATGGGGACTTTACAAAAGTGTGAATCCTTTTTAATTCAACAATTGATAACCGCTTGTGCTGGATCGCGTGTCATGGACATGGGGTAAGCGACTAGTGGTCTGTAGCTCGAGACCCTTAACAACCAGCACGGAGCAATATTCCTTACTACAAAGATAGTTGATGTATTAACGTCGAGGTAAGTAAGACCACTAAAAACACCACATACGGAGTGGGAGAGTGTCGTGACTTACTCAGCTGCTGTGAGAAAAAAATTTCTACCGAGTTCACATCACAAAACATCATAGCAAATTGAAGACTAACGGTGCACTTTGAGGGACAGACATTTCCGTCTGCTTACCAGGTGTTAAACTTTATAAGACAACAGTGCCTAAAGAAATAGGAGCAAGAATCCTTCGGTTGAGCGTGAGATTATTTATTCTTTACCTCATGCATTGTTTTCATTGTTGATATTTGCACACTGCATCCGAATGTGCCCGAAATACGACTTCTTTCTGTGGAAAGTTAGGTAATAACGATGTCCTTTGTGCCGAACCGATAAAGTGCATTAACTGTGACGGCAAACACTCTTGCAGGTCAAGGAAATGTCTTAAACATAAACAGAAGTAAAGATACAAAAAGTAAGATCATTCAAGGATAGTCAGCTACCTCAAAGCAAAGAAAGTTGTTTGCCCGGCCAAGTAGGTCAAAGTTAGCTTAAACCACCAGTCACGTCGACACGAATCATGTAAAAGCTAATGCCGGTAATTACGGAATTCCTCAACCAATTCTTCGCAGAATTAGACACAGACATAGCATTCTTTAGAAATAAAAACAGCAAGTATGGAAGACACTCAATCTACTGGTCAAGAAAGGAGAAAGAAAATATTGTGGCTGTTACTGCAGCCACCTACACTGTGGACGAAATAGAGAGAAAATACTGCCGTCCTTTGATCCGTCCTCCAATATACACCAAGGAGGACTTTGGATGCTAAGGACGGGAACAACAAATGCCCCAAGTGACTAGGACACTAGCTACGGATGGAAGTTCAGCTCCACTGCCGGTGCCAGTGATTTCAACGGTCAAGATCACGTGGTGGATCCAGACAGTAAAAAATATAAGTAGAAGATAAAAGGCTAACCAAAAGGAAAAACATGGAAGTAAACACCTAGCATGAAGAGCATCCTTCAGAGGAATCCTCTAGATGTGTACCTTCAACTGCCGGATGTATCTGTTCGTACACTAGTCGCTTTTTATATTACCATCTAGACTAAATAAACAAAGAAGCAATTTTTACTATGACTCTGAAAGCCGAAAAGATCACCTTAAGAAAGCTAACCATTGTCCAATATCGTACACGTGCTGTTTAAAATAATTATTTGTTTGGATCTTTAACATCCGGCTCACCTGATGTTTTCTACAAACACGGCCTACTGACCGCACACCTGTGTGGGTACAGCAAAGTACATTCTACTGCTGATCAACTGGTATATACAAAACGCAGTTCAAAACAAAATTACACATGATTACAGTATTCTTCGATTTGAATGGAGAAAGTTTTGATGTAACATCGAGATACGATATCATACTACATGATAAACGGATACATGAATGTTGGCTCAGACATAACTTCCCCAAATTTATCACCAGTGTTTTCAATGCAAGAACTTATTATATTCGGGTGGGGCAATCACCTGCAGCCGTCAAAGGAGCTGACAATGTAGTACCACAATTATTTCCGTTGAGTAATACTCTTTTTGCTGTAACCATCAACAGGATTTTTGAGGGTGTTGAACCATGTGTTGGTAGTACTACTATGTTGACAAATGGCTAAACATGTTCTGCTCGGCTATAGAAATGGAAATGATCAACGGTAAAATGTTATACGTATTAGAGACGCTGGTTTAAAATGTTTCTTCCTCAGAAACAAACACTTCTGTGGAAGGCGAGGAAGGCAACCGGACCCGAACCTCACCATAAACGGTGTTTGGCTGCACTATAAAGGTAATATTAGATTTTCGGCTTAACATTCGTCAGACATTTAACTTAGAATACGCATGTGGACGAAATGTACAAGTCCTTAAATTTAAGTGCAACTCCCGTATGACGTAAGGGGTTGACAGGAAAACTTTATGGATTCTGTACACCGCAATAGTGATATCCTCAATGGATTATAAATGCACGGTGCATTCTTCAGGTAGGACAAAGCTAGATTCTGTAAACAATGTTGTGGTGCGCTGTAGCACAGAGACACTCCACACTACCTCAGCACAAAATTTATACTGTGAAGCAGGAATGACGTCGTTATATCTCAGACGTCAATTACTGTTGCAGAGATATCTGGCTAAAATTTTAGCACCATGAGCTAAAAAAAGCACAGGCACCTTCTAAGTTGATTAAGGAAAACGACTTGCGATAATTATATACAGTGGCTGTTGAACGTTTACACGTATGTCGGCAAGAATGTGTTCAAAATATCGCGGCGTTACAACACTGGGGCCCAATGGTGGAAGTGCACGTTCCATGTAAGCTGTTTTCCTGTCTGCTTTGCAAACAAATTGCTGCCTGGATGTTGCCAATAGAAGCAATAAATTGTGCCAGTTAACAAAACTGAAACGTCTTTATAACCAGGAATACGTTACCATTGTTAAATACACTGATGATCTAAAGACGGACAGCGGAATGGGCAGTGCGTTTGTCGTGGAGAATAATTCCCACTCATTGACATCGTGAGTGTATGTACTGTACGTACCTTAGAAGTATATGCGGTGGCTAAACTCTTAGATTCTTTGCTCCTCCATGGTTGCGGCAAAGACTTCAGCTTTGCCGGCCGCGGAGTACACAATGCCGTCCGGTGATCTGAGGGGATGGCGGGTCCTTTTGTCGCCATTAAGTCGACTCGCAGCCTGCCAGACAGACTCGGGCCGGACTTCAAGAGACTCGAGGTACGAGTCCCAACGATGTGCAGTGGCATCAAGCAGAAGCTGCTTGACAAGGTCAGATTGGGCGTTGAGCCTGCGTTTGATAGCAGGATCCCGGGTTTGTTGCCATCTCCGGCGGAGTTGGCGCCGAGTTTGGATGGCGAGGAGCACCTCTTCAGGTAATTGAGACCGGCGATTTGTCTCTGGGACAAGATAGGTGTGTGTGTCCATAGCGGACGTAACGACTTCTTGAAGATAGTCGGCCATACGGTCCGCATCAGCCGTAGAGGCGATGGGGGCCGGGGGGTCAGATGGCACTGTTCGTTGGAGTTCGTCATGATAGGAGCGCCAGTTGACTCTCCGTGGACGAGAGGGGATTGGAGAGGTGTGTCCAACAGGGGACGAACAGTGATAAGTACCGGGTCGTGGTCGGACGAGAGGTCCGATACAGCACTGACAGTGATAGGAATGGCCAGGTCCTTGACAATGACAATGTCAAGGACATCCGGAAGGCCCCTAGTGGGCACGTGGGTCGGTGAGTCAGGACCAATAACTGAGACCTGCACATGACGCTGAACGTAGCTGTAGAGCGAGCGGCCACGCGGGTTCGTGACACGGCTGTTCCAAGAGGGATGCTTGGAGTTGAAGTCTCCGGCAGCTATAGTAGGTAGTTCGTGGTCGAGGAGGGCGTCCCACTCCTCAGGCGGCGGAGGCCCTCCGGGCCCGGGAGGAAGGTACGCCGAAATTAGGCGAACCTCCCGATCCCCGATCCAGAGGGCCACCGCCGTCGTCTCCAAATACCTAGTATCTGGAGGGGGTAAGAGACGATGGGCAATGCGCCTGTGGACGAGAATAGCAGTACCCCCGCTGGGACGAGCGGGGGGTTGTAGCCGGGGCCTATCCGTGCGATATGTAGTGTACGCCGGAAGCTGAAAGGAAGCAGCAGGGGTAAGGAAAGTTTCGGAGAGGAGGATGACATCGAAGTCATATTCAGTGGCAAAGTTAGCCAATTCGGCTCGGCGAGACGGAACACCACACGCGTTCCATGCCACCAGCCGAAGAGGCCTAGACATTGAGAGGCAGGAGAGTCATGAGGGAGGTAAGAATGGTGACTAGCAGAGACTGGACGTCCTTGGCAGCCAAGATTTGAGGGATGAGGGTCTCAACCCAGACACGCAAACGATCGGCAAAGGTCGGATCCGAGGACCCTTCCTCCGTCGATGGCGCCTGCGGCGTGGGCGGGGGCACTCGATACATGATACCATTATCGGGCCGAGGTGTAGTTGTAGGCTGCCGAGGCTCTTGGGGAGCTGGGGCAGATGCTGACTTAGTTGCAGCGGGCTTGTGCTGCGTGAGGATGGTGGTCGATGACTTTTTCTTCTTTGGTGCGGGTTGCTTTCGCGACGAGGCCAAAGGAGGGAAAGATGCATCGGAGGCGGCGGCTGCCGCGTAACTGAGCGCTCCGGCAGGCGCTGGGCAGGTCGGGGGGACTACAGCGGCTGCAGGCGCAGACGAGGTAGCCGGAACTGGGGCCGCCGGGGCGGCAGATGCAGGGGCTGAGGGTTTCTTGGGGGCAGGTGGGATAGGCTTTTGGGCCTTGGTGATGCGCTTTAGGGCGTCATGATAGTGCTTGCACTGGCGAGAGCTTGCCGGGTGTGGTTCACGACAGTTTGCACACGTGGCAGTGGCGGTGCGTTCACGAGGACAATCGCCCTTGTGATGACCTTCACCACAACGAATGCAGCGTGTCGGGTAGTGGCAATAGATACTGCTGTGTCAGTACCTCTGGCAGTTGTAGCACTGCTTGGGTCCGGGACGGGACTCGAAAGCTGAAACTTTTACCCGGAGGTAAAAGAGAGAGTCTACTTGATATATTGACTGGAAATTCCCTACCTTGAGGATTTTCACAAGGAAGGCATTTCTGGGAATGCGTCTGCCGGGGGAGAAGAGAGGAGTCACTGAGCTGACAGTAAAGCCCAAAAGTTCAAGGGCGTGAGAAATTGTAGGCACGGGAACATCGGCGGGGATGCCGATGATCTCGACCTTGAGTTCCCTCTCCTCCGGCAGGGCGTAGGTGTAATACGGGATACCACGATCAGTCAGCAGCTTCTGGGCGAGCCGGAAACTGTCGATGGTCGTGGTCTCAATTCTGACGGAGCGGCCACCCTGACAAACTGCAGTCAGGGTATTCGCAGGAGCGGCCCGGTGAAGTCGCCGCATGACCTTATCCCAGTCAATAGGCAGGTCAAAGATCAGAAGCGGCAACCGCCGGGACGGGGTAGGTAGCGAGGTGGCCGTAGCAGGTCTATCCGTGGCAGGACCCAGCTGGGAAGACCGCCCGGACCCCGCAGAGTCGCCACTGTTTCGCCGTTTCCGGCTACTTACAGTCTGCCACTCCTCAGTGTCCATTGCACTCGACCCAGCCGACGCCGCCTCGGGTTCGGTCGGTAAAGGTTGCGCCAAAGCGCCAGGTGGGATACCGTGGCCCTGAGAAGGACCGACGGGAATGTTGGTTGCGGCCATCGGCGAGGTTAACCTACGCCTAGGCTGGTGAGACTTTACGGATCGCTAGCTGGGTAGTGAGGTATACTACTTAATAGCTACAACACTTACCAGGCAACAGACAGCAGCGGAGAACACCAAAACACCACTAACACCAGAAACTCGAGTTCACCACTGCCCGCACAATTGTAACACACAGCACTAATGATGTTAAACACTATGTGAAAGTTTGAGTGATATATACTGAGTAATAACTGAGATATAGAGCTCCAGACAAGCTGGAGCCAGCGTTGCACAATGGAAAATTCCACTTGTGTAGAGTAACAACGAACGCAGCCTACCCTGGCAACAGCTCTAGGTAGACTCACTCTGACCACCTGTTAATACCAAGGTGAGAGAACATTTTTTATATACACGGATTCACTGAGTCTTCTAGCTGCCTTGGACAATCCGGGCACAGTCGATTTGTTATTGCCACAGGTAATAACAGTACGTACGTAACAATAAATTGAATGAAAAAACGAGACGCCCTTCAATACAGGAGGATCCCGTAAGACGTTCGTACAAGAGGATACCACTGCAAAATTCGTCCTGTTACAAGATAAGGTGAAGAAACAAGTTGACAGAATATCTGAAGTAGAAAAATCTGTGAAAACAAATGTTTCTAGTTTAGAAGACTCTATTACAAATTTATTAAAACAAATTAAAAAGGAAGTCGAACATTTATTAAAAGAAATAGTTGATAATAAAAGACCATTAATAAATGCTGAAGGAGATTCAAAATATCAGAGAAATCTAACTCTAGTAGGGCCAGTTTACGCAGAGGCCCCAACATTTGATGGAAGCACTCATTGGGCAACTTATATTTGCCAAGTTGAAGCTGCCGCTCACTTAAATAAATGGACGGAAGAAGAGAAAGGAGTTTCACTAATTCTTGCTTTAAAAGGGCCTGCCGCAGAACTAATACAGAAAGTGCCACCTGAAAATCAGAACATCTATGCCGAATTAACAAAAGCTCTGGAATTACGGTATGGTGAGAAGCATTTGTGCGTGAAAACTTAAAGCGAGGCGACAGCCTTCCGGGGAAACCCTCCAGGAGTTTGAAGCAAATGTCGACCGACTGACGAGATTGGCTTATCCTGAACAATCGGAGGACTTCCGGATGTGCATTTCTCTCATTATGTTTATTAACGGTGTCAGAGATAGTTAATTACAACAAGTGTTAAGAATGGCACGGCATGATAATTAATCAGACGCTCTTGTTCATGCTCTCCGTTTTGAAGCTGCCAAGTTGGTGTCCTATATTAATCAAGGTATGTCATCACTTTGTAGCCAAACGGATCCAATACCACAATATCGTCATAGCGGACGGGATAAAGGGACGATTCAAGATCAACTGTTTAAGAAGTCAGCAGCGCCACAACGATCTTTCGAACCAAATGATAAAGACAGAAGACCGAAGTGTTACAACTGTGGGATACGTGGTCATCTACAGGTAGACTGCTGGAAGAATAAAATACCGAGAGAAGAGAGCGATCGCACCAATTGGAGAAGTAAAGAACCAGAACAGCACACAGTTTCCACGCTACATAACATTAGTGGAAACCTGATCGTTAATGGATGTGCGGAAGGTAAACGAAGATCATTTACAGTTGACACGGGGGCTACAGTGCCTATTGTGCGCACTGACTTAATTAGCAAACTACGGCCTCCAATTAGCTCTTGCGCAATACAGACTGTGACTGGAAGCCCCAAAGTGTTAGGAAAGATAGACGTACGTGTACGCCTGGGTCTTCTCGAGTTTAGCCACTACATGCTTGTTGCAGACATTGTTGATGATGTGATTCTTGGCACGGACATTATGAATCCCTACGGATTCGTTGTGGACATAATAGAGAACGTCCTGAAGGTTGGCAAAGAGAAGATAAAGTTTTGCATGGCTAAATTGTCAGGGTCTGCCAACCATTCAATAAAGCAAGTCATTCAATTGGCCGAAGAAGAAGTCAACAGGTCTGGTCAAGAGGAACCTTTCCTATTTCAGGCGGAAATGGAAGAAGAACTAGTAGAGGAAGTACAAATACGGGAAACGGTAAAAGAAGTGACTCTAAAGCCAACTATGTGTGTCAAGGGAACCCATTGTTTGTTCGTGAGTTAATAAAAGCGCCTGGGAGAAAATTTGATGAAGATGAAGTTACGCAAGTGGTTGTTGACGAGAACCAAACAGACTTGGACCATCCAGTGGGATTTAGATCATCAGTACATAACGCAACGGGAGTGATTCCAGCAAAACTAGCGGTTGATCGGAAGAGTCATATTCCTAGGAACTTGATGTTTGGATCACACGAGACTGAATTCGAAGAACCGAAGAACAAGCAAGGACGTCTACCTAGATCGCCAAGCCAAGTATTACTTCAAAGACGGTTTGCCAGTTCGGGACGAACAGGCTTAAGGAGGGGGAAGTTACGAGAAGCCTACCGAACAACCCAGAACATTCTCCACTCCACCCGTCCACCCATTCAATTACGTGATTCTAGTGAGTTCCAAGGTCATTTGAGATACGCATTAAGCGGCCGGCGTTCAGTTAAGGAGGGAAAGCTGTACTTTACCTCAGCGCGGCGTATATAAGGCCATAGCAGCCGGGTATTTAGTTCAGTTACGTGAGCGATTCCGCTAGTGCGGATTGAGTGTTTGTCGACGTGAAGAATTATTGTGTTAATACAGTTGTGTTTAATATTATTTGACGTTTTTATTGCATGTGAACAATTTTTATTTGATTTGGTGTAAGAGACTGTGTTGTTAATTACGAACTGTTTAACTGTGAAAATTAAAGCTGGTGATTAGTGACTTAATTGGCGTCTTGTAATTTGATTTTCACTGTACCTACGACGATCAATTAGACCGTCGTAATAATATTTAATTACAATGGAAACCAGTTGTGTAGCCTGTAGTATACATGAGTAGAATGTGTATTACAGTAAAAAGGACTGTCTTGATTAAGGAAGAAGTACCAAGAAATATTACAACGGGAATGAAAGTAAAGTCTCTTGCGAGGCCCGTGATTTCTGTAGTAGTGAATCTTAGAGGCTGCCTGATAAACAGATTTGGAAGACAAAAGCAATGTAGACGATTTATTTGGAACATAAAAGCTAGCCCAAATTTAGAGGTAAACTATAATGAAGCGATTACGCAGCAGCTACGTTTGGAGACGATACAAATTGTACTATGAAAAAGTAAACTAATGTGGCTTGGACAAGTATAGCAGTATTCCATTTGATATGAAGCAACGGGGAGCTACACAAGTGATACCGGAGCAAGAACACAAGGGAAAACTATGGTTGAAGAGGTCTACGATACTGAGGTAGGCGGAAAGGGAATTTAATTAATACAAACACTTTAAAGTAGGGCAAGAATATAGAGACTTCGAGGAAAGTGTGAGGAAGATATTTCAGTTGTGCCACATGCCCTATGTTTATAGACTGTAATAAGGTTTGATGAAACATTTTTTTCAATATAATTTTACTCTCTTAAATTTTCAGTAAAAGTAAGTCTATTTAACATTTTACCCGTATTTAGTGGTAATAATAGTGCTACATATGAAAATCATCTGGCTACTCTAATTATATCCTGTTAAAATACTTGCCACTTTAAAACCGGCAGTTTATGTCTTTTCTTGGTAGACAAAATTTCTTAATAGCAAAGAAACGTTACACGATTCAATGTTTTATATAAATACGTTTTTCTTGATGTACGTATTGTTAGTCTAACATTCACTGCGACCGTGCGCAACCTACTGTAAACTGAATTAATTGTTAAATTATCTTATCGCCGTTATTAGTAGTCCCACCGTTATGTATATCGTTCGTATTATACAGGGCTGAGAAATTCATTCAATTGACCTGTAGTTCGTGCATACATAACACAAACCCATTTGATATACAGTGTTTCTGCGATGTCCAGCTTTCACTAACATTAGGCAAATTTAAACAGCAAGTATTCTTCCCCGTATTTCGATATGTCGAACCATGACATCGGTTCTACACACTAACGGACAAACAACAGTAAACTTGTCTTCACCAATGGTATTGTGACATGTAGGCTACAATACACAGTATTTACTAGAATTCACTCAATCATATTGCAATAAGCCAAAAACAGTATTCACGTTTATTTGAAAAAGTGTTTTTACAATAACATTATATAGTCTCATTACATTTGCTGCGTTGATATGGCACTATGGAACACAAAATATATCATCTTTGAATAAATAGGATAAAAAGTAAGAACTACACACTATACAGTCGTCTGAAATCATTAATTCAGCAGAGCGTTTACAGATAAGTTTCATCAAAGTAATTGTTTGTTGGGTCCAAAGAGACAGCAAAGTATTGACTGAAAATTTCTCAAAACAAAGAGATCAAAGTATCGTACATGATTTATCTTTATCCAATTCATAAAAACGTAGCCTTTATCAATCATTTTTGTAGTGTGATACAACCTTATTTCTTGTTAAATTTATTTTTAAGTGTTAACATTTGGCAAACATGTTTCCTGTAAAATAGCCTAATAAACATAGAAAATATTCTTTTATAAAGTGACATTAAAAACTCTTAAAACTGTAATTTATGATTTAGAATTTATAAAAAAATGTATGGAAATTAAAAACACTTAATTTGGTAGTTATATTTGTGTGTAATTTAAACACTGCTACGACAATTTTTGCCTATATCATAGAGATCTTTAGATCTCTATTTAGTAAGGTCATAATTTCATTCCTGTGGCTAATATGTCAAAAGTCAAACCTCCGCTCAACAGTCCCTGAAAGGACCAAGGCGTACCGCGCGGCTGTTGTGTGCAACGTGACGACAGTTGCATGGCTAGTAGTACAACGCGCCACCAGCCGCTAGTTGCGGTATTCACAGCCAGGAGGCGGCGCTGGTATCTCAGCGCCTACTCAGCTCGGCCTCACGACGCTGAGTGCATGCCGTACGGAGCCTCCGCCGGGAATTGAACCCGGGACCAACGAGCGCATCAAGCGCCCGCGCTAGCCACTAGACCACCAGGAGGCTCGTGTCTAATATGAGAGGAATGAAATTTTATGGAACCAATGAATTCATTTGTCGAAAAGTTTAGTGAATGATTGTGGTTGGACATGTGCCTCTTTCTGACTTGTAATGTAATTTTCTGATTTGCACCTCGACACATCGATAACTGGCTGGGTGTCAACAAACAGGAACACAATATCCGTGTACACCAAATTATCTCAAACTTAACAGAGAAGGTGTAAGAGGCAAGACAGTGCAAACATAGAAATTGAATACTCTCACAGGTAAATGTAAATTAAAAAATCCGTTTTATACAAAAATTCTTGGTTGTTGGAGAAAGCAAAATGAGTAGGCCTACTATATTTAAAGGATTAAAAAACATTTAAAAATATGAGGTAACCAAAAATTTTTATATTTGTTCTAAATGTGACTGACTGATGAACTAGAAGTTATGACAATAACATATAACGCTACAAGTTGCAATAATAAATATTGCGTAACTAACATGACTTGCTATATATTTTCTGCTGTTAATGTGCGCCTTACTTTTCTTACACCTACGAAAGAAGAATAACTTCCATTACAGTAGTAAGGAACCTACTTAAAAGCAATATTAGCTACTAAAGACATGACAACCTCTGCTCGTGCTGCATCAATATTACGATATTACTTTGCACAAATACAAAACCCAGGGAAGTAGGTTAAATATGTTACCGCTCTGAGAACTGCAATATTGAGTTTGGCCAAGTGTGTCAGTGACAAATAAGTCCATTCGGCGGTTACTGACATTGAGTGTATGTTACACACGTATTCTGCATGGACTCATGCAGGCAAATTGATGTTACGTATTTGTTGAGGTGGAAGTAGTAAAGCTTTGTTTACACTTGTGTTTTTTATGCTTACAAATATTTATTATTGGGAATTACCTTTCAGTCATAAAAATAACGATCATTAACATTCTCTTTATATAAAAAGTAATCGAAAACCTTTTTTTTAGCATACACATAATATAATAATTATGTTCAGTTGCTTTAAAGAAAAATTATTTGATTATATTTGGTTTAATCCTAATGTTTCAATTGTCTAATAAGGTTCTACGAACTTAATGATATTAAATGAAATCGTGTAATTAATGGACAAAAGTTCTTGACGACTATTTTCTTTTATTATATAAATAATTATAAAAATTTTCTGCTGATGGTCTCATTCCTTGATGAAGGTCAAATATACAACCGGACCTCCAAGTGGTGGGGGATGGGCAACACCTATGGGTGGAGACCGAGTGACAGCCGGTATAAGCTGTCCCTCCTCTTGTTGTCATTGTCAAGTAGAGGTTAGGGCACCCTCTTGCCGTCGGGGTGAGAAATTGCCCCTAAAGACGGATGACCTTCCATTGGTCAACGACGTAGGATGTGGGAGGCAAGGAGAAAGCACAACATTAAAGGTCCTTATGGATATCTAAAAAAGGGAGAACTGTCTCTCTAGTCTGGTAAGACAGCCAGTTTATGGGAGAACACCCAGACAGAAAATCGGGCTGGACGTTAAACCAAAGATGGCAGCCCCAACATACCCTGCGATATGCTAGTAACATATGCAGGGGACATACTCTATTCACTACCAAATTGCCTCAAATAATTGGTAAGAGACAATATAAAAGTAAGGATTACAAGAAAATAATGCCATGTCTTGCCGTGAGTGTGTCAAGATTAGGCTTCTATTTTAAGATTAGTGTTAAAGTATTACATAATTATTTCTTTTATGAATTTGCTAACTGCTATAATTTTTTATTGTTCGACTAAGCTTTTCGCCATTACTGACATCTTCAGGTCTTAAACAACGTCTATCAACTGTACGTTGTAGGCTTTTATACTTTAGGCCCCTCCCCTTATGTCATCGCCCCTCCTATTGGTTCTAGCTGCTACCGCTCTTCACGGGAACTTTGTCTACCTTTTTCCGTTAGGCATTTTTCTAACGTCCGTCAAATTGTTTTAAGAATCTCCCGTTAATTTCTTCATTCTTGACTTATAATTTTTTTTGTAACCTTTTACATTTCGTCATTTTTTAGTGTGTTATTCTTTTATTTTAATTTATTGTTTAATATATAATAAAATATTTCTTCATTTGTAAAATCCACTTTTATATTCATTAATTTATTTTTATCTTCTTTTTTAACTTTAAGTATTTCTAGTTTTGTATTAATTTTCTTTTTTGTGGATTGTTTTCTATTTTGATTATTTCCATATTTTCATTGGGATTTATGAATTTATGGCCTGATTCGTTGAAATGTCTTGCATATAGTGAGTTCGTTACTCTAACCCCTTCTCCTTTTGCGTGTTCATTCATTCTAATTTTAAATTTTCTTCCAGTTTCGCCCAGATATATCTTATTACATTCCCCACATTTTAATTTGTATACGCCGCTTTTTTCTGTTAATGGAATTTCTTCTGTTTTATCATTTTTTATATATTCGAATACATTTTTCGTTTTCTTTATTCCTATCTGTATTTCATATTTTTCGAAACATTTTTGTAACATTTTTGTTTGATATCCTATGTATGTTATTGCTCCTTTATATTTCTTTTCTTCATTTGTTTTTTCTTTTTTGTTATTTTCTATTTCTTTATTTTCCTCTATTTTCTTAACTATTCTGTTAATTATTTTAGGGTTGTAATTATTATTTTTTGCTATTTGTTGTATTTTCTTTAATTCTTTTTGTTTGAGTTCTTCATTTTCTAGATAATTTATAGCTCTATAGCAAAATGAATTTAATGCTGCCATTTTATAATTGACTGGATGATATAATTCTTGTGGAATTATTAAATCTGAGTATGTTTCTTTCCTATATATATCGAATTTGAGTTTGTTATCTTCAATTTTTATATTGATATCCAGGAAATTAATTTCTAATCCTCCAATTTCTTCTTGAAATTTTATTGTTTTTTCTATGTTATTTAGTTGTTCCGTAAATTTTTTAAATTCATTTACTTCACCTTCCCAAACTATTAGTATGTCATCTACATACCTGATCCATTTTTTAATTCTTCTTTCTTTATCTATATCTTTTAAAATTTTTATTTCAAAGCTATTCATGAATATCTCTGCCATTAACGGTGAAAGCGGTGATCCCATTGGTAATCCATTTTCTTGTATGTAAAATTTGTTATTAAATCTGAAGTAGTTCTGGCTTAGGCATAATTCTAATCCTTCTATTATTTCGTTTTTCCATTCTACATTACTTAATTTGTTTTTCTTTATTATTTCTACTGTTTTTGCTATTGGTATGTTGGTGTACATATCTTTTATATCTAATGACATTAATTTTGTCTTATTTGTTATGGTAATTTCTTTTAATCTTTCTATTACCTTTTTACTATTTTCTAAGCTGTGGATTTCTTCTTTTTCATATGCCATTTTGATTCTTTTACTTATTTGTTTTGATATTTTGTATGTTGGCGAATTTATAAATGATACTGTAGGTCTTAATGGAATTTCTTTTTTATGTAACTTAATTTGACATCTAAATTTTGGAGCTTCAGGATTATGTTCTATTTTTTGTTTCTTTTGCCATTCTGTTAAATATGTTGTCTTTTTTATCGATTTCTTTGTTTGTGCTTGAAATTTACTTGTGTAATCATATTTTATTTCTTTATATGGTCCTTTTTGTATAAATTGTTCTGCTTTTTCGATATAATCTCTTTTGTTCATTACCACTGCTGTATTACCTTTATCGGCTTTTATAACTATCAAATTGTTCTCCGTGATTTTCTTTTTTAATTCTCTTATATTTCTTTTTATTTGTGTTTCGTTTTTATTTCTTACATTTTTGTTTTTCTTACATATTTTTTCTACTATTTCTTTTACTTCACTTCTTAATAGTTTTTTAGTTTCTTCATTTTTTATTTTATCGATTATTTCTTCACATTCTATTATTGTATTTTCTTTATCTATGTTTGTTTTTGTTGCATATTTTAAAATTTTCCCTAATAATTTATGTTCATTTTCTGTAAACTTTGTTTCTGTTAAATTTAATACTTTTTCAGCAAATTTTATTTCTTTATCTTTTTCTTTATTTTTATTTCTTGTTCCTTCTATTAATTCCTTGAGTTTCTTATTTAATCTCTCTTCCATTTTTCTTATTTTCTTTTCTATGTATTTTTCACCAAACTCTTTTCTCATTTCTTCTATTTCTATATAATTGTAACTTGTATATAATTTTTGATGTAATTGATACATTTCTTTGTTATGTTTATTTATTTTACTGTATAAGTTCTTAATTTCAAGTTTTATCCATATTTTTTCCGCCATGTTTTTCACTTGGTTTGCTACTTTGCTTTTGTTATTAATTTTAATTTTTGCGTATTTTGGAGTTATTTTATTAATTAAACACTGTTTATTAAACCAAATTTTCCCTAGCGTTTTTTTCAATTTTGCTTTAATTTTTAAATACTTAAAAAATTCCCTTACATTTTTATATTTATCTGCTTGCAATTCGCATATTTCATTCTTCGTATTGTTTAAATTAGCAGCCATCCTTACTATTTCTTTTATGAATTTGCTAACTGCTATAATTTTTTATTGTTCGACTAAGCTTTTCGTCATTACTGACATCTTCAGGTCTTAAACAACGTCTATCAACTGTACGTTGTAGGCTTTTATACTTTAGGCCCCTCCCCTTATGTCATCGCCCCTCCTATTGGTCCTAGCTGCTACCGCTCTTCACGGGAACTTTGTCTACCTTTTTCCGTTAGGCATTTTTCTAACGTCCGTCAAATTGTTTTAAGAATCTCCCGTTAATTTCTTCATTCTTGACTTATAATTTTTTTTGTAACCTTTTACATTTCGTCATTTTTTAGTGTGTTATTCTTATTATTTTAATTTATTGTTTAATATATAATAAAATATTTCTTCATTTGTAAAATCCACTTTTATATTCATTAATTTATTTTTATCTTCTTTTTTAACTTTAAGTATTTCTAGTTATTCTATTAATTTTCTTTTTTGCGGATTGTTTTCTATTTTGATTATTTCCATATTTGCATTGGGATTTATGAATTTATGGCCTGATTCGTTGAAATGTCTTGCATATAGTGAGTTCGTTACTCTAACCCCTTCTCCTTTTGCGTGTTCATTCATTCTAATTTTAAATTTTCTTCCAGTTTCGCCCAGATATATCTTATTACATTCCCCACATTTTAATTTGTATACGCCGCTTTTTCTGTTAATGGAATTTCTTCTGTTTTATCATTTTTTATATATTCGAATACATTTTTCGTTTTCTTTATTCCTATCTGTATTTCATATTTTTCGAAACATTTTTGTAACATTTTTGTTTGATATCCTATGTATGTTATTGCTCCTTTATATTTCTTTTCTTCATTTGTTTTTTCTTTTTTGTTATTTTCTATTTCTTTATTTTCCTCTATTTTCTTAACTATTCTGTTAATTATTTTATGGTTGTAATTATTATTTTTTGCTATTTGTTGTATTTTCTTTAATACTTTTTGTTTGAGTTCTTCATTTTCTAGATAATTTATAGCTCTATAGCAAAATGAATTCATCATTAAATTCATTTTACTATAGAGCTGTAAATTAAGGGGAGGGGCCTAAAGTATAAAAGCCTACAACGTACAGTTGATAGACGTTGTTTAAGACCTGAAGATGTCAGTAATGACGAAAAGCTTAGTCGAACAATAAAAAATTATAGCAGTTAGCAAATTCATAAAAGAAATAGTAAGGATGGCTGCTAATTTAAACAATAGGAAGAATATTACATAATTGCTGTGAATGTGACGCATTGGTGTTTTGAATGTCTGTTACAGAACTGTAATATACATATATAAGGAATATAAGTAGTATAACATTTACAGAAAGAAAATAAACATTATGAGAGAAGAAAATATTGTTGTATTTTTTTTTTTTTTTCCTAAAGTAACATTACCAGACTTTTATTCGAAATTCCCGAAAACATGCGTTAATTAAATGACAAGAGTATATTTAAATATGTTCCTGACAAATATTGCTCTTCATTAATTTCTGACGCAAAAGCACAACTACTTTTTTTCTATTATTAAATTATTATGTGCATAAAAAAAAAATATGAAAATTTATTTTGACAAATGAGAGTATATTATTTGTTAAGCTATTGGAGGTTTAGGTAAAATTATCATGGCCAGTGACGTAAATATGCATATACACATTATTATGTAACCATATGCGAGTAGGTAATTTAAGGAGACAGTCAAGAAATGAGAACTAAAAAATCAGAGTTAATGTAGTTACAAAATGAATTTTTACTCATTCCTGTGTTACACATAACATTGCAAAACGCTGCATAATTTGGTATACTTTAATAATAACTGTGTTATATTTTATACTTATATTTCAAGAAATATGTTGCAATCCGTGACTAAGACAACAAAATATTTTGAATAAAATATATTATTATTATTACTTCTGTTATTGACAGAGTTGTATATTTAAAAATATGTTTGAACTATGATATACTTATGTAGAATATGAAGACACGTGCTTTACCAATAACAAAAACAGTGCCAATATTTTTAAAAGTACGGTTTTGATTGATAACAAATATTTTTAATAGCAATAATTTACTCAAAAAGGAATAAAAGAAACAAATAAAACAATGTACGTGCGTCAAAATTGTACTTGCAATGTGACTAAACATGTAGTTAATAAAAATTAAACTATTAAACACATAACAGTCTGTGTTTATATACTTACTTTTTATTGGTCCTTGCAGGTTTTCTTTTCCATGTGACTGAATTGTTCTTCAACGTTTATTTCCACTATTTCTATAGTGCGCAATTATAACATATTAGTTTTATTGTACAATGGTAAACTTGTCGTTCGATGAAGGAAACTGCATTTTGAACATTGATTTGTTTCTCAATTTGCCTCACTTTCTGCTTATTGTCAGTTTCAACCAACCATAAATGAACCAGGAATATTTATTGTACCCCATTTACATGCCTTATTAAGATACTTAACAACACTATTGAATATGTCTTTCTACGCGGTAATATGTTACTAATTCAGCATGTTTAGTTTCCGTGTCGCAGAATCTATTTGTCTACTTAGCCGTCAGCATTCTGCTCTGCACACTCACATTTTCGAAACTTAAATTTTAGACATGCAGGGTATTGGAGTGGAGGCCCACATAACACAATACAAGAGAAACATAATTTTAATATGTATTCAAATGGTATAAAGATCAACAGTTGTAGATCTGAAAGCATAAGTATATTTCTTGCTCATGCTTCTTGGTTTTTCGTTTACTCTCTAAATTTCCTTAAACGATCTAAATTGATTATTTATCTCACGACCTGGTTTACGGACATTTTAATCCAGTAAATAGTTAACCATAAAATTTAGAGTACACTTATATGATATGTGTAAAGTCTACTGCAGTGTGGTTAATATTCATAAATGACTAACACTACAAAAGTTTACCTTACTCTTATATACAGAGTACAAATTCACACATGCTTAGTGTACATATATTTTGTTCCCAGGATATGTAAATTAAAACTAATTCAGTGTAACGGAGCATTTCATGTTTTACCATTTTATATTTTCTTTCCACGTTTCTCGTATCACTATGTCTTTTTCAAATGAAATTTCTATTTTAATCAGAGTCTTTCTGTATTAAAGTCAGTGTATAAAAGGCAGAGGACACTTAATTTTTCTGCTTCTATTATTGAATTCTATTATTAAGTACTTATTGGCATTCACATTGCCTTACAAAATTATAGCTCACCTAATTTAATATAAAATTAAATTCAAATAGACCTGTCGCATTACATACAGGTTATAAAATTAATAACTTTTTTTCAGGACATAGTTTATCCATCCAATCCATCAATCAGCTTAAATCACATAGTCTCTAGGGGTTAATTTAATCTGAAGAGCAATTAATAAATAGCCCTATATTTATATTTTCAATGAATTTAGAGAGTTCCTCAAATTATATATTTCTTTTTCAATTGTTACTCTCTGGAAAGCAATAGACTGTCGTTTATGTCAGCAATTAATGTCTATTCAAAACTGTTAATATTATAAATTACATTTTATTATCCCAGATATTTTTTTAAAGAGTTGCAGAAAATAAGCGTTATGAATGCTTTATAATTCATTTAGTTAAAAAACTAAATATTTATTTAAATAGAAACTAATAAAGCCATAAACAATTATAGTTCCAGTTTAATATATGGCGTTTGCTTTACGTAATAGAAATTACAGATTTGTTAAAAATACTTCATTGTTCATTATAGTCGTTCAGGCTAAAATAAGTAACCCGATGAAAACAGTTTGTATGTAGTGATGAAAACAACATATCATAGTCAAACATTTTGTTGTAACATGGTTTATAAAAAAGCAGATTTAAAATAGAGTGCTAATTATCATGTATTTAATAATTAAACATAATATGTGTAGGATATTGATTGGTGACTCGTTGGCACTTGGTGAAACATATTGATACGACGGTCTACTGATCTAGAGTGGAAAAACAAAATACAAGACAACAATTATCACTAATCACTAACTTTAATTATCACAATTTGTAATTGTCACCAGTTTGGAATTAACAAGACAGTCTCTTACAATAAGTAAAATAAAAATTGTTCACACGCAATAAAAATGTCTACTAAATATAAAACACAAATTGTATTACAATCGTCCCGCACAACACATACCACTTCGCCACAGTACTAGAAACCGCACTCCAATAATTCGCAACTCAAACTGAAACCGAACGTCGTTAAGTACTTGTATTAATACCCGCCGAAATACTAGAATATTCCATACTGCGCATTAACAATAAAGGGAAACATTAGAGCGTAATTCACTGAAGCCTTGACACATTTCGCGCTGCTTCTGGTACAGTCTAGCTAATCTTTCGAGAATCACGTACGCCACACACATTACAGCCGGATTCCTCTAGAATATTCGATAAACACATAGACTGTTCTGTAATGTTGTAACACGGCCTCCTCCTTAAGCCTGTTCGTCCCGACTTGGCAAACCGTTTCTGAAGTAATACTTGGCCAGGCGATCTAGGTGAACGACTTTGAACTTTCGCTGTCCTTCCTGTTGAATCCGATACACAAGATCGTTGATTCTGTTTTTCACAGTGTAGGGTCCTTCCCAGTTTGTCTGAATCTTAGGTAAGCGCTCACGACGGCGCTTTGGGTTGAACAACCAGACCTGATAGAGTCATGCCGATCGTGTCGTGTACTGATGACCTATACACCATGAGGAATAATGGTATACGTTGGTCCCAGTCTGTTTGGTTCTCGTCAGCAACCTCTGAAAGATACTGTTTAAGTGTCCTATTGAATCTCTCAACACTTCCGTCGGACTGAGGATGCAGAGACGTTGTCCTGGTCTTTCGAATTCCGAGTAGAGGGCATAATTCTTTAAAAACACCTGATTCGAAATTTCTCCCTTGATCCGTATGGATTTCCATATTGTCTCCATAACGGAAACAGAAGTTGTGAACTAACTGCTTTGCCACAGTGGTAAACTCCTGATTTGGAATTGCATAGGCTTCCACGCACTTAGTAAACTAGTACCTAGAAACATGATGTACCGGTTTCCATCGTCAGTAACTGGGAATGGTCCAGCGGTGTCTCTGTCAATTCTCTCGAAAGCTAGCCCAAAGTTATGCTGTCTCATTTTGACCCTGCTTCTAGTTTGTGGGTCCTTGCTTGCAACACATATTTCACATGTCCGAACCCATTCATCTACGTCGTGGCGGAGATGAAGACAAAAGAATCGCTTCCGAATTATGCCAAGGGTTTTTTTAACGCCAAGATGGCCTCTAGACGTTCCACCATGAATCTCCTTCAAAACAAACTGCACTTTACTTCGATTAGCTATCAACTGCATGACCACGTCTTGTCCATCTGCACTTTCCCAAGCATTTTTCAGCAATCCGTACTCTAAGGTAAGGGAATCCTATGGTGCCCAGTAGCCCATCAGCACTTCCGAACCATGGCATGTATCTTGCCAATCCGGCTGACCACCTTCATAGTTTGCTGTCAAGGTCGGTCCAATGTCTTCATCACGCATCTGATATTGTCGACAATCTTGTGTCGCCCAGTCGTCTGTCAGGAAATCTACAGTTGTGGCTTGAACATGTTCGCTGGAGTTCTGTTCTTACTTTCTGTGGCAATGTCGGCTGACTTCACGACACGGTCTTCGTGATAAACAATCCGCATTACCATGCAGGCGCCCCCGCCGATGTTTTACGATGAAGTTGTCCTCTTGAAGACATTCGAGCCACCTTGCCAACTGCCCTTCCGAATTTTTAAATCTCAAAAGCCATGCAAGCGCGGCATGGTCGGTGCGTAGTGAAAACTCCCTTCCACAGAGGTATTTATGGAAGTGCTCCAAAGCTCGGACGATTACCATCAACTCTCTCCTTGTAACGCAATAATTTCTCTCTGGGTTAGAGAGCGTCTCGCTGTAATACGCTATTACTCGTTCTTCACCGTTTTGCACTTGAGACAAAACTGCTCCTAGACCAGTATTTGTTGCGTCTGTGTCTACGATGTATTTCCCTTTGGAAACGGGGAAAGCGAGAATTGGCTGTGAACATAATGCAATTTTCAAAGTTCTAAATGCTTGATCATACATTCTCGACAACTGAAAGTTTCGATTATTTTTCGTTAGCTTATGTAGTGATATGGCAATAGTTGCGAAGCCTTTCACAAAACGTCAGTAACATGAGCATAACCCCAGGATACCCCGAACATCGTGTTTACTCTTCGGCACTGGCCAGTCTTTTACGGTGTCCACTTTAATAGGATCCATGCTAACACCCGCTGCCGAAACCAGATGGCCCAAAAACTGTACTTCCTTCTGGAATAGAGAACTCTTCTTTGGGCTCAGCTTTAGTTGGGCACCGTGAATTCTAGTCAGAGCCTCTTTGTGGTGTTTCAAATGGATTTTGAAAGTTTTCCCGATGACTATGACATCGTCTAAATAAACAAGTTTTTCATGTCAGGCCTCAGAGTACCAGATCCATCAATCTTTCGAATGTTGCCGGTGCATTACAGAGTCCAAATGGCATGCACGTTAAATTGGGAGAAGCCACTTGGAGCCGAGAAAGCGGTTTTTCCTTGTCTTCTTGACGAAGACCCACATGCCAATATCCACTCTTCAGGTCCAAAATGCAAAACCACTGTGCTCCGGACAACATATCGAGTGTATCGTCAACGCGAGGTAACGGATAGCAGTCTTTCTTTGTAATGTCGTTCAGCCTCCGGTAGTCTACGCAGAAACGCAATCCACCATCCTTCTTGGCTACCAGCACTACCGGATAAGACCAAGCTCTTGACGAAGGCTCGATTATTCCCTCTGTCAACATGTCCAGTACTAACGAAGACATTTCCTCTTGATTAGAAAATGGAGGCATTCCAAAATTTGGTATATCGGTGGTGTGTCCCCGGTATTGATGCGATGTTGCACAAGAGAGTTTTTTCTCAGTGACTGTCTTCGAACTGCAAAAGAATTTTTGAATTTATGTAAAAACCGTCTGAATTCTTTTACCTCACCAATTGAGTGGTCGTTAGAAGATCTGTTGAATAATAATTATTTCTGCAGTTCCTCTGGTAATTTGGAAGTATCCGAAGCACTAGATCTTCGTTGTGTCATTCCGGCTACCCAGGCCACAGGAGTCAATTAGTCTAGGAGACTGTTGCTTTGGAAAGTGACAACTTTATCCAAAATATTTTCTACTCTAATAGGTTCATTTCCGGTATCAGCAGGTTTTACTAAACCTCTGGCAAATAGTATGCCCGGTGTGCTGACTACCTGGGGTTCGAATATAGAGCACTGTTTGCCCCTAGTATCAACCTCGGTTCTAACTATGATGACCTTTTCGGAGTTGGGCGGAACAGTTGGTTTATCACGTCCATCGATTTTTCTGATGTAGTCATTGAGGCATTACCTGTTATTCTCCGATTCTCAGAACATTGTTTTTGAAGTCGACAATAAATCGGTATACGTTCATAACGTCCACACCAAGAATTGCTTCAGCCGCAATGTCTGCAACAAGTACTTGATGATTAAACCTAAGTCGACCTAGGCGTAGGTGTATCTCCACTTTTCCAAACACTTTTACAGTCAGTCCAGTAGCTGTTCGCAAGCTGCAAGACCACCAGATTGGCTTGAGATCTTTCACCACTTCGGGCCGCACAATGGAAACTGTTGCACCTGTGTCAACTGTAATCGAGGTTGGCCTTTCTTGAACGAATCCGGTAACCTCCAAGCTCCCGCTGTTTTTCTGAAGTGTAGAAATTGTGTATTGTCTAGATGAGTATTGTCTAGACGCTTCGTTGCTTCAGTTAGTTAGCACACGCCCCGTTGTACCGACTACTGCTCGTTTCCCCGACCATTTCGTTGTAGATGTCCAGGTTTCCGACGTCTATAACACTTCGGTCTTCCATTTATTCTTATTTTATCCATTCTTATTTTATTCTGTGGCGCCGACCGTCGAGTCTGTTCCTTGTTCTTCTCCGTTCATCGACTGTGCCGTCGCGATATTTTAGCGCGCGCACTTTATTGCTTGTCCAACCGGACGCTGACTTGTTGGCCTCAAATTGCAAAGCATGTACCAGAACGTCCGCATTGTTTTGGTGTCTTGCCATTCGTAACACTTGCTGCAGTTCGTTATCTCGGGCACCGGCAGTAAATATCTGCATCGCAAAATTCGTTAGGAAAACGTCTGGCCCTTCAGGATAGGCCAGTCTAATTAGTCTGTCGATACTTGCTTCAAACTCTTGAAAGCTCTCCCCTGAGTGCTGTTGTCTTGCTCAACTGGGTGCAGTACACATCTCGCAAATGTTTATCACCTTACCGTAATTCTAGAGCATTTATCAACTTGGCATAAGTGTTTTGGCTGTCAGGTGGCACTTTTTATTGTAATTATGCCGCAGGTCCTTTTAATGCGAGAACGAGTGAAACAGCCTTGTCTTTCTCTGTCCAATTATTTGCGCATGCAGCAGATTCTAATTGGCGGATGTAGGTTTCCCAGTTACTGCTTCCGTCAAAGGGTGGAGCCTTGACATGAACTGTCCCAACCTTAGGCAACGTGACATTCTCTATTGCCTTTTCTGTCTTTATCATTGGTACAGTCTGTTCAGAAATTTGTTTTGGTTGAATCTTCATGCAGTGCTCAACTTCACTTTTAATTTGTTCTCTTATGTTTGCCATTGAGTTTTTTACTGCAGATAATTTACTTGACACGAATTCTTCGATGAGAGATATTTTCTAGACATCGATTCTTCTATGACAGATATTTTCTAGACATCTATTCTTGAACAATCGAGAGAGATTTTTCTACTTCAGCTATTTTTGATGTCTTGTAACTTCTTTATTTTTAATGTCATCAATTTTTAATTCTTGTACCTTCAAAGTTTTAGTAACTTGCTTATTAAGCTCACCTCGTAGGAGACCCAATTCTTCAATACTGTATTCTTGCAACTGTTTTGCATAGCTTCAAAAAGAGCTTCCGTTTTATCTGCTTCTTGCTTACGTTTTTCAGCCTGTCGTTTTTCTGCTTCTTCTCTTTCTTGTATTTGTTCTTCTTTTTGGCGTATTTCTGCTTCTTCCGCCTCATGTCTGCTTCGTTCCTCTGTCTGCAGCATCAGCGCCTGGAAAATTTTCATAATCTTAGTGGCATCCATGGTTTACCGATTAATTACGAATTAAACTCCTCTTGTACAAAGTGTCCACTGTTTACACTGTTAACGGTTCTGTCGCACTTCTGACCCACTGTTACGACGGTCAACTGATCGTCGTATGGTAGAGTGGAAAACGAAATACAAGACACCAATTACTTACTAGTCACCAGCTCTAATTATCACAATTAACCAGTTTGTAATTGACAAGACAGTCTTCTACAATAAATCAAATAAAAATTGTTTACACGCAATAAAAATATTTACTGAAATAAAACATATTTGTTTTACAATCGTCCCGCACAACACATAACATTTCGCCACAATACTACAAACCGCACTCCAATAATTCGCAATTCAAACTGAAACTGAACGCCGTTGAGTACTTGTTTTTATACCCCGCCAAAATACTAGAATATTCCATACTGCGCGTTAAAATAAAGGATAACATTAGAGCGAAATTCATTGCGGCCTTGACACAGTTCGCGCGGGTTCTGCCACAGTCTAGCTAATGCGTCGAGAATCACGTACGCCACACACATTACAGCCTGATTCCTCTGGAACATTCGATAAACATGTAGACAGTTCTTTAATGTTGTAACAATATTAATACTTGTTTAATAGTATTGTTTATCAAGTTTGACTTGAAAAATCAAACATACCAGTGAAAACTGGAGTTTATAAAATACACTGTGCAGAATGCAATGCTATTTATATCGGGCAATGTGGCCATGCTCTGAAAACATAGCATTTCTGAACATATGAAAGCGATTTTAATTAATATAGCCAATACAGGTTTTACAGATCGTTGCTTACAACAAAATCACTTCATAGGTACAAAATACGTAACACTACTGCACAACAGACAAAAATGTAAAAAAAATAGATTTTTTATAAATTCTAAAAATTAGGAAAGCAATCATAAGTAACAATAATTTAACAAACCAACAAACTGTAAACTGTGTATAATTTGATATTTAGTTTAGCTAATTTTTATATTTTGTCTTTTACTTATATTTTACACACACTTGACCTTCCCTCTAGCTATTCAACCGCCTCCATCATACACATCCAACACATAACCTGATAGGCACCCTAAACATATGTTCACTACCCTTACATTCTTTGTTTAGTTTTTCCTTGATCTCTTTGCGAATAGCTTAATAAACTGAAACAGCTGTCAGAAGTAAATAAAAACTCTGAAACTTACTGTTTTGTATATTTTTAAAAACCTTTTTATAATATGTGAACACCAATGTCTCTTATCCCTTTCTAGTTTGCTTTTCACCTGACATTGGTGACCATTTTTAACGCTTGTTGTATTAAGAGTAAAAACAGAAACAGGAAATGCTTCTGCTTGTGTCTTCGCTTTTGCGGTACGTTACACAAAATAATTACAAGTAGATCCTCTATTCGCACTGCTTCCATTGTAATTTTTTTACGATAGAAGCAGTCCGAATAGAGGATTTAACCTTAAGAAATCACCCATCGCTTAGATCTTTCAAATAAAATAGTTACACTAATGAAACACACACACACACACACACACACAAATTTTAGAAATCTAATCAGTTTTTAAATCGTAAAGAGGTAATTAAAAATATCTTATATTTTGCAACACTAATTTGAATTTTACTAAAAACTTTTATTTTGGAAATCTGTTTGTAGGAATAATGTTTTCGTTTTCTGTTAATTGGAAATTTACTGTATATGGAGACATTATTTTCTTTTTTTTTAAACTTCTGTATTAAAAATATCATAGTTTGCAAAATTTTGATTATTTTTAATCTTAATAATTTTAATGGATTTTTCAGATTTACGATATTCCAGCGTACTCTGTCTTCACGTATTTCACAGTTTGTCCAGATGATAAAAATTAAACGTAAACGTACTTGTACACACAAACTATAAAAATAAATATTAGGTCTTTTAACATTTTCTGCTATATTATGCAATGATTTTCAAATATAAACGTATAGTTCTATAACTCAGCCCTATTATTGGTTACATTAAGTTATTACTGTTGACGTTGCACATTAAAATTAATTAGAAATCTTCGTATTGTTTAAATTAGCAGCCATCCTTACTTTTCTTTTATAAAATTGCTAAACTGCTATAATTGTTTTTATTATTTAGACAAAGCTTTTCGTCATTACTGACATCTTCAGGTCTTAAACAACATAGGTTGTTTAAGACCTGAAGATGTCAGTAATGACGAAAAGCTTTGTCTAAATAATAAAAACAATTATAGCAGTTTAGCAATTTTATAAAAGAAAAGTAATTAGAAATCGTCTTAACTGGTGTTTTTTTTTTTAATATTAGAAGTGTCAAGAAATGTAACATTATTGTGAAGTTGGAAATCTAGAAACTGAATGAGATTTGATTGCGTGGCCAGTTATAACATGTTATATTACGAAATCAGTCGAACTCACGAACGAGTCACAGGAATGATTCATTGCAGCCAATGTATGTAGGGGAAGTGGGGATATAAAGAAATTGTCTATATGTATTATTGTGTATTTCCGACCTGAAGGTGAGCTGCAAAGCTTCAATGCGCTAATTGGAAATTGTTTCTATAATTGTGTGTAACAGTGTTAATTGTATTTTGGCTTTTTTATCAGTTGTTTACACAATGCATCATTATAATAATAATAATTCCCAAACTGAGCTCGAATAAGAAGTCATTTGTCGAGAACGGGATACGAGGATTAGTGTGTGGGGATTAGGAGGTTATAAGTGTGAAAGTGTGGTAAAGGAGTCTGAAAGTAAGGAAGCAATGGAAAAAACAAAATCATGAAACACTTTGATGGGAAAGCAAACCTCAATTTAGAGCACCTCATTGTTTCAAAAGCAAAAACAACTGTCACCATAAATTTTGAAGTGTGTAAAACCGTAATATTGCAGTTGATTACAGACAATTAATTATTTAAAAAAATTTTCTATAAAGTTGAACAAGACAAGATATTAGAACTAAAATAATATTTTTGCAAAGTGATCAGCGTTATTGATTTACTATTTTAATATCAATGTAAGATTCTCTCTCCACACAGTATTCACGAAGTATAGGACAACTAGAGTTTTACTCTGACTCCAAAATACATTACAGTAGAGTTATTTGGCATTGATTTATCGCTCACTTTTACTGCTGCTTTTAAACCAGTGATAGACTGTTGCAAATTGAACAGCGGAAAATGAACCAAAACAGATATTATTAGGTTGTCAAATATATTGTAGTTTTTTATATAAGAATAAATAAATCAAATATCTTATGGAGTAAATATTTATAATAAATATTTTGTTTATGAATGAAGCATAATCGATCATTATTTTTTCTAGTACATGACGTGATCAATCTGACTTTATATATAATTTACCTTAATTTCCGTCCAGTGACGTCAAGCGTAATTTGTATTTGGTTACGCGTTTCAGGCCATGTGGCCCATCCTCAGACCATCACTCCAAGAGGAGTTCCTTAAAAAATAAAAAATCCACAATAAAACAAACACATAATAAATAAATACAAAAATATATTAAAACATATAAAGGCGTTCTATTACACGAACACGGTGCACCGCGTGTAGCATGCCTGAACTCTTGAGAGAACACACTCTTGTTCGTGTAATACAACGCCTTTATATGTTTTAATATATTTTTGTATTTATTTATTATGTGTTTGTTTTATTGTGGATTTTTTATTTTTTAACGAACTCCTCTTGGAGTGATGGTCTGAGGATGGGCCACATGGCCTGAAACGCGTAACCAAATACAAATTACGCTTGACGTCACTGGACGGAAATTAAGGTAAATTATATATAATTATCATACAGTGACCTGGACCGCTTTAAATATGTTTAAATCTGACTTTGCTGTGATGTAACGATATTTTGGTAAACGTTTGTAAAATAGCCTATTTGGGCCGTCGACTGTAATCCAAATAGGTCAGGTCAATAATGACTGCAGGCGAACACGTGCTAGTGACGTTACTGACCGCTCTTTATTTTTTTAGTTTTTTTTATAACAGACATCTTTTACAGTTACTAAGACTACAAAAACAATTTTAGAGCGCATATCTCTCTTGATTTGCAAGTTATATACATTTTAGAAATTACTGATTTTAAATATTTATATCGGTAAAACTGAATCATACTTGAAATTATTAGCTTTTGTTGACCTAACCTTAAATTCATATGATATTTAGGACTAGTAATTTCATTAAAAAGTTTTATTAAATTCCTAGTTTGTTCTTAAAAAGATAGAATAGCTTATACATTTAAACAGACATATTTTATAACTGTTGTTTTCGTATGTTGCATCTTAAGCCTTTAGTTTTTATTTTATACGGTCAGTAATAATCAGATCTTTTAATCTTTGCTTAAAGAAATTAGTGTAGCCTTAGTGCATGTATGAATTACAAAATATTCAAAATACTTATAACTTATTGGTTTAAATTTCCTTTTCTTACAATGTATTTAAGAAAAATTCAAAAATAACAATAGAAAACAAAAAGCAAAATTTATTTGAAGTTATATTGTTCGGTGTACGGTTTGTGTGGGTCGGTCAAAAATGTAACACAAATTTTAACTTATTTGTGTCGAGGTTTAGACAATATTTATTGTCTTCATCAAGACCTGTTTAGAATATAAAAGAAATGTCAAACACAACTGAACAATTATTTGAGTGAACGTGTTCGTGTATGTGAGTGTGTGTGTGCTCGCGCATGTTCGTGCGTATGTGTAAGTCCTGGTAAATGTGGAGGAGTTAAGATAGTTTGTTTTACATCTTCAAATGTTTTTCTTAAAGACAACGAGAAATTATAATATCACAAAATTTATTATAATTATCTCGTTGTCTTTAAAGAAAACATTTAAACAATCACTTATACCAAATCACAATTGTACTTTACATTCTCAAAAGAGGTGTGGATTTAATGTATGCATGTATACAAGTGCATCTGTAGCATTTTGCTGTGTTTGATTTTGTAGGAATAGGAATATGGTACATATTTTGTAGGGCTAATATTTGTTGTAGAGTAAAAAATTAACCGTGAATACCAGATTCTAATCTGTATTCTCATATATTTTATCCATCCTTAAGAATAAGTAGAGAGTATCTTTATAATAAGAGGCATTCAGTATCTAGTAAATAGCATTACGCTTATCAGATTTATTAACAGGAACAAAAGTAGAATAATTAAAATAAAAATTAATAATTACAAGTCTATAAATAGAAAATCAGCTTACCACTAAAACCAACTAATCCCGGCGATTTTTGAACACACTATTCTATTCTAAAAATTTATTGTAAAATTATAATTATAAATACTCCTAATAAATAAGGCAAGTCTATTTATGCAATCTGACAGCTTTACTAATTGTTAAATCATATCCACGACTCGTGTAACAGTTTTATTTCATTACGAAATAAGGAAGTGTTTTATATACTTGTACAATATATATGAGAAACTCATGTATATATTGAGAAGGAAACACGCTAACTAAAAATTGTTCTATCTTGTTTAAACAGTACACCAGTATGACTATTCTCAACAAATAAACAAACGTAGCGTAATGAATCAAGAACTACTAATTACATGTGCTATAGATAAAGTATTACACAATTTTCTCAACTCACTCTAACGAATAACTGTAGTATTTAAATTGCAAGAGGAAAATTAACATATGCACTCCTGTCATTTATTTACGGAAAGGTGTTACAATATATTCTCAAGTTAAAGTTTTCCAACATGCAGTAATTCATTTTGTTATAGCTGCTCTTGTTCTCTTTCTTCATGTTTGAACACAAAATATCACAATACCCATAGTCGGTACTACAGTGATACATTTAAGTCTTCGCTTGACAATAGACACCGCGTATAACATTAACACATCCCACTCGTCTTCAAGCACCAGGCTCGTAACTTTTTACTGCACTCCCTGAATTGTTTATTAATACGGTTATAATTTTTTTAATAAATGATTCTCAGTAGCATATCGTTTTTAACTTTATATTTTCCAAACGCAATTTATACTTCAGAATTTAGTATTACCTACTTTTTTTAGGCGATTTAATTACGGCTGGCGCCACCTCTCGCATCCTAGCTTCCACTGGCGCCGATCAAAACAGTCCTGTTCTATTGTTTTTTAAGTCCTCTTGCATTCATTACATCTTCGACATCCATTTTCTATGAACGTTTAGGTCTTTCTTTTTGACGTAGAATACGTCTTACCTTTCAGGCCAGCAATTCTACCCACAACCAGAAAATCGAGCGTTACGTTTTCACGTCACGCTTGAAATTGAAATATTATCTAAACGACAAAAGATTCACGGTGTATGAGGTACCATTCGACAGATAAAGGAACAAAGATAATAAATAGCACAATATAAGCGGGCTATTGCATCATCCCGCACGGGGTGAGTGGGGGAGAAATAGAAATGTTTTGCGCCGCTCGGCGCGCACTAAAATTAGTATTTCTCCGGTTTCCGATGCGATAGAACGTTGAGTGACGTGTCGTTAAAATTGTCTCATCGAGTACTATCTACATAGTGTACCGTAATAGCGGTGAAATACACTAAGAGGTTTGAATAATTGTAATTCATGTTGTAAAAATCGTGTATTCGGACAAAATGTCGCGGTATATGGATGCTAAACGTGGTCAAAAGTATCGTAAACGCATACAGGAGAGTAGAGAAAATCATGGGGAATTCAAAATACGCAAAATGACCAATGCCGAACGACAGAGGGTTTACCGACAACGCTTAAAAGACAAGAAAATAAATACTGAAGTCGAGTTGGATGAGGAAGAGCACCCGACTTCGCAAGTGTATCAGCCGATCGAATTCAGCAAAACGTGGCAGTTAGCTACAAAGCACATCCACAAAACATTCTTTAATAATGAATCTGGACGCGGGTGTGACGTTTGTGACAATCTGTGGTTCCAGATGGACGTAAAGATAGTGGCTGTTAAATTCATACCGTTGCAACACCATGGAGACCAGAATTAATTACCATAGTAACAAGTAAATAAACAAATGATATTTAGCGGCATCGGAATTATACCTTTGCTTGAACCAACTAATTAACTTGTGTGATGATTTTGCAAATAAAATTGTGTATTATGTAAAAGTAAATATGTGTTTGTTCATTTTATTCATAACACATTAGCAACCCTAAAGCACACAGACGTATTCTACGTTCTGAAGTTTTGCGGCCGTGGCTCCGACACAGCCCCCGCCGACTTTTTTTTTCTTTTATTTCTTCTAGAGGGTGGAGTCCATTCCCATACCTTTCTTGGCTATCTCTCATCCGACATTCTTTTTAGGTGTCCAAAACAATTCAGTCTTATTGCTCCTATTGTTTTGTAATGTCAAAGTCGATTCCCATGACTTGTCTTATCTCTACATTTCTCACTCTATGTAGTCTTGTTAGTCTACAGCACCTCCGCCAGTAATCCATCTCCATATCTCTTATTATGAATTTATTTATTTTATTAATTTCCGACAGTTCTGCTCCATATAGACCTACACTTTCGACTCTAGTTTTATGTATTCTGATTTTATTGTTTTTTGTTATTCGTGGACTCCAAAGCGGACGGTTTAATTATTTAGTTGCTGTCTTAACTTGTCCTATTCTTACTTTTATTTCTTTGTTGCTGTCACAATCCGATGTCATTGTTACACCCAAATGCTTGAAGTTTTTAATATTTTGCATCACTTTTGTTCCTAGTTTTAGGCTTGACCTTCACCGCCTGCAATAAGGTACTCAGTTTTTGAGGTATTTATTTCGAGACCCCATTATGCATATTCTTCTGCTAGTTTCCTAAGCATATAACTTATATCAATTTCATCCTCTCCAATTACAGCCTGATCGTCTGCAAAGTGTATTGTAAACATCTTGTCCTTCCAACTGGTACACTCACATTACGCCATTTCTTTCTCCATTAGCGTTTCATTTAGATAGATCTTAAACAACGTCGGAGCCCACTTTTACTTTTTAAATTGTTTTATACTCATTTTTGTATACAAAAAAGGTATATTTTTCTGTAAAATTTTGGCCTGGTTATTTTGCTTTCACGTTTGATTTACCTGCGGACATACAATGCACTTTACTACATATTTTGATACTTTAATTTAACAAATAATTACTTGGTATAGTTCCAAAGATACCTTGTATTTCCGTGACAATTCTTTCACTAGTTACAGCAGGTTTACACGAAAAAGTATCTGCAAAACTATACAAAGTGCTTATTCACTAAATTCAATTATTATTGTGTTCTAACAAGTGAGAAGAGACCATTCGATCGTTGAGACATAATTTAAATTATCAAATTATTATCAAATCTCTCTCTCTCTCTCTCGCACACATACTCAGACACGCACATTGTACTCATTTTCAGGATGAGATCACGCCATTCCTGTTTACGGTTTTTTCTATTCAGCTCTGTTATCTTTTCCGGAAGAATGTGTGCGTTCTGGTTGTGCAATCGTATTTAGCTGACGTGAGGTGTAGTGGTGACTGGTGGTCGGTTCGGTGCGCTCTCCGTGTGTGTTTTTCAATATGCTTAGCAAAATTACGCATTCACTATGTGTATTATGTATATGATGAATTTAAATATAAAGTATTTTTACACGACACAGGTATAAGTAGTTAAAAATATACTGAATATAACTTATATGTTTCTTTTACTTGCGTGTTTAACTTTTTCCTAATTTACACTACTGAGAACGTAAAATCCTGTTTGGATCTTATTATTACTAAGACATAAAAATAGGAAGGCGACACACCGATAAACCAAAAGTTTAACACAATACACATAAAAGAATTTGAACTTCCTAAAATTTTGTCGCCTTGATCAGGGATTACGTCTATTGTAGAACATACAGCGGGTAGACCGAATTTCGCATAGAGACAATCTATATATCTATAGCTTAACTAAGACAATTCACTTGTAAAAATTGCCCTAGTATTTGAGATGTATCAAAATATCTTTACAAATTACTTTTAAGAAGCATTTTAAAAAGGTATATAGAATATTTCTTGATTATTTTACAATAACTAGGTGCAAATGGGTGCGACGCCTATCTTATTTGTTAGGTGCGACACATTGTGTTTTACCTAATAGGGGAGCTTAACAGATATTACAAAATCGTATACAGCTGCATAATGCATATATGTTTGTGTGTATGTGTGTGTTCGCACGCTCGCATATGTCTAAACAAGTAAAAGTTTCTTTTATAAACACAAACAAATGATAAAAATTAATTTTTTTTTTTTTGCTTTGAATATATACCAGCGTTCCTAACTTGAGTTTTTAAGTTGGTCTTCTGTATTGTGACTTTCAAATCTGTCTGTGTAGCATTGGCAGTAGTTTATAAAAAGTTAAAAATTGTGCAAACCAGAAGATCAGGGAATAGTACTATCGCGATTGCTGTTGTTACGAGTAAAGTTTATTAAGCCAAAGGGATTTTAATTTTTACGAAAAAATTTCTCTTCTGTAACGGTTGAAAACGGAATTCATTTGTAGCTCAGTCCCAGATTTCGTCTTCAACGGATTTTTCATATTATTTTTTCTTTTTCCTTCCTTCAAACTCAATCAGTTACTTTCGGTTGTTTGTTTTTAGAGTTTGTTCATCAACACGCCAACAAAGACGCAGACACGCATGAGTGGATGTTTCACTGTCCATATGCGTCTATTTCGTTACATTTTTGCAAGGATTTTAACCACCCCATTGTTAGTTCTCATGATGTTTTTCTGTCACTCATTATTTCATCAAGTAATAATAATTCTTGTCTACTTTTCTTTCATTATTTTAAATAAAATTGTCTGTTGTTTTATTATATCTCTCAATACTCAGCAATTATAATAATTACATTCGTATACCAAGTGACTTTTGTATTCTCTCCGTTTTTATTTGTATTCTTTCGGTACGTCGTCCTACTTCCTCATTCAAAAGACCCACTAATTCTGAATGGATGCAACCTGGGATGTCATAATGAAGTTTGTTTTGCAAGTCTCTTATCGTCTCATCAACTTCAATTCCGCTTCCCAACAAAATTTGCATAATACTACTGACCCACAAATACTTCTCCTTTAGTCCACACGTCACGTTGGTCCACGACACGAAATAATTCAATAGGAATTAAATATACTCTAGAACATTCTATAACGTGTTTTGTGTAAATGCTTCCTCTAACATTTGTGAACCTATAACGTTTACTCTAATGTAAATTTTTGCAAGAACATCCTATGAAGTTTTGTAGAACACCTTATAAACTTACATTTTCATTTTAGTGGTAAAGAAAGATATGCTATTTGCCCTAGAGCGAAATATATTCGATGTCGAATGTATGGGAACGGTAATAAATTGTTACGACGGTCTGCTGATCGTCATATGGTACAATGGGAAACAAAATAAAAGACGCCAATTAAGTCACTAATCACCAGCTTCAATTATCACAATTAAAGAGTTTGTAATCAAAAAAACAGTCTTGTACAACAAATCAAATAAAAATTGTTCATACGCAATAAAAATATTAACTGGTATACTGTAAAACACAATTGTATTACAATTGTACCTCACAATTATAAAACACGTAATACTTCGCCGCAATACTTCAAACCGCGCACTGTGTAAATCGCCACTTAAACGCACTGTGTAATCACTGCGTAACCACCCGACAATAACTGAACAGAGCGTCCCTGAGTACTTGTATTTATTCCCCGCTGAGGATTCAGATTATTCTCTAACGCTACTAGAACACCAGAGCATAATTGGTTGCGGCCTTACACACAGCAGGCGCGGATCGGTATGGTCCTGTATAGACCCGATAGTTGACGCGTAATTGTCTTTCACTGCAAAGCAGCATTATGTACGCACACACACATTACAGCTGGATTCCACTGGAACATTCGATAAACTTGCAGAACGTTCCGTATTACGTAATGCTTTTTCGAATTGCGTAACAATATATTCCGGCTAGCTGAACAGTAACTGGATGCATAATAGATCTTAACCTGTACAAACAAACCGCTCCTGGCTATAGTTAGTTCTACATTAATGGAGCAAATACTACGTTGTTAGTGATATTAGCTTTGTCTTTACTTTCAGGTAATCAAGTTGGTGGTTACATTATTACGACGGAAGACTTTTAACTGTGGATATTCATTATGTTTTTATGTTATACTAATTGTACTCAACGCACAGTATGGCATTGAATTAAATTATAATTGATTGTGGCTTGATTATAAAGTTTATAATAATGCATAATCATCAGGTTGTGAATGCAGATCTTTATCATCTTCGTAATCATCATCGCAATCATCGTCATCACCGTAGTCTCCAAGGACTTCTTCATAAAGGATCTTGACGTGTGGTAACTCTAATTAATGTAATTCTTCTTTAGGAAAGGTCAAACTATTTTCTTTGGAAATATTGTAATTTTAGTCAATCCTGTTGCTTGTAATTACTGGACCCAAACAGAAAAATTAATTTAATAACGTTCAGTATATTCTGCATGCTTGCATTTTTTTTGTTAATGCTCTCAAAATTTTTGAAGACTTTGACGCAATTTTTGAGCTGACCGGCGGTGGCAACAATAAGGTGGTACTATTTATCGAACGTTTGTAAAACAATTGTGCAATGTAGAGCGTACATTGTACCAAGGACACTTTGAGTAACATTATTTTAGAAATGTGACAAAATTCTTGGAACTTTTCACACTGATTTTGTGCTCCATAGTTATAAATGACATTATTCTATCCATCTTCCTGATTAACTCTAAATACAATATAGTGTTATCAGCATATAGTTGTTTCCATCCTTTCCATTCTCAAACTATTTTGTAGGGTTTGATAACAATATTCAGTTACTTTTAACTTTTATTGATTTTAAGTGTTTTAAGTTTTAATATTATGTAATAAAAAAATAATATCATTTGTAAAAACAGTTATTGGCTTACGTGTTTAGGTTGGTACTGTTTAACAATAATTCTCCTAGAAAAAATTGAATGCTAAGGAAAGAAGCAAATAATGTAAGCTATAGGTAAAAAAAGTATAAGATCTACAATGAATATTCATTATAGATAACTAAAAAACAAAATTCTCATCGGCCTCGGAACACAACTAATTTCTAACAAGTTTTTGAGAAACTTTTTTTTAAAAATAAAAATTCAACAGTTTAACGACTGTACTTCTAATTAGGTAATGTTTTTTTCTAATATCCTAATTACTAAATTCTAAAAACATAATGACACTCTATAAATTGAGAACAGAGTATTGAAACTATTTTGTATTTGTGTTAAAACGCTTCGAATAAAAACAGGAAGCAAAAAATTTGTTTACAAATACATGTAAATTGTTAAATAAATGGCTGAATATAAGCGACCCTGGCGGAGCGGTGTCGAGTTACCGTCCATACGTAATTGATATTTATGCGCAGTACTGAGTAGTTTAAGAAAATAAAATAAACAGAAGCGTAAGGAAAAATTCATTTTCTAATTTTCTGCCAGATACGAAGGTCTGTTGCACGACCGTTGGATTCGTGACAAAATTTTTTAATAAATTTAATTGTTGGTGGAAAGCAATGATTAAACTTTGAAATTGATTTACTATTTGTAGTGTAGATAATTCATTAATTCAGAATAAATTTTCGCAGTACTTACATAATAATGTGTTTATTTACATATTAAATATCAACTATTTTATTCTCATCCAATTTATAAGTCTTAATTATATTATAGTAGATTGGCTGTAGATTACGTAATACCTGTCCTTAAGCATTCAAAACAAGAGACCCTTTAATTTAAAATAATACCAGTTACTTTAAACAAATGAACTGCATTAATTAATAACATAGATTATTTTCGGCACTCGCCTGTTGATTGTGTTGTTCTTGCTACCGAACGGCTGTTACTAATACCGAAATACGTTCAAGGTCGTACCTTTTCAACATTATTAACTCACGACAAGGCCTCTAATGATCTGAGTTCTTTCTAGTGATGTTTACCACTATCGAATGTTGGTAACAACTAAATAAATAATAGGGGACAAAGCAATTGTCTTCAGCAGATATTGTTCAATTCACTTAATTTATAGTTCATATTAGGTTTGCATATTAAACGCATTTTGATAATTTACAAAGTTAGTCATTTCACATTCATATTAGAGATAAATTAGAGATAATTTATTTTTGACAATACAAAAGTGTGAATAAATACTATTTCTTTTCCATATTGTCAATTTGAATAATTGACTGTTGTTTCCAAAACAACGATCAATTTAGTTATGACACTCTCTAAAATATTTCTTGCTGAGAATCATTTTTTATTTAAAAGCAGTTTAATTTTCAGATATAAACAGAAAAAATTATTATTTTTAAACTATTAAAAATGTAACCCAACTTTGCTTTTTTAATTACTGAAACAGTGCAGTAAATACATTTTTAAGCTGAATATCTTTCACGTAACGAGCGTTTAAAAAAAAAATGTTTGAACACAGTGATTCACATAAAGTTGGAAAAAGATTACTGGGAAGCATTGCATTTTTTTTAAAATTAAATTAAACAAAAATGTCTTGATTTGAAGGTGCTAATAACACGGCAACACTGTTTGACTTTTATAAGACCATTTTAAATATAGTAGTAATGTCAAAATGAAGCCTTTGACTTAATGTCAAATATTGCGGACTCCTATTTTTATGATAAAAATAAGTAACTTTTCTATCCAAAATTGTTTCGCAAAAGTGAAATTGTTTAAATATAGCGGTAAATAATTTTCGCGGAAATGGACGAAGTTGAAGATTTTGGTAAACGTAG
This sequence comes from Magicicada septendecula, assembly GCA_034769895.1. NCBI lineage: Eukaryota > Metazoa > Arthropoda > Insecta > Hemiptera > Cicadidae > Magicicada > Magicicada septendecula. The sequence goes on from JAWRYS010001111.1 coordinate 128,941, forward strand.
TATTTTACCAATATTTACAGGAAAATAGAAAATAATGTTTGTTTATGTTTATCGGTGTTTTGTCATAGTTTCCATGGTCATGTTTCCTGGTTATCGAGTCTTGTGACAGGTTAACATTTAAAATAGAAAATAAAATAATTTTGCTTAAATATAAAACAGTATTTTTACTATAAATATTATTGTTAAGATGGAAGTAAGAATTTAATCTATGCAAAAAGCACTTTGTCCGTTACCGTATATGTTTTTGAAAATAATTCTCAGACGTCTTTAATTAAATCCTCTGATATTAACAATTTTAAAAGAATCCGTTCCTTTAGTTTGAAGTAAAACTATTTGATGAGAAAAATTAATTCTTTAAATTTTCAAACAGTATTTGTACGTGACTTGTACATGAAGGAGCAGAAGAAGATGGAAAAGAGCTAGAGTTTTTGAATAAAATAAAGGACAATCTTAATTGGTTTTGTATTCAGCTTAACAAATCAGTTAATCGAAATCCATTCAGATCGTCGTTTTGCTACAGTGGAAACTAAATGACTGTCCTCAATGAAGTCACTAATTACAAAATTTAATTATACATAAACAACAGTTAGAATCGTCAAAGGCAAACACATCAAATAATTCAAGTTCAATCCGCATATAGTTTAGAGCTGATATAATTTTAAGGACAAGCTAATTCAAGTTCTTATCCACTAATCGATTAGAAGTGATTAGCAAGTAATAGATGGGAGTTGTGGCAGCAGTTCACAATCAATGAGGAGCGCATTTTCAATGTTTAACTTGAATTGGATTCCTGTCGGTAATATAGTTTTCCAGACGCCTTTTGTACGACAAAGGGTGCTGGCATTTTCAGTTAAGAACTGATGTATTAACTACTGAATTCCAGCCAATTTAAAAGACGTAAAATTGAAGTAACTTGCATATATTTTGTGGTAATTAATGTAATTAATATACTTGTATAAATAGATATTTTCTGGCAAATTTTTTCAAAACTAAAGGTATGAATTTTTTAAGAAATTTTATAAGAGATATCTGTTTAGCTTAAGACTACTGGTTTCCTAAAAAAGTGATTGATGATAACTCAAATAACTATAAATACAAAGAGACTCTTATAACTTAAATTTCTGTAAACGTCTGATTATAAGTTTGTTTAATGGTCATTACGAAATGTAACGAACAAGTTAACAACGTGTATCGGTATATGTTTTGGCTGTTTACAAGTAACATTAGGATACATTGGTGAAACATCTGACAAAACAGTACTTAAAACAATTCTCATCTTTGAATTTACATTTAATCGTGACGTATTATTACAAAAGTACTCAATGCAAAATAATCGACAGATATTTTTACATTTGTCATGTTAAAAAAATTGAAAATATAATTTTTTTTGTGCCTCATCTATATTACACATAATTTCCTTCGGTGTATGCATGTGTATGTGTGTGTGTGTGTGTGTGTGCAAATGTTTTCTAGTCCATTTTGGCTATGGACTGGTTTCTTCTTTGTTTTCATAGTTACAACATTCGCAACAAAGTCACGACTTTCTGAAAGAAGATGCAAAAGCAGATGTTTTGCATTATTAGTGCATCATTTGTTTATAAATGAAAAGAACTAAATATACGAGCTTTTTAAAATCAAAGTATTATGACTATGAAGAAAAGTGATAAAATTAGACTGATTTTTTCGACAGGCTAGAATTTGCGCTTTGACAATATGATATAAGTTGACCTAAGCTACAAAGAAAGGGAAGATAGCAGCCAATAAACCTTCGAGAAATTGGCTAAAATTTCAGTTGATTTATTATTTCGTATTGATTAGTTAGTCTCTCTCTGAACTTAAAAGCGTGTGGTCGTACTGCTTGAGGTTAAACGCTTGTTCCACAAAAGCGTACGAACATAAGTCAGAAAGTTTGTGAGTTGATTACTAAATAGTGCTAATCCGGTAAAGGACTAAATTTTTGTCCCAATAGGAATTAAAAAAGATGCTTGAAGTTAGCTGGATCATTGTGTACATTTAATGCACAAAACAAATCACAGTTAAAATTAATTAACTACAATTTGTAGAGGTACTCAACCCGAGGACGACCCTGAACGCCGGATAACAGGAGGAGTTTGCAACGGTATCCTGAACTTGTATCCAAAGTGATCAACTGACACCTGTCTTCAAGACTGCATCATCACCATCTGGATCGTCAGTCATCTTAAAGGAAAGTTGTTTCATTTTGTTCTAAACTTTATTAAAAAACACTTATAAAATAAAAGAAAAGAACGCATATAAATTAAATATTTATATATTAGCATGTAATAGAAAATAATTTATATGTTGTAAAAGTCTTACAGAAACAGTATTTTTAATTTTATTTTGGTGTCATAAACAGTATTATAATAACGTAGTTCAATTCGTAATATCATGAATAAATCCAGTAAGCATTCCAACATACAACTTGTAACGTATTGCCGTGTTACAAATCCAGGGAACCCATCTTAACTAAGTTCCGTCAATTAGATGGGCTGCCTACATGGTAACAAAATGTATCCACAAATAACTAACTTAACAAATTACTTACTAACTGTGTAAGGAAACAAGGGAAGGTATAGTATTGATGTACGCACTCATTATATGTGTGTAACAAGACGACTTCCCTTTATTTAACATTTAAAACCTTTACTGACAGATCCCATGACATTACTAATTAAATTATTAAAGTTATTTGAATGCTTTCTTTAATCTTTGGGATCAAAATTGATTTTATTTAGCTATACCTCGGATCCGGGTAACCTTCGATATTTAGTCATTTACAACTTCTAGTTATAATCAATTCATGATATTAGCTTGCAAGACCTTTTGTTTTTTGTTTATTATTATTCCATTTGAAGAATGGTATTATTACTTGAATTATACTACGATACATTAACATATACACTGTTACAACGTATGATGTTTGAATGGCTACATTAAAACTCTTAGATTTAATCTTTTAATCTTTACAAAGTTAATAGTCTCTGAAAAGTCTCTTTTAAAGTGTGTTGTGTAACAAATATTATTAACTCTCGATAGACAGGCTATCGAGTCACCTTTAAATTGGTATGTAGAAACCTCGTCCTGGGGTGTCCATCTTGGGAATCCTTAAATGCCGTCATCATCTCGGTCTGGTCTTCGTCATTAGAGGGCTCGAAAGTCCGTAGGGTAGATTGAAGCTTCTACGATGGTACTTGTAGATTCTCGGATGTCCTGATCTGCATATTCTCTCGGGTCTACTGGAGTTTGTAAGTTCTGGTAGTTCACATCTCCAGGTATGATGTTGAAAGTGTTGTTTTTCTTGAAGTTAGCAGTCATCTTGTTTTACACCATTTTTTATATTTCTTGTTATAAGTTAAGTCTTTTGTTTTCACATAAGTATTAATACATAACATATGCTTTCAGCAGCAATTTCTCGGATACAATATTAAAGTAAAACAAAAGTAACGGCAACATAGTGTTAGAGCTTTTGCTCGTACGTGTGCACTGCATGGAGTCAACATAGCGAGAGAGCGAATTTCTGCTACCTTCGACTGGTACCTAACAAATGATAGAGGGGCAATTACTGCGCGAGAATATAGTCCCTATCTATATTTAAGTAAACCTTTTTAATTACACAAACTATACCTAAATAAATATACATAATTTAAATAAGTTGTTTTAGCGACTATCTGTGTCTTCAGATTTTTAATTATTAACCTTATGTTTTTTTACCTTAATCTAAATTCCAAACGACTCGGGAAACATGTCGAGTCTGGAATTAACAGGTCAGCGCCTGATAACACCAAAGGGTTAAATACGACAATAATAACTATTTACAATTTGTCTTTTTATTAAAGTTTATTTGGGCTTACTAATTACTTCTTCCTCTCATACTGAGTACATACAGGTTTTTATGTTATTATAGTGAGATTTAAATGGCTTAATAGCTCGCAACCTTAATTTTTTTAAATTTTTTATTTTTTAATTATTGTTACAATTTAAATCGTCACATACTCCACCGCTTAATTTGCACATTACGGTTTTTATTTTTCTTTATTTTACAATTGGGGACTGGGAGTATGAATGGGGTCAGTGTGTGTAATTTCTTTCACATAGTTGTTGGACACTTTACAACGTTGTCCACATAGTTATTTCATATAGTTACAATACAGTATACTTTATATGTTCTCATTAACTACCCCCTTTTTTTTTTACACATACTATTTACACTTAATATTTACACAATTAAAACACAAAACTCTTTCTTATCTCTATCACTTAAATCTACTACCGGTTTTTTTTGTTTCTGGTTGTCTTACTCTCTCTCTGTGTAGAGTAACTTTCTAAATGTTTACTATTTAGAATTCTATCTTGTCTTCTGTGAGTCCTAGATAACTCATGTAGTTAATGAGTGTTAGTTCCCATTTAGTTAATGAGTATTCATTAATGTATGCTTCGCAGAACTGGAACTTAGGTTGATCAGGCCTCGTTTCCAAATTCTACGTTTTACATTTTTCCACGTGGATTCAGAAATATAATTTTCTTTACGGCCTAGTATTCCCTTTTCTATTTCGGGTTATACTATTCCGTCTCTTCTTCTTATACAACTTTAGTTGCGAAATATGCGTTCTGCGCACATATTTCTGAGTCGCAGGTTCGCACAGGGCTACTGTAACGGGAGGTAGGTACTTCTGGATTTGGTAAGGGCCACACCATCTGAATGATAGTTTAGAGGTGGTCTTATCAATCGCACTACTAGTGGGGTGAGTCTTGTACATTACTAAGTCACCTACTTGGTACCTGACTGAATTGCTATGATTACCTTTCTCGTGGTATCTTCTGGATTTTTCTAAGCTTGCTCTTAAGTTAGAGCGGGCTTTGTTCCATATTCGCTTTATCTGCTTATCCGTTATTTGCGGAGGCAGCAGATCGTGTATATTCCATCTTGTGGGCAAAGGGTGATTTGGTCGGTACTTGTATAGTAAATCGAACGGGGTCGACTTGTGACCTTCGTGGTAAGCTGAATTAAAAGCGTATTGAATCCAGGATAGGTTTTCGTCCCACGACGTGTGATCGTTCGCATGATAGGCGATTAGCGCAGATTTTAGGTTTCGTAGATACCTTTCAGCAATATTGCCTTGCGGTCGATACTCTGTAGTGGTTATATGGTCTATCCCTAACTTGAAACACATATTCTTAAATTCTTTTGCTTTAAACTGTGGACCGTTATCAGATACTATACGTACTGGAGTACCGTAGTCTTTAAATAGTCTTTCCTGTAGTATTTTTACAGTTGTCGACGCTAATGCTCGTCGCATGGGATACATCCAAACAAATTTGGTGAACGAATCTACACAGATCAGTAACATGGTATTTCCTGATTTGGATCGTGGATACGGACCTGAGAAATCTAGATAAAGTTTCGAAAAAGGGGTCTTTGGGATTTCTGAAATCATTTGGCTTACTTGAGTATTTCTAGCGGGTTTTTTCTGAGGGCGCATAATGAACATTTCTTTACGAAGTTGGCTATTTCGCAGTTCATATTGTTCCAATGATATTCCTTTCGAACTCGATGTATTGTCTTATTGATACCCATGTGGGCTCCAATGGTAGATGAATGGAAGTATTCTATCAGCATGGGCTTAATTACATCAGGGGATATTATTCTTAATTCCTTTCCGTTTCTTATCTTGTGACACAATACATTTTTACTCAAGACGTACTTCTCGGATTTAATACCTTGCATAAGTTGTTCTATAAGAGGCTTCAGTAAGGGGTCTTGTTGTTGATACAGGGCAATGTTTGTAAAGGCAAGGGGAATTCAGTAATTACGGCGTTAGCACGTGCTATTTCCGGTTTCACTATGTTTTCGGAAGTTTTAGTGGGTGACTGGAACATACGGGACAGGGTATCAGCGACTACATTTTGAGTACCTTTAATATGCTGCACTCTGAATTTGTAGCAGTTTAATTTCAATATCCATCTGCCAATTCGTCCTAACTGTTTAGGGTGATTCAATAACCACGATAACGCCTGATTGTCGGTTTCCAAAAGGAATTCTTTATGTTCTAGGAAGGGTTTAAACTTCTCGAACGCAAAAACAATTGCTAAACATTCCAATTCATATGCGGAATACTTTCTTTCCTGATCGCTCAGTGTTCGTGATGCATAACTAATTGGTAGTCTACAGTTATCTATCTCTTGATATATCACTGCACCTAACGCTACACTGGAACTGTCGGTTTGCACGACGAATGGTTTTGTGAAATCCGCTAGTTGCAATACTGGAGGAGATATAATACTTTCTTTAAGTTGCTCAAACGCGTGTTGATGTATAGAGCTCCATTCGAACTTCGTTCCCTTCTTTCGTAAGGAGTTTAGGGGTGCTGCTATTTCGGCAAGGTGGGGGATATATTTGTGGAAATAATTCACCATACCCAAAAATCGGGCTATACCTTTTGCATCTCGTGGGGGTGCAAATTCTCTGATCGCGCGGGTTCGTTCGGGGTCAATACTCACCTTTCCATTCGCTTTCACGATGTGACCTAAGAAAGAAAACTGCGGGACGGCAAAACTTACCTTATTTGGGTTCACCGTTAATCCTGCTGTTAGTAACCGAGATAACACTTCGTGCAAATGTTTGAGATGTTGTTCCATTGATTCACTGTATATAACGATGTCGTCCAAATAGTGGTACACATATTTAAATTTAATGTCGTGAAATATCTTTTCTAATAATCTACTACATAGGGAACTTCCTTGAGATATTCCAAAGGGTACCCTAGTAAATTGGTACAAGTTAAAAGGAACTGCAAACGCGGTTAGACGTTTTGATTCTTCTGAAAGAGGTATTTGGTGAAAAGCTTGATTCAGATCCATTACCGTAAAGACCATAGCTTTAGTGAAGTAATGAAAGGCACTATGGATGTCTGGAAGAGGGATTGATTCAAATTCTATTCTTTTATTTAATTGCCTATAGTCTACAACTAGTCTGTGTTTATCTTGCCCTTTTGGTACTAAAAAGGAGGGTGAAGAATATGGGTAGGTAGAGGGTTCTATAACTCCTTGGTCCAACAACTTGTTGATATGGTTACGCATCACTTCCATCTTGGGAGGCGACAACTTGTACGGAGGTAGTCGTATTACTTTCTGATCACTCAGATTAATTTTATACTCTATTAGGTTCGTAAGTCCTAGTTTAGGTGTAAGAACCGAGGAAAATTCTTTTATTAGTTTTTGTATTCTCACTCTATCTCTTCTTTCTAGGTGAGATAAATCTGAGTCTTGGTGTATTACATGTGCAGTAGATGAACAATATTTTTCTTGATTACTATCAAATTTATGTTTCCGTGTACTGTCAACTCTGAAATAATATACTTGCTCATAGATGTCAAGAGTCATTCCTGTCTTACTGATGAAGTCTGCACCTAATATTAAATCAGGTCCTAATTCTTTACATACTAACATTGTAAACATCCAAGTTAGGTTTTTTATTTTAACCTTAACGGTAATACTCAGGTTTATGTTTATTTTACGTTTATCAGCGGTAGCACACTTTATATCTACTGGTTGGTTCCGTTTTACTAGATGGTGTTTAGCTAACATGTCCGCTAATTCTTGGCTGATTAAAGTTCTACTAGATCCCGAATCAATTAAGGCGATGGTGGATGTAACGCCTAAGACAACTCGTATTAATGGTAATAGATTTTTACTCCATTTACATTTATTAATCGCGTTACATTTTCCACGAAATTCTCTCACATAGGGATCGATTTCTTTCGAACCTTTTTTTTCTTTTACAAAATATTTCATTATTATTATTATTAATTTCCTTTTGTTCACCCATTTTCGAGTAGCTGCGGAAGACACAGGATTTCGGGCCTCCCTGCCTTACATGTTTTTTGAATCGGGGTTATTCCGTTCCAATGCACTCTTTACTTATGTGCCGATATTTGCCACAATTATAACAGGTGGGTTTTTTGCGAGGTGGGTGCTTGGTTTCCGCTTTATATGGGTTTACACTTAACTTACCAGGTTTGCGCACATGGTGAGGTCTACTAGAAACTTGTCTTTCATACGAGGTTGTTACATCAGGCACTATTGCTTGCAATTGATGTCTATTAGTTCCAGCGGTTTTCATTGCTTCTCTATTTTGATCGGAGTACCAAACATTTGAAGAATGGATACTGCACTGTTCTAGATCAGCTATTGTATTGGGTCTATTCATCAATGATAGACGAGACCTTTCTTCAGGTGACACTCCTATTAAAATGGTGTCCACCAGTTGTGTTTCATTCCAGTCTAGACGTAGTAGTCGAGATGACTCCCTAATGTCGGAGATGTAGTGAGCTAATCTCTCCTGATGTCCTTGTACTCGGAGTACAGTCTTTCTTTTTATTTCCTCATAGATGTCGGTGGGAATAAAGTATTTTATTATAGAGCTATGTAGCTCTTCTACTGGGAAAGTAGAGGTTAGGGCTTCTAGGACACGATTTTTCAACGGGGGTTTACACTTTGGTAACAGAACTTGCAAAATTTGCCAGTCATTCAGCTGCTGTAGATCCTTTATCTGAAGAAGATACCTAATGAATGTTAGTAATTTGGAAACATTTAAACCATCTGTATAAGGGATTTCGGTTAAGATTTTCTCCACAGGGTGAGTCATTTTACCGTATAGGTCCGCGGTATGGTTCATAGGTGTAATTCCTCGATGAAGGCGATTGGATTCATTGAAGGTGTTGGTCGATTCACTATTTCCGGGACGAAACTGAAAATGCTCGGGAGGAGGGGCATTTACATCTTTATCAGTATTTTGTTCTTGGTTCGCTTGCACTTGCGATACGATGGGTGAGTTCCGATCCGTGTTAGGCGGAGGTAAACCAGTGGTGGGGGATTGTACTGGAGAGATGTGTAATTTCATTAATGACTGCTCTATTTCGTCCATCCTGAATGAGTCGGGTTTTCCTCTTAAATCGTTAATAATTGAAGGTAAACGGCGTAGAGCTTCGTCTGCTAGATTTTGTACATCAACGGGTATTTCTGTGAGATTCGGCCAGATCGACAAATTCTTTATTCGCCTGGTTAAATGCTCTATTCTTTGGGTGGTTCGCAAAATTATTGCCGGAGATTTCTCGTCTTGGAGGGTTTGAGACAATAAGTATAGTTCACTATACTTGGCATTACAAATTTCTTTCTCGCTTTCATAATCGAGTTGGCTTAGATAGTTTAATTGCACGGGGGCATCAAATCCACATTCGCGAATAGACCTACGTAATTCCGCGACTGTTACATTCGCATGGGGTAGTCCACGCAAAAGAGCTTCGTAAGACAGCTCGTCTTTTAATAACAAATCCGGGTTGAATTGGGCCATTTTGTTCTAACACATTAGCACGTACTTAAAATTAATACTACAACACTACACATATATTACACATATATAGGATAAATTCTTAAGTAATTAATTTACACCAATAAGAAAAGAACAATTTCTCTTCTAAGGGAGGGACAGAAATTCCACACACATATTTATCACGTTAAATAGCCGATCAGCTGTTTTCTGGAATGTAGGTCACCCTCTGTATTTAGTTAACAAAGGAAGGTTGAGCGTGTGTGAGAATGGGGTTTGCTTTTACTTATTATTGTCTACACAATGCGATTGAATAACACCAACGACCGGTATAAACAAGGGAAGGGGAGCGCAGACGCTAGGGTGAATCTTATTCAACTACTCTATTATTATTACTCTTGGCAACACTTTGACTCCGTTCATTCATATATTTTCCCAATTAAATAAATTAATTATTTTGTTCACAATTACAAATTACGAACTTCTACTTAATTACCTGGGTCTACATTACACACGAGCATTATTATTAACAAACTTATTTTCACTTTTCTTTTTATTTAATTTATCTACGACACGTACTCTGCATGTCCAACATATACTGTGCAGAATGATTCAGGAAACAACAGGTCATGGATTGTCGTAAACAAACCTGTTACAGAGTGTCAACTGAGCAAAATTGTAATGTTTACTCACAATTCCTGTATGCAAGTAGGTACCTGCATATAGCATTTGCATTGTATGACGCTAATGATATCTCAACTTATACATACTATCATTTACGTAACTTAGTAAAATATTAAATATGTTTTGAAAATTAAAGTTACTAAGGTAACTTTCTGAGTGCATAGATCAATAACTGAATATACAAATTATCTAAGCATAGTGATGCAATTTTGTTTACATGTCACAAGTGGCGCAATTTTGTTTGTGACACTCTATACACGAATAAAACTCTCTCCTTTGTTTCCTTTTTAAAATAGCAGAGTGGCGCAATTTTGTTTGCGTCACAGTGCTTACACAACTTTTACATAAATTAGCAGAGTGGCGCAATTTTGTAACGTATTGCCGCGTTACAAATCCAGGGAACCCATCTTAACTAAGTTCCGTCAATTAGATGGGCTGCCTACGTTGTAACAAAATGTATCCACAAATAACTAACTTAACAAATTACTTACTAACTGTGTAAGGAAACAAGGGAAGGTATAGTATTGATGTACGCACTCATTATATGTGTGTAACAAGACGACTTCTCTTTATTTAACATTTAAAACATTTACTGACAGATCCCATGATATTACTAATTAAATTATTAAAGTTATTTGAATGCTTTCTTTAATCTTTGGGATCAAAATTGATTTTATTTAGCTATACCTCGGATCCGGGTAACCTTCGATATTTAGTCATTTACAACTTCTAGTTATAATCAATTCATGATATTAGCTTGCAAGACCTTTTGTTTTTTGTTTATTATTATTCCATTTGAAGAATGGTATTATTACTTGAATTATACTACGATACATTAACATATACACTGTTACAACGTATGATGTTTGAATGGTTACATTAAAACTCTTAGATTTAATCTTTTAATCTTTACAAAGTTAATAGTCTCTGAAAAGTCTCTTTTAAAGTGTGTTGTGTAACAAATATTATTAACTCTCGATAGACAGGCTATCGAGTCACCTTTAAATTGGTATGTAGAAACCTCGTCCTGGGGTGTCCATCTTGGGAATCCTTAAAATGCTGTCATCATCTCTGTCTGGTCTTCGTCATTAGAGGGCTCGAAAGTCCGTAGGGTAGATTGAAGTTTCTACGATGGTACTTGTAGATTCTCGGATGTCCTGATCTGCATATTCTCTCGGGTCTACTAGAGTTTGTAAGTTCTGGTAGTTCACATCTCCAGGTATTATGTTGAAAGTGTTGTTATTCTTGAAGTTAGCAGTCATCTTGTTTTACACCATTTTTTATATTTCTTGTTGTAAGTTAAGTCTTTTGTTTTCACATAAGTATTAATACATAACATATGCTTTCAGCAGCAATTTCTCGGATACAATATTAAAGTAAAACAAAAGTAACGGCAACATAGTGTTAGAGCTTTTGCTCGTACGTGTGCACTACATGGAGTCAACATAGCGAGAGAGCGAATTTCTGCTACCTTCGACTGGTACCTAACAAATGGTAGAGGGGCAATTACTGCGCGAGAATATAGTCCCTATCTATATTTAAGTAAACCTTTTTAATTACACAAACTATACCTAAATAAATATACATAATTTAAATAAGTTGTTTTAGCGACTATCTGTGTCTTCAGATTTTTAATTATTAACCTTATGTTTTTTTACCTTAATCTAAATTCCAAACGACTCGGGAAACATGTCGAGTCTGGAATTAACAGGTCAGCGCCTGATAACACCAAAGGGTTAAATACGACAATAATAACTATTTACAATTTGTCTTTTTATTAAAGTTTATTTGGGCTTACTAATTACTTCTTCCTCTCATACTGAGTACATACAGGTTTTTATGTTATTATAGTGAGATTTAAATGGCTTAATAGCTCGCAACCTTAATTTTTTTTTAATTTTTTATTTTTTAATTATTGTTACAATTTAAATCGTCACATACTCCACCGCTTAATTTGCACATTACGGTTTTTATTTTTCTTTATTTTACAATTGGGGACTGGGAGTATGAATGGGGTCAGTGTGTGTAATTTCTTTCACATAGTTGTTGGACACTTTACAACGTTGTCCACATAGTTATTTCATATAGTTACAATACAGTATACTTTATATGTTCTCATTAACTACCCTTTTTTTTTTTTACACATACTATTTACACTTAATATTTACACAATTAAAACACAAAACTCTTTCTTATCTCTATCACTTAAATCTACTACCGGTTTTTTTTGTTTCTGGTTGTCTTACTCTCTCTCTGTGTAGAGTAACTTTCTAAATTTTTACTATTTAGAATTCTATCTTGTCTTCTGTGAGTCCTAGATAACTCATGTAGTTAATGAGTGTTAGTTCCCATTTAGTTAATGAGTATTCATTAATGTATGCTTCGCAGAACTGGAACTTAGGTTGATCAGGCCTCGTTTCCAAATTCTACGTTTTACATTTTTCCACGTGGATTCAGAAATATAATTTTCTTTACGGCCTAGTATTCCCTTTTCTATTTCGGGTTATACTATTCCGTCTCTTCTTCTTATACAACTTTAGTTGCGAAATATGCGTTCTGCGCACATATTTCTGAGTCGCAGGTTCGCACAGGGCTACTGTAACGGGAGGTAGGTACTTCTGGATTTGGTAAGGGCCACACCATCTGAATGATAGTTTAGAGGTGGTCTTATCAATCGCACTACTAGTGGGGTGAGTCTTGTACATTACTAAGTCACCTACTTGGTACCTGACTGAATTGCTATGATTACCTTTCTCGTGGTATCTTCTGGATTTTTCTAAGCTTGCTCTTAAGTTAGAGCGGGCTTTGTTCCATATTCGCTTTATCTGCTTATCCGTTATTTGCGGAGGCAGCAGATCGTGTATATTCCATCTTGTGGGCAAAGGGTGATTTGGTCGGTACTTGTATAGTAACTCGAACGGGGTCGACTTGTGACCTTCGTGGTAAGCTGAATTAAAAGCGTATTGAATCCAGGATAGGTTTTCGTCCCACGACGTGTGATCGTTCGCATGATAGGCGATTAGCGCAGATTTTAGGTTTCGTAGATACCTTTCAGCAATATTGCCTTGCGGTCGATACTCTGTAGTGGTTATATGGTCTATCCCTAACTTGAAACACATATTCTTAAATTCTTTTGCTTTAAACTGTGGACCGTTATCAGATACTATACGTACTGGAGTACCGTAGTCTTTAAATAGTCTTTCCTGTAGTATTTTTACAGTTGTCGACGCTAATGCTCGTCGCATGGGATACATCCAAACAAATTTGGTGAACGAATCTACACAGATCAGTAACATGGTATTTCCTGATTTGGATCGTGGATACGGACCTGAGAAATCTAGATAAAGTTTCGAAAAAGGGGTCTTTGGGATTTCTGAAATCATTTGGCTTACTTGAGTATTACTGGCGGGTTTTTTCTGAGGGCGCATAATGAACATTTCTTTACGAAGTTGGCTATTTCGCAGTTCATATTGTTCCAATGATATTCCTTTCGAACTCGATGTATTGTCTTATTGATACCCATGTGGGCTCCAATGGTAGATGAATGGAAGTATTCTATCAGCATGGGCTTAATTACATCAGGGGATATTATTCTTAATTCCTTTCCGTTTCTTATCTTGTGACACAATACATTTTTACTCATGACGTACTTCTCGGATTTAATACCTTGCATAAGTTGTTCTATAAGAGGCTTCAGTAAGGGGTCTTGTTGTTGATACAGGGCAATGTTTGTAAAGGCAAGGGGAAATTCAGTAATTACGGCGTTAGCACGTGCTATTTCCGGTTTCACTATGTTTTCGGAAGTTTTAGTGGGTGACTGGAACATACGGGACAGGGTATCAGCGACTACATTTTGAGTACCTTTAATATGCTGCACTCTGAATTTGTAGCAGTTTAATTTCAATATCCATCTGCCAATTCGTCCTAACTGTTTAGGGTGATTCAATAACCACGATAACGCCTGATTGTCGGTTTCCAAAAGGAATTCTTTATGTTCTAGGAAGGGTTTAAACTTCTCGAACGCAAAAACAATTGCTAAACATTCCAATTCATATGCGGAATACTTTCTTTCCTGATCGCTCAGTGTTCGTGATGCATAACTAATTGGTAGTCTACAGTTATCTATCTCTTGATATATCACTGCACCTAACGCTACACTGGAACTGTCGGTTTGCACGACGAATGGTTTTGTGAAATCCGCTAGTTGCAATACTGGAGGAGATATAATACTTTCTTTAAGTTGCTCAAACGCGTGTTGATGTATAGAGCTCCATTCGAACTTCGTTCCCTTCTTTCGTAAGGAGTTTAGGGGTGCTGCTATTTCGGCAAGGTGGGGGATATATTTGTGGAAATAATTCACCATACCCAAAAATCGGGCTATACCTTTTGCATCTCGTGGGGGTGCAAATTCTCTGATCGCGCGGGTTCGTTCGGGGTCAATACTCACCTTTCCATTCGCTTTCACGATGTGACCTAAGAAAGAAAACTGCGGGACGGCAAAACTTACCTTATTTGGGTTCACCGTTAATCCTGCTGTTAGTAACCGAGATAACACTTCGTGCAAATGTTTGAGATGTTGTTCCATTGATTCACTGTATATAACGATGTCGTCCAAATAGTGGTACACATATTTAAATTTAATGTCGTGAAATATCTTTTCTAATAATCTACTACATAGGGAACTTCCTTGAGATATTCCAAAGGGTACCCTAGTAAATTGGTACAAGTTAAAAGGAACTGCAAACGCGGTTAGACGTTTTGATTCTTCTGAAAGAGGTATTTGGTGAAAAGCTTGATTCAGATCCATTACCGTAAAGACCATAGCTTTAGTGAAGTAATGAAAGGCACTATGGATGTCTGGAAGAGGGATTGATTCAAATTCTATTCTTTTATTTAATTGCCTATAGTCTACAACTAGTCTGTGTTTATCTTGCCCTTTTGGTACTAAAAAGGAGGGTGAAGAATATGGGTAGGTAGAGGGTTCTATAACTCCTTGGTCCAACAACTTGTTGATATGGTTACGCATCACTTCCATCTTGGGAGGCGACAACTTGTACGGAGGTAGTCGTATTACTTTCTGATCACTCAGATTAATTTTATACTCTATTAGGTTCGTAAGTCCTAGTTTAGGTGTAAGAACCGAGGAAAATTCTTTTATTAGTTTTTGTATTCTCACTCTATCTCTTCTTTCTAGGTGAGATAAATCTGAGTCTTGGTGTATTACATGTGCAGTAGATGAACAATATTTTTCTTGATTACTATCAAATTTATGTTTCCGTGTACTGTCAACTCTGAAATAATATACTTGCTCATAGATGTCAAGAATCATTCCTGTCTTACTGATGAAGTCTGCACCTAATATTAAATCAGGTCCTAATTCTTTACATACTAACATTGTAAACATCCAAGTTAGGTTTTTTATTTTAACCTTAACGGTAATACTCAGGTTTATGTTTATTTTACGTTTATCAGCGGTAGCACACTTTATATCTACTGGTTGGTTCCGTTTTACTAGATGGTGTTTAGCTAACATGTCCGCTAATTCTTGGCTGATTAAAGTTCTACTAGATCCCGAATCAATTAAGGCGATGGTGGATGTAACGCCTAAGACAACTCGTATTAATGGTAATAGATTTTTACTCCATTTACATTTATTAATCGCGTTACATTTTCCACGAAATTCTCTCACATAGGGATCGATTTCTTTCGAACCTTTTTTTTCTTTTACAAAATATTTCATTATTATTATTATTAATTTCCTTTTGTTCACCCATTTTCGAGTAGCTGCGGAAGACACAGGATTTCGGGTCTACCTGCCTTACATGTTTTTTGAATCGGGGTTATTCCGTTCCAATGCACTCTTTACTTATGTGCCGATATTTGCCACAATTATAACAGGTGGGTTTTTTGCGAGGTGTGTACTTGGTTTCCGCTTTATATGGGTTTACACTTAACTTACCAGGTTTGCGCACATGGTGAGGTCTACTAGAAACTTGTCTTTCATACGAGGTTGTTACATCAGGCACTATTGCTTGCAATTGATGTCTATTAGTTCCAGCGGTTTTCATTGCTTCTCTATTTTGATCGGAGTACCAAACATTTGAAGAATGGATACTGCACTGTTCTAGATCAGCTATTGTATTGGGTCTATTCATCAATGATAGACGAGACCTTTCTTCAGGTGACACTCCTATTAAAATGGTGTCCACCAGTTGTGTTTCATTCCAGTCTAGACGTAGTAGTCGAGATGACTCCCTAATGTCGGAGATGTAGTGAGCTAATCTCTCCTGATGTCCTTATACTCGGAGTACAGTCTTTCTTTTTATTTCCTCATAGATGTCGGTGAGAATAAAGTATTTTATTATAGAGCTATGTAGCTCTTCTACTGGGAAAGTAGAGGTTAGGGCTTCTAGGACACGATTTTTCAACGGGGGTTTACACTTTGGTAACAGAACTTGCAAAATTTGCCAGTCATTCAGCTGCTGTAGATCCTTTATCTGAAGAAGATACCTAATGAATGTTAGTAATTTGGAAACATTTAAACCATCTGTATAAGGGATTTCGGTTAAGATTTTCTCCACAGGGTGAGTCATTTTACCGTATAGGTCCGCGGTATGGTTCATAGGTGTAATTCCTCGATGAAGGCGATTGGATTCATTGAAGGTGTTGGTCGATTCACTATTTCCGGGACGAAACTGAAAATGCTCGGGAGGAGGGGCATTTACATCTTTATCAGTATTTTGTTCTTGGTTCGCTTGCACTTGCGATACGATGGGTGAGTTCCGATCCGTGTTAGGCGGAGGTAAACCAGTGGTGGGGGATTGTACTGGAGAGATGTGTAATTTCATTAATGACTGCTCTATTTCGTCCATCCTGAATGAGTCGGGTTTTCCTCTTAAATCGTTAATAATTGAAGGTAAACGGCGTAGAGCTTCGTCTGCTAGATTTTGTACATCAACGGGTATTTCTGTGAGATTCGGCCAGATCGACAAATTCTTTATTCGCCTGGTTAAATGCTCTATTCTTTGGGTGGTTCGCAAAATTATTGCCGGAGATTTCTCGTCTTGGAGGGTTTGAGACAATAAGTATAGTTCACTATACTTGGCATTACAAATTTCTTTCTCGCTTTCATAATCGAGTTGGCTTAGATAGTTTAATTGCACGGGGGCATCAAATCCACATTCGCGAATAGACCTACGTAATTCCGCGACTGTTACATTCGCATGGGGTAGTCCACGCAAAAGAGCTTCGTAAGACAGCTCGTCTTTTAATAACAAATCCGGGTTGAATTGGGCCATTTTGTTCTAACACATTAGCACGTACTTAAAATTAATACTACAACACTACACATATATTACACATATATAGGATAAATTCTTAAGTAATTAATTTACACCAATAAGAAAAGAACAATTTCTCTTCTAAGGGAGGGACAGAAATTCCACACACATATTTATCACGTTAAATAGCCGATCAGCTGTTTTCTGGAATGTAGGTCACCCTCTGTATTTAGTTAACAAAGGAAGGTTGAGCGTGTGTGAGAATGGGGTTTGCTTTTACTTATTATTGTCTACACAATGCGATTGAATAACACCAACGACCGGTATAAACAAGGGAAGGGGAGCGCAGACGCTAGGGTGAATCTTATTCAACTACTCTATTATTATTACTCTTGGCAACACTTTGACTCCGTTCATTCATATATTTTCCCAATTAAATAAATTAATTATTTTGTTCACAATTACAAATTACGAACTTCTACTTAATTACCTGGGTCTACATTACACACGAGCATTATTATTAACAAACTTATTTTCACTTTTCTTTTTATTTAATTTATCTACGACACGTACTCTGCATGTCCAACATATACTGTGCAGAATGATTCAGGAAACAACAGGTCATGGATTGTCGTAAACAAACCTGTTACAGATTGTCAACTGAGCAAAATTGTAATGTTTACTCACAATTCCTGTATGCAAGTAGGTACCTGCATATAGCATTTGCATTGTATGACGCTAATGATATCTCAACTTATACATACTATCATTTACGTAACTTAGTAAAATATTAAATATGTTTTGAAAATTAAAGTTACTAAGGTAACTTTCTGAGTGCATAGATCAATAACTGAATATACAAATTATCTAAGCATAGTGATGCAATTTTGTTTACATGTCACAAGTGGCGCAATTTTGTTTGTGACACTCTATACACGAATAAAACTCTCTCCTTTGTTTCCTTTTTAAAATAGCAGAGTGGCGCAATTTTGTTTGCGTCACAGTGCTTACACAACTTTTACATAAATTAGCAGAGTGGCGCAATTTTGTAACGTATTGCCGCGTTACAAATCCAGGGAACCCATCTTAACTAAGTTCCGTCAATTAGATGGGCTGCCTACGTTGTAACAAAATGTATCCACAAATAACTAACTTAACAAATTACTTACTAACTGTGTAAGGAAACAAGGGAAGGTATAGTATTAATGTACGCACTCATTATATGTGTGTAACAAGACGACTTCTTTTTATTTAACATTTAAAACATTTACTGACAGATCCCATGACATTACTAATTAAATTATTAAAGTTATTTGAATGCTTTCTTTAATCTTTGGGATCAAAATTGATTTTATTTAGCTATACCTCGGATCCGGGTAACCTTCGATATTTAGTCATTTACAACTTCTAGTTATAATCAATTCATGATATTAGCTTGCAAGACCTTTTGTTTTTTGTTTATTATTATTCCATTTGAAGAATGGTATTATTACTTGAAATATACTACGATACATTAACATATACACTGTTACAACGTATGATGTTTGAATGGTTACATTAAAACTCTTAGATTTAATCTTTTAATCTTTACAAAGTTAATAGTCTCTGAAAAGTCTCTTTTAAAGTGTGTTGTGTAACAAATATTATTAACTCTCGATAGACAGGCTATCGAGTCACCTTTAAATTGGTATGTAGAAACCTCGTCCTGGGGTGTCCATCTTGGGAATCCTTAAAATGCTGTCATCATCTCTGTCTGGTCTTCGTCATTAGAGGGCTCGAAAGTCAGTAGGGTAGATTGAAGCTTCTACGATGGTACTTGTAGATTCTCGGATGTCCTGATCTGCATATTCTCTCGGGTCTACTAGAGTTTGTAAGTTCTGGTAGTTCACATCTCCAGGTATTATGTTGAAAGTGTTGTTATTCTTGAAGTTAGCAGTCATCTTGTTTTACACCATTTTTTATATTTCTTGTTATAAGTTAAGTCTTTTGTTTTCACATAAGTATTAATACATAACATATGCTTTCAGCAGCAATTTCTCGGATACAATATTAAAGTAAAACAAAAGTAACGGCAACATAGTGTTAGAGCTTTTGCTCGTACGTGTGCACTGCATGGAGTCAACATAGCGAGAGAGCGAATTTCTGCTACCTTCGACTGGTACCTAACAAATGGTAGAGGGGCAATTACTGCGCGAGAATATAGTCCCTATCTATATTTAAGTAAACCTTTTTAATTACACAAACTATACCTAAATAAATATACATAATTTAAATAAGTTGTTTTAGCGACTATCTGTGTCTTCAGATTTTTAATTATTAACCTTATGTTTTTTTATCTTAATCTAAATTCCAAACGACTCGGGAAACATGTCCAGTCTGGAATTAACAGGTCAGCGCCTGATAACACCAAAGGGTTAAATACGACAATAATAACTATTTACAATTTGTCTTTTTATTAAAGTTTCTTTGGGCTTACTAATTACTTCTTCCTCTCATACTGAGTACATACAGGTTTTTATGTTATTATAGTGAGATTTAAATGGCTTAATAGCTCGCAACCTTAATTTTTTTTTAATTTTTTATTGTTTAATTATTGTTACAATTTAAATCGTCACAAACTTAACAAAATTATTCATTCTATGGGACCCCTGCACATTGCAAAATATATATATATATATAATTACAAACCGCTGTGCCGTCGTCTGTTACTTGTACCTCTGTAAAATGTAACAGTGTGTCTGAGTGTAACTTGTGTATGTGTGTCTTACCAATTCGTCCTCGCACGGTAACGTAACTCACGATGCTTAGTCCGTATCGAACGTACGGATAACCAGGTATCGTAGTCCCCGATCTGAGGTTCACTGGTAGTGTACAATTCCCGGGTGGCGCCAAATTGTTTATTTAAAACAATTAAAATTGTCTTCTTACAAGCGATTTATTCAAACGGTGTGAAGGATTCAATTCATTCCGCTTTTTCTCGATTTGTATAATCGAGTTGGCAGTTACAGTATTCGCTGCTTGCGCGCTAGGTAGCACATCAGAGACATTCGCCGTAAATTATATTTTTACGAATACACTCTCCTGATGAAAATAAAACACATTTTAACATACACAGTATTGATTTATTAGCGATTTGATATTACTGTTGCATAGACACAAGCTATAATTGATTTTTTATATAATTTTGCACCGGTTATTTCTTTATGAGACGTCTTCTCACAGGGGATTTCCAATCGATTTTGAACGTAAGTAAACATATAGTATGGCGTTCTATCACGCAAGTCAACAAATATTTTCGTTCAACGTTTGTGGGATCTTTTGATCACGTTGAAGGGCTCAGATGCAATTACAATAATAAAAATACACACCCTTACAATGTTTCTACTTAAGTATTGTAACGTGTAATGATAAATGGTTTGTTGAAGTGTAGTACAAGTGGTTTAAAAGTTCGTACATTAATACTAGGTTAGTTTTCTAATTTAACAAATTTTCAGTGCCTTAATATTCTGATTTAATCTTTAAAAGAGAATAAAATTGATTCAGTGGTATTTCAAAATATAGTGAGAAGTATTCAAAGTGCGTTATTTCGGAAGTTGAGATAATTCAATGGATACTTAACAGCGTTGTAGCATGTGATTACTCTGTTGGTCGGGAAGGAAGGGATGTGGCTGCAATATAATTCATTTTTCATTTATTCGGGCTTCGGGCATTTTTTCCAAGTTTTTGGATTTATTTATTCACTTTGTCTTGAAATAAACGTCTTCTCCATCAGGTAATTGTGTTCAGTAATCGTCGGACTCCTTCTCTCCCAATTTCGACAAGTTAATTTACTTTTAAAACGTTTTAAATATGAAAATGTGTTGTTCTGAATTCTGGCTTCTGTTTTCCTCAAGCGTCACTTTCTCAGTAATTGTATTCAACGGCAATTACCTCTTCAAACCGTCGTTTCCATGGTTACACCATTATTCTGATTGGGCGAGCTTGATATGAATCCATTGTTATCAAATTTGAATTCTTTTCAAATCTTCCTATATATTCAGACTTCCTTCCTTCTCTTATCTTCCTTCTTAGTTATTAATTATTAGCACTGTCATTTGTATTTTCTCACAAAGATTATTTTGGTATCCCACAATATTGGGTTTTTCATGTTTTCTAAGTTTACAATTAATTTAATACTTACTCATTACATTTCTCTGTTTATATAATTCCTTATTTTAATATTCTGTTTTTAATAATATTTACCATTCATCTTAGTTAATTAGTCACCTTGGATTTGTCAATTACATGGTTATTTTTATACAATTAGTATTTGTTTATTTAATATATTTTATGTATTTATTTATTATGTGTATGTTTTGTGTGGATTTTATTGTTTAACGACCTCCTCTCGGAGTGATGGTCTGAGGATGGGCCACATGGCCTGAAACGCGTAACCATACAAATTACGCTCGTCGTCACTGGACGGAAATTACAAGGTAAATTATAAATTATATATAATTTGTTTATGTTTATTAATTATTATATTATTATAATTAATATACATAATATAATAATAATAATTATTATTATTATTAAACATAATAATATAATTATTATTATAATATATAATATTTCTTAATTATTATAATATTTGTTTATGTTTGACCTTTAGGCCTGTTTCAAGTCTAAGTAGCCATTACTGGTTTTTGATTGTTTTATACACATTATATTTCATTTAGTCCTAGATCGTTATTTTGTTTTTATAATTAGGTTTATTATCTCTGGGGGTGTTCTAATTTAGTCTTTTTGTGATCTCTGTATGTAACAACTGTGTTATTCAATATTTCTTGCTAATTATTTACTAACAGTTTTCTCTTTTATAACTCAAACATTGTTTTCTTTCCTTATTTTAAGTACTCTGCCACTGTCAACAATATGGCTATTAATTACTATTTATTTCTCATATAACATATAACATTTAGGTTTATGTTTGGGATATTTACCCCATCCATCTCCTATTCATAAACAATTGTTTACACACTTCATCAACGCTTATTATGTAATACGTGTGTACAATTCATTATTTCTTCTTTATTGTTCGGGTGCTAAACAATCTCACCTCTATGGAACTTGTTTCATTACTCTCCTCTTATAACATGGGTATTTACTTAAGGTTATTGCATACTTATTTTCTAAAACTCTTTGCTTTCTCTTCCATGTTAACATCATTTTATTACTTTTTCTTTTGATTCACACCTTTAAATTATACAATACATTCTTCAGTTCTATAACAATATTATTTCATAATCATCACAGTTAATATCACTCCTTAATGTTCATTATTACTGAATCATTGTTCTCTTCTAAGTATTATTCATAATAACTTTATTAAATGTTATTGTTCACTCTTAAATCTTAAACATTGGTTATTTTGCTAAGTCTTTATCTTAGCCTTCTCTACTCTTACTGTTTTTATTACAGACCATATTTTATTTTATTTATAACTGTCACTTTTTAAATTAATTTGTGTTCTGTGCTGAGTCAAAAGATTCAGCGCGAGTTTATTGGCAATTTTGACGGTAAGAGCAGTACGAAATTTAAAGTAATAGGAAGTGCTGCTCTCTACCCGCGGTTAGGAGAGGCTACCGTTTTCGAATTTTCACTGTTTGATCCGTGTCGCCATCTGCTGAGATTTTGCAGCAGTTTTAAAAACAGTGCTGCGTCCTGGTGAGAATTTACTTACAAACGGACAACGAACGGAAATTTTCTGTTAAGGTTTGTCTCAAAATGGAAGTCTAACTCACGACCTCGTAGAAAATCTCTTCGGTGGAGAGAGGTGTGAAAATCTAGCGTCGACTTCTTTTAAATATGAGATAAGTTTCTTAACGACTGCGGTAAGTTTTGATTTCGTTATATTAATTATATACTAAATTTTTAAAGGAGAAAATGTTTTTTTAGTAAGCTTGATTAAGCGTGCCCACTTGTTGAATCATGCATTGTGAGACGTAATTGTTCGTAAAGTTTTTATAAACCAATAAAACTTGAGTATTGAAGTGTCAGAATCTCGGCTTTAATACCTAAAGTACAATAACCACAATATATTTAATTTTACACTTTCATTAACACCGATGTAACGAGATTCGGTTGAGCACTTAACCTGTTACACAATGTGTCGTCATTAAGTGGTATAAAGTTTTGCTACAATGACAGTAAAACTTTATACATATATAATTGGGAACTTACTCAGGCACGTTTTAAACGTAAATCATGTCACATTCAAAGTTATAGTATTCTCAGATTCTATGGAGTAAAAAACTATGTGTTTTAAATAAATTCTGCGCCACGTGGTAACCTCAATTTCACTCAAAGTAATAAGTTCATAAGATGTTACAGAGCCAAGATAAGTTATTGTATTGCAAAAGCAACTCACATTCAGTGAGGTTCAAGTTATAAAGCGTTATAAAGAATCATTGTTAGAGAACTTTTTAAGTAAGGCATGTTGGCCAAAATAATGTTACCAAGTTTTATTATGTACAACATAACTAGGTGTTGTTTTTATTTATGTATTTTGGAGGGTGTCCAAACTGTGGGGGCATTTGTGTGTGGTCTCTCACTAAAAATGTAATGTGTGATAATAGGGTTCACTGAACAGAGACAAGTCCTGCTACCACTGAACGAAATGACATCTTAAAAGCTCCACACTCGACACCGAAGAGAACAACGACCGCAACAACATGCCAATCATGAGATCGCCACGCTATAAATAAGAGATCATCCTTCTGGGCACATATAAGCAGGTGAAAAATATCCATTTATATTCACACGTAGAATCAACATGGCACCAGTTATACATAATCATCAGTTTTACCGTTCAAGTATACATTCATTTGGATCCCCAATTGATGGGACAGTTTAGTGTGAACACTAAGTATTAATTGTAAATTTCAATATATGTATAGTAAATTGTCAGTTCAGAGACTGACATGTCTACAACACAGCATCCAACTTAGATTTCCACTCATTTCTTTATAGAGCTTTTGCTACAGATTTAAAGTCAGTTTTGTTATTAATATTTTCCCAAGTTTAATTTACTCTGCATTAAAACATATATTTTCTCTTATTTTTAAAATCAGGTTAGGTCATTTGTATAAAAAGATTACTGGGGAGGTAGGTGTTATTTTAAATTAGTTTCAACCAAGCTGTGCCTGTCGAAACACTTTTCAACTTGTTTGTCGAAACAAGGTTGTTGAAACAAATTTGTTGAGACTGGTTATAAGTTGAAGAAACATGTCCGTCTCTGACACACACAAATGTATTTTTTTATATAAGGTGCTAATATGCTGCAATTTTTCTCTTTTCATTAATTGGCCTTATTTTAGTCTATATAAATTCTTTATATTAATCATGGTAACTGGGGGGCGTTAATTATGTTAAACAATTTTTATTTCTCACCTTAATTAAGTATTTTAGCACTTAGCCACTTAGGCACTTGGTTTTAAATTTTAATGTCCTGGGGACATTTGTATGCAATACTTTATGATACACATGACGTGCAATTAACCCACACCATGGGGGTACATTTATAGAAATAAATCTTTAACCCTAATTGGGATTCCTATAAAGAAGAAGTTTAGAATTTATATACACCAGAAGGGTAATATAAAAAAGGGCGTGGCAAGAGACCTTTATGTATTTGTATACTATTGTATATGTAATTTGTCTTGTGGAACGTGTTATGTCTGTATATTTCTGTGTACATTTTGGGGGATATATATATATATATATAAATATTATGCATTGCTGTACTTTTGGTGGGATATAGGGATTTCATTATTATTAGAATTTATATACACCAGTAGACGAGTATTCTATCTCAATAATCGTGGCTGATCATTTCTTTATGAAAATTAATTATTTTATTTAACACGTATAGGAAGTGTCACCTTTAAAGTTCATTTAATTGATAGAGTAATTATTTTAATTATTAATAGTAACTGTGAATGAAATCATTTACCTTCATCAATTTATATACTGCATTTTAAAAGAAACATATGATATAAATTTTATATTTTAATAAATAGTTTAATGGGAGTTTTATTTTGAGGTTAATGATTGTTTTACATTTTCAATTCATTGATGGTGACATAGCAATTATTTTCATGGACTCAGTTAATATTTTTCAGGTGGCCTTGTTGAGAGGGTAGACTTATTTAGTTAACCATTTAAAAGGGGAATTCTAAATCACTGTTGTTTTTTGTTATTAATATTATGAGATAGAATAATAAAACCATTGTTAATTATTTAATTCTCGAGTTTTTATTGCAAGTCCCGTCTTACTGGATCCAGCGCAATTTTCAGCTTCTCTAGGCCTTAGCCTAGTTTTAATTAACTTGTAACCCCTCTTTACAAAAAGAAATATTCTTTTTGTTTTAACTACTCAAAATGAAGTAGGGGTTTCAGTTCATTATAATTTACTTAATGTTTCTTTTTGTATTATATCACTTTAGGATAATTCACTTTCACTAGTTCAACTTCCGTTTATTTCTCACTATTTTACTCTCTTTCTCTACCCGCATTATATATATAATTATTAACATTATGTCTTTCTTTATTAACAACTGACATGTATTCCTAACTCTTTGGGCTAGTGTACTTTTATCTATCGTTTTTTATTACTGACTATTTACAATTTTCATTCAATTAATACTAACATTCATTAATTGTTTTGGTTCTTAACCGGTTTCATTTTCTTTATTATTTTTGGATTACATTATTTCTCCCTTCTCTATTTTTTGTTCCTTGTCTGGGTTTTCTTTACGTGTTTCATTTTGTTTCCTTCATCGTGGGTTTGTTCTCTCTTGGTTTTCATTTTTCTTCTCTTTCACTCGTCTAGTTTACTTTATTGTGTTTCTTAACTGGCTAATCTCTGGGGTTGGGTCAATGTCGTATGTCTGTCAGTCTAGTAGTTGAGTTTCTTTATTAATCACTTTTGGTTTATTACTCTTTCTCCTTCTTACTTGATTATCTTTTATATATTTTTTACTCTCCACATTATTTATTTATTCAAATATAGTATTATTTATTTGCATGAGTTTCGGACTAGAATCACTTGTGTCAGCAGTGTTAATGATAAAACTGCCCACAACAATGCAATCTTGTCAAGTTTACATAGCTTATCGTCTTCAATTACATGCTCAATATAATAATGCCACTTGTCTACAGTTATTTCATTTACGGCCATTTCTATCAAGTTTTTGATATCAGACAGCTCATATGTTGTGTTGTGACTGTGTGATACATATCCTTTCAGCTGGCTTCACATTAATTCAATAAAATTATGAGTACAGTGATAAGCAGGAAATTTTAAAATGGCGAGTCCCAATTTTCCTGCAATACCATCTATTACAAGCTTTTAAAATTTGTGTTCATTTTGTTTCACTAACTACAACTCTTGTTTTCGTATACCTTTTTTCAGATTATACATATCCTACATGTTCTTGAGTTAAGCCATGTAACAAGTTTTCTGCCGTGCACTATTCAGAATACTATCAATCATGTTTGGTGTTATCCACGATTATTACACCATTATTTTGTATTACTATGACAATATTTCTACACTACTATAAACATATCACCGTTTATTTTGGTGTGATACTTCACACTTTTTTAGAATCAGGACACTAATACGATCTACGGGGGTCAGTTGAAAGTTCGCGGAGCGACATCTATATCTCTGTGGTAGAACGTTCGTGTGCTGCAAGTGGTATATTTCATGGGAACACTTGTTAATTTTTATAAATGTGTATAATAAACTTATAATTTATTTTCCTTTTAATAAATTGTAAGTCTATAAAATTCAAAGTTTACGGAGGCTGGTACGTCCCGTAGAGATAAATAGGGAATAATATTTTATTTACTTCTAATAGGAAATTGCTTGATTACGAACAAAAGCTTGTAAACTTTATGACATATAGCCATTGTAATGAAATCATGTGAAATCATTACATTTCCTCAAAACAGTCTTATCCTGTTTTCTTTTTTGTCCTGCCGTAAATGATTTAAGGTTTTTTCTTTTTTTTTTTAATTCCCTTTTTTAATGCCTTGAACACTACGGTACTTACTAAAATACCAGTATACTAGGAAGTATGTTTATCTACATACTTGATAGCAAGGTTTGGGTATTTTTCACTAACTTCTTAAGGGCCTTGAATGTTATTATAACGGTTTCAACCATACGTGCTGCGTAACAAGATGCATTTGATAAACCGGTTGCGCTATGAATATAAAATTTCGAAGTATTAATATCAATGCCCCTAGAAATTATAAATGTATTGTAAATTTTACAACCTTACACTAAAGCAACTATTTGAAAAACACGTCACATAATATCACGTGAGACATTAATGTACATTTTGCACCAAAATAGTATTTTCAATTGATATTTAATCAGCGTTGGTGAAGCTATAAATACGTAATCATAAAAACAGATGGCATAACACTGTAATAAAAAAACACTTATTACAGTCGTATTGTCACACACACGACTTTACATACATTCCGAACGTGTGCACAACACATTACTGTGTTAGGCAGTAGTGTTTTCAGAGTCCAACGCATGGTTGTTTATATGCCAAATGAATTAGTAATAGAAAGAGCATACAATAGTTACAAGGCCAACCTAATCGCGTTTACTAAATGGTCTCAACTAACACTTGGAATGATAATAGACTGGTATATCAATTGATTGTTTACTCTCCATTTCTTCTTCTCTAAGAATCACATTTTACATTAAACTTATAATTTTACTTTGTATATATGGAATTAAAACGATTTTCTGGGTTTTTTTATACACATCTGGTTGAAGGACCGGTTCTATCTGAATTGGAGGGATCACAACGAGTAATAGTTTTCACTTTTGTTTCAAAGCATTCGGGTTTTGAGCAAATCAGAGAATAAGTAACAAAATAAAATAAAGTAAATATATTCAGTATTACATATAACCACAGCGTTTTTAGGAGCTACTGTCTATTCACTTTTGTATTAAATAAAGACAATAATAAGTGTCTATTCATTTTATAATACCTATTCATTTAGATAGTTAAATAAATTTAAACGAAAAATAGTCAGTTATGTTTCTGGATGTGCTGCATCAAATACAAGCTTCGTATAATTAATCCATTTTAATATTTCCTCATTACTGATGTTTGTGAAGGTTGTAAATGAGTCGGCCATCTGTACTGTAGTACTGACAATTCCATACACATAGTCCAAGTTATCATAAACAAACGTTAAGCCTCCTCCGCTGTCCCCTTTATCAGCACCAGTACCTATAAGAAAAATTCCATTAAAATAATAAACATAACTTTAAATATTATAACCATATATATTCTTAAGTATTAAAATTATAACACGTGTAATAGTAAATTTCACACATTGAATTACGAGTTCCTCAATAGCCAGCGTATTAGCAGAAATCTTTCTACAACACTTATAAAAAACAAGAATCCTGACAAATAATGACAGACACTTACATAAAACACTACATTGGCGTAGGTACGCTGACGACATCATAATTCTATACAAGGGAAACAAAAGACAATGCGAACAGTTACTAAACCACATAAAAAAAAATACACAAACATAACCTTCATTGCTGAATACTAATACAACAATAGTGTAAACGTTCTAGACCTCACTATCACAAAATTGGAACACAGACACAAATTCATTATAAACAGAAATCAACTACAACTGACACACTAATGCACAACTCCTCTTATTACCCATTACAACACAAACTAACTGCCCTCAAAAAGATGATCCCACCGGATGAAAAAGAATACCAAAGCGAATTAAACACGATCAAATATCTAGCGGAAACCAACAGATACGACCGAACGGTAATCACTAAACTCCTACACAAGACAAACAATAAAGACAGAAAACAACAAGTTCACAAAACTAACATATATCAACAACCACACTGGAAAAGTAGCCCCAAAATTTAAAAGAAGCAGGAAACAAAAGAAAATACACACTGCCAAAAAACACACACAAAGAACAAAACAAATTTGGTTTACCTGGTGTATACAAACGGTTTAGGACGTAACAAATTGTTCACAGGTTAGATAGGACGTATCTTCAAAGAGAGATACGTTGATACACACAGGCAGTGTATTCTACTACGGAATTCAGCATTGCAAACCACGTCTTGTAGAAAACTACACATACAGACATAAACAGTAAAACGAAGTTTCTACACATATACAAAAAAGGACGAACACTAGACAACTAGGAATATACAAACTTACAAAAGCACATAAAAAAATTAATTAATTAGAACCAAAAAATTCAAATCGCACATACTATTCGAATATATCACATACCACACACACACATCAATCTTTTAAACGATGGCGCCTTTCCCAAGAACAAGAGAGTCAGCGCTCCTAGCCGCAGCCTCTGATGAAGCTTGTAATAAGCGAAAACTAGTTCAGGCTACAAGATAAAAATTTTACATTTTTACCAATAAACAATTATTGTTCCGAGTCAGTAGTGATAAATTTATAAAGTTGTAAATTAAAATTTGAAATCAGTTGAAACCTTACCATTAGTATAACCACCACAAAATTTATCAGCTGTTACATAATGCTGAAATACTTGTGGTACTTCATCGACGCACTGGCGATAATCTATATATGGCAAGTCGGCATACAATAGCACCTCACTGGGTGATGCATTTTCTGTTTTACCCCAGCCTGGCAACTGAAACATTCCACCATGTTCATTCCTATTAAAATGTGTTTGTCCTATCAGTGTTAAGAAGAAAATACGCAATTTTGAGAAATTGCTGCATCTAACATGTACAGGGTTTGCAGAGAAAATATATTATAATAAACGTATAAAATTGTTTGGTAAACACAGTAAAGGGTGTATAGTTTAACTCTATGAGGTTAAGAAAAACTTTTGCCTAATTTCAAATATCTGATAAATTTAACTAATTCTGATTAATATGGCAATATCTATTTTTAATTAACTTAAGTAAGGTAATTACAAGACAAACTCAGCAATTATTTCCAGCTAAAATAGATTAATACACTGAATAATTGAAATTGCAAAATTTTCTGAATTCTGTTTTGATCATGAAATGTTCATATTCATCACAGTTTCCGGGATATTACTTACAGTATAACAACTCAAGACCTTTTCCAGATGATCATCTTTACTCATATTATTGTGGTTTGATTCACAACTGAGACCTATGATCTCTTCTTGCTGGCATGATGACAAGGTGAACCGATTATGTTTTTTGCGGGTTACATCTCTCTTCAAGTTTTCTACCGTTACAACATTGTTCTTTATTTACTCTATTACGTTAATAGTTTTACTTTCTGTTAACATAATCAGTTAATATTATACTTTCCTCATTCGTCTTACCACTCATCTTCTTATTTTAACACTCTAACGTTATCCATTTAGTAACGGCTTCCACTCACCTGTCCTTCAAATGCAATTTTAATTCCAGTACACTACACTCTTCTGATTCCTCAATTTGCAACTGCAGTGATTTATCTCTTCCTTTCTTTCATTTTCAGTTTGTTTCAGACCATTGTTTTATACGTAATTCTAATATAATTTTAAATTATTTCCTCTAGTCTACGGTTGCCTCACACTGTTATCATTTCATCTTCACTAATTAGGACATCTCTCAATCCTTCTATGTCTACCACGCCTAGCTGGTTGTTGAGCAATGCACACAAGCGCGCGCGCAGCGCGCAGCAACTGTAATTCACCTAGACAAAGTTGCTGAAATCCCTTCGTACCTGAAATATTTTTTTTGTTCTCTGCCCTTCTTTTTAAAAAAAAAAACACACTGACGAAAACAAAATATTTGTTAAAGTGTAAGCCCAAAGTATTGTATTATTTTACCAAGTAATTTGTTAGTGTGGCAACACATGTTGGTAAATAAAGCCAGTCTGTGCTGAACAATCACATGATGTATATTATATCAGTAGGTAATGGGCCCACATGTGCTGTGTTTAATATTAAATAGCAATGTAATTGCACTAGATTTGCTGAAAATTTTGTAGTAAATGTTTTTAACATTATGAGACTGGGTGTTTGCCATGGAAAATTATTTGATACTCAAAGGCCTAGTGAAGTGTATCATTTAAGTAGCGATGGTGGATTATACGAAATTAGAAAAGTTAATTTTAACAATGAATGGATCTTTATATATGTTCCGCAAATACTATTGTGGACTTGTGGAAGAAATTTGTATCTGTGTTTTATGATCAGGTTTTGCAAGGAAAACCGGCTTATTTTGTAACTTGATTTCTGCACGTTTAGAAAATTGAGATTCTATGGAGAGTTACGTGAATCATTTTGTGGAAACAAGACAAACACTGTATGATACAGGTTTTTTTAAAATGTTGATGAAGAATGGATCAGACCGTTATTGTTAGCTGGATTGCCTGATAAAATATTCACCAAAAATAGTGGCGATTTGTCATTCAGGTTTGAGTATTGCAAGTGACTTCATCAAAAAATGAATTTCTTGACATAGAAAAGAATACTGGTAATGCAGACAGTAATGCATTTACAGCGAGTTGTCTTGGTAGTAGCAGGAATGTAGTTTTAGCAGTAATAATTCTTCTAATGTTAAGAGAAACATTTAGTGTTGTAAGTGTAAACAAATAGGACATTTAAAAAATACCCACCTGAATAATGTTGTGCCTTTAAATAATAATAATAAAAATAATATTAATAATAATTGATAAAAAGAAATCTTAAGTTGCTTTTAGTACAGTATTTTTAAGTGGTAGTTTAGAAAAATCAGACTGGGATAATGATATGTGTAAAAATCTTCAGAGAATGTGTTATAGCACTAATTTGATGACTTCCTTAGCATGTTTTTCATATATATATATATATATATATATATATATATATATATATATGAATTTTTTTAATGTGCTAATTAATGTCTTACAGCTTTCATTTTTTATGGCCCTTCTTCCAGTTATTTTTATGAAATGTAAAGTGCAATGCTTTTTTTATAAACATATTATTATCTCTACTCTCACAAATCTTTTGTCGAATCTTTATCTACCATTCTGTGAAATAAGATAAGTGGAGACTTGGGAACATTAATAAAACAGCTTAAGCCATTATAGTATAAGTTAATACCCCAAAAACTAAGTTAAAGATAAGTTAATGCTTACAAAAAGTACGTGATTAAAGTTAAATTAAAAATAACATTAACTCATTAAAAGTTATAAGTTTTTGGTTTTCTTTATTCTTGTTGTTGTTTCTTTTTTTTACTGAGCAAATTACTTTGGATTTTAAAATAATTAAAATCAAATTAAAATATGTAACAAATTAGTTTATAGAAAACTTTAGTTAGGCATATTCTTAACTTTAGAGTTATTACTGCAAACACTTATTCAATTTTGACAAAACCTGCATTTAAAAACTTTTGTCAGTTTCCTCGCATGTCTCCTAAAACGAGTCCAGCAGCACTGAACAACCTTTTCCAGAGGGAACACTTGTGTAACCGAAAAGACAAATATTCTCTTCAACAGATCAGGTCTCCAACTTCTTTTGCTTCATAAAATTACCTGACAAGGTCAGCCTCCGCCATTTTGGCTGCTTCCATCAGTACCCGCTTTACATTAGCTAAATCTATCTAGAAATCTATCAATTTTAATTTTCTTGATGTATTTATTAGTAGACAGTCTTATAACATGTGTCATATGGTGCATTTTGTATTTAATCTACGCGTTCCATAGTCGCAAATAGTAAATCACCTACTACTGATACTTCCACACGTTATTAACAACAAAATCCAATAACCCAACATTTCTCTTAACACGTTTTGTAGGCAACGTAAAACGCAGTATACATAGGCCTACATAATAGAGAACTTTTAGCAATTTTGTACACTTTTTATAAGCTAACTAATTCCACGTGTCACAAACCTTAAGTAATTTTCTTCCTAACTGATCGATTTTAACTAACATGAAAATGTTTAATGTTATCTTTTTTTTCTTTTCAAGAAATAATATTTCTGACGAGAAAAAACAATAAAAACAATTGTCAGATTGTCAAATCCGAGAACTTGACGAATTTTTTATACACAGGAAGAGGGAAATATTTAAGAAATGAAAACGTAGACTGTAATTTTCAAATTTTTAACAATAGTTGTTATTGTTTTGACAACTGTAGACAACAATATTGATTTTGATCAAAGGTAACGAAGAATGTTCGTATAAGAAATGTTTATTATAGGCCTATAATTACAAATTATTTAGGCTATAAAGTGAATTTCTAATTCCCCGTTTGATGAGTCAGAAGAATGCATTTTGTAATTTCCTGTAATTCAAATTATTTTAATTTTCGCTTCATTTTAGTAGTTCCTGCTTGATCTGAGTTTTTTAAATATTACAACAAATTGAAAAATTGCTTGAAAATATTTTATCTATTTTCGTATATGTTAAGCTATGTGTTTGCATTTGTTTGCAAACAATATTGTATGTCCAAACTAAATTTTTAGAAAACAGAAACAGAAAACATTTTGAATATATATTTTATTTAATTTGTACTGGTAATTAAGAAGATACAACAAATCGTCAACAAAGAAAATTTTAAGTTTATCTATCACTTTCTTAATGACCGTGTAACTACTTAACGTATCAAAAATTTCTCCATTACTCATGATTTTAGGACCTGTTAACTTTAACGGAGCCTGTCTCGTGAAACAGGCTACCTCTTGTTAAAACGTTAATGAGTAATTTTTTGGCCGTTCACTTTTTAATGTCTGGAGTGTGCGTGTACGGGACTTTACGGGCTAAAATCTGACACCTGATAACACTTAAAATGCTTTTGTTCGTACGGACAATCTTTAATTCTTGTGTTTACTTGTCCCACAATTGGCAGAATTCGTCAGCTTCACTTTTGCCTGTGATCGCTGCAACAGTGAGTAGGGGGCTCCGGACACAATGGAATTTAATGGTGGTTGTCCACTTATCTGGAAGAGTCGCGCATAATTAGACAATAGACAGAAAGCCAATGCAGCCAGCCAGACGTTCCCAAGGAGAAAAAGAAGACCTAACGGTAACGCGACCACATTTTCTGTCAACAAATTACGATTACTTGAAACAGACTTTCTATAACATCGATTTCAAAAACGATTTTTGATATTCTTCCTCTTGGGCAGCTAAAAATTATTATTATTAAGTTTTTAACCGTTAGCGAAATTATAACAATTATTGATTAAAATTAACTTTTGTAAAATTTACCGAGTAAATTAAAAAGTAAAGCAAATTTACTCATTAGTTTAATCATCGATACTTTTTTTGTTAATCCCAAGTCTGGGTAAGTGTATGTTAGTATAGTTAAGATGCCCATACAGTAATACACATTTCCTATATCTATTTCTTGTATTTCCCTGCAACTAAAAGGAGAAGTCTAAAAATCCATTTCCATTTATACAAATACATGTAAATCTAAATTTTTAGTGTATACAGACAAAGAATTTTAGTATGCATGTAGTCTTATATACATATAAGTTATTTATTGATTACTATTACCGTTCCTAGTGCGCCAGGTGTTATTATGAATTCACGTTTCCAGTCAACACACACAGGCAAAATATATGCATTTAGTTGTACACTGTGTGTCAGATCAAGAAGTGCTATATCCTGTGTGTAACTGGTTGATTGTCCAAAGTACTTAGGTGGAATTAATATTTCACGGACCTGAAGCAGAAACAGTTGTTCTTATTACAATCTTAAAATAAACTGAATTAATTTTACGAACTTATAGCGAGTGGGATATATTTTGTTGCTTGGCACTGGAAGTTGTACTTGGTCTAGTAATGACTGTGAGTTAATAAATGGTGTTAGGTTTTTTTGTGACGTTCAGTTGCAAACAGGACAAAATTTTAAAACATCTGTGTTTACATTTTGAAAAAATTTCTTCTTATCATCTAGAATTTTACACGGGCAATACAGAAACTATACACATATCCTTTTATTTTATGTGATTAGTTGTGAATATATTATACAAAAAGTGATAATAACTATTAAATAAATATTATTATTTTATTTTTATCTTAAGAATTACAAAATTCGTTAAATATTAACTTACACACACACGCGTGTGTGTGTGTGTAAAATGTCTGTACATTGCCTATAATTCAGATCACAAGATATAATGATAACAAAAAATGTTGAACCTCGACAATAAAGTATTGAAAAGTTGACACAAATATTTTGAAACCATGTCAAGCTAACAGTCTACAGAAAACAAATGACCATAGAAAGCTTTCGTCACTGCAAGTTAACAACAACAAAATTATTTTTGTTAAACAATTTATGATTAATTTATGGTTAGAAGTGTGTATGGTCATGCTTGTGCATATGAGTGCATATGTGTGTGTGTGTTTTATATAAGCTGTAACTTATGTTGCTTCCTTATTTTAAAATAATATACTAAATTATTTTATATAATTTTAATATAAATATATGTGAAATCTAGAATTCTTACATCTGCTTTTACAGCATATGGCTCATCACGAGTCCACTCCCTGTAGTATTTTCCAAGCCCCACTTTAATTGCTTCTGGAGGTAACTTTTCTTTTATTGGTTCTGAGAAGACACAATGAGCAGCTGAAATTTATAAGAGTTTCTTGTTATTTGATAGAAACAGTACAATCCCAAATACATAAATGAAGTTTTTGCATAAACACAAACAAAACAGTTATTTTGTCAAGTTAATAAAAATATATAAAACACATCGTTAAATATTTGCTTTTTAAATCAATTATTTAACAGTGTCACAAAAGTTCTTACTATTTATAGGTAAAAGTTACACAAACCTGTCATAACAACATGGGGTGAAATAAGAGTTCCTCCACACATTTGTTCCCATTGATTCGAACCAGTCACCCAATAAAGCCCTACATGCCATGGAAATTCACCATATTTTGTAGTAGAACCATGTTTAATAAGAGGATTATTTACACCTTGCGTATTTCTCTTTCCACAAACTGCAAATTACAACAAACATTTTTTAAACACTTAAACAATTAAAATGTATATACAAATTTAATTTTAAATATATCTACATATTTTAATATAAACACTAAAAGTAAAATTAATTTGTGGAAGAGTGTTTAAAAAATTTCAGAATAATCAGTATATAAAAGTATTTGACAAATCCTTTACGAAATTAATGTTAATGTTGCAAAAAAGTGGTAAGTTATTGAATTGTAGCAGTATTAGTATAGAACTTTTCTATTGTAATTAATGAATTCTTCAAGTATTCACAAAATAAATCATATTGATAAGTTTATGAATAAGACCTTATTTTTAGCAAGATGAAGGATTCTTTTAGAACACTATTGACAGAAGCACATACACTAGTACAGAAAAAAATATAATCTAAGGTAATATTAATGAAGACCTAATTTTCTTAAATTATGTTAAATACGAAATATTACCTTTATACAAATTCTTACATTAACTGTAACTCTATAAAAATGCTCTAAGATGACTTCAAAAA
Source organism: Magicicada septendecula (assembly GCA_034769895.1). NCBI lineage: Eukaryota > Metazoa > Arthropoda > Insecta > Hemiptera > Cicadidae > Magicicada > Magicicada septendecula. The sequence continues at coordinate 165,796 of JAWRYS010001111.1, forward strand.
TAACGGAAGGTTGCAAAGCATAGGTGGCACAATATTAATGACACTCTGGTGAAGTCAAGATATTCACTGTTGTTTCTGTACAGTAACATACAAACAAACCTCAACAAAGTTTCAAATTCTTCTGTTGTTTTCAGCCATCTTCTGGTTTACAACAGAGACTGTAGTAGATGCCAATATACACTACAAGAGGTGCCTATAAAATGCGTATTCCCACACTTTTAAAGAATAAATTTTAAAGGAAACCTGGTCCTTTTTCCATAAAGTTTGTATATGTATACCATGTTTACCATCAAAATAGAAATTACTCAAACACTCTGTTTTTAAACACAAAAAATTACTCAAATGTCTTAAACATACATCAATTAGAATCTATAATGATTGACATATTTCTGGCGCCATCACTGTTGATTGTTCAGGATGACGCCTGTTATGTGGTGTCACGGGCGTCACCAGTGTCTACTTATTGTGGGGAGGGGACGGGACATTACGCTAATATAGAATATTTGGTGTATACTCAAATTTCTGAAATCGTAAGAGTATTTTTTCTGTATTTTTAATTTTTAATATTTTAATATTATTAATTCATTTGATATAATATGGTAAACTTATATAATTAATTGTTACTTGTGAGGTATTTTTAAGACTGTATTAATTCACTAGATTAAAATTAGCTGTAGAAATTAAGACGACTTAAAGAAAGCAAATATTTATTTACAGTAAACATTGAACAATACTTTGGTAAGTTTCGTGTTAAATATAATAAAACTATTAAACAGTTCGGCAGTTGAAAATGTTCTTAACATTACTTAAACTTAAAAAGCCAAAATACATTTTTCTAGCATAAACAGATTTTTTTTTGGCTACCTTCTTATTGTCAATGTCGTCCAATACCTTTTTGTAAACCACGGAGTTACAAAATACAAAGCTGGTTGAGCCTTGTATGACCCTTGTCTGGGTCATAGTGGGCCCTAAGGTAAGCGTTTAGTTTTCAAGGAGCACTGATTTTACCTTTGGAAAAATATTGAGGGGACAAATCCCCCGTGCCCCCCCCCCGGCAGTGACACCTGCTATGTGGTGTTCCTTTTTTTGTTCGTGTTAGTAGCACCTTCCACAATATATTCAAACTTTTGTTGTGTTTCCAGTTGTTGGGGTAATCTGTACCGTTATAGCTTTGTGGACTTTTCTCTCGGATGTGTTCATAATGACGAATATCGTTATGTGTTTACATGAGGTGTGTCCACTTACTCTATACTATTGTCAGACTACTGACGTTTTAACTAATGTGTTCTTTTGTGTGCTTCTGGATTCTCCTATTAAAGTGTCCAATATATGTCTGTAATCGATGCGCATTTTCTCGGTGTGTCTGCTGTAGTTAACCATTGCATACATTTGGATTGTGGCACAGTTATTGTCCTACAAGACTTTACTTATTACAGTGAATTCTTTGTTAAAATCGTGCATAGTGTCATACAACACATAACACTATTTGTACAATTCATTTGGGGCTCTTAAAAGTGCCGTTAAGTGAAGACACTAGCTGCTGCTGCGGTGGAAGGTGTTCCGTGCGAGCCTCAGTGGTGGCTGCTCTTGCAGTTGGTTCTGCTCCACAGTCCTCACCATTTTCGCAGCGGGATATAGAGCCCGCTGATCTCCCAGTTAGTGGGCTTCGCTTCTTTTCCGTTTCGTTCTTTCCCTCTTCCTTCTCTGGTCTGGCTTACTTCACGTCGTCCAACGGAAACATTTTGACTGACTGACTCGGAGCTGTGCGGTTGATGCGTTTGCAGAAACCTACCACATTTGAATCCGAGTTCCGAGCTTCCTCTAGAAGCTCTTGCCTCGTGGCCCTGCCCAAGTAAGGCGACTTGCTCTTTAGCAGGCCGTTTCTCGGCTATAGTGGTAGCCTACGCTAACGCAGTATACACCGAGGGCGTTTACACGAATCACGTGGACGTATACTGTACCTGTCCAGCCTCCAGCCACAAGATGATTGTCTGGAAACCTCGCCACACGTGCATAAAATTTGCGTGCAAGTCGCCTAAGTGTGTCATCTAAACAGTGAACACCAAGTCCTCTTCTTATAAAGCGAGATGAGAATTGGCGGGGGACTTTGGCCGCTAGCAAAACCCCTGTCGAAAACGCTATGCAACTTCTTTTTTTGCACGTTGGCGAGGTAACTCCGGATCGGGCAAGCGTATGTAATAACCAGCAGCAGATACGCGCCAATGATCATCTTGGCCAGTTTCCTGGTCATTGCTGAGCTGATCAGGAATGGAAACAGTAGCTCAGAAACAGCTGAGCAGACGAGCTGATGTTCGCTTAAGAACTGTCTGAGCGTGGGTACGCCAGGTGAGCCGACGGACGAGGTACCAACGTACTTCACCTCGTTGGACCAGCGCAAGTACGTCCTACTAATCCGCAGTTGCCTCAGTGGGTTTGTGGTCACATAGAGAATAGGATGGCGACACTCTTGGACGCGTTGAGGGACACTCCAGTTATCAGTCCACTCCTCGAAGGAGTCGGGCTGGCGCTACCGTCGTAAGGCAGCCCATTGTGCGTTGCGATCGGCTGTAAATACAGCCGTGTCGTCTATGCTCGACTCCATGCTGTCTCGCCACGTCGTTAATTTAGACTGATAACAGGAGGGTGCAAAGAATACTACCTTGAGGGACGCCAGCAGAGATCCGTCTCTCGGAAGAGACAGAACCACCTACTCTCACGCAGAATATCTCTCCGTCAGAAAGCTAGCAATTTGATGGAGGTAGCAGTCTAGGAGCTAGAGTTTGCTAAATTGTATAAGAGCCCATCGTGACATACGCTGTCAAAATCTTTTTTACATCTAAGAAACAGCCAATATTCTGTTCTCTCCGACACCAGGCGTCTGTTATGTATTCCACCATTCTCACCAGCTGATGAGTGGTGAAATTCCCCACACGGAAGCCAAACTGTTCGGGGACCAGCACGTCAAAGTTAATTAGATGATCTCGTACACGTCGCTGTACAAGATCCTCAGAAACCTTGGACGTAGCGGAAAGTAGGTTGATGGTTCGGAGGTTGTCGGGGCGGGAAATATCGTTTTAATGCTTTGGGATCACGATGACCGTCGTCTTTTGCCATTTCTTGAGAAAGTAGGTCTGTCTAAGACACGCGTTGAACTCATCAGCCAAGAAATTAACACCAGCGTCCAGGAGAAGACCTGAGCAATGTTGGAGACACCATCCAAGCCTGGAGCTTTTCTTGGCTGAAGTTCAGCGAGCCGATCTGAGACCTCTTCAAAAGTAATATTTTTGGCCTCCGCCGTTATCAGAAAATTTACAAAGTCTTCCACATCCACCTCGACTTCTTCGTCGAAGTCCCAGTCCATGGGCGGTTTGGGAGCAAACTGAAGCTCGAAACATGCGCCCAAGTACTCGGCCTTCTCCTCCGGGCGACCCAGGAGTTGACCGAAGGTTCCAACGATAGCGTGGAGTTGAAGTCGTCGTCTCCGTCCCGTCATCGCGCTAGGTATTCTGTACTGGTGACTTTGCTTGTTCGCATCCCCCTTTCGGGCCTCGGCGAGTTCCCAACAACCTTGTAGGAACACTTTTAGCCTGCCACGCAGTCGACCAGTGAGCCGGTTATTGGCTCCCTTATCGGCCGGATCACGGATCCTCTACCAAAGTTTCCGGAAGTAATTACTCTCGCGAGCGAAAAGAAAGACTTCCCCTGGGATGTGTTGATAGTCGGGTGTGAGACCGGCTTGCATACGAGAAGACGTGTCCACTGTTGAAACGATTGACTAATAAATTTCCGCAACAGCTTCGTCAATGAGGCGGACGGTATGGAGTTGGCTCTTTACCGGCAATCGACGGCAAAGAGCTGGGCCGTAGCGGCCCCAATTGATAACCTTCTTCTTGTCCAGTGCAGTGGCGTGCTAGTTAGCGACGTGGACTAAGATGCGGTTATGGCCGGATGTCGCTCCGTAAGCAAGAATACCTCGACCGGGCTGGCAATTCCTTGGGTAACCGCAATACCCAGAACCTCGGGGCCGCGTTAAGCCTAGTCGGAAAGGACTTGTGTTGCTAGAGCAACTATTGTTGCACGGCGCAATTCAACATACCTGAGCTAGCCCTTCCCGTTTGAAGTAGCCAAGCGACTATTCCAAACGTGATGGTAGCCATTCAGGTCGCCGGCCGAGATTACTCTTCGGTGGGAATCGGAAACGACGTCAAGGTCGCCGACAAGGAGCTCAGCGCTCGGTGGTTTCTAAACTGAGATCACGAAGACGCCGCCAAGAGCTACATGGACCTCAACAGCGGTGGCCTCGAGGTGAGTACGCTGCGGGAAAACAATACAATGGTGACCTATAGAGGTCCTCACTGCAATCACGGTGCCGCCTCCTATTCGGTCAACTCAGTCATCCCGATAAACAACGTAAATTGGTAACCGAAACTTGTTTGCCGGGGCCATGTGAGGCTGTGAGTTAAACTACTACGGGTTTGAACCGAGCCAGGAACTCTAAAAGATCGGAATGCTTGGGACCGACAAAATTACCATTCCAGGCTACAAATGAGAGATCTCGTTTGAGGGCTTAGTTTATAGAAGGCCTGAAGGAGACTTTGCAAGCTTCCACTAAGAGCATTAATCTCTCAGATAGGTCGGAAGTTTTAAGGTGGTCACGTATGGACCTGAAGGCTGATGCAACTTTCTTTAGGTCGTTCCGGGCTTACGAGCAGGGGCTGGAGGTGGAGCTTGTGAGGGCTCGAGCTGTGCCGGTGTTGCCTTTGGTTTCGGCGGAGCCTGTAATTTAGGCTTTTTCTGTGTTGGCTGCACAACTGGCTGCCTGGTTTATGGGAGGCCTTAGATAACGGGCAGCTGCCATTATTCGCTGCTTGGCCTTGGCCGCAATTGATGCAGCGGTACTTTGATTTGTCTGCCACCGTGCAGAACTGCGTCAGGTGACCCAGTAAGCAACGTAGACAGGCCGGACCACTGCTACGTTTATTGGTGTGATGGCAGAAATTGATTCCACCCTGACAAAAAAGCCGCGTCAGGTGGAAGATTTTGTGTGCTATCTAGCCCTTCTTGAAGTAGATATATACTGTTTGGAGCGGAATCCTGGGATTAGAATAAGTAAACAGGCGGAAAGTTGCCTGCACTGGGTGTATCAGTTTGCTGAGCTCTAAAAGCATCTCCTGGGGATTGGTATGCGCGTCAATCCCACGCAGACTAACAGAAAAGGGCTTGAAATGGGGAGGAGAGAAGGTGTGATATTGCAGGCTGTTACCCTGCAGGTAGGCGCCGACCATGCGATGGTTCTCGAGCCGTTTGATGACAACCTTAACCGTGTCACAGCTACGAGAGGGCACTAAAGGTTCCCACTAAGCCCAGTGCACTGCGGCACTCACCAAGCCCAGAGTACTGCAGTCCCCTTCTTTGCAGCCGGCTGGTTGGTCTCCGGCGGCAGGTGCCCTTACAAGGAACGTTGAAGGAATGGTCCTTATAAGGCGCGTCGTAGATAGCTAGCTGTTTCTTCTACCACCTTCTAAGTTCACCGGTACCAGCTGGCATGTACAGGTGTCTTCAAATCCTCTTGTCTACAGCACCGGAAAAAGGAGGGGAAAGGCCGATCATTTTCAATGCAAAAGCGAGAAGATCTGCTGCTAGCAGAGGCGGCGTCCGGTTGTTCCGAAGGGGTCCCCCAAAAGAGAGGTCCGATCTGGTCGAAAGCTAGCCCGTCTATGAGTGTCTACCTTGAGGATGCTGGAAATATATATTTTTTTTTCGTTCTTTGAGACCGACCGATATGGTCGGACTCGGGCTGTTTTGGAGACAAGCTCCCTTCAGCCGTCTGGGTATGGGATTGTAGGGGGACGTACGCCAGCTGACCGGGCCCGGGCCGTTGAGAAGGCGGAGGCACGTAGTTGGCAGTGTATTGCTTGTGGGTTATATTGTGTGCAAGTGTAGTTGGTAGCCATATGCGAAGGGGAGAGGTAGATGGATGTGGCCATTGTAGTTGTTTGGTGGTATATGTTGTTTTATTTATTTCTTCTTCGATGATATTTGGGGGGGGGCAAGACAGGGACGTGTAACGCAGGTCGCCAAGGCTGTTAGGTGGCGACAGGGTGCTGTCAACGTAGGCGGAGGAAACAGATTTGTGGATTACAAATGTGAGTGTGAGGAACTAGTATGTGTGATTTCATGTGGTTATGCGAAGATAGGGCTTAGAGTTTTAGAGTGTGGGGGGGAATTTAGCAGAGTGTTGAGTATTTAGGCTGCATGAGTGTCTAGTCGCTACCGCTGGGGAATAATGAAGCATGAGCGGGGGATTGATATGTGTGTTTAATTGTGTCTGTTTATTTGACGCTGGTGGTGGGGGAGTCGGGGGGGGACCATTGGTTATTGTGAGGAGGCGATTTATTATGTAGGAAGGTCTGCTTGAGTTACGGGTATTTCTGTTTATTGAAGGGACTATTGATTGTAGGGAAGTGCGGCGTGAGGCTGTGCGGGAATACTTCCAGTTTAACTTAACGAGCAAGGAGTCTAGGTCAGGGAAGCGGGTGTTTAGCGCATACAGAGCTGCGTTGGAGGTCTTCGTGAGGCATGGTCGGGGGTATATGAGTCTTAGGGCTCGTCGTTCTGTGACTCGGTGGAGATCTAGGTAGGCAGGGGAGGCGGTAAGGAGAACTGGGTGGGCATAGGTGATGATCGGACGAATGCAGGTAGTGTAGATGCGGCCTAGTAAGTCGCTGGAGCAGTGGTTAAGTCGGCTGAGGGTTCTGAGAGAACGCAGGCGGGTACGGGCGATGATCGTTGTTTTTTTCATATGTGGTCGCCAGGTAAGTCTGGAGTCAAGCGTGACGCCCAGATACAGGCATTCACGCTTCGGGCGTATTGATGATGGGCCTACGCGGACTGGTGTATTATAGAAATGATTCATGTTGCGTCCGGTGGAGTTGAAAACACAGATTTGGGTTTTGTCCGCAGTAGAGGGAAAATGGGGTTCCTGACGCAACACAATGTCAACTACTAGAGTCCTGCACCAATCACTTTCACTTTCTACTGGACCACAGCATCCACGACTTTTTTGCGTATATGCCGCCTTTCGTGAGCATAGATCACTTTCACTTTCTATCAGCCCGCGAATTTCCACGAATAAATTTTTTTATTTTTTTTTATTTGATATTTTTATTTTTTTAATAAAAATTGATTTGCATATCTGCGAATATATGCCGCCTTTCGTGAGCCTAGATCACTTTCACTTTCCATCAGCCCGCGAATTTCCGCGAATAATTTTTTTTATTTTTATTTTTTTAATTTGATATTTTTATTTTTTTAATTAAACTGATTTGCATATCCGCGAATATATGCCGTCTTTCGCGAGCCTAAATCACTTTCACTTTCTACTGGACCGCGAATTTCAGCGAATAAAATTTTTAATTTGATATTTTTATTTTTTTAATTAAATTGATTTGCATATCCGCGAATATATGCCGCCTTTCGCGAGCCTAGATCACTTTCACTTTCTATCAGATGGACCCGCAGCATTACAAATGGACCACCCGCATCCGCAAATATATTTTTTATTTTTAAATAAAGCTGATTTGCATATCAGAGGTGGGTGGTGGGTGGGAGGTTCCGACTTGATGCATTATAGTGTATATATTAAATATATGATCAGGGTTACCAACCTTGCATGAGTTCAAATTTGTTGTATGTTATAATGTATATTAAATCTATATGATCAAGTTTACCAACCTATGCAGAGGTTCAAACTTGATATGTGTATTATAGTGTATATTAAAATATATGATCAGGGTTACCAATCCTGTATTATTGTGTGTATAGAACAGATCTGCCAACATTTTTCTTCGGTGGGAAATTCAAACTATATGAGCAACGCATTCGCCAGAATCTGAGCTGATTTGCATATCAGAGGTGGGTGGTGGGTGGGAGGTTCCGACTTGATGCATTATAGTGTATATATTAAATATATGATCAGGGTTACCGACCTTGCATGAGTTCAAATTTGTTGTATGTTATAATGTATATATTAAATCTATATGATCAGGTTTACCAACCTATGCAGGGGTTCAAACTTGATATGTGTATTATAGTGTATATTAAAATATATGATCAGGGTTACCAATCCTGTATTATTGTGTGTATAGAACAGATCTGCCAACATTTTTCTTCGGTGGGAAATTCAAACTATATGAGCAACGCATTCGCCAGAATCTGAGACTCGAGAGAGTATGTTTGTCGTGCATGCTTTATTTTTTATTTTTAATGAAGCTGATTTGCATATCAGGGGTGGGTGATGAGTCAATTCTCCCTTTGAATGTAAATAACTATCTCTCTCCCTCCCTCTCTCTCTCTCTTTATGTCATCGGTTTTACATAAGCATCGTGCTACTTATGGATTATTGTAATTAGCGATACTAAAATGTAATCACCAGGAAATATATTTATCGCCTACCTCATTGCGTTCTACTTCTAATTTGGTACATGACAGTCATTGACTGCGATTTTAGAAATTAATATACTGTCAAGTCTGTGTGTGGTAAAGTGTTACGCATAAAATATGAAAAAATATATAATGGGTGAGGCAAAACAAAACACATACAGCCGAGTTGCAGACGCGTATTTGCAGATTCACCGTGACTGTTACTAGCGGACGCCCGATTTCTTGGTATGCCGTCGCTCGCGTCATCCGTATTTAAACTTCGCTACTTCCAGTACACATGGCCTCTGTAACAGATTTGGTCTCCAACAGGTGTGATTCGAACGGTAAGAGCAAGAACAATATGAACAAGGTCAAGGACATTATATGTCTAGTATCCCTCCTCAGACGCTGGTGTTACTTTGTGTCATAAAATCTCATGACACTCAAGATAAGAGACAATACGTTTGCAAAAAACAACAAAATTGAACTTCTGGAAACAAAATTGCATGGTTTGTAAGTAATATCGACAACAGTAAATTGTTGACGACTTCGATATCAACTCTCTCTCCCCTCCTCTCTCTTTGTCTCTAGACACAGTTGTCGATCACGATATAAACTCTCTCTCTTTATGTCATCAGTTTTACATAAGCGTCGTGCTACTTATGGATTATTGTAAGTAGCGATACTAAAATGTAATCACCTACCTCGTTGCATTCTACTTCTAATTTTGGTACATGACAGTCATTGACTGCGATTTAGAAATTAATATACTGCCAAGTCTGTGTGTGGTAAAGTGTTACGCATAAAATATGAAAAAATATATAATGGGCGAGGCAAAACAAAACACATACAGTGGAGTTGCAGACGCGTATTTGCAGATTCACCGTGACTGTTACTAGCGGACGCCCGATTTCTTGGTATGCCGTCGCTCGCGTCATCCGTATTTAAAGTTCGCTACTTCCAGTACACATCTCACACTACGTCTTACGTCTTACGTTTTACGTCTTACGTCTTACGTTTTACGTTTTACGTTAAAAATTCATTTTTGCATTAAATATATATATCGTAAACAATGAAATAATAATATTTCGTCATTGTAAGATTTTAATAAAACAATTATCAGTTTAAAATCTTTTTCTCTCTCTCTCACACTTGTTGTGTATGTTTCTCTCTCGCTCTGTGGTCAGTACCGCGCGCATGTATATGAAATTAGAAAGTATATATTTATTCGACAAATATTAACGCCCTCTCTCTCTCTCTCTCTCTCGCTCGCAGACGTCGGAAGCAATTCGAGGTCATTGACACGACTTTACACTGACACATTGCAGTCTCTCACTCTCTCTCTCTCTCGCTCTCTCTCTCTCTCTCTCTGGGTTAAGCTGGTGTTGTACGTTACTAAAATCATAGCAAATATATTCATTCTAAGCATGTATTACGGTTTAGTAATAATTACAACCCAATAAAGGATATATATGTTTGTGTACATGTATTGTATATTGCAAGCACGGAATTATTATTTAAATCCGATATCTGTTTTTATTAAAATCATACAATGTCAAAAGAGGATAGTTGTCTGTTACGAACCAGTACTAACTCTCCTATATGGCCGTCGCTCGCATCATCCGTATTTAAAGTTCGCTACTTCCAGTACACATGGCCTCTGTAACAGATTTGGTTTCCAACAGGTGTGATTCGAACGGTAAGAGCAAGAACAATATGAACAAGGCCAAGGACATTATATGTCTAGTATCCCTCCTCAGACGCTGGTGTTACTTTGTGTCATAAAATCTCGTGGCACTCAAGATAAGAGACAATACGTTTGCAAAAAACGACAAAATTGAACTTCTGGAAACAAAATTGTACGGTTTGTTAGTAATATCGACAACACAGGTCAGCATTTTTCGGTCATTGACAGATAAAGGGATCGTCACATTAGGACTACTGGCTGCTAAATCCAGTAGTACAAGAACTTAGATATTTGTTGAATCAGTAGCAAAAATGTTAGGTCTACTGTTTTCAGCGTACATAGACATTTGATAATATTCCATTTTGGTTGTATTCGTGAAGCCATAGTGTAATGGCTGTCCATGGAAGTCATGTAACCCTTAGTGTTTGTGCGGGAATCGTAGTCGGATTTTAGTTTCTGTCATGTCTTTCGTCCGTTTGTGTGCAGGTTGTCTTTACAATCATGAAAATCATTTCAAGAGGTAAGCCGCATTGTATTGTTCGCGTACCGTGAGCATATGCGGTGGTGATTGCTGTACAAGAATTCTACGGACTGATGTGTTACGAAATTAGCATGGTAACCAAGTTCTATGACATAGAGCGCGGGTTTCTCCGTACAATTGCGTAACGTCGCGTAGCATTTTTGTGCGATGTTAAGCGACCTATAAAAAGTAATGAACCTGTTGTGCCATGATGACGGAGTTGCACAGATGCGTGTGATAATAATAACAATAATAATATAAAGAGGTCGCGTGCTCAAACATTAGCTCGGTGCTCCAGATAAGACGAGAGTCAAGAACAGTTATGATCATCACCCGACCGGACCAGCGTGCGTGCATAGCGCAGCGTATGTGTTTGTTACAGTAACGGTAATTGCTTATTAAGTGGGGAAACGAATCAATTGCTGGTGTATTGTGCTATTGTGTATGCGCGCACAAGAACGACCTACGACAATCCACCTGCCCTACTTTGTCTGCAAGTCACAATGTTTATGGTTATTATAGTTCAGTTTCCGGCCAGAAGTAGTACTGTAGTGGTATTTTTGGTTTATTTTGTATCTTTGATTGGACAGATGGAAAATACGCATCGTTTACTCCGCCTATAACTATTCGACCCTGCTTAATACTCTAAATATTATTATTTCGCCTTTGACATGCTCCTTGTCAGTCTGTAATTTAGAGGTAGCGAATCTTTTTGCCATTCATCTACCGATGATAAAATGTTCTCTGTAGAGTTATTCGTCAAGTTGTTGGTGTAACAATAACATGGTGTAAGCTACCTCTCGTTTATCCATGAGAATGGGTGTTCGGTGTCATCTGCCGTGAGGGTAAATAGCGCCTTATTTTCGCTATTATTTACAACGGTACGGCTAAAATACTAGTAAGCGTAATCAAAAATTACTTCCTACCCTGCTAACAACATCAATGGATGCATTTTGAGTACGTGGCTATGAAAATGATCCGAACACAGGTTATGTCAGGTTGTAATAAGTTAGGCCTCTCCAGTTCTATAATTTTCTACAAAAAATTAGCTTTTGTTTCCGATTAAGTATCTCCATTTTAATTACTTTTAACACTACACTGAAAAGTTTGTAGTTGTGGGTAGAGGAAAAAATATCAGGAAAGGTATCCGTAGTATGTCATACGATAGTGAAGGAAAGATTTCATCGATATTTTGACATGTTTTCTCGCATATGTTATAGGTTACAGTGGATATGAGATTCGGTTAGAACATGTGCACACTAAATAGGTAATTGTAAGGAAAATAAGAAATTACTGTAATAGATAAGTTGTTCAGTACTACAGGAGTAGAAAAATATTTTCATATTCATCATTGTCGTAAGGAACTCACACCCTGATGGAAGGACACACAAGGTGCAGTACAAAAATCCTCCCAGAAGGTCCTTCCAGAGGGCGACTGACTGTACGCTATCATTAAAATTATACAAAACCACTGCTGTCCCGATTCAGATGTACGACAGTGAGGAATGTAAGCGAGACATGTCTACAATTTGAAGCAGCTGAAGTGCTTTCTCTGAGAAAAGTCAAGGGTTCCACACAGTTGGACAGAACGACTGCATTCGAAACGAGCTAAACGTCCATAATCCGAACCAGCGAATAGACGATTACAGATTAAAATGGTGGGAACACGTCGACGGAATGGATGAAAACAGGCAAGCAGTCCAGCGGGCAAGTGTGACATTAGAAGTCGTGGAACGTGAGAACAAATTTATGTGACTTTACCGAGACGGAACAACCATTTATGTCTAAACCATGAAATGAAGAAGCAGAAGAAGAAACGACGTAGTTCGTTTTGTCGTTATTTGGTAGTTGTTGCCTAGCTATGCAATAAATTATTACCTTCAACTAAAGGAAATTCTGATTTTTATGTAGTCCTTCGACAACGCAGGCTTTACGTTGTGCCGAGCAACACTCCGCGTGCTTTTACGGAAAATGTAACATGCGCATGCAATAACGTCACTTAAGCTGCTAGTTGGACATGTTTATGACAGCAGTTTCATGGGATGATTTGAACGGTTTGTTTCATCGAAAACTGTCTGCAGGCGAACATATATTTCTGATGTACACGGTTATGTAAACAGAATAGAGAACATGAACTATCAGCCCAAGTAACCTACAATAAATATTATATTTAATCGCTTTTCGTTATAACCGTTATGAAATGCCACAAAATGACTACAATTATTGCTTATAACGGAGGATTTACGCCAGCTTTAAATAACAGAAGATTTATCTGAATGGTCAGGCAGCACTAAACGTAATTTCGATTCGTTCCAACGTCCCGTTATTTACCGGTTTAAATACTATGTATTCCACAGCGTTGTGATTTATGCAGTAAAAGTGATAACGAAAACGAAACGTCGGTCGGAACGGTTAATTAGGCAGCATAATGGCAGGCGATTTGACACGTACGGACAAGTTCATGTCAGCGGCGGCGATGATTATTGTACGTAAGAAGAAATGTAAATGAGCTGTGGAGTCATGACGGCTGTGTACATCAATTGCTTCACAACAATGCGGACTACACCGTTATCGTACAACAATGGCTTTATACAGTGATTATTGTTGTATTGATTTTTATTCAGCGATTGTCGAAGCCTTTCAGTTTTCTTTGTCTGTTTAATTTCAGTTGAAGCTAATTCGAAGCGATTGCCTGTTACATTTCGTCTTGTCGTCTTTACATTTCCTTAGTGTAACACATAGTTTTGTTTTGTGACACGCGTATTATCTTCAGAAGAAGGTCCGTTAAATGTATTTTTAAGACAAACCTTAATCCACGTCACCGGATTACATATGACCTATGATGTTGGAATCGTTGTTAATTAACACGTAGACCGATTTGTATTGGTTAATTTGTAGGCGTGTTGAATTTGTTTAATAAAGGACTTGTCGGAAAATTGCTTTTCCGACCACAACATTAATCCTTTGCGTCAATTATTTGGCCATTAAGTAGTTTTATCAGTAAGTAAAATTTCGTCATTTCTTGAAGTGTTGTTTATAAAAATTCCATATGCGGCAATTACAGTAATTTACAATGCAAAAGCGATGTTGTAAGTAATCTTCCAGTTATAATTTTAAATTCTTTTTTATACAAAATTATTAAGAAATTTTAAATAAAATATTTAGTATCTAAATTTAAACAATACATGTGTATGTATTTAAATAAAATATTTAGTATCTAAATTTAAACAATACATGTGTATCTATTAACGTAGTAAAGTTATTGAAATAATAATATTGTGGTTTGGAAAATTGTTCACTGCTAGTCGGCAAAAAAAAAAAAAAAAAAAAAATGAATTATTCAGTCGGTGAAGTAGTAGGCCTATGATTGCAGGGTAGCGCGTTTTTAAAATATACCATTATTTTAATATTTCTGTATTTTCTTACTTCTGTTTTTCATTTTGACGTTTATTTGTTTTATTTACTTTATGTTATTACAATTTAGTTTATACGAGAATGTAAAAGCAACAAGCAAACCAGCACTCTTTTATGAAGCCATAGTTTAATTTATTTTATCATTATTTTATTGATACGTGTATCAAGATTGTACGTGTTTTATTTTTAATAAATTTATTTTTCTGCTTTTCTCCATCCTCCAATTTCCAACACGAGTTTATAGTAAGTGCTGACAGAAATGGAAATCGACAAGAAATATCTCGCAACATAAATTGAGCTCGGCGTTTGAGGCTGACGGTAGTTATCTGATTTATATGCATTTACATCCAGTGGTTGTAGTAACTTGAAAATAAATATGAGATTGTTGTGTAGCGGGCGTAAAGTAGGCCTACCACTGGAGACCTGTCATTAAGCGGACTAGTGTGGCACGTGATTCTATCTTTAATCAGATTTGGAAAGAAATATTTTTATTGGCTATGTTGAGAGAATGCACTGTTTTGTTTGGGAAATTCTAATCAGGCAAACCGGAAGATAGTCCGAGGTGGGTGTGACAGCTTCATCAGTGTCTGCTACTTGCGATGCAGTTAACAAAATATAGCAGGTTGTGAAAGCAATAAATAATTCAATAGACATTTTATAAAAATTCATAGTAAACGGTTGAATTTTGATGATGCTGAAATTGAGTAATTTATATACATCAGTCATTACTTAATATGCAAACCATTTTACCGGATCTTGTGCGATTATGATAGTAGAATTTGTGGTTTCGTAGTCCTGCTGGTGGTCGCGGACCTAACCATTGCGCGCTGGGAGGAGGATACGAAGAATTACATATTGTTATTCTCCTTCTCTATTTATGTTTCCAATTGTAATGGAGTGTTATACTCAGCATAAAAAAAGTGATGCGCGCACTCAAGCCTATACTAACTGCTAACCGAATGAAATATTTACAGGTTAGGTTAAATAACATACACACGTGTAGTGTTTAGGTCATCAGTACATGACGCAACGGGAGTGATAGGTCCAATTAGGTTTGTTACATGTTGTGTGTTAGGTTAAAATGCAGTCCATTCACGTTCATGTTATGTTAAATAACATACACACGTGTAGTGTTTAGGTCATCAGTACATGACGCAACGAGAGTGATAGGACCAATTAGGTTTGTTACACGTTGTGTGTTAGGTTTAAATGCAGTCCATTCACGTTCATGCTAGGTTAAATAACATACACGTGTGTGTGTGTTTGTTTTCATTTTAACCTAACATGAACGTGAATTGACTGCATTTTAACCTAACACACAACATGTAACAAACCTAATTGGACTTATCACTCCCGTTGCGTCATGTACTGATGACCTAAACACTACACTTGTGTATGTTATTTAACCTAACATGAACGTGAATGGACTGCATTTTAACCTAACACACAACGTGTAACAAACCTAATTGGTCCTATCACTCTCGTTGCGTCATGTACTGATGACCTAAACACTACACGTGTGTATGTTATTTAACCTAACATGAACGTGAATGGACTGCATTTTAACCTAACACACAAGATGTAACAAACCTAATTGGACCTATCACTCCCGTTGCGTCATGTACTGATGACCTAAACACTACACGTGTGTATGTTATTTAACCTAACCTGTAAATATTTCATTCGGTTAGCAGTTAGTATAGGCTTGAGTGCGCGCATTACTTTTTTTATGCTGAGTATAACACTCCATTAAAATTGGAAACATAAATAGAGAAGGAGAATAACAATATGTAATTCTTCGTATCCTCCTCCCAGCGCGCAATGGTTAGGTCCGCGACCACCAGCAGGACTACGAAACCACATATTCTACTATCATAATCGCACAAGATCCGGTAAAATGGTTTGCATATTATGTAATGACTGATGTATATAAATTACTCAATTTCAGCATCATCAAAATTCAACCGTTTACTATGAATTTTTATAAAATGTCTATTGAATTATTTATTGCTTTCACAACCTGCTATATTTTGTTAACTGCATCGCAAGTAGCAGACACTGATGAAGCTGTCACACCCACCTCGGACTATCTTCCGGTTTGCCTGATTAGAATTTCCCAAACAAAACAGTGCATTCTCTCAACTTAGCCAATAAAAATATTTCTTTCCAAATCTGATTAAAGATAGAATCACGTGCCACACTGGTCCGCTTAATGACAGGTCTCCAGTGGTAGGCCTACATTACGCCCGCTACACAACAATCTCATATTTATTTTCAAGTTACTACAACCACTGGATGTAAATGCATATAAATCAGATAACTACCGTCAGCCTCAAACGCCGAGGTCAATTTATGTTGCGAGATATTTCTTGTCGATTTCCATTTCTGTCAGCACTTACTATAAACTCGTGTTGGAAATTGGAGGATGCAGAAAAGCAGAAAAATAAATTTATTAAAACCAAACACGTACAATCTTGATACACGTATCAATAAAATAATGATAAAATAAATTAAACTATGGCTTCATAAAAGAGTGCTGGTTTGCTTGTTGCTTTTACATTCTCGTATAAACTAAATTGTAATAACATAAAGTAAATTAAACAAATAAACGTCAAAATGAAAAACAGAAGTAAGAAAATACAGAAATATTAAAATAATGGTATACTTTAAAAACGCGCTACCCTGCAATCATAGGCCTACTACTTCACCGACTGAATAATTCATTTTTTTTTTTTTTTTTTTTTTGCCGACTAGCAGTGAACAATTTTCCAAACCACAATATTATTATTTCAATAACTTTACTACGTTAATAGATACACATGTATTGTTTAAATTTAGATACTAAATATTTTATTTAAATACATACACATGTATTGTTTAAATTTAGATACTAAATATTTTATTTAAAATTTCTTAATAATTTTGTATAAAAAAGAATTTAAAATTATAACTGGAAGATTACTTACAACATCGCTTTTGCATTGTAAATTACTGTAATTGCCGCATATGGAATTTTTATAAACAACACTTCAAGAAATGACGAAATTTTACTTACTGATAAAACTACTTAATGGCCAAATAATTGACGCAAAGGATTAATGTTGTGGTCGGAAAAGAAATTTTCCGACAAGTCCTTTATTAAAAAAATTCAACACGCCTACAAATTAACCAATACAAATCGGTCTACGTGTTAATTAACAACGATTCCAACATCATAGGTCATATGTAATCCGGTGACGTGGATTAAGGTTTGTCTTAAAAAATAAATTTAACGGACCTTCTTCTAAAGATAATACGCGTGCCACAAAACAAAACTATGTGTTACACTAAGGAAATGTAAAGACGACAAGACGAAATGTAACAGGCAATCGCTTCGAATTAGCTTCAACTGAAATTAAACAGACAAAGAAAACTGAAAGGCTTCGACAATCGCTGAATAAAAATCAATACAACAATAATCACTGTATAAAGCCATTGTTGTACGATAACGGTGTAGTCCGCATTGTTGTGAAGCAATTGATGTACACAGCCGTCATGACTCCACAGCTCATTTACATTTCTTCTTACGTACAATAATCATCGCCGCCGCTGACATGAACTTGTCCGTACGTGTCAAATCGCCTGCCATTATGCTGCCTAATTAACCGTTCCGACCGACGTTTCGTTTTCGTTATCACTTTTACTGCATAAATCACAACGCTGTGGAATACATAGTATTTAAACCGGTAAATAACGGGACGTTGGAACGAATAGAAATTACGTTTAGTGCTGCCTGACCATTCAGATAAATCTTCTGTTATTTAAAGCTGGCATAAATCCTCCGTTATACGCAATAATTGTAGTCATTTTGTGGCATTTCATATCGGTTATAACGAAAAGCGATTAAATATAATATTTATTGTAGGTTACTTGGGCTGATAGTTCATGTTCTCTATTCTGTTTACATAACCGTGTACATCAGAAATATATGTTCGCCTGCAGACAGTTTTCGATGAAACAAACCGTTCAAATCATCCCATGAAACTGCTGTCATAAACATGTCCAACTAGCAGCTTAAGTGACGTTATTGCATGCGCATGTTACATTTTCCGTAAAAGCACGCGGAGTGTTGCTCGGCACAACGTAAAGCCTGCGTTGTCGAAGGACTACATAAAAATCAGAATTTCCTTTAGTTGAAGGTAATAATTTATTGCATAGCTAGGCAACAACTACCAAATAACGACAAAACGAACTACGTCGTTTCTTCTTCTGCTTCTTCATTTCATGGTTTAGACATAAATGGTTGTTCCGTCTCGGTAAAGTCACATAAATTTGTTCTCACGTTCCACGACTTCTAATGTCACACTTGCCCGCTGGACTGCTTGCCCGTTTTCATCCATTCCGTCAACGTGTTCCCACTATTTTAATCTGTAATCGTCTATTCGCTGGTTCGGATTATGGACGTTTAGCTCGTTCCGAATGCAGTCGTTCTGTCCAACTGTGTGGAACCCTTGACTCTTCTCAGAGAAAGCACTTCAGCTGCTTCAAATTGTAGACATGTCTCGCTTACATTCCTCACTGTCGTACATCTGAATCGGGACAGCAGTGGTTTTGTATAATTTTAATGATAGCGTACAGTCAGTCGCCCTCTGGAAGGACCTTCTGGGAGGATTTTTGTACTGCACCTTGTGTGTCCTTCCATCAGGGTGTGAGTTCCTTACGACAATGATGAATATGAAAATATTTTTCTACTCCTGTAGTACTGAACAACTTATCTATTACAGTAATTTCTTATTTTCCTTACAATTACCTATTTAGTGTGCACATGTTCTAACCGAATCTCATATCCACTGTAACCTATAACATATGCGAGAGAACACGTCAAAATATCGATGAAATCTTTCCTTCACTATCGTATGACATACTACGGATACCTTTCCTGATATTTTTTCCTCTACCCACAACTACAAACTTTTCAGTGTAGTGCTAAAAGTAATTAAAATGGAGATACTTAATCGGAAATAAAAGCTAATTTTTTGTAGAAAATTATAGAACTGGAGAGGCCTAACTTATTACAACCTGACATAACCTGTGTTCGGATCATTTTCATAGCCACGTACTCAAAATGCATCCATTGATGTTGTTAGCAGGGTAGGAAGTAATTTTTGATTACGCTTACTAGTATTTTAGCTGTACCGTTGTAAATAATAGCGAAAATAAGGCGCTATTTACCCTCACGGCAGATGACACCGAACACCCATTCTCATGGATAAACGAGAGGTAGCTTACACCATGTTATTGTTACACCAACAACTTGACGAATAACTCTACAGAGAACATTTTATCATCGGTAGATGAATGGCAAAAAGATTCGCTACCTCTAAATTACAGACTGACAAGGAGCATGTCAAAGGCGAAATAATAATATTTAGAGTATTAAGCAGGGTCGAATAGTTATAGGCGGAGTAAACGATGCGTATTTTCCATCTGTCCAATCAAAGATACAAAATAAACCAAAAATACCACTACAGTACTACTTCTGGCCGGAAACTGAACTATAATAACCATAAACATTGTGACTTGCAGACAAAGTAGGGCAGGTGGATTGTCGTAGGTCGTTCTTGTGCGCGCATACACAATAGCACAATACACCAGCAATTGATTCGTTTCCCCACTTAATAAGCAATTACCGTTACTGTAACAAACACATACGCTGCGCTATGCACGCACGCTGGTCCGGTCGGGTGATGATCATAACTGTTCTTGACTCTCGTCTTATCTGGAGCACCGAGCTAATGTTTGAGCACGCGACCTCTTTATATTATTATTGTTATTATTATCACACGCATCTGTGCAACTCCGTCATCATGGCACAACAGGTTCATTACGTTTTATAGGTCGCTTAACATCGCACAAAAATGCTACGCGACGTTACGCAATTGTACGGAGAAACCCGCGCTCTATGTCATAGAACTTGGTTACCATGCTAATTTCGTAACACATCAGTCCGTAGAATTCTTGTACAGCAATCACCACCGCATATGCTCACGGTACGCGAACAATACAATGCGGCTTACCTCTTCAAATGATTTTCATGACTGTAAAGACAACCTGCACACAAACGGACGAAAGACATGACAGAAACTAAAATCCGACTACGATTCCCGCACAAACACTAAGGGTTACATGACTTCCATGGACAGCCATTACACTATGGCTTCACGAATACAACCAAAATGGAATATTATCAAATGTCTATGTACGCTGAAAACAGTAGATCTAACATTTTTGCTACTGATTCAACAAATATCTAAGTTCTTGTACTACTGGATTTAGCAGCCAGTAGTCCTAATGTGACGATCCCTTTATCTGTCAATGACCGAAAAATGCTGACCTGTGTTGTCGATATTACTAACAAACCGTACAATTTTGTTTCCAGAAGTTCAATTTTGTCGTTTTTTGCAAACGTATTGTCTCTTATCTTGAGTGCCACGAGATTTTATGACACAAAGTAACACCAGCGTCTGAGGAGGGATACTAGACATATAATGTCCTTGGCCTTGTTCATATTGTTCTTGCTCTTACCGTTCGAATCACACCTGTTGGAAACCAAATCTGTTACAGAGGCCATGTGTACTGGAAGTAGCGAACTTTAAATACGGATGATGCGAGCGACGGCCATATAGGAGAGTTAGTACTGGTTCGTAACAGACAACTATCCTCTTTTGACATTGTATGATTTTAATAAAAACAGATATCGGATTTAAATAATAATTCCGTGCTTGCAATATACAATACATGTACACAAACATATATATCCTTTATTGGGTTGTAATTATTACTAAACCGTAATACATGCTTAGAATGAATATATTTGCTATGATTTTAGTAACGTACAACACCAGCTTAACCCAGAGAGAGAGAGAGAGCGAGAGAGAGAGAGAGTGAGAGACTGCAATGTGTCAGTGTAAAGTCGTGTCAATGACCTCGAATTGCTTCCGACGTCTGCGAGCGAGAGAGAGAGAGAGAGAGGGCGTTAATATTTGTCGAATAAATATATACTTTCTAATTTCATATACATGCGCGCGGTACTGACCACAGAGCGAGAGAGAAACATACACAACAAGTGTGAGAGAGAGAGAAAAAGATTTTAAACTGATAATTGTTTTATTAAAATCTTACAATGACGAAATATTATTATTTCATTGTTTACGATATATATATTTAATGCAAAAATGAATTTTTAACGTAAAACGTAAAACGTAAGACGTAAGACGTAAAACGTAAGACGTAAGACGTAGTGTGAGATGTGTACTGGAAGTAGCGAACTTTAAATACGGATGACGCGAGCGACGGCATACCAAGAAATCGGGCGTCCGCTAGTAACAGTCACGGTGAATCTGCAAATACGCGTCTGCAACTCCACTGTATGTGTTTTGTTTTGCCTCGCCCATTATATATTTTTTCATATTTTATGCGTAACACTTTACCACACACAGACTTGGCAGTATATTAATTTCTAAATCGCAGTCAATGACTGTCATGTACCAAAATTAGAAGTAGAATGCAACGAGGTAGGTGATTACATTTTAGTATCGCTACTTACAATAATCCATAAGTAGCACGACGCTTATGTAAAACTGATGACATAAAGAGAGAGAGTTTATATCGTGATCGACAACTGTGTCTAGAGACAAAGAGAGAGGAGGGGAGAGAGAGTTGATATCGAAGTCGTCAACAATTTACTGTTGTCGATATTACTTACAAACCATGCAATTTTGTTTCCAGAAGTTCAATTTTGTTGTTTTTTGCAAACGTATTGTCTCTTATCTTGAGTGTCATGAGATTTTATGACACAAAGTAACACCAGCGTCTGAGGAGGGATACTAGACATATAATGTCCTTGACCTTGTTCATATTGTTCTTGCTCTTACCGTTCGAATCACACCTGTTGGAGACCAAATCTGTTACAGAGGCCATGTGTACTGGAAGTAGCGAAGTTTAAATACGGATGACGCGAGCGACGGCATACCAAGAAATCGGGCGTCCGCTAGTAACAGTCACGGTGAATCTGCAAATACGCGTCTGCAACTCGGCTGTATGTGTTTTGTTTTGCCTCACCCATTATATATTTTTTCATATTTTATGCGTAACACTTTACCACACACAGACTTGACAGTATATTAATTTCTAAAATCGCAGTCAATGACTGTCATGTACCAAATTAGAAGTAGAACGCAATGAGGTAGGCGATAAATATATTTCCTGGTGATTACATTTTAGTATCGCTAATTACAATAATCCATAAGTAGCACGATGCTTATGTAAAACCGATGACATAAAGAGAGAGAGAGAGGGAGGGAGAGAGATAGTTATTTACATTCAAAGGGAGAATTGACTCATCACCCACCCCTGATATGCAAATCAGCTTCATTAAAAATAAAAAATAAAGCATGCACGACAAACATACTCTCTCGAGTCTCAGATTCTGGCGAATGCGTTGCTCATATAGTTTGAATTTCCCACCGAAGAAAAATGTTGGCAGATCTGTTCTATACACACAATAATACAGGATTGGTAACCCTGATCATATATTTTAATATACACTATAATACACATATCAAGTTTGAACCCCTGCATAGGTTGGTAAACCTGATCATATAGATTTAATATATACATTATAACATACAACAAATTTGAACTCATGCAAGGTCGGTAACCCTGATCATATATTTAATATATACACTATAATGCATCAAGTCGGAACCTCCCACCCACCACCCACCTCTGATATGCAAATCAGCTCAGATTCTGGCGAATGCGTTGCTCATATAGTTTGAATTTCCCACCGAAGAAAAATGTTGGCAGATCTGTTCTATACACACAATAATACAGGATCGGTAACCCTGATCATATATTTTAATATACACTATAATACACATATCAAGTTTGAACCTCTGCATAGGTTGGTAAACCTGATCATATAGATTTAATATACATTATAACATACAACAAATTTGAACTCATGCAAGGTTGGTAACCCTGATCATATATTTAATATATACACTATAATGCATCAAGTCGGAACCTCCCACCCACCACCCACCTCTGATATGCAAATCAGCTTTATTTAAAAATAAAAAATATATTTGCGGATGCGGGTGGTCCATTTGTAATGCTGCGGGTCCATCTGATAGAAAGTGAAAGTGATCTAGGCTCGCGAAAGGCGGCATATGTTCGCGGATATGCAAATCAATTTAATTAAAAAAATAAAAATATCAAATTAAAAAAATTTATTCGCGGAAATTCGCGGTCCAGTAGAAAGTGAAAGTGATTTAGGCTCGCGAAAGACGGCATATATTCGCGGATATGCAAATCAATTTAATTAAAAAAATAAAAATATCAAATAAAAAAAATAAAAATAAAAAAAATTATTCGCGGAAATTCGCGGGCTGATAGAAAGTGAAAGTGATCTAGGCTCACGAAAGGCGGCATATATTCGCAGATATGCAAATCAATTTAATTAAAAAAATTAAAATATCAAATTAAAAAAAAATTAAAAAATTTATTCGTGGAAATTCGCGGGATGATAGAAAGTGAAAGTGATCTAGGCTCACGAAAGGCGGCATATACGCGAAAAAGTCGTGGATGCTGTGGTCCAGTAGAAAGTGAAAGTGATTGGTGCGGGACTCTAGTAGTTGACATTGTGTTGCGTCAGGAACCCCATTTTCCCTCTACTAGCGTTTACATTGATTCGCCAAGTGTTACAGTAGGCGAAGAAAGACTCGAGTATTTGCTGTAATTTTGATGTGACTTGCCAGTATACGCCTGCTGAAACCCAGTAGGCAGTATTGTCTGCGTACTGGGCTAGTCCTGCTGATTGGTAGGGTAATGTCGGCGGGGAGGAGGGGTGTCTTTGGCAAAAATGATATAAAGTAACGGGCTAATGGCGCAGCCTTGGGGGACACCGGCATTGAGGTGGAAGGGTGCCGAGAGACGCTGGCGAGCTCGGACTTCTGCAGTGCGTCCATCCAGGAACTGGGAGAGCCATTCGATGATGGTTGGGGGAAAGAAAATATATCTTATCCTCTTATCCCGTAAGGCTGATGTCACTGCAAGCCTATCAGAGGGCTGCTGATTTCTAATTGGTTTACTGTGAGCTCTTCTATTTCCTGCCAGGTATTTGTAGAGAGCTTATCAGATTGCTCCCTGCGATTAATCCTAGCTGGCATGGGGAACAGATGTCTGTAACTGATATCACAACATCCCTGGGACTTGAGTGATCTCTGGTCTCCATCTTACTGCTCTTCTCTGACGGGTTTGGCTCACTGCCGGCGTATCTTGTATGGACGTCCATCTTTCTCCACCAGGTAGAGCTTCCCACCAAGTGTTGCGGTCACACTGAAGAGGCCTTCCAAGGCTTGCTTCCATCCAGGGTACATCCATCCTTTGGCTGGACCAACGTGACGCCTCATATACTAGCTCGCCTACTTCCAGCGTAGGCTTGCGTCCTCGGATCCAGATACCGCAGCAACTGTTACCTGGTCTGGTGTGACCGGGCTGGCGCTTCTCTCTCTTCAATGAGCTTCAAATTCTGCTATGTGTGTGGCCAGCTCCAGTGCTCCCGGTTTGCTGTAGGTCTCTTCCCAGCAGAACTTTGCTTGCTGTTATAACAGTGGTGGCTTTCGCATGATTGCAAAGTGTGAACATGAATGTTGGTAAGTTTGTCCCAGTCGCCATGGTCATCGCAGTCATGGATCTGGATTCCAGCATTTTCATTACTTTCCTGTTGCCCTGCTTGGTTATGTTTGCCCTGGGATGGTAGTTGGCTTTAGTCCATGGTTGTATGTGCACTTGTACATCGCTTCCACTTGTGGCCCATGAGCAGCTTCCCGTTGCCCGTTGGAAACGCTTTTGGATACGCCTGGCGAGATAATACATCTTCCTCCAAATAGCATATAAGAGTGTTAGAATCTGCCTTCCGCACTGCTTTTGCTTTCACCCATCACAATATCATGTCCATGATGATGATAATATACCACTTGCTAGCTCGGGTAAGCCGATATGGGCCGATGATATCTAAGGTTACTATGTTCTAGCACAGTCAGTGAGAGTGCTGTTGGTCCGGTTCAGGAATATGGTCCGAAGTTGTGGAGGGTGCATACTTGGCAGCCTCGGAAGTAATTGTGGTCGTCAATCATAAGGCCAATCCAAACAAAGTCCTTGCCAATGGACCAAAGCTCTTCCGCTCCCGGGTGACAAACTTCAGGATTGTTGTTAAAGTGTCTGGCTACTTCCAAGCAGACGTTCCGTGGTACGTACAATCCTGGTTCCCTGCTAAAAATCTCAAATCTCTCAGCTAAATTATAACTTCTAAAGCTGCCAAAAGTGGTGAAAAATTGTCAGAAAAATTAAAAGTATCTGTAGAAATATGCCAAGTGCTTTTCTTCAATATAAAGGTAATCCAAATAAATTGAAAAACGTTAAAATTAGTACTAAAATAAATCAAATGATGTACTCATAATAATAAATACTTGTGCATACGTTGCTACTGCCTACATTTATATTAAACTCGCTACTGCCTACATTTATATTAAACATTACTCAGAGAACTGAGTAGCACATTCATTAAATATTTGTGCATACATTTTCTTCTATTTTATGTGTATTTCAGTCTAACACTTAGTTGCCAATACACTGCCGCAGAATTGAACATTTTTATTGTGTGTTAATTGTTTAAATTTTATCCACAGTTTGGATAACCACAGTCTAGAAATTGGCACCACTGTGTTAACAACCAAAATGCTTACAATATTAGCTTCATCTTGAACAGTTAAACAAATACTTTATCTAACATTTTTAGACATCTCCAAATATAAGAAAATCTGTGTTTATTAAGTATAACTTTATAGTAAATTTAATGAACTTGTACATAAATTCAACAAAATTTAATTTAAATTAACAGGATTTTACTTGAATTTGTAAAGGCAGAAACATTATGTACCTGTTATTTTTTTAATTTTCCACCTACTTCAAATTAACTAATTTGTCAATTCAATTATAAGACCGATACGGTGTGTGCATTATTACCGTCTGAACTCTAACTTGGTAAGATTACGAGGATTACGAGAAGTAAACAAAATACGGAACGTTCTACAGGTATCTCGGCTAACTCAGTAGAGCCCAGCTGTAATGTGGGTGTGCGTACATATTGCTACTACTTTGAGGTGAAAGATAATTACGTGACACTTATCATGGGTCAACAATCGAGGCTATTCCAGACCGTACCGGTCAGCGCACTGTGTTCAAGGACACTGTTTCTAGTAGATTCATAGGCTCCTGTAATAGGCGCTTTTTTAGCACGTCCCCCAAACTACATATTATTCTGTTAAAAAAAGCGAGATATAAATATAAGCATTGAGCGACTGCCAGTTTCAGTTTTACTTCGGGCGATTACACAGTGCGTTCAAGCGGTTATAGTGAAAAGTGATTATTCTGCTCGAATCTATTGGTTGACATTATTATTGCTATTGATAAATTAAGGTGAATTATTGTGCGAGTATAAACTTGTTGAATAGCTTGTTGATTAGCAACTGTTATTTGTGATAAATTAAAGCTGGTGATTAGTGATTTTAATGGTGTCTTGAAATTTGTTTTCTACTGTACCATACGGTGATGAGTGAAACCATCGTAACAGTCGTGTCAAAAGTGGGATAGAAACGTTAACAGTCGAAAAAGTGGACACTTTGTACAAGACTAGTGTAATTTTTAATTAATCGTTAAACAATGGATGCCAATTAGATATTGGATTTCCAGGCGCTGCTGTTGCAGACAGAGAAAAGACGTCGACAGAAGGCAGAAAAAGAAGAAAAAAGACCCGAGAAGAGACAGAAGAAACAAACAAAAGACGCCGAGAAAAGGCAGAAAAACCAGAAATACTACATGATGAAAAACGCAGACACATGGCGGATAAATCAGGAAAACAACAAAATAAAAATCGTAAGCTGTAATTAGATAAATCGGAAGCTTTTTTGAAGCTATGAAAAAACAGTTTCAAGAACATACTATTGCAGACTTGGGTCTCCTCGTGGTGACTTGGATCGCCTCGTGGTGACTTGGGTAAATTACGCAGTGCTATAAATAACCAAGGGATAAGATTGTTTACAATAGAATGTTTGTGTCAAATATAGAACTTTGTCAGAAAAATATACGCCATAGAGGACTCAGTTGCAAATATAACAGAGCAAATAAAAATGAAGTTGAGTAGTTCAGGAAGATATAACCAAAACAAATTTTTGAACAGGCTGTACCAATGATAAAGACAGAAAATCCAAAAGAGAAAGGCGCTTTGCCTACAGCTGGGGGAGTTCACTTCAAGGATTCGTTCAAAAAACGCCAACCTCGATTACAGTTGACATAGGCGCAACAGTTTCCATTGTGCGTCTCGATGTGGTAAAAAATCGCATCCAATCTGCTGCTCTTCTAGCTTGCGAACAGCTACTGGATGGCCTGTAAAAGTGTTTGGAAAAGTTGAGATACACCTACGCCTTGGTCGGCTTGAGTTTAATCATCAAATACATGTTGTAAACATTGTGGATGAAACAATTCTTGGTGGTACATTATGAACGCATATGGTTTCATAGTCTACTTCAAAAATGATGTCTTCAGAACTGAAAAGTAGAGGTAATGCTCTCCACTATGAATACATCAGAAAAATCGATGTACATGGTAAATCAAGTGGACGTAACTGTCCCGCCAAATTCCGAAAAGATCATCATGGTTAGAACTGAGGTAGAGACTAGGGGCAACCAGTGTTCTATATTCGAATCCCAGGTACCCCAGGTGTTCTCTAGCACACCGGGCATACTAATTGCCAGAAGTTCAGTAAAACCTGACGGAGCCAGAAATGTATATATTAGAGTGGCGAATATCTTAGATCAGGCTGTCACTTTACAAAACTATACCCTCCTAGGTAAAATGACTCCTGTGGCATGGGTAGCCGGAATGACGCAGCGAAGATCTAGTACCACGGACACTTCCGAAATACCAGAGAAACTGCAGGAATAATTGAACAGATCTAACCACCTCTCAAGTGGTAAGATAAAAAACTCAGACGGTTTATACATGAATTTAAAGACACTTTTGGAGTTCAGAGTCAGTGATTGGGAAAAAATTCTCGGGTACAACGTCATATAAATACTGGGGATACAACACCGATACGCCAAACCCCTCAAAGACCTCAATTAGCTACACAAAACGAAATGTCTCGGTTAGTACAGGACATGTTGACAGAAGGAATAATCGAGCCTTCTCCGGTGCTTGGTCTTCTCCGGTAATGCTGGTAGCGAAAAAGGACGGTGGATTATTTTTCTGCGTAGACTGCCGGAAGTTGAACAACGTGACAAAGAAACATTCCTATCCACTACTTTGCGTTGACGATACACACGACACGCTGTCTGAAGGACAGAGGGTCTCCACTTAGACCTTAAGAGTGGATATTGGTGAGTCTTCATCAAAATACAAGAAGAAGACCGCACCGCTTCTCGATTCCAAGTCGCCTATTCCATTTTAACATCATGCCATTTGGACTCTGCAATACACCAACAACATTTGAAAGACTGATGGATCTGGTCCTCCAAGGCCTGACATAGTAAACGTGCCTCGTTTTTTTACACGATGTTATAGTCATCGGGAAGACTTTCAAAGACCGTTTGTAAAACCTTTAGCTATTTTTAACTAGAATTCACGGTGCACAACGGAAACTGAGCCCCAAGAAAGTGTTCATTACTCCAGAAGGAGGTACATTATTTGGGACATCCAGTTTTGGCAGCGGATGTTAGTATGGATTACAATAAAATAGACACCGTAAGTGACTGGCCAGTTCCGAAGAGTAAACACAAATTTCGGAGTTTCCTGGGGTTATGCTAATTTTACAGATGTTTTTTGGAAGACTTCTCTACTAATGATAAACTACTACATGAGCTAATGAGCTACTTGGAAAGTAAACGTAACTTTAAGTGGTCGAATGACTGTGATCAAGAATTCCGGACTTTGAAAATTGCATTATGTTCGCAGCCAATTCTTGCTTTCCCAGCATCCGAAGGGAAGTACATCATTGACACAGACGCAAGCAATATTGGTCTAGGAGCAGGTTTGCCTGAGGTGAAAAACGGTGAATAACGAATAATAGCGTATTTTATAAGGCACAGGGAAATTATTGCGTTACAAGGAAAGAGATACTGGCAAAAAACAAGGTTTGGAGCACTTTTATAAATACATCTATGACAGAGAGTCTTAAGTACGCACAGACCATGCCGCGTTCGCGTAGCTCTTGAGGTTTGAGAATCCGGACAGGCAATTGGCAAGGCGGCTGAAACGTCTCTAACAGTACAACTTCAACGTACAACATAGGCGGGGGTGCCTGCATGGTAATGCAGATAACGTATCTAGAAGAACTTGATTGGAAGACTGTCGTCATTGCTGCAGAAAGGAAGAACAGATAGCAAGCGAATATGTTGAAGCCATTACTGTAGATTCCCTGGGATACGGCTGGACGACACATGATTACCGACAAGAACAGACAATTAATAAAGGTATTGGACCAATCTTGACAGCAATAGAGGAAGGACGCCAACCGGATTAGCAAGATATTTGCCATGGTTCCAAAGTGTTCAAGGGTTACTAGGCACAGTGGGAATCCCTTACGTTAGAGGAACGATGCTAAAAAGATCTGCAGATAGACGAGATGTGGTCATGCAGTTGATAGTTCCACAACGTAAAGTGCCATCTGCATGTAGAAGATGAATGATGGAACATCTGGGATCATATTGGCGTTAACAAAACCCTTGACAAAATACCGAAGCAACTCTTTTAGCTTCACATTCCCCACGACGTAGAGGACTGGTGTCGGACATGTGAAATATGTGCCGCAAGCAAGGGCCCAAAAACCAGGAACATTGGGAAAATGAGACGGTATAACGTTGGGCTGCCTTTTGAGAGATATTGTTGGACCTTTCGCATTTATTAACGATGGAAACCGGTACATCATAGTTATAGACGACTACTGTACTAAGTGGGTAGAAGCTTACACAATTTCGAATCAGGAGGTTACCACTGTCGCAAAGGCGTGAGTTCACATCTTCTGTTGCCGTAATTAAATCCCTATGGAAATCCATAATTATCCAAAGAGGAATTTCGAGTCAGGAATCTATATAAATAAATAAAATTGAAGTGTGTGTTTGTAATGTCAAAATAACAGCTTTTTACTAAATGCATATGAAAGTATATAAGGTACTTATAACAAAAAAATAATTTTATAAATTTTTGTCTGTCTGTCTATCTGTCTGTTTGTTCCGGCTAATCTCCGAAACGGCTGGACCGATTTTGACGGGCTTTCACTGGCAGGTAGCTGATGTTATAAGGAGTAACTTAGGCTACTTTTATTTTGGAAAAAAAAAGAAAAAAACAAAAGAAAAAAGTCGAGCAACACGTGCCCCACGCGCACGCCGCTGCTGTCGTCGGACCGAAAGGCGCCTCTCACCGCTTCCCCCTCCAACTTCCTCCTCCGACTTAATATAACAAAGGTTGCCTGTCGCGCGGGCTCAGAACGCACGAGCGGGCTGTTGTGGATGGTTGTGTCTCAACGCGCGCCTTAAAAAATTGTTTTCTAGCAGTGAGAAAACAATATTAAGTTTTAAGTTATATTATTAAACGTAGCCACAACCTCCCAAATCTTCTCTGTACCGTAATTGTGTGCGATAAATGTAAACTAATTTCTGTACTTCTGATAAATACACCCTTTTAATGTACACTAACAACGTAAATTTTATTTAAGTTACATTGTCGTACATAACCTCCATAAGCTTGCATTAGTTACTTGTGAAGAAAACAGTTGGTGTACACATCGGACACCGAAATGTCGTACACGCGCGGCGACGGAAGTTACATTTTGCCGCTGACTATTCCCTAAGACCCGCGATAATTTCTGTTTGTTTGTTTAAAAATATTTATCTTTACACAACAATTTTTAATTATCTTTACAATTTTTACATTACTTTTAATGCTTTCGACTCTGAGAGAACGTTCCAAGTATGTGATACAGATGGGACAGAAATGTACTAGATGACGGTGTCATGGCGTTTGGCGTTGTCTGTTGTCTTTACTAATTTACGTGGTTAATGAGGTTCAGTTTAAGAGTGCAGTTTAGTTTGGTTTGTATAATGTGAATGTGTTGGTTAATGAAGTTCAGTTTAAGAGTGCAGTTTAGTTTGGTTTGTATAATGTGAATGTGAATGTGTTGCCAGTGCGTATACTATTGACTAAATTATTTATTTTGAGGTTTTTTGAGTACGTGTTTCCATTTACGATAATGTATCAGAATATTGTAACCACGCGGTTTCGATTCGGGTTATGAGGCGTAATTAAAATATTTTTAAATCCTTTATGCTTGCTGATCATTATTATGTATTAATATGATAGCTTTAATTATGTATGTTAAGTAAGCTACAAATAAATAAAAGGCTACTCTCCGAAACGGCTGGACCGATTTTGACGGGCTTTCACTGGCAGATAGCTGACACTGGCAGATAGCTGATGTTATAAGGAGTAACTTAGGCTACTTTTATTTTGGAAAACCATCGTCGGACCGAAAGGCTCCTCTCACCGCTTCCCCCTCCAACTTCCTCCTCCGACCTAATATAACAAAGGTTGCCTGTCACGCGGGCTCAGAACGCGCGAGCGGGCTGTTGCAGATGGTTGTGTCTCAACGCGCGCCTTAAAAAATTGTTTTCTAGCAGTGAGACTTTTAAGTTATAATATAATAATATAATTAGAGATAAATGTTTAACGTCGTTTGGTTTTCTTTCATGAAAATTCGTTCTTATTAAATAGTTAAGTTTTTTATTTACTTGATAAATTACTTATTTATTTAGTTAAGTACATAGGTAGTTGTTTTTAAAATAAATATTTCTAAATTAGGTTTTTAGTTTTCTAAATTAAAAAGTGCACTTAAAATCATTAGTCATGCCTAAAAGAAAATCAAATCTCTCTAAAAACACGAGAAAGGCTAAAAATCAAAGATTGCAACGTGAAAATGAATCTCAACAGGATAGAGAAAGTCGTCTTACAAATTGTAGATTAAGGCAATCCATGTCTAGGTCCATTGAAAGTAGTTCTAAGAGAAACGAACGATTACAGTTAGATAGAACCCGTCATTCATTGTTAAGGAGCCAAGAATCTCAGGAGTCTAGAGAACAGCGTCTAGAAAACGATCGTATTCGACACGCTGTCTCGCGAAGACTAGAATCAGACGATTCTAGAGAGCAGCGATTAAAAGTTGACCGTATTCGACACTATGTGTCGCGAAATCTATAATCAGACGATTCTAGAAAGCAGCGATTAGAAGATGACCGTATTCGACACTCTGTGTCGCGATATCTAGAATCAGATGATTCTACAGAGCAGCGATTGGAAAGTGATCGTCATCACCAAAATCAACGTGAATTTGAAAGTCAAGAACAACATGACATCCGTGTCACAGAACAATGTGATCGATATCGTGAGTCACAAGGACAGAGAATCGAGCGCTTAGCACAGCTCCGTGAAAGAGTGAGTACCATTCGTCAGTCAGAAACGAATTTTGATCGAGAAAGGCGACTGGTCACTGCCAGACAAACGACAAATGCTATGCGGGATATTGAAAGTGAAGAGAACCGGCGACAACGACTGAATAATGACCAAATAAGAAAAACTATTAGACGTAATATTGCATGGCGAGAAAAACATAACAGTGGGTTCAATTATGATGCCCAAATAAATTATTCTGCTGCATCAGAGATAGGCCCTATGAATGTGTGTTGCAACTACTGTAAGCTTTAAGGTGGGAAGATGAGTCAAAAGGAATTTGTTGTTCTTCTGGAAAAGTGCACTTGGACTCTATTCAGCAGCCACCTGAGCCACTTAAGTCTTTGTTATGTGGCGAACATGAACAATCTCAACATTTCCTAAATAATATTAGACGTTATAATTCGGCTTTTCAAATTACTTCTTTTGGGGCAAAAGAAGTTCACGAAGGGAATTATATGCCCACGTTTAAAATAGAGGGGCAGGTGTATCATTTAATTGGTTCCCTTCTTCCTGTAGATAATGCAAGAGAATCATTTTTACAAACATATTTCATGAGCGATTATGTACTACAAAGAGATGCAAGATAACAATGTTTTCCAAATCTAAACCCTTTGTTAGTAGAAAGCTTACAAAGTATGCTTATTGAAATAAACAGTTACATTCGTGATTTAAAAACTGCTCTTCAATCTTTCCCACCAAATTCGAACGAAAATGACTATAAAATAGTTATAAATGCTGACCGAAGACCTTCAGCAGAGCATAGAGGTCGCCATAATGAACCGACAACAAACGAAGTATCTGTGTTACTGGTAAATCAAGATTGGGATAAACGAGACATAGTACTTTGCAGACATGATAATAGATTGCAGAGAATCGCCGAGACTCACAGATCATATGATGCTCTACAGTATCCTCTCATGTTTTTTTATGGGGAAGACGGATATAATTTTGCGGTCTATCAAGTCGAACCCAACACAGGCCAACCAAATTTCCAAAAAAAAGTTTCCGCACTACAATACTATTGTTACCGATTAATGATTAGAAAGAATGAGTACAATCATTTGCATAATTACAAACAATTATTTAATCAATACTTAGTTGACGTATACGCTAAAATCGAAACAGAGAGACTCATTTTTATACGAACTAATCAAAAAAATCTTCGAGTTGAAAATTATATTCACCTCCAAGACCCAATCAATCAAAATGAGAATGTGGAGGACTTGGGTCAGTTAGTTATTCTACCTTCATCGTTTACGGGAGGACCTAGATATATGCACCAACGCACACAGGATGCGTTTTGTTATGTTAGGAAATATGGACGTCCCGATCTTTTTATAATGTTCACAACCAACCCTAAATGGGATGAGATTACAAACGACCTTTTTACAGGGCAGTTGGCTTCTGATCGGCATGATGTTGTATCAAGCGTTTTTAAACAAAAACTAAAAAAAATGATGGATCTCCTGGTGAAAGGAAAAATTTCGGTTCCGTTCGCTGTTTTATGTATAGTGTAGAATGGCAGAAGCGTGGTTTGCCCCATGCCCACATTTTGATATGGTTAGAAATGAAAATAAGAGCTGAGCAAATTAATGATGTTATTCGAGCAGAATTGCCAGACCAAGAAGTTGATCCAGAGCTATTTGATGTTGTAAAAACCCACATGGTACACGGTCCATGTGGCCCTTACAATCCTCAATCGCCGTGTATGAAGAACGGTATTTGTAGTAAAAGATTTCCTAAATCTTTTAGTACAGAAACTGTTACAGGCGAGGATCGTTATCCATTTTACAGACGTCATTCACCTGAAAACGGTGGTATACGAACGACAATCCGATCACGAACTAACTCTATTGATATCGACAATCGCTGGATTGTTCCATTATCACCGGTACTGTCGCACACTTTTAAAGCACATATCAACGTTGAACTTTGTAGCAGTGTGAAATCAATAAAATATATTTGCAAGTATGTCAACAAAGGTTCAGACTTGGCGGTATTTGGTGTGCAAAATGCTAACGATGAAGTGATATCATATCAAAATTGAAGATATATTAGTACTTCTGAAGCAGTCTGGCGCATATTATCATTTCCGATTCACGAACGTTTCCCCGCAGTAACACATTTGGACATCCATTTAGAAAATGGTCAGAGAATTTATTTTGATCCAAACAGTGTCCGTGGAGTGGTAGAAAATCCGAGAAATACGACATTGATGGCGTCTTTCGATCTGTGCCATAACGACGAATTCGCAGCCACTTTATTGTATGAAGAAGTACCAGGTTATTACACATTTAATAAACAAAATGGAACATTTCAACGGCGACGCCGAGGTACTCCTGTGGAGGGTCATCCCGGCATATTTTACGAGCATACTCTTGGTAGAATGTATACAATTCATCCTAATAATCGGGTATGTTATCATCTAAGGATGTTGTTAAATGTTGTCAAGGGACCAACTTCTTTCGAAAGTCTCAAAAGAGTGAATGGTATTTTACATCCTACATATCAAGCAGCATGACTTGCACTTGGTTTACTAGAAGGCGATAATCACTGGTGCGACACATTAACAGATGCCAGTATAAGCAGCAGCGCATCTAAATTGCGAGAGCTATTCGCCATTATATTGGTATTCCGCAATGTTAAGGATACAAGTTTAAGGATCATTTCATGGAAGATTATGTAAGAGAATTCCAACGACATCACCCAGATGCAGACATAAATGCTCATTTAGAAAACTTTACTAATCGTGCTCTGTTTACGTTAAAAGACATTCTTCTTTCCATAGGCGGCAATACTCTCCCTCATTATGGTTTACCATCTCCACAAGCGACCGATGGGATTGTTGATAATTTGAACAGAGAATATATTGAACACATAAATTTTGACCCAGTTGAACTTCAACATACGATAAATCAGAATGAACCAAGATTAAACAAAGAACAAAATCAAGTTTACCGACTCCTTATTGACAGTGTGAATGCTGCTAACGCTGGTGGTGTATATTTTTTAGACGCTCCAGGTGGTACCGGCAAGATATTTTTGATAAATCTTTTACTGGCCAAAATACGTTCAGAAAAAAAGATTGCCATAGCAGTCGCATCTTCAGGAATAGCTGCAACTTTACTTCCTGGGGGAAAAACAGCACATTCCATGTTTAAAATACCAATAGAAGCAGAGCATATGGAAAATCCAGTCTGCAGTGTATCAAAAAATAGTCATAAAGCCAAAGTATTACAAGATCGTGTCTTTGTAGTCTGGGACGAATGCACTATGGCAAACAAAATTTCAATCGAAGCCGTGAACAGAACAATGCAAGACCTAAGAGGTAATACTCAATTATTTGGAGGAGTAACATTTTTATTCGCTGGAGATTGTAGGCAAATATTACCAGTTGTGACTAAAGGTACGCGAGCGGATGAAATTAACGCCTGTTTGAAACGTTCAGTACTTTGGTACTTTGGAGACATTGTAAAAAACTTTATTTAAAAGAAAACATGAGAGCACATTCAGCCGATTCAGAATTTAGCAAAATTCTCCTAGATGTAGGAGAGGGGAAGTGTCCAGAAGTGAATGATACTCATGATATAGAACTACCTTCCGGTTTTTGTCAGGTTGTGGCGGACACTGAAACTTTAATAAATAGTATTTATGATGATGTTCACAATCTCAATATAAAAGAAGATTCGTGGCTGTGTGAAAGATCAATTTTAGCACCAATGAATGACCAGGTTACTGCGCTTAATCAGCGCATTCTAGATAAGCTTCCTGGTGAATCACAAACATACCTTTCCATCAATACAGTTTGCAATCCGGATGAAGCTGTTAATTATCCAACAGAATTTTTAAACAGTATAACTGTGCCTGGTCTACCCTCTCACAAACTAGAACTTAAGATTGGCGTGCCCATCATACTACTCCGTAATTTAAACCCACCGAAACTTTGCAATGGTACTAGATTGCGAGTAGTGTCATTGCAAAAAAACGTTATAGAAGGTCGTATAATATCCGGATGCGGAAAAGGTGAGACAGTGTTTATACCACGAATTCCCATACCGTCGAATTTTCCCTTTCAATTAAAAAGACTGCAATTTCCTATCAACGTCAGCTCTGCTATGACAATCAACAAGTCACAAGGGCAAACCTTGAGCAAAGCTGGCATAGATTTAACTAAGGGTTGCTTTACCCATGGGCAGCTATACGTGGCATGTTCACGTGCGAGGGATGCCACTAGCGTTATTGTTTTATCCCAAGGAAGTCGTACACCTAACATTGTATATAAAGAGATTTTTCAATGAGGTTAATACAAAAAGCCAAAAAATGAACAAATAACAAAGAAATAAATAAAAAAATTAAAAAACGAAAAGACAAAAAAAAGAACAAAAACAAACAAAAATGAAAAAAAATTAAAAAACACGAAACATCGACTCGCAAAGAATAAGAATGAGACTAAACTTAGCATGGGTATTTCTTTACGGGGAATGCATAATTATTAACTTTTCGTTAACTCAGCGAACTTAACAAACATTTTTTATGAAATTCCACGCGGACGAAGTCGCGGGTAACAGCTAGTGTTTAAATAATTATGCCATCAACTCGGATTTCGATATACCAGGACAACGCCTGTCCATCCTCAGTGTGATAGAATGGTTGAGAGTTTCAATTGGACACGTGAGCAGCATCTTTCGAAGGTTGTTGACATAACCAAACAGACTGGGACCAAAGAATACCACTATTTCTCACAGCGTATAGGCCATCAGTACACGACACAACCGGCATGACTCCAGCAAAATTGGTGTTTGGTCGGGAGATTCGTCTTATTGAAGACTTTATGTTCTGGTCACCTGAACTAAACCTCAAGAGCCACAGAAATATTTCTCACAATTAGAAACCTAACTGCGAGAAATTAATCGGTTTGTAAGAGGACGGCTGAAGACAGACAGTGATAAAATGAAAACTCGATATGGCATTTGCAGCAGTTGTGTGTGTTTCCAAGAAGGAGGTCATGTTTGTTTGTACAATCCAAAGCGCCGTCGTGGTCGCTCACCTAAACTTCAGACTAACTGCGAAGGACCTTACACTGTGAATAAGAGAATCAACAGTCCATCGGATTTAACAGGAAGGACAGCGAAAGTTCAAAGCCGTTCACCTAGATCGCCTGGCCAAGTATTACTTCAGAAGCGTTTTGTCAGCTCGGGACGGACAGGCTTAACAAGGGGCAAGTGTTACATAATAGGGAACGTTCTACTAGTATCTCGGCTATCCCAGCAGAGCCCAGCTGCAATGTGTGTGTCCGTACATATTGCTACTACGTTGAGATGAAAGACAATTATTGTAACACTTATCATGTGAAGAGTGTGCATACTTTAAGAAATAAAAATCTTAAGGTTATAAAAAATTTCCTGTTTCGAAAACAGTAAAGATATCTTAATAAGTTTAGCAGTAATGAGAAAAATTTGTGAAATCTATAAAGAAAATAATTAACTGTTTAAACAAATTTTATTGTGAAAGTAAATAGTATTTTGTAGTTTGATTGATAATAATTTCGGTTGCTTTTATTGTACTAATAAACGAAAACTATTTAAAATTTGAATCATACTTGAAAAATTGACTCACAATTTGAGGAGTCGAGCTGAAACAGTAACGTTACAAGAACGTTGAGTGTAATCCATACGTATGTAAATTGTGTGTATTTGTGTGAACTCAGAATACATTTGCAAACATTTTATTAATCTAATTTTCTATTATAAATAATGTATTCATTTATTGGGTTTTCCCTTTTTCTATGTTATATAAAGCAGGAGTGCTTATATTTATTGTTAATTTATTTTCAGATATGTTTCTGCAATGGCTCAAATTATTAGTACATGCAAGTTTATTTGGTGACAGTGATACATTGGCAACATTTCAAACACAAGGTTTTTACCTGGTCGACAATTAAACAATTCATCAGTCCACTGGCCATTTTCTCTGCAGATTATTTCTGTATATGGTGGAGGTCGAATTTGAGTATACGATGGTTTACATTCAACTTTTGCTCTTGTTCCAGGATTTATCCGTTTGTTACAGTCAATATAACCTTCTGCATTAAAACATGTTACTGCTGCACTTAATGATACAAGAGGTGGACACATTTCTGAAAAAGAAAGTGAAAAATTTTGTTAACTTTTAAGAAGGAAAGTAAATTATTCCTTACAGCCTTAATGTATTCTGTTAAATACAACACTAAACATACATATTGTTACATAATACGGAACGTTCTAGAAGTATCTCGGCTATAACAGCAGAGCCCAGCTGTAATGTGTGTGTGCGTACATTATGCTGCTACTTTGAGATGGAAGACAATTACTTGACGCTTATCATGCGTCAAAAATCGTGGCTATTCCTGACCATATTGGTCGGCGCACTGTAGGTGTTATGTAATGCGGAACGTTCTCGTGCGTTCGACAGTGTCGTTCTACAAGATTCTCGACTAGCCCTGCCGGTGAGTGTGTTTCTGCCAACGCCGCGCTAAAGTATCCTCTAGAATTTCCAAGTGTTTGCTAAGGACGCATATTATGAAACACTGCAGACTATAAATAGCCCACACCTGCCGCTTAGTTTTCAGTTTACTTTGGGCGATTACTCGCTGCGTTTCAAGTGTCTATTAGTGAGAAGTGATTATTCTGCGGGCTTATATTAGTTGACATTATTATTGCGTGTGAATAAGTTTAACAAGTATTATTGTACAAGTTGATTAGAAACTGTTCTTTGTGATAATTAAAGCTAGTTATTGGTGACATTGTTGGTGTCTTGTATTTTGTTTTCCACTGTACCGTAAGACGGTCAGTGAGACCGTCGCGTCGTAACAACATATTTACCTGTTTTTATCTGACCTCACACACACTAGATTTGTAGAATATTTATTCTCACAAGAAATCTACATATGGTTAGAACGGTCTCACTGATTATCATATGGTACAGTGGGAACAAAATACAGACACCAAGGATGTCACTAATAACCAGCTTTAATGAATCACAAATAAAAACTTTTAAATCAACAAGATACTCCATACAGAATTCTAGTTATATTTGTCCACACTGAATAACAATGTTTACTATTAGAGTACCATATTAATTATAACGCAATAATCACTTTTCTCTAATCCTCAACAATAACTCTATTGGCATTAAAGAAACCGCCCACAGTAACTGACTGACAAAGCCAGATTAATTTGCGTATTTCAAGTGCCCTCCAGAACAGTCTGGAAGGTACTTTTGCGGCCTTGGCTGAGATGCTACACCTGCTCGGCTAGCGGAGAAATGGGTAGAAAGATGCTCTCGGCTATTCGTGAGTATTATGTAATAATCGTTACAATATAACAAAACTATTATGAGCAAGTACGAATATAAAATCATTACTGTGTTTATCAGTTTGTTATTCTCTTAATTATATTAACTTACAACTTAAAAAAGTCACTGCTTAATTGAAAATATTTAACATATATAAATATTAAGTAAACTGTAAACCCCCGAAGCCTACTGTACTTACCCAGATAACCTAAAAACCCCCAAAAAATATGGGCACCACTCACATTATTAAAGACGTTACGTAAGAACCACTTCATTATCCATATTGTAACAACATAAAACACTTAATCTCCACTATTTCTCTCTTAACGGGAACACCCCCAGGCACGTTTCGACAAAATAGTTAAGCATTAGATAGCTGATATTGTGAGACTTGAAATAATTTAACGCGTAGTAATCTTAACATATAATTATTATTCAACATCATTTGATTTTAGGTATTAAATTATATTGTTACAAGTAGTTACAATAAACTATTTGTTCTATTACATTCCTTGGTTGCACCATGACTATCCACTGTATTACTTTATTAACTCAATTCTAAAAAAAAAATTTGTCAAGAAAATAATCAAATTCTCAAATTGTTAATTAAAATCAAGAAAAATTTAAACTTTCAGATACATAAAAAACAACAATACTCTCGTTAATGTATACAGATAACCACAAGTAGTGCAACTGTCTTATATTTGTGCCGAGTCGGGCAGATTCGGCGAGCATTCAGTAATTAACAACTGGAGGGTGTACCGAACTCTAGTAGAGAGACGGCGCAAAACCCGTATATATACGGCCTGTAGTTATAGGCAGTACGGAATTATAGTTGGTTAATCGCTACTGCGCTCTTGTACCGAAGTAAGAGACTAATTCACTGCATGAAGTTAGAGCTTGATCGGTACTGGCATCTGGCGTCAAGCTCGGTAGGCAGGCAAGCAGGCCAGAAACTGTATCAAATAACTTTGTCTCTCTGTAATGGTGGCTTAGATCGGCAGCTTATTAAGTACTCCGAGAGATGAAGAGAATTGGGTCTAACTTCTTCCAACTATGATAGGCTAACAGATATACACGACTGCGGTAAGTGCCGTTTATACTTTCATATTAATAGAATATAATGTGTCACTAAAGATAAACTTGTTTTATAGGCATAAGTAAGTAAATTTCTGTTCACCTTGATGTCGCCTCATGGCGGTTGTGCAATACACAATTTGAAGGTAAAATTTTTAAAACATTATAAAACTATATTCCATTGACGGGTCCGAGCTTCGGCACTAAAAGGTTAAGTAAATTAAATACAAAAATCTAAGTTTAAAAGGTATCTAACATGGATGCAACCAGATTCAGGTTACGTACCTAGGTTATTGCACAATGCGTAGTTGGTTTGGATGGCATACAAGTTTTACTAGTATTGATAGTAAAACTTTATTAATATCTGGAAACTTACTGAGGCACGTTTTGAAAGTAATATAATCACCAATTCGTATTAATTACTATAGTAAAGACTATGTAATTTGAAATAACCTCTCAACCACGTGGTAACTACATATTCACACTATGTATAAAGTTTATGAAATTGTACAAAGCCATAATTAATTGTCAAATTGCAAACATGGTAACCCGCATTGGGTGAAGTTATTATTATGAAGATTTACTGTTCTAAAGATTGTCAAATAGGGCATGTTGGCCATATAAATTTGTCAAGTTACATTTAAGTAGCTCTAAAGCTATGTTAACTTATATACGTATTTTGGGGGGTGTGCAAACTTCTCGGGGCAGTGTGTTTTTGTACTCTGGCTGATATATATAATGTTATGTAATCAGGGTCCAGCGAACAGTCGAGAACTACAAGAGCCTACAACATGGCCTGAACTAGTTACATCTTAAAGCTCTCCTCTTCACTACCGGAGGAATTGCCAGAAAGCCACACCAACACCTATAATGTAGACCACGAGATTGCCACCTTAACACCCCATGGACAAAATCAGGTGGTACAAAACCAATATATTATGTACACATAGAGTCAGCACTCAATAATACCCAGTGAACCAGTTTTATATATCAACTACAACACTTTCAAGTTTTTAAACATTTAATTGGATCCCCAACTGATGGGACAGTTTAGTGTGTGAACTGGGTGTAAAATTAATTGTAAATTTTATTAAATTTCTTGTAAAATTGTCAGCTTAGAGACTGGCATGTGTCTTAAACAGTTCAACATTCAACGTATAATTTCCTCTTATTTCAGTGTATGTGTTTCTTTACAGTTTTTAAGTCATTCATTTAATTGGTAATTTCTCGAGTTCAATTTAGGGTTCATTATATATATATATTCTAAATTTTAAATTCAGTTTGTTTCTTATTGTATAGAAATTTCTGGGGTAGGTAGGTGCATTTTTACAAGTTTCATCCTGAATGGATGAATGTTCATTCAGTATTGAGCTTGTTGTTGAGACAGGTTAAATTCTGCATCAACTGGCAAAATACATGTCGGTCTCTGGGCCAAAAGTATTTTTCATAGCGTTATAACATTATGCCATATTTCTATTTTCACTACTTAGCAATGTTTCTGTATATATGAATTCTTTAAATTATTTAGGATAACTGGGGGGGGGTTGTTCATTGTTTTAAATATTTTTTATTTCTCACATTAATAGAGCCCAGTGGGGCAGAATTGTATAACAGTATTAGGCACTTAGCCAAAATTTTGAAAGTTATTAGGTCCTGGGGACTACTGAAGGCTTAAGCATTATCTAATGCACGTGATGTGTAATCAACCAAGTAAATTGTAATCCTAACAGGGATATTTATAAAAGAAGTAATAATTTATATATATATATATATATATATCATGGGGGTAATATAAAAAAGGGTGTGGCAAGAGATCCTTATATATTGTATTGT
Source organism: Magicicada septendecula (assembly GCA_034769895.1). NCBI lineage: Eukaryota > Metazoa > Arthropoda > Insecta > Hemiptera > Cicadidae > Magicicada > Magicicada septendecula. Next base: position 208,683 of record JAWRYS010001111.1, read on the forward strand.
ATGGTATTGTATAGTGTATTTGTATTGTGGAACATGTGATGTTTTGTATATTTGTGTGTGCATTTTGGGGGTTATATGTATTGTGCATTTAGGTGTATTTTTGGTGGGGACTTTAGATATAGGGTTTGTCTTTTTATAAAAAAAAGTTGATACATGGAATTATGTATATATCCTTTTCATTTTTTTTATGACAGGTATTCTATCCCAATTAATCTTTGCTGATTATTTCTTTAAGAAAATAATTTATTTTATTTAACTTTAATAACAAGTATATGAATTGTCACCCTTTAAAATTTATTTAATTTGTTTGAGAATTTTTATTATAATTAATATTATCAAGGAATCCATACCATTTATCTCCATTAAGTTCAATGGAGCATTCTAAAGAGAACACATAAATAAATTTTATGTATTATTAATATTTAGTGGAAACTTTATTTCAAGGATAGTAATGGTTTTAAATTTCAATTCATTTCTAAAGAGAGATAGCAAATTATATTATTGGTGTTAATAAATATTTTCAGGTGACCTTGTTGAGAGAGTATACTTTATTTAATTGACAATTTAAGGGAATTATAGATTATGACTGCTGGGTTTATTTATTTTATTATTAATGTGTTAACCAAGTGAGATAGAATAATAAAAGGGATTGATTCAATGTTTAATTTATGAGTTTTCATTGCCAGTCCCGTCTCACTGGATCCAACGCAATTTTGGCTTCTCTAGGCTTTAGCCTAGTTCTAATTAACTTGTGGCCCCTCTTTACAAAAAAAAAAAATTTCAAAAAAAAATTTTCAAAAAAAAAATAATCTTTTTTTTACTGCCTAAGTTAAAGAGGGGTTTCATTTGGTAGCAGAGCGTGGTTAAGATTAGGGTCAACCCGTGGGTCCTGTGGGTGTGACGGGCCTTGCAAACTCAGGAAACATTTGTGGAGTTCTAATGGAACTTAGAAAAATTTTGAAAGGCCCTATATCTAAAGGTGAAAATATTTTTGTTAGGTTTAAGGTTTTGGGATATATATGTATATGTACTTGCCCGCCTTGAATAGTTGATAGTGCCACGTGGTGAGAAATTTTGGAAGGGGACTTTCCTTGGGAAACGGGACTTATCGCAGATCTGTACCTGGGTGGCGATGGTTGGAGTATTACCTTGCCCATATTTGGGGAGGTGTCGTTTTTAATTATGCGGTATGGCCCGATCGGCAGTCGGTTTCTTCCGATATACGGTAGCCGAAGTAACATTGAGAAATTTTTAAATATTTTTCGTTGGTCGGTGTTTTTGTCGTGCTGTGTGTTTGTGTGTGTGTCGCGTTCCATTTGTGTAGAGTCGTAGAGTGAGAGCAGTTCAGGTAGTGGGCTAGGTTCTCGCAACGGTAGGTGGACCCGCAGTCTACTTGAAGGAAGAGTTTAGTACTCGTGTTTTTCTTATTCCTGTCTTATTATTGTCATTATTTTGTAGGGTGTCATGTTTTGTTGATAGTGTATTGTGATTTGTTCAATTCTGGCGGCGCTATGCTTTCAGAAATTGACCCACCCTCTTTCAGGAGTTCTCCAGAAACTTTCGGTGGTCGATGGGTTTGATGAGGATGGGTTGCTGGTCTTCTTGGATCTTGTCCTGCAGTTGGCAGATTGTCCGGGTGTATCCGATGGGGAGGTCTTGTCCCTTATATACCCATATTGCCAGGGTTCGTTGGCAGGGTTGTTCACCAACACTCTGCGTCGGGGTGGCAGTGTCGACGCTTTTCATGGGGAAGTGTTGGATTACTTCATACCACTTCGACGACGTTCCCAGCTTAAGTGGGATTCAATCTATCGTTTACAGGCCAACGGAGAGGCTTTGGGGGACTACGTGCAGGACATACGGAAAGCTGCCCGGGTATTAAGATTAGGGTTGCCAGAGACGGAAGTCATCCAAGTAATTCTGGAAGGACTGAATCCCCAAGAGAAATCGCGTTTGATATTCGCAGACCGTCCCCGTTCTTTTGCGGATCTATGCCGGTTATGTGTTGTTTCTAATACTATCCGAGCAGGGAACGAGTACCGGGGAAGAGGTGCTACGGAGGTCCAATACTCCAGTGGTCTGTCAGGGAGAGCTAAGAAGGACAAACATGGCGGTTGGAGAAAACCCGAATATTCCGGAGGTAATGGAGGCTACAAGGGGGTGGCAAGTGAGAGGACTGTAGCTACGGTTACAGCCGATAAAATAAATAAATATGAAACGAACAGGGAAAGAAGAAGTTATATTAGTATACCAACATCGGCAAGTAGGGAGCCGGTAGCAAGTTATTCCCATTTGGAGAGTAAAGAAACTTTAAAGCTTCCAGAGGAATTACCGGTGCCTAATAGAGTAGTGGAGGAAGAAGGTGAGGCGAAAGAAGAAAAGCGAAGTAACTTCTGTGGATCAATACAAGACAACAAGAACGCGTCTGTTAATATTGAATTACAGGACTCAGAGAGGACGCCATGGTTGAATCCAGGTGCCGCAGAATTTGTTCCGGTATCTCCATTTCTGTTCATGGCGGATCCAGATCCGGTAACATCATCGTCGCCTAGGCCGGGAGATGAGAAGTCACTTGATGGTGGAGCCTTACCATCGTCAGTAGAATTTAATTTAGACATTGCATATGGACCTGGACAGTTGGACTCCAGGTTGGGTAATGTTGAGGAAGTTGTAGTTGCTGAGAGTGTTGAAGAAGAGGAATCGAAGGAAGAGGCAGAAGAGTGGTCTGCACATGCTACACAGGGGAGTAAAAGTGTAAGTGTAGGGAGGCTGCAAGTGTTTCTGAGGTTGCGGATGGACTAGGGGATGTCCAGTCTGCAAGTGTGGTAGAAGGAGATGATGTAGAAGTTGAGGAGAAATTGGGGGGCAGCGTTGTGGAGGTTGTGAGTGAGAATGATGTAGTGTGTGAAGATGTGCAGACGCTTTCTGTAAGTAGTGTTGAGGATTCCGAGGAATGGAAAGAAGTTTCGGGCGGACCAGGTGAGCAACTAGAGGATGAAGATGTGCAGTGTCGTGATGGTGATTTGGATTATGTAGAGGAAGAAAAGGAAGAGGTGGAAGAAAGAGAACCAGGGGAAATTGTAGAAGAGAAGAAGGTAGAAGCAGAGGAGTTAGAGGTTGAGGATAATCCAAATCGGGGTAAGAGTAGTCAGGTAAGTTACCTTGATTCTAATTTAGAAGAAATAAATCGGTACTGCTCAACACGAGATAGTTTCTCAGAGAGTGACATCCAAAAGGAACTAGTTCCTAAAGTTCGTCATAAAAAGGTGAGACAAAGCGGTTAACGGGTAGCGGGTAGATGTTCCCCACAGTCCCAGTGGTGTGCGTCTACTTCAGGGTTGCGCCCCTGCCTCCGCGAGCCTTGGTTTTCTCCACCCATCCTTATTCTCGGAGGGAACCATGTCCTTTACCTAAGTACTAGCTAATGACCTTTCAGTGATCCTTGCCCTTTTCATCTTCCCAATTTTCCTACCCCTCCTCCTTAGAAAAAAAAAAATATCAGAGAGGAGTTAGAAAAGAAGTTAGTTGGAAGAGATGTGACTACGTTGGTGTAGGGAGGTTAGTGTTAAGTTGTCGTTTTCATTTGTCTTTGTTGTAGTTTATTGCTGATTATTGTAGGGTCCTGGTCATGCCGCATTCCCTAGTTGATTTCTGTGCTAGGTTATTTTGATTAAGTGTAGGTTTTTCGACGTTGCCGTGCTGAAGTAAACCCCCCCTTGCTAGTTATGCAGTATTGAAGACCAAGTAAAGGGATTGATGTTCGCGTGCCCTCTATGCGGTTTTCTCGGTCCGGCTAATAGGGCCGTCCGCCCTAGTATAGGGATGTTTTTTTTTTTAAACCAGTTACATATGTCAAGGATTTGTGATGCCTTGTTTTGCAGCATATGGCTGGTTAGTCCAGATGTGGACAGTCGTGTTATGGGCACTCACATATCAAGGTATTAGTTACCTTGTTTTGGTCTTCGGACGCGTACGTGAGTGGCAGCAGGAGGAGTAGGTGGTGGTCACCAGAGAGTGTGACGTGTTGGGGCGGTCCTGTGGGGTTGGCCTGGCGGAGAGGGTCGCGTGGGGATGGTTGCATTGGCGTTGAGATTTTTCAGTCCTGTGAGAGGGGGGGAATAGTTGTTGTCCTGAGTGGGTATTAGTTTGGGTCTCAGTTTGGGGAGGCCTTGGGAGGTCAGAAATCAGACTGCTTTTGATTGCGACGTCTTTCGTCTTTTCTCCTTCTCTCTGTTGTGCTGGATGCTGACTCTGATCAAGTCATCATGCAGTACCCTCACGCTACACTTCTTCTTCTTTCCTCTTACTTCGTTTTCACCCTGAGCCTCTGTTCTCCCAAGAGCGGTTAAATTTCTGAGATTTCCGAGGACTAGCCAAGAGGCTGTGAGTTAGCCTTGGGGCAACTATATTGCTCTTTTGGGGTGAGGGTGTGCCGAGTCGGGCAGATTCGGCGAGCATTCAGTAATTAACAACTGGAGGGTGTGCCGAACTCTAGTAGAGAGACGGCGCAAAACCCGTATATATACGGCCTGTAGTTATAGGCAGTACGGAATTATAGTTGGTTAATCGCTACTGCGCTCTTGTACCGAAGTAAGAGACTAATTCACTGCATGAAGTTAGAGCTTGATCGGTGCTGGCATCTGGCGTCAAGCTCGGTAGGCAGGCAAGCAGGCCAGAAACTGTATCAAATAACTTTGTCTCTCTGTAATGGTGGCTTAGATCGGCAGCTTATTAAGTACTCCGAGAGATGAAGAGAATTGGGTCTAACTTCTTCCAACTATGATAGGCTAACAGATATACACGACTGCGGTAAGTGCCGTTTATACTTTCATATTAATAGAATATAATGTGTCACTAAAGATAAACTTGTTTTATAGGCATAAGTAAGTAAATTTCTGTTCACCTTGATGTCGCCTCATGGCGGTTGTGCAATACACAATTTGAAGGTAAAATTTTTAAAACATTATAAAACTATATTCCATTGACGGGTCCGAGCTTCGGCACTAAAAGGTTAAGTAAATTAAATACAAAAATTTAAGTTTAAAAGGTATCTAACATGGATGTAACCAGATTCAGGTTACGTACCTAGGTTATTGCACAATGCGTAGTTGGTTTGGATGGCATACAAGTTTTACTATTATTGATAGTAAAACTTTATTAATATCTGGAAACTTACTGAGGCACGTTTTGAAAGTAATATAATCACCAATTCGTATTAATTACTATAGTAAAGACTATGTAATTTGAAATAACCTCTCAACCGCGTGGTAACTACATATTCACACTATGTATAAAGTTTATGAAATGGTACAAAGCCATAATTAATTGTCAAATTGCAAACATGGTAACCCGCATTGGTTGAAGTTATTATTATGAAGATTTACTGTTCTAAAGATTGTCAAATAGGGCATGTTGGCCATATAAATTTGTCAAGTTATATTTAAGTAGCTCTAAAGCTATGTTAACTTATATATGTATTTTGGGGGGTGTGCAAACTTCTCGGGGCAGTCTGTTTTTGTACTCTGGCTGATATATATAATGTTGTGTAGTCAGGGTCCACCGAACAGTCGAGAACTACAAGAGCCTACAACATGGCCTGAACTAGTTACATCTTAAAGCTGTCCTCTTCACTACCGGAGGAATTGCCAGAAAGCCACACCAACACCTATAATGTAGACCACGGGATTGCCACTTTAACACCCCATGGACAAAATCAGGTGATACAAAACTAATATATTATGTACACATAGAGTCAGCACTCAATAATACCCAGTGAACCAGTTTTATATATCAACTACAACACTTTCAAGTTTTTAAACATTTAATTGGATCCCCAATTTGATGGAACAGTTTAGTGTGTGAACTGGGTGTAAAATTAATTGTAAATTTTATTAAATTTCTTGTAAAATTGTCAGCTCAGAGACTGGCATGTGTCTTAAACAGTTCAACATTCAACGTATAATTTCCTCTTATTTCAGTGTATGTGTTTCTTTACAGTTTTTAAGTCATTCATTTAATTGGTAATTTCTCGAGTTCAATTTAGGGTTCCTTATATATATATTACAATGTAATATTATAGATGTAGATGTGATTGTATTGTATGTGTTGCTTGCAGATACGCTCCGGTATCCACAATAATGTTGTACAATAAAATATCCAAAATTATAATTATTATTATCAGTCTGATTGTGGTTAGTAAATGTGTGGGTATCGCTGGTTAAATCTTTTAATTTAAAAGTATTTTTCGCACTCCGCTGGTAACCTCCCCACTTACCAAATGTGGATATTGCAGTTCTGTTAGGTGAGAACAGACTTATGACAAAAATGTGGCAAATTGTGGTTATGACTTTTAGGTTATGTAAATAGTTATTAGAGTTAATTATATTAAGCATTAACTTCTTCTTAATCTAAACATACATATGTTATTTATAGTATTTCTGATGCATAACTATCAGTAGGACAGAATATTCTTTCGCGTCAAAATTAAAATATTTATCTTCAATAGTAACAATCAAAAACAACATTAGTCAATTGAGCGACTATTTGCTGTGCTCGTATTTTGTAATAAGTACATTAATCGTGACTCTTCTAATTATGAAAAATAATTAAAACATTTATTCATAAAGTTAAAAATTGCGAAATAATTCTTTTGTCAATTCTGATAAATTTCATCAGCATTATTATACTTCGCTATTATTGATTAGCGTAGTATCTAAACAATCGGTTTTTTCAGAAATTTTTATTTCTGTTTTATTGTTAATTAATGAAAAATATTGTACTCCCTGGTTTATTTTCAACACAACACTCGAAAATACGACCGATATTATAAACTTATCGTATTTAAATCTTATTCACTTCGCACTGTACACACGTTAGTGCTTTGTGTGGTATTTAGGTTAGGTGTATGTTGTTTACTGATGTTTACGTGTCGCGCACAATTCAAAATAAACTTCTTCATATATTTGGTCCGCCGAGTGATACGTCCTGTCTAGTTGATGATTGATAGATGACTGTCACGCTCCGTCGGAACGTCTGCGGCTTGTCTGCCGGTTTTCATTCATTCGATTGGTTTAATTCTTAGAACTCTCCGACCCAAAGTACCTTGACTTAGTAAAATTCTTAATTTATTACCAATTTTGCGTTTGGGTTTGAGATTAGAATGACGTAGAACTGGTGCAAAAAATAATTAACAATTTTTAAATCGTGATAACTTTCTTATTATTTGCTTAATCGTTGAATGGTTAGTGCCAAAAAATCGCGGACATCCTGAGCTTTAAATAAAGTCCAAACTAATGTAACGTTACCAAATATGGTAGTTACATAAAGTAAGCAATTATAACGTCAAGTGACGGGAAAGCATGAAAGTATTTCTTGATAAATAAAACTACGTGAACAAAAGTGTGTATCTACAGATATATTAGTGTAAAGTTCCAATTATGAAGGAGAAAGTATAACATAGCAGCATCGTACTCGAAATGAAGAAAGAAAATGGCCATGAGCCAAAATAAACTGTTAGAAACCAGGCCCAATAGATTCCAACAGTGAGGGGAACCAAAAAAGATAATAGATAATGAAAGTGTAAAACAAAATGACTACAACAAAATCCCAACAGTGAGGGGAACCAACAAAGATAATAGATAATATAAGTGTAAAAGAAGACTACCAATTGATTCCAACAGTGAGGGGAACCAAAAAAGATAATAGATAATGAAAATGTAAAAGAAGACTACCAATAGGATCAACAGTGAGGGGAACAAATGAAGATAGTGACTATAATAAAAATGTAAAAGAAGACAACAGGATTCCAACAGTGAAGGGAACCAATAAAACGACTATGCAAAACAAGGGAAGAGACAACTCAAGAGCAACCACAATGATGGCAGACAAACTAATATATTGACAAATATGAATATTATGAAACAACGACTACTACAATGAAAATATTGAAGAAGACGTTCAAACCTAAAGAAGAAAGGAAGAAGAAGGACAAGGAATCATGAAATGAAGAGAGAAGAAAATGGATAGACCATACAAGAAATCATCATTCATCAAGTGTACTAGAGACAATACTAGTAACTAAAAGAATAGTGATTGTCAACTATGAAGAAACAGTGTTTAACATTTTAAGAAATCACAAAAAGTTATAGTGAGTACTTAATATAAGTGTGTGAAACTGTGACCAGTTAACTAATTTTAACCTAATAAACCCCACAAACAATTCCAGTGATAAGGTTTATAGCGGAAGAAAAGGTGTTACTTTCATAGTGGAAACATCAAGGATTAAATAATCAAAAAATACACAAACAGTTAGTGTGACTAGTTTAATGAAGATTGTGATCCAAATAGATAGTCATAAGACCACCAAACAATGTAAGATTGAACAGTTATATTATTGTTTATAGAACTTGATAAATAAAAACCTTTGTAAATTTCAAAAAAATGTAACTGAATGCCACGGCAAAACAGAATACAATACAAAGAAAGGCCAGAGAAAATAATAACAAACAAAGTAGTTTGTTAAATATCAAACAAATGTGACAGAAATTAGTTACAAACCATGACAAGAAAGGTATTATCATTAGTTCAAGAATATTTGTATTATTGTTTAAGAAGAAGTAGTGTAAACATGCGTATTAATACAATTAAACTGTTGTAATACAATACCATACTGAAGTCATGTTAGTAGTAGCAAAATGCTGCATTAGAATATGTTGTACATTGTTACATAACCCCAAAGGAAAGGCACCTATGAAACAAAAAATCATACATGTTAGTTTAACCAAACAACCATCAACAATTGTGTCAATCAAAGATTCATTCTAAGTAATGATACACCCTAATAAACAGTGTATTCTATTGAAATACACTACAAATAAAGTAGACCAAATATGATAGCAAAAAGCTGTAGGAAATGGAACCGAATATGCCAAAATAGTTAAACAAAATACATTGTTAAAACATGTGCAAAGATTGATGAAAGTATTACCAGTTGTTAGATGAACATCTGGTACTACTATGAGAACAGATTACAAGCATAATGACAATAGTTTTGTGACCAAAATATTGTAAACTACCTGACTATGAATGCATAGCCAGAAGTGAGCAGAGGCAATGTAACCAACTAGTTAAGCAAAATACTTTATTCAAACTTGGACAGAGATTAATGGAAGTGTTACCAGTAGTAAGAAGGACACTTAATACTACTATGAGAACGGACCATAACCATAATGATAGTTATTTTATAGATAAATTATTAAAAACTAAATGACCATGATGGTGGAAGCAGAATGTAAACAAACAATATGTAGCAAGTTGTTTAGGCAAAATGCAACATACAAACTTGTTCAAAAGTAGATAAAAATGTTATCAATGATCAGAAGGATGTCTGATCCTACTTTAAGAATCTATGTCAAATATAATAATAACAATTTTATTATTGATTTATCAAAAAATAACTGACTACCATGTCATGACCTAATGTAAACAAACCCATTACTAGAAATTGAAGGGTTCTCAGATAGCTAAAAGCTAACAAATATATTAAATGAATTAGGTACTATAGTTGTACATTAGTTGCATTTATAACATAATATACCTTATATAGAAAAACCATAAATAAAATGACAATTTTAAGAAAAAAGATAGGAGGGTAGTGAAACAATGCTAATAGTATATGAAACACAGCCCTGTGCATATACTAAAGTACAAATCCGTGTAAATAAACATTTATATTATTGTTAGATTACAATACCGATGGTATTAGATAAGAAAAAATAGTTTTAAGGACAATTGTGAATAATCGAATATGGACGCTAAAGACGCCATGATCAAACATTGTTTGGGTGACAATTATTCCCAAATTTTGTATTAAACAGTTGAGAAATAGACTCAGATCGTTTAATCAAAAGTGTTTTAGTGTTATTAGTTAAGTTTTGGTGTAATAAACTTATTAAATATAAGATGCACCATAAAAATCGATAAAATCGTTGTAGTGAGTTAAATAATGGACGGATTATAATCTTGTTTGGACTTTATTTAAAGCTCAGGATGTCCGCGATTTATTGGCACTTACCATTCAACGATTAAGCAAATAATAAGAAAGATATCACGATTTTAAACTTTATAATTATTTTTTGCACCAGTGCTTACGTCATTCTAATCTCAAACCCAAACGCAAAATTGGTAATAAATTAAAAATTTTAATAAGTCAAGGTACTTTGGATCGGAGAGTTCAAAGAATTAAACCAATCGAATGAATGAAAACCGGCAGAAAAGCCGCAGACGTTCCGACGGAGCGTGACAGTCATCTATCAATCATCAACTAGACAGGACGTATCACTCGGCGGAACAAATATATGAAGAAGTTTATTTTGAATTGTGCGCGACACGTAAACATCAGTAAACAACATACACCTAACCTAAATACCACACAAAGCATTAACGTGTGTACAGTGCGGAGTGAATAAGATTTAAATACGACCAGTGTATAATATCGGTCGTATTTTCGAGTGTTGTGTTGAAAATAAACCAGGGAGTACAATATTTTTCATTAATTATCAATAAAACAGAAATAAAAATTTCTGAAAAAACCGATTGTTTAGATACTACGCTAATCAATAATAGCGAAGTATAATAATGCTGATGAAATTTATCAGAATTGACGAAAGAATTATTTCGCAATTTTTATCTTGATAAATAAACGTTTTAATTATTTTTCATAATTAAAAGAGTCACGATTAATGTACTTATTACAAAATACGAGCACAGCAAATAGTCGCTCAATTGACTAATGTTGTTTTTGATTGTTACTATTGAAGATAAATATTTTAATTTTTACGCGAAAGAATATTCTATTCTACTGATAGTTATGCATCAGAAATATTATAAATTACATATGTATGTTTAGATTAAGAAGAAATTGATGCTTAATATAATTAACTCTAATAACTATTCACATTATGAGATAACCTAAAAGTCATAACCACAATTTGCCACCTTTTTGTCATAAGTCTGTTCTCATATAATCCAAACCAGATGAAAGCTATAACAAGAGTTTTTTTTTATAACTTTTTCTCTTGTAAATAAATAATTCCTACAGTGAATTATTAAAACATAATAATATATTTTAGCAGTGCAAATCAACGCACTTGTTTATTGTCAAAGTAACTACTGTGTACTGGGTACGAATTCCCGCGTACGATAATACCATAATTATCTATTTTATGGTACCAATTTTCAATTTTAACATTTGTTTGTTTGCTTTTTATTAATTGTTTATTAAATATCATTATAAAACGCCACATCTTGTATCTAGCATCATGCTACTTAAAAGAATCACACGAACTTGGTAATTAACTTATGTAAGAGGACATAACCTCTCTAAATAAAAACTGTTGTATAACCTACAGTGATACCAGCCTGAGGCTAAGAAGAGTTTCATTTTAAATTTTTTCATTGTAATTATTCTCAGTAAAATTATTAGTGACTCATTGTTAATTTTTAAAGATTTTATAGCATTCTTATCTGTTAATAAACCTCTATATTTTGTTACCAGTGGAAAAGGAGTTTAATTTCAAACTAAAAATAGTTCATTTTTTCATAGCCAGTTCTATCAAAAGGTGGCGGAAAAAATAAATATTCCTGATAATTCAGAACATTATTTAGTTGTTATATTATTATTATTGTGCATGATAATCACGTTTGATATTCAAACAGAATATCTACTTGTATGTGTAGCATGTGTGTTACAGCTGAGCAGTCACCTAACAGAAAAGCAATATCCACATATGGTAAGTGGGAAGGTTACCAGCGGAGTGCGAAAAACACTTTTAAATTAAAAGATTTAACCAGCGATACCCACACATTTACTAACCACAATCAGACTAATAATAATAATTATAATTTTGGATATTTTATTGTACAACATTATTGTGGATACCGGAGCGTATCTGCAGGTAACACACAATCAAAACACACTTACGTCTACATCTATAATTATACATCATAGATTGGCGTCCAACGTCTGAGCGCGGATTAGGGAAAAAACGGACAATTAAACCAATAATTTAATAACCCCAATCCGTCGAGAGACTGCAAGTACATTGCCAGCGACAAGATGTATACCAGGAGATCAACCTCAAAAAAGAGAGCAGCAGAGGCAGATAGGGAGGTCAGACTGGAAGAGAAGGAGGCAACATCAACGGAAGACGTTGAAGAAATCCTATTAGAAATTGAGGACAAACAACCTGAACCGGCGGAGGAGGTTCAACAACCTGATGAGGAGCCGTAAGTGCTACCTCAAGAAATTCAGCAGGAAGTAAGCCAGCCTAAACAACCAATGATACCAGGAGGAATCGACTTCATGGAGATGTTCAAGATGGTGATGGAGAAGATAGAAGAGAGCCGAAAATCATCCAAGGAGGACAATCAGTCGCTGAAGGAATAAGAAGCTGGATGAAACCAGCCTGTCCAATAAAGAAGACAATCGAATTTTGAAGGAAGAATTGAACAATAAAATGGACGAAACCAGTCGATCCACTAAGGAGGAGTTAAGTAAAAACATAGGATCCCTGAAGGAGGGGTTAAATAACAAAATAAATGAAACCAACAGGAGGATGGAAGACGGGCAGAAGAAAACTGAAGAACTATTAGAGAAGAAGATGGCTGTCATGAAGGAGGATTTATCTGCAGAGTTGGGGATTAAAATCGACCAAACCAACCAGAAAATCGACGAGATCAATAGGAGATTAGACAGAATGAATAAGAGAATAAAGGGAGATGACAAGGAGAGCGTGGAGTCAATAAACACGGTAGTGAAGGATGATTATAAGCAATCAGGAAAGACAATAAAAAGATGTTGTGAAGAGGCGGAAGAGAGTATTAAGAAGAAAAGAAGAGAAGTAATAGTAGACGATCGAATGGAGGTTGAAGAAGTACCTGAAGATAAGAACATAGAACAAGTGAATCCAGAGCTTAAAGATAGTGGAGAAAAGAAGATCCAAATAATTCAATAAAAGGAAGAGGTGAAAATGGAAGAAAGAAGAACCATGCGTCCAAGGAAGGCAAGAATCACAAAAGAATTAATTGAAATGACTAGAGGTGGCCTGATTAATATGGTCAACTTACCAGTCGTCAACCATGAAGAAGGGACTTTCAGGAAGGAGTATCGGAGGAGTTTCATGACAATGGACGAAGGGGAAGATTATGTAACAACGAAAAAGGAGATAACCAACAAAGCATCTCAACCACGGATTTCCAAAAGAAGAGTGAGATATTTTAAGAGAAAGGAAGGCTATCAAGAGAAATGGGACCGGATTATCGAAGGATATGCCAGAGAAATCAGAGAACTGAGGAAGAAGAGGAGCCAATTAATGGAAGCACCCAACCAGAAGACGGATGACGGTCAAACAGATTTGAGGGAGTTACCAAACGTCAATACTTACGACAACCAGGAGAACCATAGACACAAATATGTTGAAGAGAGCGAGAGAAAGAAGACAGAAGAACGGAGGGCAGACACAGCCCTAATAGCATTCAAATGGAAAAAACAGATGATAGCCCGATATATGTCAAGAACGGACAGGAGTATGAATACTGAAGGAGTCCGAAAGACAAGAAGAGAGGAGAGCGATGATTATGGTTAAAATGAATAAAAATACACTGAATTATGGGACCGACTATTATGATAACCAATAATGCTGACACAAGCTTCAATGAAACGATATATCGGCGATTAAAATATAAGATTTAAAGTGAAATATAGCGATGAAAATTATATGTTATGGATATTAAATGAAAGATGAAAATATACTTGTGAATATAACTGTTAACTATATAAAGATAAAAAGTGAAATGTAGCGATGAAGATTATTGTGTATTAAAAAGTGAGTATTGAAAATATAATTATGAAAATAAATGTGGACTAATGAAGAAAGGATGGAATACTGCTATGGAGATTATTATGTGTTTATATTAAATAAGAAGTAACTGTATAACTATGAAATGAACGTTGACTATATTGTAATTTTATAATGTGAAAAAATATGTTCCCAAGGAAGTTATGTAAAGGATCCAGAAAATTGTATTTGCAAATAATAGTACTAGTATTACTACCAACAGGAAGAAGTACTATACGAGAACGACACCCAAGATCTTTGGCATAAAATATATGAAACGTGTATATAAATTCCTAGAGCCAAGTCAACCAGTAATTCACCATCACACCCGTACTACTAACAAAGAGAAGAAGTACTATACGAGATCGACAAATTCCATCTTTGGCACCAATGTATGCATAATACACCAAATTCCAAGAGCCAAGTCAACCAGTAATTCACCATCACACCCGTACTACTAACAAAGAGAAGAAGGACTATACGAGATCGACAAATTCCATCTTTGGCACCAATGTATGCATAATACACCAAATTCCAAGAGCCAAGTCAACCAGTAATTCACCATCACACCCGTACTACTAACAAAGAGAAGAAGTACTATACGAGACTGACATCCTCCATCCCTGGCACAACTATTTCCAAGAGCCAAGTCAACTAGTAAAGTTAACATCATACCCGTACTACCAATGAAAAAAGACAGAGAAAATAAGAAGTTGGAGGAGCAAAACTAAATAAGTATCATTAATGTAGACAAGAAACTACACACAACCACATTGTTTTCTAGTGTCATTTACTAGAAGAAAGCCAATACCACACATACTATATCTCAACTGAAACCATGAAAAAAGAGAAAAAATAAATGTATTCATGAATTATATCTAGATGAGTAAACCCTGAAATGAAGAATATGACGAGATGACGTTTAATGTGATACAAAGAGAAGAGATTAATCGATGATGAAGAAGAATGAAAAGTAATATACTAACGAAAATAATCATGAGAGTTACCAGTGATGAAATGTAAAACAAAATATCCCTGTAATATGTGAAGAATTTAGTTGAGTTGAATCAAGAAAAAGAGAGTATAACAATGTGTAAACCGCAGATGCGTGAGTTAATCCCAAGGATATTTATTATTTGTCGAAAGAACGACCACTATTATTATCATTTTTTTTTTATTTGAGATGAATTGACTGATGAATAATGCCAGCAATCATTTATTATTATTGATGGAGATGATGTGCCTCCATATTTATTGAAGTTAGTATGGCCAGTGGAGTTGAATAGCCAAAGTGAGCCGCTCTGAACTGCCCCAGCTAAGCTTATGTTAGGGAATTAGGGAACTAAATAAACAAAGGACATAATTACATAGAAGAGAAATAATCATGATTCAAATAGAAGAAAGTGAAGGGATATATATAAAAAGCATATGAATCGACATGGAAACGTACAACAATTGATGAATTCTTCAATGAAAAATAAATATACTGATTCAGAATTAATCAATTCTTATAGGAAGGCATATGTAACGTTACCAAATATGGTAGTTACATAAAGTAAGCAACTATAACGTCAAGTGACGGGAAAGCATGAAAGTATTTCTAGATAAATAAAACTATGTGAACAAAAGTGTGTATCTACAGATATATTAGTGTAAAGTTCCAATTATGAAGGAGAAAGTATAACATAGCAGCATCGTACTCGAAATGAAGAAAGAAAATGCCCATGAGCCAAAATAAAATGTTAGAAACCAGGCCCAATAGATTCCAACAGTGAGGGGAACCAAAAAAGATAATAGATAATGAAAGTGTAAAACAAAATGACTACAACAAAATCCCAACAGTGAGGGGAAACAACAAAGATAATAGATAATATAAGTGTAAAAGAAGACTACCAATAGATTCCAACAGTGAGGGGAACCAAAAAAGATAATAGATAACAAAAGTGTAAAAAAAGACTACCAATATATTTAACAGTGAGGGGAACAAATGAAGATAGTGACTATAATAAAAATGTAAAAGAAGACAACAGGATTCCAACAGTGAAGGGAACCAATAAAACGACTATGCAAAACAAGGGAAGAGACAACTCAAGAGCAACCACAATGATGGCAGACAAACTAATATATTGACAAATATGAATATTATGAAACAACGATTACTACAATGAAAATATTGAAGAAGACGATCAAACCTAAAGAAGAAAGGAAGAAGAAGGACAAGGAAACATGACATGAAGTGAGAAGAAAATGGATAGACCATACAAGAAATCATCATTCATCAAGTGTACTAGAGACAATACTAGTAACTAAAAGAATAGTGATTGTAAACTATGAAGAAACAGTGTTTAACATTTTAAGAAATCACAAACAGTTATAGTGAGTACTTAATATAAGTGTGAGAACCTGTGACCCGTTAACTAATTTTTAACTTAATAAACCCCACAAACAATTCCAGTGATAAGGTTTATAGCGGAAGAAAAGTTGTTACTTTCATAGTGGAAACATCAAGGAATAAATAGTCAAAAAATACACAAACACTTAGTGTGACTAGTTTAATGAAGATTGTGATCCAAATAGATAGTCATAAGACCACCAAACAATGTAAGATAGAACAGTTATATTATTTTTTATAGAACTTGATAAATAAAAACCTTTGTAAATTTCAAAAGAAATGTAACTGAATGCCACTGCAAATCAGAATACAATACAAAGAAAGGCCAGAGAAAATAATAACAAACAAAGTTGTTTGTTAAATATCAAACAAATGTGACAGAAATTAGTTACAAACCATGACAAGTAATGTATTATCATAATTCAAGAATATTTGTATTATTGTTTAAGAAGAAGTAGTGTAAACATGTGTATTAAAACAATTAAACTGTTGTAATAGAATACCATACTGAAGTCATGTTAGTAGTAGCAAAATGCTGCATTAGAATATGTTGTACATTGTTACATAACCCCATAGGAAAGGCACCTATGAAACAAAAAATCATACATGTTAGTTTAACCAAACAACCATCAACAATTGTGTCAATCAAAGATTCATTCTAAGTAATGATACACCCTAATAAACAGTGTATTGTATTGAAATACACTACAAATAAAGTAGACCAAATATGACAGCACAAAGCTATAGG
Source organism: Magicicada septendecula (assembly GCA_034769895.1). Lineage (NCBI taxonomy): Eukaryota > Metazoa > Arthropoda > Insecta > Hemiptera > Cicadidae > Magicicada > Magicicada septendecula. The sequence continues at coordinate 225,718 of JAWRYS010001111.1, forward strand.
AAATGGAACCTAATATGCAAAAATAGTTAAACAAAATACATTGTTAAAACATGTGCAAAGATTGATGAAGGTATTACCAGTAGTTTGATGAACATCTGGTACTACTATGAGAACAGATTACAAGCATGGTGACAATAGTTTTGTGACCAAAATATTGTAAACTACCTGACTATAAATGCATAGCCAGAAGTGAGCAGAGGCAATGTAACCAACTAGTTAAGCAAAATACTTTATTAAAACTTGGACAGAGATTAATGGTAGTGTTACCAGTAGTAAGAAGGACACTTAATACTACTATGAGAACGGACCATAACCATAAGGATAGTCATTTTATAGATAAATTATTAAAAACTATATGACCATGATGGTGGAATCAGAATGTAAACAAACAATATGTAGCAAGTTGTTTAGGCAAAATGCAACATACAAACTTGTTCAAAAGTAGATAAAAATGTTATCAATGATCAGAAGGATGTCTGATCCTACTTTAAGAATCTATGTCAAATATAATAATAACAATTTTATTATTGATTTATCAAAAAATAACTGACTACCATGTCATGACCTAATGTAAACAAACCCATTACTAGAAATTGAAGGGTTCTCAGATAGCTAAAAGCTAACAAATATATTAAATGAATTAGGTACTATAGTTGTACATTAGTTGCATTTATAACATAATATACCTTATATAGAAAAACCATAAATAAAATGACAATTTTAAGAAAAAAGATAGGAGGGTAGTGAAACAATGCTAATAGTATATGAAACACAGCCCTGTGCATATACTAAAGTACAAATCCGTGTAAATAAACATTTATGTTATTGTTAGATTACAATACCGATGGTATTAGATAAGAAAAAATAGTTTTAAGGACAATTGTGAATAATCGAATATGGACGCTAAAGACGCCATGATCAAACATTGTTTGGGTGACAATTATTCCCAAATTTTGTATTAAACAGTTGAGAAATAGACTCAGATCGTTTAATCAAAAGTGTTTTAGTGTAATTAGTTAAGTTTTGGTGTAATAAACTTATTAAATATAAGATGCACCATAAAAATCGATAAAATCGTTGTAGTGAGTTAAATAATGGACGGATTATAATCTTGTTTGGACTTTATTTAAAGCTCAGGATGTCCGCGATTTATTGGCACTTACCATTCAACGATTAAGCAAATAATAAGAAAGATATCACGATTTTAACCTTTATAATTATTTTTTGCACCAGTGCTTACGTCATTCTAATCTCAAACCCAAACGCAAAATTGGTAATAAATTAAAAATTTTAATAAGTCAAGGTACTTTGGATCGGAGAGTTCAAAGAATTAAACCAATCGAATGAATGAAAACCGGCAGAAAAGCCGCAGACGTTCCGACGGAGCGTGACAGTCATCTATCAATCATCAACTAGACAGGACGTATCACTCGGCGGAACAAATATATGAAGAAGTGTATTTTGAATTGTGCGCGACACGTAAACATCAGTAAACAACATACACCTAACCTAAATACCACACAAAGCATTAACGTGTGTACAGTGCGGAGTGAATAAGATTTAAATACGACCAGTGTATAATATCGGTCGTATTTTCGAGTGTTGTGTTGAAAATAAACCAGGGAGTACAATATTTTTCATTAATTATCAATAAAACAGAAATAAAAATTTCTGAAAAAACCGATTGTTTAGATACTACGCTAATCAATAATAGCGAAGTATAATAATGCTGATGAAATTTATCAGAATTGACGAAAGAATTATTTCGCAATTTTTATCTTGATAAATAAACGTTTTAATTATTTTTCATAATTAAAAGAGTCACGATTAATGTACTTATTACAAAATACGAGCACAGCAAATAGTCGCTCAATTGACTAATGTTGTTTTTGATTGTTACTATTGAAGATAAATATTTTAATTTTTACGCGAAAGAATATTCTATTCTACTGATAGTTATGCATCAGAAATATTATAAATTACATATGTATGTTTAGATTAAGAAGAAATTGATGCTTAATATAATTAACTCTAATAACTATTCACATTATGAGATAACCTAAAAGTCATAACCACAATTTGCCACCTTTTTGTCATAAGTCTGTTCTCATATAATCCAAACCAGATGAAAGCTATAACAAGAGTTTTTTTTTATAACTTTTTCTCTTGTAAATAAATAATTCCTACAGTGAATTATTAAAACATAATAATATATTTTAGCAGTGCAAATCAACGCACTTGTTTATTGTCAAAGTAACTACTGTGTACTGGGTACGAATTCCCGCGTACGATAATACCATAATTATCTATTTTATGGTACCAATTTTCAATTTTAACATTTGTTTGTTTGCTTTTTATTAATTGTTTATTAAATATCATTATAAAACGCCACATCTTGTATCTAGCATCATGCTACTTAAAAGAATCACACGAACTTGGTAATTAACTTATGTAAGAGGACATAACCTCTCTAAATAAAAACTGTTGTATAACCTACAGTGATACCAGCCTGAGGCTAAGAAGAGTTTCATTTTAAATTTGTTCATTGTAATTATTCTCAGTAAAATTATTAGTGACTCATTGTTAATTTTTAAAGATTTTATAGCATTCTTATCTGTTAATAAACCTCTATATTTTGTTACCAGTGGAAAAGGAGTTTAATTTCAAACTATAAAAAATAGTTCATTTTTTCATAGCCAGTTCTATCAAAAGGTGGCGGAAAAAATAAATATTCCTGATAATTCAGAACATTATTTAGTTGTTATATTATTATTATTGTGCATGATAATCACGTTTGATATTCAAACAGAATATCTACTTGTATGTGTAGCATGTGTGTTACAGCTGAGCAGTCACCTAACAGAAAAGCAATATCCACATATGGTAAGTGGGAAGGTTACCAGCGGAGTGCGAAAAACACTTTTAAATTAAAAGATTTAACCAGCGATACCCACACATTTACTAACCACAATCAGACTAATAATAATAATTATACTTTTGGATATTTTAGTGTACAACATTATTGTGGATACCGGAGCGTATCTGCAGGTAACACACAATCAAAACACACTTACGTCTACATCTATAATTATACATCATAGATTGGCGTCCAACGTCTGAGCGCGGATTAGGGAAAAAACGGACAATTAAACCAATAATTTAATAACCCCAATCCGTCGAGAGACTGCAAGTACATTGCCAGCGACAAGATGTATACCAGGAGATCAACCTCAAAAAAGAGAGCAGCAGAGGCAGATAGGGAGGTCAGACTGGAAGAGAAGGAGGCAACATCAACGGAAGACGTTGAAGAAATCCTATTAGAAATTGAGGACAAACAACCTGAACCGGCGGAGGAGGTTCAACAACCTGATGAGGAGCCGTAAGTGCTACCTCAAGAAATTCAGCAGGAAGTAAGCCAGCCTAAACAACCAATGATACCAGGAGGAATCGACTTCATGGAGATGTTCAAGATGGTGATGGAGAAGATAGAAGAGAGCCGAAAATCATCCAAGGAGGACAATCAGTCGCTGAAGGAATAAGAAGCTGGATGAAACCAGCCTGTCCAATAAAGAAGACAATCGAATTTTGAAGGAAGAATTGAACAATAAAATGGACGAAACCAGTCGATCCACTAAGGAGGAGTTAAGTAAAAACATAGGATCCCTGAAGGAGGGGTTAAATAACAAAATAAATGAAACCAACAGGAGGATGGAAGACGGGCAGAAGAAAACTGAAGAACTATTAGAGAAGAAGATGGCTATCATGAAGGAGGATTTATCTGCAGAGTTGGGGATTAAAATCGACCTAACCAACCAGAAAATCGACGAGATCAATAGGAGATTAGACAGAATGAATAAGAGAATAAAGGGAGATGACAAGGAGAGCGTGGAGTCAATAAACACGGTAGTGAAGGATGATTATAAGCAATCAGGAAAGACAATAAAAAGATGTTGTGAAGAGGCGGAAGAGAGTATTAAGAAGAAAAGAAGAGAAGTAATAGTAGACGATCGAATGGAGGTTGAAGAAGTACCTGAAGATAAGAACATAGAACAAGTGAATCCAGAGCTTAAAGATAGTGGAGAAAAGAAGATCCAAATAATTCAATAAAAGGAAGAGGTGAAAATGGAAGAAAGAAGAACCATGCGTCCAAGGAAGGCAAGAATCACAAAAGAATTAATTGAAATGACTAGAGGTGGCCTGATTAATATGGTCAACTTACCAGTCGTCAACCATGAAGAAGGGACTTTCAGGAAGGAGTATCGGAGGAGTTTCATGACAATGGACGAAGGGGAAGATTATGTAACAACGAAAAAGGAGATAACCAACAAAGCATCTCAACCACGGATTTCCAAAAGAAGAGTGAGATATTTTAAGAAAAAGGAAGGCTATCAAGAGAAATGGGACCGGATTATCGAAGGATATGCCAGAGAAATCAGAGAACTGAGGAAGAAGAGGAGCCAATTAATGGAAGCACCCAACCAGAAGACGGATGACGGTCAAACAGATTTGAGGGAGTTACCAAACGTCAATACTTACGACAACCAGGAGAACCATAGACACAAATATGTTGAAGAGAGCGAGAGAAAGAAGACAGAAGAACGGAGGGCAGACACAGCCCTAATAGCATTCAAATGGAAAAAACAGATGATAGCCCGATATATGTCAAGAACGGACAGGAGTATGAATACTGAAGGAGTCCGAAAGACAAGAAGAGAGGAGAGCGATGATTATGGTTAAAATGAATAAAAATACACTGAATTATGGGACCGACTATTATGATAACCAATAATGCTGACACAAGCTTCAATGAAACGATATATCGGCGATTAAAATATAAGATTTAAAGTGAAATATAGCGATGAAAATTATATGTTATGGATATTAAATGAAAGATGAAAATATACTTGTGAATATAACTGTTAACTATATAAAGATAAAAAGTGAAATGTAGCGATGAAGATTATTGTGTATTAAAAAGTGAGTATTGAAAATATAATTATGAAAATAAATGTGGACTAATGAAGAAAGGATGGAATATTGCTATGGAGATTATTATGTGTTTATATTAAATAAGAAGTAACTGTATAACTATGAAATGAACGTTGACTATATTGTAATTTTATAATGTGAAAAAATATGTTCCCAAGGAAGTTATGTAAAGGATCCAGAAAATTGTATTTGCAAATAATAGTACTAGTATTACTACCAACAGGAAGAAGTACTATACGAGAACGACACCCAAGATCTTTGGCATAAAATATATGAAACGTGTATATAAATTCCTAGAGCCAAGTCAACAAGTAATTCACCATCACACCCGTACTACTAACAAAGAGAAGAAGTACTATACGAGATCGACAAATTCCATCTTTGGCACCAATGTATGCATAATACACCAAATTCCAAGAGCCAAGTCAACCAGTAATTCACCATCACACCCGTACTACTAACAAAGAGAAGAAGGACTATACGAGATCGACAAATTCCATCTTTGGCACCAATGTATGCATAATACACCAAATTCCAAGAGCCAAGTCAACCAGTAATTCACCATCACACCCGTACTACTAACAAAGAGAAGAAGTACTATACGAGACTGACATCCTCCATCCCTGGCACAACTATTTCCAAGAGCCAAGTCAACTAGTAAAGTTAACATCATACCCGTACTACCAATGAAAAAAGACAGAGAAAATAAGAAGTTGGAGGAGCAAAACTAAATAAGTATCATTAATGTAGACAAGAAACTACACACAACCACATTGTTTTCTAGTGTCATTTACTAGAATAAAGCCAATACCACATATACTATATCTCAACTGAAACCATGAAAAAAGAGAAAAAATAAATGTATTCATGAATTATATCTAGATGAGTAAACCCTGAAATGAAGAATATGACGAGATGACGTTTAATGTGATACAAAGAGAAGAGATTAATCGATGATGAAGAAGAATGAAAAGTAATATACTAACAAAAATAATCATGAGAGTATACCAGTGATGAAATGTAAAACAAAATATCCCTGTAATATGTGAAGAATTTAGTTGAGTTGAATCAAGAAAAAGAGAGTATAACAATGTGTAAACCGCAGATGCGTGAGTTAATCCCAAGGATATTTATTATTTGTCGGAAGAACGACCACTCTTATTATTTTTCTTTATTATTTGAGATGAATTGACTGATGAATAATGCCAGCAATTATTTATTGTTATTGATGGAGATGATGTTCCTCCATATTTTTGAAGTTAGTATGGCCAGTGGAGTTGAATAGCCAAAGTGAGCCGCTCTGAACTGCCCCAGCTAAGCTTATGTTAGGGAATTAGGAAAATAAATAAACAAGGGAGATAATTACATAGAAGAGAAATAATCATGATTCAAATAGAAGAAAGTGAAGGGATATATATAAAAAGCATATGAATCGACATGGAAACGTACAACAATTGATGAATTCTTCAATGAAAAATAAATATACTGATTCAGAATTAATCAATTCTTATAGGAAGGCATATGTAACGTTACCAAATATGGTAGTTACATAAAGTAAGCAATTATAACGTCAAGTGACGGGAAACCATGAAAGTATTTCTAGATAAATAAACCTATGTGAACAAAAGTGTGCATCTACAGATATATTAGTGTAAATTTCCAATTATGAAGGAGAAAGTATAACATAGCAGCATCGTACTCGAAATGAAGAAAAAAAGTGGCCATGAGCCAAAATAAAATGTTAGAAACCAGGCCCAATAGATTCCAACAGTGAGGGGAACCGAAAAAGATAATAGATAATGAAAGTGTAAAACAAAATGACTGCAACAAAATCCCAACAGTGAGGGGAAACAACAAAGATAATAGATAATATAAGTGTAAAAGAAGACTAACAATAGATTCCAACAGAGAGGGGAACCAAAAAAGATAATAGATAATGAAAGTGTAAAAGAAGACTACCAATAGATTCAACAGAGAGGGGAACAAATGAAGATAGTGACTATAATAAAAATGTAAAAGAAGACAACAGGATTCCAACAGTGAAGGGAACCAATAAAACGACTATGCAAAACAAGGGAAGAGACAACTCAAGAGCAACCACAATGATGGCAGACAAACTAATATATTGACAAATATGAATATTATGAAACAACGATTACTACAATGAAAATATTGAAGAAGACGTTCAAACCTAAAGAAGAAAGGAAGAAGAAGGACAAGGAAAACATGACATGAGGAGAGAAGAAAATGGATAGACCATACAAGAAATCATCATTCATCAAGTGTACTAGAGACAATACTAGTAACTAAAAGAATAGTGATTGTCAACTATGAAGAAACAGTGTTTAACATTTTAAGAAATCACAAAGAGTTATAGTGAGTACTTAATATAAGTGTGAGAACCTGTGACCAGTTAATTAATTTTAACCTAATAAACCCCACAAACAATTCCAGTGATAAGGTTTATAGCGGAAGAAAAGGTGTTACTTTCATAGTGGAAACATCAAGGATTAAATAGTCAAAAAATACACAAACAGTTAGTGTGACTAGTTTAATGAAGATTGTGATCCAAATAGATAGTCATAAGACCACCAAACAATGTAAGATAGAACAGTTATATTATTTTTTATAGAACTTGATAAATAAAAACCTTTGTAAATTTCAAAAGAAATGTAACTGAATGCCACTGCAAATCAGAATACAATACAAAGAAAGGCCAGAGAAAATAATAACAAACAAAGTTGTTTGTTAAATATCAAACAAATTTGACAGAAATTAGTTACAAACCATGACAAGTAATGTATTATCATAATTCAAGAATATTTGTATTATTGTTTAAGAAGAAGTAGTGTAAACATGTGTATTAAAACAATTAAACTGTTGTAATAGAATACCATACTGAAGTCATGTTAGTAGTAGCAAAATGCTGCATTAGAATATGTTGTACATTGTTACATAACCCCATAGGAAAGGCACCTATGAAACAAAAAATCATACATGTTAGTTTAACCAAACAACCATCAACAATTGTGTCAATCAAAGATTCATTCTAAGTAATGATACACCCTAATAAACAGTGTATTGTATTGAAATACACTACAAATAAAGTAGACCAAATATGACAGCACAAAGCTATAGGAAATGGAACCTAATATGCAAAAATAGTTAAACAAAATACATTGTTAAAACATGTGCAAAGATTGATGAAGGTATTACCAGTAGTTGGATGAACATCTGGTACTACTATGAGAACAGATTACAAGCATAGTGACAATAGTTTTGTGACCAAAATATTGTAAACTACCTGACTATAAATGCATAGCCAGAAGTGAGCAGAGGCAATGTAACCAAATATTTAAGCAAAATACTTTATTAAAACTTGGACAGAGATTAATGGAAGTGTTACCAGTAGTAAGAAGGACACTTAATACTACTATGAGAACGGACCATAACCATAAGGATACTCATTTTATAGATAAATTATTAAAAACTATATGACCATGATGGTGGAATCAGAATGTAAACAAACAATATGTGGCAAGTTGTTTAGGCAAAATGCAACATACAAACTTGTTCAAAAGTAGATAAAAATGTTATCAATGATCAGAAGGATGTCTGATCCTACTTTAAGAATCTATGTCAAATATAATAATAACAATTTTATTATTGATTTATCAAAAAATAACTGACTACCATGTCATGACCTAATGTAAACAAACCCATTACTAGAAATTGAAGGGTTCTCAGATAGCTAAAAGCTAACAAATATATTAAATGAATTAGGTACTATAGTTGTACATTAGTTGCATTTATAACATAATATACCTTATATAGAAAAACCATAAATAAAATGACAATTTTAAGAAAAAAGATAGGAGGGTAGTGAAACAATGCTAATAGAATATGAAACACAGCCCTGTGCATATACTAAAGTACAAATCCGTGTAAATAAACATTTATATTATTGCTAGATTACAATACCGATGGTATTAGATAAGAAAAAATAGTTTTAAGGACAATTGTGAATAATCGAATATGGACGCTAAAGACGCCATGATCAAACATTGTTTGGGTGACAATTATTCCCAAATTTTGTATTAAACAGTTGAGAAATAGACTCAGATCGTTTAATCAAAAGTGTTTTAGTGTAATTAGTTAAGTTTTGGTGTAATAAAGTTATTAAATATAAGATGCACCATAAAAATCGATAAAATCGTTGTAGTGATTTAAATAATGGACGGATTACAATCTTGTTTGGACTTTATTTAAAGCTCAGGATATCCGCGATTTATTGGCACTAACCATTCAACGATTAAGCAAATAATAAGAAAGTTATTACGATTTTAAATTTTTTAATTATTTTTTGCACCAGTGCTTACGTCATTCTAATCTCAAACCCAAACGCAAAATTGGTAATAAATTAAAAATTTTACTAAGTCAAGGTACTTTGTATCGGAGAGTTCAAAGAATTCAACCAATCGAATGAATGAAAACCGGCAGACAAGCCGCAGACGTTCCGACGGAGCGTGACAGTCATCTATCAATCATCAACTAGACAGGACGTATCACTCGGCGGACCAAACATATGAAGAAGTTTATTTTGAATTGTGCGCGACACGTAAACATCAGTAAACAACATACACCTAACCTAAATACCACACAAAGCATTAACGTGTGTACAGTGCGGAGTGAATAAGATTTAAATACGACCAGTGTATAATATCGGTCGTATTTTCGAGTGTTGTGTTGAAAATAAACCAGGGTGTACAATATTTTTCATTAATTAACAATAAAACAGAAATAAAAATTTCTGAAAAAACCGATTGTTTAGATACTACGCTAATCAATAATAGCGAAGTATAATAATGCTGATGAAATTTATCAGAATTGACGAAAGAATTATTTCGCAATTTTTAACTTGATAAATAAATGTTTTAATTATTTTTCATAATTAAAAGAGTCACGATTAATGTACTTATTACAAAATACGAGCACAGCAAATAGTCGCTCAATTGACTAATTTTGTTTTTGATTGTTACTATTGAAGATAAATATTTTAATTTTTACGCCAAAAGAATATTCTATTCTACTGATAGTTATGCATCAGAAATATTATAAACAACATATGTATGTTTAGATTAGGAAGAAATTAATGCTTAATATAATTAACTCTAATAACTATTCACATTATGAGATAACCTAAATGTCATAACCACAATTTGCCACCTTTTTGTCATAAGTCGGTTCTCATATAATCCAAACCAGATGAAAGCTATAACAAGAGTTTTTTTTTATAACTTTTTCTCTTGTAAATAAATAATTCCTACAGTGAATTATTAAAATATAATAATATATTTTAGCAGTGCAAATCAACGCACTTGTTTATTGTCAAAGTAACTACTGTGTACTGGGTACGAATTCCCGCGTACGATAATACCATAATTATCTATTTTATGGTACCAATTTTCAATTTTAACATTTGTTTGTTTGCTTTTTATTAATTGTTTATTAAATATCATTATAAAACGCCACATCTTGTATCTAGCATCATGCTACTTAAAAGAATCACACGAACTTGGTAATTAACTTATGTAAGAGGACATAACCTCTCTAAATAAAAACTGTTGTATAACCTACAGTGATACCAGCCTGAGGCTAAGAAGAGTTTCATTTTAAATTTGTTCATTGTAATTATTCTCAGTAAAATTATTAGTGACTCATTGTTAATTTTTAAAGATTTTATAGCATTCTTAACTGTTAATAAACCTCTATATTTTGTTACCAGTGGAAAAGGAGTTTAATTTCAAACTAAAAATAGTTCATTTTTTCATAGCCAGTTCTATCAAAAGGTGGCGGAAAAATTAATATTCCTGATAATTCAGAACATTATTTAGTTGTTATATTATTATTATTGTGCATGATAATCACGTTTGATATTCAAACAGAATATCTACTTGTATGTGTAGCGTGTGTGTTACAGCTGAGCAGTCACCTAACAGAACAGCAATATCCACATATGGTAAGTGGGAAGGTTACCAGCGGAGTGCGAAAAACACTTTTAAATTAAAAGATTTAACCAGCGATACCCACACATTTACTAACAACAATCAGACTGATAATAATAATTATAATTTTGGATATTTTAGTGTACAACATTATTGTGGATACCGGAGCGTATCTGCAGGTAACACACAATCAAAACACACTTACATCTACATCTATAATTATACATCATAGGTTGGCGCCCAACGTCTGAGCGCGGATTAGGGAAAAAACGGACAATTAAACCAATAATTTAATAACCCCAATCCGTCGAGAGACTGCAAGTACATTGCCAGGGACAAGATGTATACCAGGAGATCAACCTCAAAAAAGAGAGCAGCAGAGGCAGAGAGGGAGGTCAGACTGGAAGAGAAGGAGGCAACATCAACGGAAGACGTTGAAGAAATCCTATTAGAAATTGAGGACAAACAACCTGAACCGGCGGAGGAGGTTCAACAACCTGATGAGGAGCCGGAAGTTCTACCTCAAGAAATTCAACAGGAAGTACGCCAGCCTAAACAACCAATGATACCAGGAGGAATCGACTTCATGGAGATGTTCAAGATGGTGATGGAGAAGATAGAAGAGAGCCGAAAATCATCCAAGGAGGACAATCAGTCGCTGAAGGAATAAGAAGCTGGATGAAACCAGCCTGTCCAATAAAGAAGACAATCGAATTTTGAAGGAAGAATTGAACAATAAAATGGACGAAACCAGTCGATCCACTAAGGAGGAGTTGAGTAGAAACATAGGATCCCTGAAGGAGGGGTTAAATAACAAAATAAATGAAACCAACAGGAGGATGGAAGACGGGCAGAAGAAAACTGAAGAACTATTAGAGAAGAAGATGGCTATCATGAAGGAGGATTTATCTGCAGAGTTGGGGATTAAAATCGACCATACCAACCAGAAAAACGACGAGATCAATAGGAGGTTAGACAGAATGAATAAGAGAATAAAGGGAGATGACAAGGAGAGCGTGGATTCAATAAACACGGTGGTGAAGGATGATTATAAGCAATCAGGAAAGACAATAAAAAGATGTTGTGAAGAGGCGGAAGAGAGTATTAAGAAGAAAAGAAGAGAATTAATAGTCGACGATCGAATGGAGGTTGAAGAAGTACCTGAAGATAAGAACATAGAACAAGTGAATCCAGAGCTTAAAGATAGTGGAGAAAAGAAGATCCAAATAATTCAAAAAAAGGAAGAGGTGAAAATGGAAAAAAGAAGAACCATGCGTCCAAGGAAGGCAAGAATCACAAAAGAATTAATTGAAATGACTAGAGGTGGCCTGATTAATATGGTCAACTTACCAGTCGTCAACCATGAAGAAGGGACTCTCAGGAAGGAGTATCGGAGGAGTTTCATGACAATGGACGAAGGGGAAGATTATGTAACAACGAAGAAGGAGATAACCAACAAAGCATCTCAACCACGGATCTCCAAAAGAAGAGTGAGATATTTTAAGAAAAAGGAAGGCTGTCAAGAGAAATGGGACCGGATTATCGAAGGATATGCCAGAGAAATCAGAGAACTGAGGAAGAAGAGGAGCCAATTAATGGAAGCACCCAACCAGAAGACGGATGACGGTCAAACAGAATTGAGGGAGTTACCAAACGTCAATACTTACGACAACCAGGAGAACCATAGACACAAATATGTTGAAGAGAGCGAGAGAAAGAAGACAGAAGAACGGAGGGCAGACACAGCCCTAATAGCATTCAAATGGAAAAAACAGATGATAGCCCGATATATGTCAAGAACGGACAGGAGTATGAATACTGAAGGAGTCCGAAAGACAAGAAGAGAGGAGAGCGATGATTATGGTTAAAATGAATAAAAATACACTGAATTATGGGACCGACTATTATGATAACCAATAATGCTGACACAAGCTTCAATGAAACGATATATCGGCGATTAAAATATAAGATTTAAAGTGAAATATAGCGATGAAAATTATATGTTATGGATATTAAATGAAAGATGAAAATATACTTGTGAATATAACTGTTAACTATATAAAGATAAAAAGTGAAATGTAGCGATGAAGATTATTGTGTATTAAAAAGTGAGTATTGAAAATATAATTATGAAAATAAATGTGGACTAATGAAGAAAGGATGGAATATTGCTATGGAGATTATTATGTGTTTATATTAAATAAGAAGTAACTGTATAACTATGAAATGAACGTTGACTATATTGTAATTTTATAATGTGAAAAAATATGTTCCCAAGGAAGTTATGTAAAGGATCCAGAAAATTGTATTTGCAAATAATAGTACTAGTATTACTACCAACAGGAAGAAGTACTATACGAGAACGACACCCAAGATCTTTGGCATAAAATATATGAAACGTGTATATAAATTCCTAGAGCCAAGTCAACCAGTAATTCACCATCACACCCGTACTACTAACAAAGAGAAGAAGTACTATACGAGATCGACAAATTCCATCTTTGGCACCAATGTATGCATAATACACCAAATTCCAAGAGCCAAGTCAACCAGTAATTCACCATCACACCCGTACTACTAACAAAGAGAAGAAGGACTATACGAGATCGACAAATTTCATCTTTGGCACCAATGTATGTATAATACACCAAATTCCAAGAGCCAAGTCAACCAGTAATTCACCATCACACCCGTACTACTAACAAAGAGAAGAAGTACTATACGAGACTAACATCCTCCATCCCTGGCACAACTATTTCCAAGAGCCAAGTCAACTAGTAAAGTTAACATCATACCCGTACTACCAATGAAAAAAGACAGAGAAAATAAGAAGTTGGAGGAGCAAAACTAAATAAGTATCATTAATGTAGACAAGAAACTACACACAACCACATTGTTTTCTAGTGTCATTTACTAGAAGAAAGCCAATACCACACATACTATATCTCAACTGAAACCATGAAAAAAGAGAAAAAATAAATGTATTCATGAATTATATCTAGATGAGTAAACCCTGAAATGAAGAATATGACGAGATGACGTTTAATGTGATACAAAGAGAAGAGATTAATCGATGATGAAGAAGAATGAAAAGTAATATACTAACGAAAATAATCATGAGAGTTACCAGTGATGAAATGTAAAACAAAATATCCCTGTAATATGTGAAGAATTTAGTTGAGTTGAATCAAGAAAAAGAGAGTATAACAATGTGTAAACCGCAGATGCGTGAGTTAATCCCAAGGATATTTATTATTTGTCGAAAGAACGACCACTATTATTATCATTTTTTTTTATTTGAGATGAATTGACTGATGAATAATGCCAGCAATCATTTATTATTATTGATGGAGATGATGTGCCTCCATATTTATTGAAGTTAGTATGGCCAGTGGAGTTGAATAGCCAAAGTGAGCCGCTCTGAACTGCCCCAGCTAAGCTTATGTTAGGGAATTAGGGAACTAAATAAACAAGGGACATAATTACATAGAAGAGAAATAATCATGATTCAAATAGAAGAAAGTGAAGGGATATATATAAAAAGCATATGAATCGACATTGAAACGTACAACAATTGATGAATTCTTCAATGAAAAATAAATATACTGATTCAGAATTAATCAATTCTTATAGGAAGGCATATGTAACGTTACCAAATATGGTAGTTACATAAAGTAAGCAACTATAACGTCAAGTGACGGGAAAGCATGAAAGTATTTCTAGATAAATAAAACTATGTGAACAAAAGTGTGTATCTACAGATATATTAGTGTAAAGTTCCAATTATGAAGGAGAAAGTATAACATAGCAGCATCGTACTCGAAATGAAGAAAGAAAATGCCCATGAGCCAAAATAAAATGTTAGAAACCAGGCCCAATAGATTCCAACAGTGAGGGGAACCAAAAAAGATAATAGATAATGAAAGTGTAAAACAAAATGACTACAACAAAATCCCAACAGTGAGGGGAAACAACAAAGATAATAGATAATATAAGTGTAAAAGAAGACTACCAATAGATTCCAACAGTGAGGGGAACCAAAAAAGATAATAGATAACAAAAGTGTAAAAAAAGACTACCAATATATTTAACAGTGAGGGGAACAAATGAAGATAGTGACTATAATAAAAATGTAAAAGAAGACAACAGGATTCCAACAGTGAAGGGAACCAATAAAACGACTATGCAAAACAAGGGAAGAGACAACTCAAGAGCAACCACAATGATGGCAGACAAACTAATATATTGACAAATATGAATATTATGAAACAACGATTACTACAATGAAAATATTGAAGAAGACGATCAAACCTAAAGAAGAAAGGAAGAAGAAGGACAAGGAAACATGACATGAAGTGAGAAGAAAATGGATAGACCATACAAGAAATCATCATTCATCAAGTGTACTAGAGACAATACTAGTAACTAAAAGAATAGTGATTGTAAACTATGAAGAAACAGTGTTTAACATTTTAAGAAATCACAAACAGTTATAGTGAGTACTTAATATAAGTGTGAGAACCTGTGACCCGTTAACTAATTTTTAACTTAATAAACCCCACAAACAATTCCAGTGATAAGGTTTATAGCTGAAGAAAAGTTGTTACTTTCATAGTGGAAACATCAAGGAATAAATAGTCAAAAAATACACAAACACTTAGTGTGACTAGTTTAATGAAGATTGTGATCCAAATAGATAGTCATAAGACCACCAAACAATGTAAGATAGAACAGTTATATTATTTTTTATAGAACTTGATAAATAAAAACCTTTGTAAATTTCAAAAGAAATGTAACTGAATGCCACTGCAAATCAGAATACAATACAAAGAAAGGCCAGAGAAAATAATAACAAACAAAGTTGTTTGTTAAATATCAAACAAATGTGACAGAAATTAGTTACAAACCATGACAAGTAATGTATTATCATAATTCAAGAATATTTGTATTATTGTTTAAGAAGAAGTAGTGTAAACATGTGTATTAAAACAATTAAACTGTTGTAATAGAATACCATACTGAAGTCATGTTAGTAGTAGCAAAATGCTGCCTTAGAATATGTTGTACATTGTTACATAACCCCATAGGAAAGGCACCTATGAAACAAAAAATCATACATGTTAGTTTAACCAAACAACCATCAACAATTGTGTCAATCAAAGATTCATTCTAAGTAATGATACACCCTAATAAACAGTGTATTGTATTGAAATACACTACAAATAAAGTAGACCAAATATGACAGCACAAAGCTATAGGAAATGGAACCTAATATGCAAAAATAGTTAAACAAAATACATTGTTAAAACATGTGCAAAGATTGATGAAGGTATTACCAGTAGTTTGATGAACATCTGGTACTACTATGAGAACAGATTACAAGCATGGTGACAATAGTTTTGTGACCAAAATATTGTAAACTACCTGACTATAAATGCATAGCCAGAAGTGAGCAGAGGCAATGTAACCAACTAGTTAAGCAAAATACTTTATTAAAACTTGGACAGAGATTAATGGTAGTGTTACCAGTAGTAAGAAGGACACTTAATACTACTATGAGAACGGACCATAACCATAAGGATAGTCATTTTATAGATAAATTATTAAAAACTATATGACCATGATGGTGGAATCAGAATGTAAACAAACAATATGTAGCAAGTTGTTTAGGCAAAATGCAACATACAAACTTGTTCAAAAGTAGATAAAAATGTTATCAATGATCAGAAGGATGTCTGATCCTACTTTAAGAATCTATGTCAAATATAATAATAACAATTTTATTATTGATTTATCAAAAAATAACTGACTACCATGTCATGACCTAATGTAAACAAACCCATTACTAGAAATTGAAGGGTTCTCAGATAGCTAAAAGCTAACAAATATATTAAATGAATTAGGTACTATAGTTGTACATTAGTTGCATTTATAACATAATATACCTTATATAGAAAAACCATAAATAAAATGACAATTTTAAGAAAAAAGATAGGAGGGTAGTGAAACAATGCTAATAGTATATGAAACACAGCCCTGTGCATATACTAAAGTACAATTCCGTGTAAATAAACATTTATATTATTGTTAGATTACAATACCGATGGTATTAGATAAGAAAAAATAGTTTTAAGGACAATTGTGAATAATCGAATATGGACGCTAAAGACGCCATGATCAAACATTGTTTGGGTGACAATTATTCCCAAATTTTGTATTAAACAGTTGAGAAATAGACTCAGATCGTTTAATCAAAAGTGTTTTAGTGTAATTAGTTAAGTTTTGGTGTAATAAAGTTATTAAATATAAGATGCACCATAAAAATCGATAAAATCGTTGTAGTGATTTAAATAATGGACGGATTACAATCTTGTTTGGACTTTATTTAAAGCTCAGGATATCCGCGATTTATTGGCACTAACCATTCAACTATTAAGCAAATAATAAGAAAGTTATTACGATTTTAAATTTTTTAATTATTTTTTGCACCAGTGCTTACGTCATTCTAATCTCAAACCCAAACGCAAAATTGGTAATAAATTAAAAATTTTACTAAGTCAAGGTACTTTGTATCGGAGAGTTCAAAGAATTCAACCAATCGAATGAATGAAAACCGGCAGACAAGCCGCAGACGTTCCGACGGAGCGTGACAGTCATCTATCAATCATCAACTAGACAGGACGTATCACTCGGCGGACCAAACATATGAAGAAGTTTATTTTGAATTGTGCGCGACACGTAAACATCAGTAAACAACATACACCTAACCTAAATACCACACAAAGCATTAACGTGTGTACAGTGCGGAGTGAATAAGATTTAAATACGACCAGTGTATAATATCGGTCGTATTTTCGAGTGTTGTGTTGAAAATAAACCAGGGTGTACAATATTTTTCATTAATTAACAATAAAACAGAAATAAAAATTTCTGAAAAAACCGATTGTTTAGATACTACGCTAATCAATAATAGCGAAGTATAATAATGCTGATGAAATTTATCAGAATTGACGAAAGAATTATTTCGCAATTTTTAACTTGATAAATAAATGTTTTAATTATTTTTCATAATTAAAAGAGTCACGATTAATGTACTTATTACAAAATACGAGCACAGCAAATAGTCGCTCAATTGACTAATGTTGTTTTTGATTGTTACTATTGAAGATAAATATTTTAATTGTTACGCGAAAGAATATTCTATTCTACTGATAGTTATGCATCAGAAATATTATAAACAACATATGTATGTTTAGATTAGGAAGAAATTAATGCTTAATATAATTAACTCTAATAACTATTCACATTATGAGATAACCTAAATGTCATAACCACAATTTGCCACCTTTTTGTCATAAGTCTGTTCTCATATAATCCAAACCAGATGAAAGCTATAACAAGAGTTTTTTTTTATAACTTTTTCTCTTGTAAATAAATAATTCCTACAGTGAATTATTAAAATATAATAATATATTTTAGCAGTGCAAATCAACGCACTTGTTTATTGTCAAAGTAACTACTGTGTACTGGGTACGAATTCCCGCGTACTATAATACCATAATTATCTATTTTATGGTACCAATTTTCAATTTTAACATTTGTTTGTTTGCTTTTTATTAATTGTTTATTAAATATCATTATAAAACGCCACATCTTGTATCTAGCATCATGCTACTTAAAAGAATCACACGAACTTGGTAATTAACTTATGTAAGAGGACATAACCTCTCTAAATAAAAACTGTTGTATAACCTACAGTGATACCAGCCTGAGGCTAAGAAGAGTTTCATTTTAAATTTGTTCATTGTAATTATTCTCAGTAAAATTATTAGTGACTCATTGTTAATTTTTAAAGATTTTATAGCATTCTTAACTGTTAATAAACCTCTATATTTTGTTACCAGTGGAAAAGGAGTTTAATTTCAAACTAAAAATAGTTCATTTTTTCATAGCCAGTTCTATCAAAAGGTGGCGGAAAAAATAAATATTCCTGATAATTCAGAACATTATTTAGTTGTTATATTATTATTATTGTGCATGATAATCACGTTTGATATTCAAACAGAATATCTACTTGTATGTGTAGCGTGTGTGTTACAGCTGAGCAGTCACCTAACAGAACAGCAATATCCACATATGGTAAGTGGGAAGGTTACCAGCGGAGTGCGAAAAACACTTTTAAATTAAAAGATTTAACCAGCGATACCCACACATTTTCTAGCAACCATCAGACTGATAATAATAATTATAATTTTGGATATTTTATTGTACAACATTATTGTGGATACCGGAGCGTATCTGCAGGTAACACACAATCAAAACACACTTACATCTACATCTATAATTATACATCATAGGTTTGCGCCCAACGTCTGAGCGCGGATTAGGGAAAAAACGGACAATTAAACCAATAATTTAATAACCCCAATCCGTCGAGAGACTGCAAGTACATTGCCAGGGACAAGATGTATACCAGGAGATCAACCTCAAAAAAGAGAGCAGCAGAGGCAGAGAGGGAGGTCAGACTGGAAGAGAAGGAGGCAACATCAACGGAAGACGTTGAAGAAATCCTATTAGAAATTGAGGACAAACAACCTGAACCGGCGGAGGAGGTTCAACAACCTGATGAGGAGCCGGAAGTTCTACCTCAAGAAATTCAACAGGAAGTAAGCCAGCCTACACAACCAATGATACCAGGAGGAATCGACTTCATGGAGATGTTCAAGATGGTGATGGAAAATCATCCAAGGAGGACAATCAGTCGCTGAAGGAATAAGAAGCTGGATGAAACCAGCCTGTCCAATAAAGAAGACAATCGAATTTTGAAGGAAGAATTGAACAATAAAATGGACGAAACCAGTCGATCCACTAAGGAGGAGTTGAGTAGAAACATAGGATCCCTGAAGGAGGGGTTAAATAACAAAATAAATGAAACCAACAGGAGGATGGAAGACGGGCAGAAGAAAACTGAAGAACTATTAGAGAAGAAGATGGCTATCATGAAGGAGGATTTATCTGCAGAGTTGGGGATTAAAATCGACCATACCAACCAGAAAAACGACGAGATCAATAGGAGGTTAGACAGAATGAATAAGAGAATAAAGGGAGATGACAAGGAGAGCGTGCATTCAATAAACACGGTGGTGAAGGATGATTATAAGCAATCAGGAAAGACAATAAAAAGATGTTGTGAAGAGGCGGAAGAGAGTATTAAGAAGAAAAGAAGAGAATTAATAGTAGACGATCGAATGGAGGTTGAAGAAGTACCTGAAGATAAGAACATAGAACAAGTGAATCCAGAGCTTAAAGATAGTGGAGAAAAGAAGATCCAAATAATTCAAGAAAAGGAAGAGGTGAAAATGGAAAAAAGAAGAACCATGCGTCCAAGGAAGGCAAGAATCACAAAAGAATTAATTGAAATGACTAGAGGTGGCCTGATTAATATGGTCAACTTACCAGTCGTCAACCATGAAGAAGGGACTCTCAGGAAGGAGTATCGGAGGAGTTTCATGACAATGGACGAAGGGGAAGATTATGTAACAACGAAGAAGGAGATAACCAACAAAGCATCTCAACCACGGATTTCCAAAAGAAGAGTGAGATATTTTAAGAAAAAGGAAGGCTGTCAAGAGAAATGGGACCGGATTATCGAAGGATATGCCAGAGAAATCAGAGAACTGAGGAAGAAGAGGAGCCAATTAATGGAAGCACCCAACCAGAAGACGGATGACGGTCAAACAGAATTGAGGGAGTTACCAAACGTCAATACTTACGACAACCAGGAGAACCATAGACACAAATATGTTGAAGAGAGCGAGAGAAAGAAGACAGAAGAACGGAGGGCAGACACAGCCCTAATAGCATTCAAATGGAAAAAACAGATGATAGCCCGATATATGTCAAGAACGGACAGGAGTATGAATACTGAAGGAGTCCGAAAGACAAGAAGAGAGGAGAGCGATGATTATGGTTAAAATGAATAAAAATACACTGAATTATGGGACCGACTATTATGATAACCAATAATGCTGACACAAGCTTCAATGAAACGATATATCGGCGATTAAAATATAAGATTTAAAGTGAAATATAGCGATGAAAATTATATGTTATGGATATTAAATGAAAGATGAAAATATACTTGTGAATATAACTGTTAACTATATAAAGATAAAAAGTGAAATGTAGCGATGAAGATTATTGTGTATTAAAAAGTGAGTATTGAAAATATAATTATGAAAATAAATGTGGACTAATGAAGAAAGGATGGAATATTGCTATGGAGATTATTATGTGTTTATATTAAATAAGAAGTAACTGTATAACTATGAAATGAACGTTGACTATATTGTAATTTTATAATGTGAAAAAATATGTTCCCAAGGAAGTTATGTAAAGGATCCAGAAAATTGTATTTGCAAATAATAGTACTAGTATTACTACCAACAGGAAGAAGTACTATACGAGAACGACACCCAAGATCTTTGGCATAAAATATATGAAACGTGTATATAAATTCCTAGAGCCAAGTCAACCAGTAATTCACCATCACACCCGTACTACTAACAAAGAGAAGAAGTACTATACGAGATCGACAAATTCCATCTTTGGCACCAATGTATGCATAATACACCAAATTCCAAGAGCCAAGTCAACCAGTAATTCACCATCACACCCGTACTACTAACAAAGAGAAGAAGGACTATACGAGATCGACAAATTCCATCTTTGGCACCAATGTATGTATAATACACCAAATTCCAAGAGCCAAGTCAACCAGTAATTCACCATCACACCCGTACTACTAACAAAGAGAAGAAGTACTAAACGAGACTGACATCCTCCATCGCTGGCACAACTATTTCCAAGAGCCAAGTCAACTAGTAAAGTTAACATCATACCCGTACTACCAATGAAAAAAGACAGAGAAAATAAGAAGTTGGAGGAGCAAAACTAAATAAGTATCATTAATGTAGACAAGAAACTACACACAACCACATTGTTTTCTAGTGTCATTTACTAGAAGAAAGCCAATACCACACATACTATATCTCAACTGAAACCATGAAAAAAGAGAAAAAATAAATGTATTCATGAATTATATCTAGATGAGTAAACCCTGAAATGAACAATATGACGAGATGACGTTTAATGTGATACAAAGAGAAGAGATTAATCGATGATGAAGAAGAATGAAAAGTAATATACTAACGAAAATAATCATGAGAGTTACCAGTGATGAAATGTAAAACAAAATATCCCTGTAATATGTGAAGAATTTAGTTGAGTTGAATCAAGAAAAAGAGAGTATAACAATGTGTAAACCGCAGATGCGTGAGTTAATCCCAAGGATATTTTTTATTTGTCGAAAGAACGACCACTATTATTATTATTTTTTTTTTATTTGAGATGAATTGACTGATGAATAATGCCAGCAATCATTTATTATTATTGATGGAGATGATGTGCCTCCATATTTATTGAAGTTAGTATGGCCAGTGGAGTTGAATAGCCAAAGTGAGCCGCTCTGAACTGCCCCAGCTAAGCTTATGTTAGGGAATTAGGGAACTAAATAAACAAGGGACATAATTACATAGAAGAGAAATAATCATGATTCAAATAGAAGAAAGTGAAGGGATATATATAAAAAGCATATGAATCGACATGGAAACGTACAACAATTGATGAATTCTTCAATGAAAAATAAATATACTGATTCAGAATTAATCAATTCTTATAGGAAGGCATATGTAACGTTACCAAATATGGTAGTTACATAAAGTAAGCAACTATAACGTCAAGTGACGGGAAAGCATGAAAGTATTTCTAGATAAATAAAACTATGTGAACAAAAGTGTGTATCTACAGATATATTAGTGTAAAGTTCCAATTATGAAGGAGAAAGTATAACATAGCAGCATCGTACTCGAAATGAAGAAAGAAAATGCCCATGAGCCAAAATAAAATGTTAGAAACCAGGCCCAATAGATTCCAACAGTGAGGGGAACCAAAAAAGATAATAGATAATGAAAGTGTAAAACAAAATGACTACAACAAAATCCCAACAGTGAGGGGAAACAACAAAGATAATAGATAATATAAGTGTAAAAGAAGACTACCAATAGATTCCAACAGTGAGGGGAACCAAAAAAGATAATAGATAACAAAAGTGTAAAAAAAGACTACCAATATATTTAACAGTGAGGGGAACAAATGAAGATAGTGACTATAATAAAAATGTAAAAGAAGACAACAGGATTCCAACAGTGAAGGGAACCAATAAAACGACTATGCAAAACAAGGGAAGAGACAACTCAAGAGCAACCACAATGATGGCAGACAAACTAATATATTGACAAATATGAATATTATGAAACAACGATTACTACAATGAAAATATTGAAGAAGACGATCAAACCTAAAGAAGAAAGGAAGAAGAAGGACAAGGAAACATGACATGAAGAGAGAAGAAAATGGATAGACCATACAAGAAATCATCATTCATCAAGTGTACTAGAGACAATACTAGTAACTAAAAGAATAGTGATTGTAAACTATGAAGAAACAGTGTTTAACATTTTAAGAAATCACAAACAGTCATAGTGAGTACTTAATATAAGTGTGAGAACCTGTGACCCGTTAACTAATTTTTAACTTAATAAACCCCACAAACAATTCCAGTGATAAGGTTTATAGCGGAAGAAAATTTGTTACTTTCATAGTGGAAACATCAAGGAATAAATAGTCAAAAAATACACAAACACTTAGTGTGACTAGTTTAATGAAGATTGTGATCCAAATAGATAGTCATAAGACCACCAAACAATGTAAGATAGAACAGTTATATTATTTTTTATAGAACTTGATAAATAAAAACCTTTGTAAATTTCAAAAGAAATGTAACTGAATGCCACTGCAAATCAGAATACAATACAAAGAAAGGCCAGAGAAAATAATAACAAACAAAGTTGTTTGTTAAATATCAAACAAATGTGACAGAAATTAGTTACAAACCATGACAAGTAATGTATTATCATAATTCAAGAATATTTGTATTATTGTTTAAGAAGAAGTAGTGTAAACATGTGTATTAAAACAATTAAACTTTTGTAATAGAATACCATACTGAAGTCATGTTAGTAGTAGCAAAATGCTGCATTAGAATATGTTGTACATTGTTACATAACCCCATAGGAAAGGCACCTATGAAACAAAAAATCATACATGTTAGTTTAACCAAACAACCATCAACAATTGTGTCAATCAAAGATTCATTCTAAGTAATGATACACCCTAATAAACAGTGTATTGTATTGAAATACACTACAAATAAAGTAGACCAAATATGACAGCACAAAGCTATAGGAAATGGAACCTAATATGCAAAAATAGTTAAACAAAATACATTGTTAAAACATGTGCAACAATTGATGAAGGTATTACCAGTAGTTTGATGAACATCTGGTACTACTATGAGAACAGATTACAAGCATAGTGACAATAGTTTTGTGACCAAAATATTGTAAACTACCTGACTATAAATGCATAGCCAGAAGTGAGCAGAGGCAATGTAACCAATTAGTTAAGCAAAATACTTTATTAAAACTTGGACAGAGATTAATGGAAGTGTTACCAGTAGTAAGAAGGACACTTAATACTACTATGAGAACGGACCATAACCATAAGGATAGTCATTTTATAGATAAATTATTAAAAAATATATGACCATGATGGTGGAATCAGAATGTAAACAAACAATATGTAGCAAGTTGTTTAGGCAAAATGCAACATACAAACTTGTTCAAAAGTAGATAAAAATGTTATCAATGATCAGAAGGATGTCTGATCCTACTTTAAGAATCTATGTCAAATATAATAATAACAATTTTATTATTGATTTATCAAAAAATAACTGACTACCATGTCATGACCTAATGTAAACAAACCCATTACTAGAAATTGAAGGGTTCTCAGATAGCTAAAAGCTAACAAATATATTAAATGAATTAGGTACTATAGTTGTACATTAGTTGCATTTATAACATAATATACCTTATATAGAAAAACCATAAATAAAATGACAATTTTAAGAAAAAAGATAGGAGGGTAGTGAAACAATGCTAATAGTATATGAAACACAGCCCTGTGCATATACTAAAGTACAAATCCGTGTAAATAAACATTTATATTATTGTTAGATTACAATACCGATGGTATTAGATAAGAAAAAATAGTTTTAAGGACAATTGTGAATAATCGAATATGGACGCTAAAGACGCCATGATCAAACATTGTTTGGGTGACAATTATTCCCAAATTTTGTATTAAACAGTTGAGAAATAGACTCAGATCGTTTAATCAAAAGTGTTTTAGTGTAATTAGTTAAGTTTTGGTGTAATAAAGTTATTAAATATAAGATGCACCATAAAAATCGATAAAATCGTTGTAGAGATTTAAATAATGGACGGATTACAATCTTGTTTGGACTTTATTTAAAGCTCAGGATATCCGCGATTTATTGGCACTAACCATTCAACGATTAAGCAAATAATAAGAAAGTTATTACGATTTTAAATTTTTTAATTATTTCTTGCACCAGTGCTTACGTCATTCTAATCTCAAACCCAAACGCAAAATTGGAAATAAATTAAAAATTTTACTAAGTCAAGGTACTTTGGATCGGAGAGTTCAAAGAATTCAACCAATCGAATGAATGAAAACCGGCAGACAAGCCGCAGACGTTCCGACGGAGCGTGACAGTCATCTATCAATCATCAACTAGACAGGACGTATCACTCGGCGGACCAAACATATGAAGAAGTTTATTTTGAATTGTGTGCGACACGTAAACATCAGTAAATAACGTACACCTAACCTAAATACCACACAAAGCATTAACGTGTGTACAGTGCGGAGTGAATAAGATTTAAATACGACCAGTGTATAATATCGGTCGTATTTTCGAGTGTTGTGTTGAAAATAAACCAGGGTGTACAATATTTTTCATTAATTAACAATAAAACAGAAATAAAAATTTCTGAAAAAACCGATTGTTTAGATACTACGCTAATCAATAATAGCGAAGTATAATAATGCTGATGAAATTTATCAGAATTGACGAAAGAATTATTTCGCAATTTTTAACTTGATAAATAAATGTTTTAATTATTTTTCATAATTAAAAGAGTCACGATTAATGTACTTATTACAAAATACGAGCACAGCAAATAGTCGCTCAATTGACTAATGTTGTTTTTGATTGTTACTATTGAAGATAAATATTTTAATTTTTACGCGAAAGAATATTCTATTCTACTGATAGTTATGCATCAGAAATATTATAAACAACATATGTATGTTTAGATTAGGAAGAAATTAATGGAAAAAACAGATGATAGCCCGATATATGTCAAGAACGGACAGGAGTATGAATACTGAAGGAGTCCGAAAGACAAGAAGAGAGGAGAGCGATGATTATGGTTAAAATGAATAAAAATACACTGAATTATGGGACCGACTATTATGATAACCAATAATGCTGACACAAGCTTCAATGAAACGATATATCGGCGATTAAAATATAAGATTTAAAGTGAAATATAGCGATGAAAATTATATGTTATGGATATTAAATGAAAGATGAAAATATACTTGTGAATATAACTGTTAACTATATAAAGATAAAAAGTGAAATGTAGCGATGAAGATTATTGTGTATTAAAAAGTGAGTATTGAAAATATAATTATGAAAATAAATGTGGACTAATGAAGAAAGGATGGAATATTGCTATGGAGATTATTATGTGTTTATATTAAATAAGAAGTAACTGTATAACTATGAAATGAACGTTGACTATATTGTAATTTTATAATGTGAAAAAATATGTTCCCAAGGAAGTTATGTAAAGGATCCAGAAAATTGTATTTGCAAATAATAGTACTAGTATTACTACCAACAGGAAGAAGTACTATACGAGAACGACACCCAAGATCTTTGGCATAAAATATATGAAACGTGTATATAAATTCCTAGAGCCAAGTCAACCAGTAATTCACCATCACACCCGTACTACTAACAAAGAGAAGAAGTACTATACGAGATCGACAAATTCCATCTTTGGCACCAATGTATGCATAATACACCAAATTCCAAGAGCCAAGTCAACCAGTAATTCACCATCACACCCGTACTACTAACAAAGAGAAGAAGGACTATACGAGATCGACAAATTCCATCTTTGGCACCAATGTATGTATAATACACCAAATTCCAAGAGCCAAGTCAACCAGTAATTCACCATCACACCCGTACTACTAACAAAGAGAAGAAGTACTATACGAGACTGACATCCTCCATCCCTGGCACAACTATTTCCAAGAGCCAAGTCAACTAGTAAAGTTAACATCATACCCGTACTACCAATGAAAAAAGACAGAGAAAATAAGAAGTTGGAGGAGCAAAACTAAATAAGTATCATTAATGTAGACAAGAAACTACACACAACCACATTGTTTTCTAGTGTCATTTACTAGAAGAAAGCCAATACCACACATACTATATCTCAACTGAAACCATGAAAAAAGAGAAAAAATAAATGTATTCATGAATTATATCTAGATGAGTAAACCCTGAAATGAAGAATATGACGAGATGACGTTTAATGTGATACAAAGAGAAGAGATTAATCGATGATGAAGAAGAATGAAAAGTAATATACTAACGAAAATAATCATGAGAGTTACCAGTGATGAAATGTAAAACAAAATATCCCTGTAATATGTGAAGAATTTAGTTGAGTTGAATCAAGAAAAAGAGAGTATAACAATGTGTAAACCGCAGATGCGTGAGTTAATCCCAAGGATATTTTTTATTTGTCGAAAGAACGACCACTATTATTATTATTTTTTTTTTATTTGAGATGAATTGACTGATGAATAATGCCAGCAATCATTTATTATTATTGATGGAGATGATGTGCCTCCATATTTATTGAAGTTAGTATGGCCAGTGGAGTTGAATAGCCAAAGTGAGCCGCTCTGAACTGCCCCAGCTAAGCTTATGTTAGGGAATTAGGGAACTAAATAAACAAGGGACATAATTACATAGAAGAGAAATAATCATGATTCAAATAGAAGAAAGTGAAGGGATATATATAAAAAGCATATGAATCGACATGGAAACGTATAACAATTGATGAATTCTTCAATGAAAAATAAATATACTGATTCAGAATTAATCAATTCTTATAGGAAGGCATATGTAACGTTACCAAATATGGTAGTTACATAAAGTAAGCAACTATAACGTCAAGTGACGGGAAAGCATGAAAGTATTTCTAGATAAATAAAACTATGTGAACAAAAGTGTGTATCTACAGATATATTAGTGTAAAGTTCCAATTATGAAGGAGAAAGTATAACATAGCAGCATCGTACTCGAAATGAAGAAAGAAAATGCCCATGAGCCAAAATAAAATGTTAGAAACCAGCCCCAATAGATTCCAACAGTGAGGGGAACCAAAAAAGATAATAGATAATGAAAGTGTAAAACAAAATGACTACAACAAAATCCCAACAGTGAGGGGAAACAACAAAGATAATAGATAATATAAGTGTAAAAGAAGACTACCAATAGATTCCAACAGTGAGGGGAACCAAAAAAGATAATAGATAACAAAAGTGTAAAAAAAGACTACCAATATATTTAACAGTGAGGGGAACAAATGAAGATAGTGACTATAATAAAAATGTAAAAGAAGACAACAGGATTCCAACAGTGAAGGGAACCAATAAAACGACTATGCAAAACAAGGGAAGAGACAACTCAAGAGCAACCACAATGATGGCAGACAAACTAATATATTGACAAATATGAATATTATGAAACAACGATTACTACAATGAAAATATTGAAGAAGACGATCAAACCTAAAGAAGAAAGGAAGAAGAAGGACAAGGAAACATGACATGAAGAGAGAAGAAAATGGATAGACCATACAAGAAATCATCATTCATCAAGTGTACTAGAGACAATACTAGTAACTAAAAGAATAGTGATTGTCAACAATGAAGAAGCAGTGTTTAACATTTTAAGAAATCACAAACAGTTATAGTGAGTACTTAATATAAGTGTGAGAACCTGTGACCCGTTAACTAATTTTTAACTTAATAAACCCCACAAACAAATCCAGTGATAAGGTTTATAGCGGAAGAAAAGTTGTTACTTTCATAGTGGAAACATCAAGGAATAAATAGTCAAAAAATACACAAACACTTAGTGTGACTAGTTTAATGAAGATTGTGATCCAAATAGATAGTCATAAGACCACCAAACAATGTAAGATAGAACAGTTATATTATTTTTTATAGAACTTGATAAATAAAAACCTTTGTAAATTTCAAAAGAAATGTAACTGAATGCCACTGCAAATCAGAATACAATACAAAGAAAGGCCAGAGAAAATAATAACAAACAAAGTTGTTTGTTAAATATCAAACAAATGTGACAGAAATTAGTTACAAACCATGACAAGTAATGTATTATCATAATTCAAGAATATTTGTATTATTGTTTAAGAAGAAGTAGTGTAAACATGTGTATTAAAACAATTAAACTGTTGTAATAGAATACCATACTGAAGTCATGTTAGTAGTAGCAAAATGCTGCATTAGAATATGTTGTACATTGTTACATAACCCCATAGGAAAGGCACCTATGAAACAAAAAATCATACATGTTAGTTTAACCAAACAACCATCAACAATTGTGTCAATCAAAGATTCATTCTAAGTAATGATACACCCTAATAAACAGTGTATTGTATTGAAATACACTACAAATAAAGTAGACCAAATATGACAGCACAAAGCTATAGGAAATGGAACCTAATATGCAAAAATAGTTAAACAAAATACATTGTTAAAACATGTGCAACAATTGATGAAGGTATTACCAGTAGTTTGATGAACATCTGGTACTACTATGAGAACAGATTACAAGCATAGTGACAATAGTTTTGTGACCAAAATATTGTAAACTACCTGACTATAAATGCATAGCCAGAAGTGAGCAGAGGCAATGTAACCAATTAGTTAAGCAAAATACTTTATTAAAACTTGGACAGAGATTAATGGAAGTGTTACCAGTAGTAAGAAGGACACTTAATACTACTATGAGAACGGACCATAACCATAAGGATAGTCATTTTATAGATAAATTATTAAAAAATATATGACCATGATGGTGGAATCAGAATGTAAACAAACAATATGTAGCAAGTTGTTTAGGCAAAATGCAACATACAAACTTGTTCAAAAGTAGATAAAAATGTTATCAATGATCAGAAGGATGTCTGATCCTACTTTAAGAATCTATGTCAAATATAATAATAACAATTTTATTATTGATTTATCAAAAAATAACTGACTACCATGTCATGACCTAATGTAAACAAACCCATTACTAGAAATTGAAGGGTTCTCAGATAGCTAAAAGCTAACAAATATATTAAATGAATTAGGTACTATAGTTGTACATTAGTTGCATTTATAACATAATATACCTTATATAGAAAAACCATAAATAAAATGACAATTTTAAGAAAAAAGATAGGAGGGTAGTGAAACAATGCTAATAGTATATGAAACACAGCCCTGTGCATATACTAAAGTACAAATCCGTGTAAATAAACATTTATATTATTGTTAGATTACAATACCGATGGTATTAGATAAGAAAAAATAGTTTTAAGGACAATTGTGAATAATCGAATATGGACGCTAAAGACGCCATGATCAAACATTGTTTGGGTGACAATTATTCCCAAATTTTGTATTAAACAGTTGAGAAATAGACTCAGATCGTTTAATCAAAAGTGTTTTAGTGTAATTAGTTAAGTTTTGGTGTAATAAAGTTATTAAATATAAGATGCACCATAAAAATCGATAAAATCGTTGTAGAGATTTAAATAATGGACGGATTACAATCTTGTTTGGACTTTATTTAAAGCTCAGGATATCCGCGATTTATTGGCACTAACCATTCAACGATTAAGCAAATAATAAGAAAGTTATTACGATTTTAAATTTTTTAATTATTTCTTGCACCAGTGCTTACGTCATTCTAATCTCAAACCCAAACGCAAAATTGGAAATAAATTAAAAATTTTACTAAGTCAAGGTACTTTGGATCGGAGAGTTCAAAGAATTCAACCAATCGAATGAATGAAAACCGGCAGACAAGCCGCAGACGTTCCGACGGAGCGTGACAGTCATCTATCAATCATCAACTAGACAGGACGTATCACTCGGCGGACCAAACATATGAAGAAGTTTATTTTGAATTGTGTGCGACACGTAAACATCAGTAAATAACGTACACCTAACCTAAATACCACACAAAGCATTAACGTGTGTACAGTGCGGAGTGAATAAGATTTAAATACGACCAGTGTATAATATCGGTCGTATTTTCGAGTGTTGTGTTGAAAATAAACCAGGGTGTACAATATTTTTCATTAATTAACAATAAAACAGAAATAAAAATTTCTGAAAAAACCGATTGTTTAGATACTACGCTAATCAATAATAGCGAAGTATAATAATGCTGATGAAATTTATCAGAATTGACGAAAGAATTATTTCGCAATTTTTAACTTGATAAATAAATGTTTTAATTATTTTTCATAATTAAAAGAGTCACGATTAATGTACTTATTACAAAATACGAGCACAGCAAATAGTCGCTCAATTGACTAATGTTGTTTTTGATTGTTACTATTGAAGATAAATATTTTAATTTTTACGCGAAAGAATATTCTATTCTACTGATAGTTATGCATCAGAAATATTATAAACAACATATGTATGTTTAGATTAGGAAGAAATTAATGGAAAAAACAGATGATAGCCCGATATATGTCAAGAACGGACAGGAGTATGAATACTGAAGGAGTCCGAAAGACAAGAAGAGAGGAGAGCGATGATTATGGTTAAAATGAATAAAAATACACTGAATTATGGGACCGACTATTATGATAACCAATAATGCTGACACAAGCTTCAATGAAACGATATATCGGCGATTAAAATATAAGATTTAAAGTGAAATATAGCGATGAAAATTATATGTTATGGATATTAAATGAAAGATGAAAATATACTTGTGAATATAACTGTTAACTATATAAAGATAAAAAGTGAAATGTAGCGATGAAGATTATTGTGTATTAAAAAGTGAGTATTGAAAATATAATTATGAAAATAAATGTGGACTAATGAAGAAAGGATGGAATATTGCTATGGAGATTATTATGTGTTTATATTAAATAAGAAGTAACTGTATAACTATGAAATGAACGTTGACTATATTGTAATTTTATAATGTGAAAAAATATGTTCCCAAGGAAGTTATGTAAAGGATCCAGAAAATTGTATTTGCAAATAATAGTACTAGTATTACTACCAACAGGAAGAAGTACTATACGAGAACGACACCCAAGATCTTTGGCATAAAATATATGAAACGTGTATATAAATTCCTAGAGCCAAGTCAACCAGTAATTCACCATCACACCCGTACTACTAACAAAGAGAAGAAGTACTATACGAGATCGACAAATTCCATCTTTGGCACCAATGTATGCATAATACACCAAATTCCAAGAGCCAAGTCAACCAGTAATTCACCATCACACCCGTACTACTAACAAAGAGAAGAAGGACTATACGAGATCGACAAATTCCATCTTTGGCACCAATGTATGTATAATACACCAAATTCCAAGAGCCAAGTCAACCAGTAATTCACCATCACACCCGTACTACTAACAAAGAGAAGAAGTACTATACGAGACTGACATCCTCCATCCCTGGCACAACTATTTCCAAGAGCCAAGTCAACTAGTAAAGTTAACATCATACCCGTACTACCAATGAAAAAAGACAGAGAAAATAAGAAGTTGGAGGAGCAAAACTAAATAAGTATCATTAATGTAGACAAGAAACTACACACAACCACATTGTTTTCTAGTGTCATTTACTAGAAGAAAGCCAATACCACACATACTATATCTCAACTGAAACCATGAAAAAAGAGAAAAAATAAATGTATTCATGAATTATATCTAGATGAGTAAACCCTGAAATGAAGAATATGACGAGATGACGTTTAATGTGATACAAAGAGAAGAGATTAATCGATGATGAAGAAGAATGAAAAGTAATATACTAACGAAAATAATCATGAGAGTTACCAGTGATGAAATGTAAAACAAAATATCCCTGTAATATGTGAAGAATTTAGTTGAGTTGAATCAAGAAAAAGAGAGTATAACAATGTGTAAACCGCAGATGCGTGAGTTAATCCCAAGGATATTTTTTATTTGTCGAAAGAACGACCACTATTATTATTATTTTTTTTTTATTTGAGATGAATTGACTGATGAATAATGCCAGCAATCATTTATTATTATTGATGGAGATGATGTGCCTCCATATTTATTGAAGTTAGTATGGCCAGTGGAGTTGAATAGCCAAAGTGAGCCGCTCTGAACTGCCCCAGCTAAGCTTATGTTAGGGAATTAGGGAACTAAATAAACAAGGGACATAATTACATAGAAGAGAAATAATCATGATTCAAATAGAAGAAAGTGAAGGGATATATATAAAAAGCATATGAATCGACATGGAAACGTATAACAATTGATGAATTCTTCAATGAAAAATAAATATACTGATTCAGAATTAATCAATTCTTATAGGAAGGCATATGTAACGTTACCAAATATGGTAGTTACATAAAGTAAGCAACTATAACGTCAAGTGACGGGAAAGCATGAAAGTATTTCTAGATAAATAAAACTATGTGAACAAAAGTGTGTATCTACAGATATATTAGTGTAAAGTTCCAATTATGAAGGAGAAAGTATAACATAGCAGCATCGTACTCGAAATGAAGAAAGAAAATGCCCATGAGCCAAAATAAAATGTTAGAAACCAGCCCCAATAGATTCCAACAGTGAGGGGAACCAAAAAAGATAATAGATAATGAAAGTGTAAAACAAAATGACTACAACAAAATCCCAACAGTGAGGGGAAACAACAAAGATAATAGATAATATAAGTGTAAAAGAAGACTACCAATAGATTCCAACAGTGAGGGGAACCAAAAAAGATAATAGATAACAAAAGTGTAAAAAAAGACTACCAATATATTTAACAGTGAGGGGAACAAATGAAGATAGTGACTATAATAAAAATGTAAAAGAAGACAACAGGATTCCAACAGTGAAGGGAACCAATAAAACGACTATGCAAAACAAGGGAAGAGACAACTCAAGAGCAACCACAATGATGGCAGACAAACTAATATATTGACAAATATGAATATTATGAAACAACGATTACTACAATGAAAATATTGAAGAAGACGATCAAACCTAAAGAAGAAAGGAAGAAGAAGGACAAGGAAACATGACATGAAGAGAGAAGAAAATGGATAGACCATACAAGAAATCATCATTCATCAAGTGTACTAGAGACAATACTAGTAACTAAAAGAATAGTGATTGTCAACAATGAAGAAGCAGTGTTTAACATTTTAAGAAATCACAAACAGTTATAGTGAGTACTTAATATAAGTGTGAGAACCTGTGACCCGTTAACTAATTTTTAACTTAATAAACCCCACAAACAAATCCAGTGATAAGGTTTATAGCGGAAGAAAAGTTGTTACTTTCATAGTGGAAACATCAAGGAATAAATAGTCAAAAAATACACAAACACTTAGTGTGACTAGTTTAATGAAGATTGTGATCCAAATAGATAGTCATAAGACCACCAAACAATGTAAGATAGAACAGTTATATTATTTTTTATAGAACTTGATAAATAAAAACCTTTGTAAATTTCAAAAGAAATGTAACTGAATGCCACTGCAAATCAGAATACAATACAAAGAAAGGCCAGAGAAAATAATAACAAACAAAGTTGTTTGTTAAATATCAAACAAATGTGACAGAAATTAGTTACAAACCATGACAAGTAATGTATTATCATAATTCAAGAATATTTGTATTATTGTTTAAGAAGAAGTAGTGTAAACATGTGTATTAAAACAATTAAACTGTTGTAATAGAATACCATACTGAAGTCATGTTAGTAGTAGCAAAATGCTGCATTAGAATATGTTGTACATTGTTACATAACCCCATAGGAAAGGCACCTATGAAACAAAAAATCATACATGTTAGTTTAACCAAACAACCATCAACAATTGTGTCAATCAAAGATTCATTCTAAGTAATGATACACCCTAATAAACAGTGTATTGTATTGAAATACACTACAAATAAAGTAGACCAAATATGACAGCACAAAGCTATAGGAAATGGAACCTAATATGCAAAAATAGTTAAACAAAATACATTGTTAAAACATGTGCAACAATTGATGAAGGTATTACCAGTAGTTTGATGAACATCTGGTACTACTATGAGAACAGATTACAAGCATAGTGACAATAGTTTTGTGACCAAAATATTGTAAACTACCTGACTATAAATGCATAGCCAGAAGTGAGCAGAGGCAATGTAACCAATTAGTTAAGCAAAATACTTTATTAAAACTTGGACAGAGATTAATGGAAGTGTTACCAGTAGTAAGAAGGACACTTAATACTACTATGAGAACGGACCATAACCATAAGGATAGTCATTTTATAGATAAATTATTAAAAAATATATGACCATGATGGTGGAATCAGAATGTAAACAAACAATATGTAGCAAGTTGTTTAGGCAAAATGCAACATACAAACTTGTTCAAAAGTAGATAAAAATGTTATCAATGATCAGAAGGATGTCTGATCCTACTTTAAGAATCTATGTCAAATATAATAATAACAATTTTATTATTGATTTATCAAAAAATAACTGACTACCATGTCATGACCTAATGTAAACAAACCCATTACTAGAAATTGAAGGGTTCTCAGATAGCTAAAAGCTAACAAATATATTAAATGAATTAGGTACTATAGTTGTACATTAGTTGCATTTATAACATAATATACCTTATATAGAAAAACCATAAATAAAATGACAATTTTAAGAAAAAAGATAGGAGGGTAGTGAAACAATGCTAATAGTATATGAAACACAGCCCTGTGCATATACTAAAGTACAAATCCGTGTAAATAAACATTTATATTATTGTTAGATTACAATACCGATGGTATTAGATAAGAAAAAATAGTTTTAAGGACAATTGTGAATAATCGAATATGGACGCTAAAGACGCCATGATCAAACATTGTTTGGGTGACAATTATTCCCAAATTTTGTATTAAACAGTTGAGAAATAGACTCAGATCGTTTAATCAAAAGTGTTTTAGTGTAATTAGTTAAGTTTTGGTGTAATAAAGTTATTAAATATAAGATGCACCATAAAAATCGATAAAATCGTTGTAGAGATTTAAATAATGGACGGATTACAATCTTGTTTGGACTTTATTTAAAGCTCAGGATATCCGCGATTTATTGGCACTAACCATTCAACGATTAAGCAAATAATAAGAAAGTTATTACGATTTTAAATTTTTTAATTATTTCTTGCACCAGTGCTTACGTCATTCTAATCTCAAACCCAAACGCAAAATTGGAAATAAATTAAAAATTTTACTAAGTCAAGGTACTTTGGATCGGAGAGTTCAAAGAATTCAACCAATCGAATGAATGAAAACCGGCAGACAAGCCGCAGACGTTCCGACGGAGCGTGACAGTCATCTATCAATCATCAACTAGACAGGACGTATCACTCGGCGGACCAAACATATGAAGAAGTTTATTTTGAATTGTGCGCGACACGTAAACATCAGTAAACAACGTACACCTAACCTAAATACCACACAAAGCATTAACGTGTGTACAGTGCGGAGTGAATAAGATTTAAATACGACCAGTGTATAATATCGGTCGTATTTTCGAGTGTTGTGTTGAAAATAAACCAGGGTGTACAATATTTTTCATTAATTAACAATAAAACAGAAATAAAAATTTCTGAAAAAACCGATTGTTTAGATACTACGCTAATCAATAATAGCGAAGTATAATAATGCTGATGAAATTTATCAGAATTGACGAAAGAATTATTTCGCAATTTTTAACTTGATAAATAAATGTTTTAATTATTTTTCATAATTAAAAGAGTCACGATTAATGTACTTATTACAAAATACGAGCACAGCAAATAGTCGCTCAATTGACTAATGTTGTTTTTGATTGTTACTATTGAAGATAAATATTTTAATTTTTACGCGAAAGAATATTCTATTCTACTGATAGTTATGCATCAGAAATATTATAAACAACATATGTATGTTTAGATTAGGAAGAAATTAATGGAAAAAACAGATGATAGCCCGATATATGTCAAGAACGGACAGGAGTATGAATACTGAAGGAGTCCGAAAGACAAGAAGAGAGGAGAGCGATGATTATGGTTAAAATGAATAAAAATACACTGAATTATGGGACCGACTATTATGATAACCAATAATGCTGACACAAGCTTCAATGAAACGATATATCGGCGATTAAAATATAAGATTTAAAGTGAAATATAGCGATGAAAATTATATGTTATGGATATTAAATGAAAGATGAAAATATACTTGTGAATATAACTGTTAACTATATAAAGATAAAAAGTGAAATGTAGCGATGAAGATTATTGTGTATTAAAAAGTGAGTATTGAAAATATAATTATGAAAATAAATGTGGACTAATGAAGAAAGGATGGAATATTGCTATGGAGATTATTATGTGTTTATATTAAATAAGAAGTAACTGTATAACTATGAAATGAACGTTGACTATATTGTAATTTTATAATGTGAAAAAATATGTTCCCAAGGAAGTTATGTAAAGGATCCAGAAAATTGTATTTGCAAATAATAGTACTAGTATTACTACCAACAGGAAGAAGTACTATACGAGAACGACACCCAAGATCTTTGGCATAAAATATATGAAACGTGTATATAAATTCCTAGAGCCAAGTCAACCAGTAATTCACCATCACACCCGTACTACTAACAAAGAGAAGAAGTACTATACGAGATCGACAAATTCCATCTTTGGCACCAATGTATGCATAATACACCAAATTCCAAGAGCCAAGTCAACCAGTAATTCACCATCACACCCGTACTACTAACAAAGAGAAGAAGGACTATACGAGATCGACAAATTCCATCTTTGGCACCAATGTATGTATAATACACCAAATTCCAAGAGCCAAGTCAACCAGTAATTCACCATCACACCCGTACTACTAACAAAGAGAAGAAGTACTATACGAGACTGACATCCTCCATCCCTGGCACAACTATTTCCAAGAGCCAAGTCAACTAGTAAAGTTAACATCATACCCGTACTACCAATGAAAAAAGACAGAGAAAATAAGAAGTTGGAGGAGCAAAACTAAATAAGTATCATTAATGTAGACAAGAAACTACACACAACCACATTGTTTTCTAGTGTCATTTACTAGAAGAAAGCCAATACCACACATACTATATCTCAACTGAAACCATGAAAAAAGAGAAAAAATAAATGTATTCATGAATTATATCTAGATGAGTAAACCCTGAAATGAAGAATATGACGAGATGACGTTTAATGTGATACAAAGAGAAGAGATTAATCGATGATGAAGAAGAATGAAAAGTAATATACTAACGAAAATAATCATGAGAGTTACCAGTGATGAAATGTAAAACAAAATATCCCTGTAATATGTGAAGAATTTAGTTGAGTTGAATCAAGAAAAAGAGAGTATAACAATGTGTAAACCGCAGATGCGTGAGTTAATCCCAAGGATATTTATTATTTGTCGAAAGAACGACCACTATTATTATCATTTTTTTTTTATTTGAGATGAATTGACTGATGAATAATGCCAGCAATCATTTATTATTATTGATGGAGATGATGTGCCTCCATATTTATTGAAGTTAGTATGGCCAGTGGAGTTGAATAGCCAAAGTGAGCCGCTCTGAACTGCCCCAGCTAAGCTTATGTTAGGGAATTAGGGAACTAAATAAACAAGGGACATAATTACATAGAAGAGAAATAATCATGATTCAAATAGAAGAAAGTGAAGGGATATATATAAAAAGCATATGAATCGACATTGAAACGTACAACAATTGATGAATTCTTCAATGAAAAATAAATATACTGATTCAGAATTAATCAATTCTTATAGGAAGGCATATGTAACGTTACCAAATATGGTAGTTACATAAAGTAAGCAACTATAACGTCAAGTGACGGGAAAGCATGAAAGTATTTCTAGATAAATAAAACTATGTGAACAAAAGTGTGTATCTACAGATATATTAGTGTAAAGTTCCAATTATGAAGGAGAAAGTATAACATAGCAGCATCGTACTCGAAATGAAGAAAGAAAATGCCCATGAGCCAAAATAAAATGTTAGAAACCAGCCCCAATAGATTCCAACAGTGAGGGGAACCAAAAAAGATAATAGATAATGAAAGTGTAAAACAAAATGACTACAACAAAATCCCAACAGTGAGGGGAAACAACAAAGATAATAGATAATATAAGTGTAAAAGAAGACTACCAATAGATTCCAACAGTGAGGGGAACCAAAAAAGATAATAGATAACAAAAGTGTAAAAAAAGACTACCAATATATTTAACAGTGAGGGGAACAAATGAAGATAGTGACTATAATAAAAATGTAAAAGAAGACAACAGGATTCCAACAGTGAAGGGAACCAATAAAACGACTATGCAAAACAAGGGAAGAGACAACTCAAGAGCAACCACAATGATGGCAGACAAACTAATATATTGACAAATATGAATATTATGAAACAACGATTACTACAATGAAAATATTGAAGAAGACGATCAAACCTAAAGAAGAAAGGAA
Source organism: Magicicada septendecula (assembly GCA_034769895.1). Classification (NCBI taxonomy): domain Eukaryota; kingdom Metazoa; phylum Arthropoda; class Insecta; order Hemiptera; family Cicadidae; genus Magicicada; species Magicicada septendecula. The sequence continues at coordinate 265,676 of JAWRYS010001111.1, forward strand.
GAAGAAGGACAAGGAAACATGACATGAAGAGAGAAGAAAATGGATAGACCATACAAGAAATCATCATTCATCAAGTGTACTAGAGACAATACTAGTAACTAAAAGAATAGTGATTGTCAACAATGAAGAAGCAGTGTTTAACATTTTAAGAAATCACAAACAGTTATAGTGAGTACTTAATATAAGTGTGAGAACCTGTGACCCGTTAACTAATTTTTAACTTAATAAACCCCACAAACAATTCCAGTGATAAGGTTTATAGCGGAAGAAAAGTTGTTACTTTCATAGTGGAAACATCAAGGAATAAATAGTCAAAAAATACACAAACACTTAGTGTGACTAGTTTAATGAAGATTGTGATCCAAATAGATAGTCATAAGACCACCAAACAATGTAAGATAGAACAGTTATATTATTTTTTATAGAACTTGATAAATAAAAACCTTTGTAAATTTCAAAAGAAATGTAACTGAATGCCACTGCAAATCAGAATACAATACAAAGAAAGGCCAGAGAAAATAATAACAAACAAAGTTGTTTGTTAAATATCAAACAAATGTGACAGAAATTAGTTACAAACCATGACAAGTAATGTATTATCATAATTCAAGAATATTTGTATTATTGTTTAAGAAGAAGTAGTGTAAACATGTGTATTAAAACAATTAAACTGTTGTAATAGAATACCATACTGAAGTCATGTTAGTAGTAGCAAAATGCTGCCTTAGAATATGTTGTACATTGTTACATAACCCCATAGGAAAGGCACCTATGAAACAAAAAATCATACATGTTAGTTTAACCAAACAACCATCAACAATTGTGTCAATCAAAGATTCATTCTAAGTAATGATACACCCTAATAAACAGTGTATTGTATTGAAATACACTACAAATAAAGTAGACCAAATATGACAGCACAAAGCTATAGGAAATGGAACCTAATATGCAAAAATAGTTAAACAAAATACATTGTTAAAACATGTGCAAAGATTGATGAAGGTATTACCAGTAGTTTGATGAACATCTGGTACTACTATGAGAACAGATTACAAGCATGGTGACAATAGTTTTGTGACCAAAATATTGTAAACTACCTGACTATAAATGCATAGCCAGAAGTGAGCAGAGGCAATGTAACCAACTAGTTAAGCAAAATACTTTATTAAAACTTGGACAGAGATTAATGGTAGTGTTACCAGTAGTAAGAAGGACACTTAATACTACTATGAGAACGGACCATAACCATAAGGATAGTCATTTTATAGATAAATTATTAAAAACTATATGACCATGATGGTGGAATCAGAATGTAAACAAACAATATGTAGCAAGTTGTTTAGGCAAAATGCAACATACAAACTTGTTCAAAAGTAGATAAAAATGTTATCAATGATCAGAAGGATGTCTGATCCTACTTTAAGAATCTATGTCAAATATAATAATAACAATTTTATTATTGATTTATCAAAAAATAACTGACTACCATGTCATGACCTAATGTAAACAAACCCATTACTAGAAATTGAAGGGTTCTCAGATAGCTAAAAGCTAACAAATATATTAAATGAATTAGGTACTATAGTTGTACATTAGTTGCATTTATAACATAATATACCTTATATAGAAAAACCATAAATAAAATGACAATTTTAAGAAAAAAGATAGGAGGGTAGTGAAACAATGCTAATAGTATATGAAACACAGCCCTGTGCATATACTAAAGTACAATTCCGTGTAAATAAACATTTATATTATTGTTAGATTACAATACCGATGGTATTAGATAAGAAAAAATAGTTTTAAGGACAATTGTGAATAATCGAATATGGACGCTAAAGACGCCATGATCAAACATTGTTTGGGTGACAATTATTCCCAAATTTTGTATTAAACAGTTGAGAAATAGACTCAGATCGTTTAATCAAAAGTGTTTTAGTGTAATTAGTTAAGTTTTGGTGTAATAAAGTTATTAAATATAAGATGCACCATAAAAATCGATAAAATCGTTGTAGTGATTTAAATAATGGACGGATTACAATCTTGTTTGGACTTTATTTAAAGCTCAGGATATCCGCGATTTATTGGCACTAACCATTCAACGATTAAGCAAATAATAAGAAAGTTATTACGATTTTAAATTTTTTAATTATTTTTTGCACCAGTGCTTACGTCATTCTAATCTCAAACCCAAACGCAAAATTGGTAATAAATTAAAAATTTTACTAAGTCAAGGTACTTTGTATCGGAGAGTTCAAAGAATTCAACCAATCGAATGAATGAAAACCGGCAGACAAGCCGCAGACGTTCCGACGGAGCGTGACAGTCATCTATCAATCATCAACTAGACAGGACGTATCACTCGGCGGACCAAACATATGAAGAAGTTTATTTTGAATTGTGCGCGACACGTAAACATCAGTAAACAACATACACCTAACCTAAATACCACACAAAGCATTAACGTGTGTACAGTGCGGAGTGAATAAGATTTAAATACGACCAGTGTATAATATCGGTCGTATTTTCGAGTGTTGTGTTGAAAATAAACCAGGGTGTACAATATTTTTCATTAATTAACAATAAAACAGAAATAAAAATTTCTGAAAAAACCGATTGTTTAGATACTACGCTAATCAATAATAGCGAAGTATAATAATGCTGATGAAATTTATCAGAATTGACGAAAGAATTATTTCGCAATTTTTAACTTGATAAATAAATGTTTTAATTATTTTTCATAATTAAAAGAGTCACGATTAATGTACTTATTACAAAATACGAGCACAGCAAATAGTCGCTCAATTGACTAATGTTGTTTTTGATTGTTACTATTGAAGATAAATATTTTAATTGTTACGCGAAAGAATATTCTATTCTACTGATAGTTATGCATCAGAAATATTATAAACAACATATGTATGTTTAGATTAGGAAGAAATTAATGCTTAATATAATTAACTCTAATAACTATTCACATTATGAGATAACCTAAATGTCATAACCACAATTTGCCACCTTTTTGTCATAAGTCTGTTCTCATATAATCCAAACCAGATGAAAGCTATAACAAGAGTTTTTTTTTATAACTTTTTCTCTTGTAAATAAATAATTCCTACAGTGAATTATTAAAATATAATAATATATTTTAGCAGTGCAAATCAACGCACTTGTTTATTGTCAAAGTAACTACTGTGTACTGGGTACGAATTCCCGCGTACTATAATACCATAATTATCTATTTTATGGTACCAATTTTCAATTTTAACATTTGTTTGTTTGCTTTTTATTAATTGTTTATTAAATATCATTATAAAACGCCACATCTTGTATCTAGCATCATGCTACTTAAAAGAATCACACGAACTTGGTAATTAACTTATGTAAGAGGACATAACCTCTCTAAATAAAAACTGTTGTATAACCTACAGTGATACCAGCCTGAGGCTAAGAAGAGTTTCATTTTAAATTTGTTCATTGTAATTATTCTCAGTAAAATTATTAGTGACTCATTGTTAATTTTTAAAGATTTTATAGCATTCTTAACTGTTAATAAACCTCTATATTTTGTTACCAGTGGAAAAGGAGTTTAATTTCAAACTAAAAATAGTTCATTTTTTCATAGCCAGTTCTATCAAAAGGTGGCGGAAAAAATAAATATTCCTGATAATTCAGAACATTATTTAGTTGTTATATTATTATTATTGTGCATGATAATCACGTTTGATATTCAAACAGAATATCTACTTGTATGTGTAGCGTGTGTGTTACAGCTGAGCAGTCACCTAACAGAACAGCAATATCCACATATGGTAAGTGGGAAGGTTACCAGCGGAGTGCGAAAAACACTTTTAAATTAAAAGATTTAACCAGCGATACCCACACATTTTCTAGCAACCATCAGACTGATAATAATAATTATAATTTTGGATATTTTATTGTACAACATTATTGTGGATACCGGAGCGTATCTGCAGGTAACACACAATCAAAACACACTTACATCTACATCTATAATTATACATCATAGGTTGGCGCCCAACGTCTGAGCGCGGATTAGGGAAAAAACGGACAATTAAACCAATAATTTAATAACCCCAATCCGTCGAGAGACTGCAAGTACATTGCCAGGGACAAGATGTATACCAGGAGATCAACCTCAAAAAAGAGAGCAGCAGAGGCAGAGAGGGAGGTCAGACTGGAAGAGAAGGAGGCAACATCAACGGAAGACGTTGAAGAAATCCTATTAGAAATTGAGGACAAACAACCTGAACCGGCGGAGGAGGTTCAACAACCTGATGAGGAGCCGGAAGTTCTACCTCAAGAAATTCAACAGGAAGTAAGCCAGCCTACACAACCAATGATACCAGGAGGAATCGACTTCATGGAGATGTTCAAGATGGTGATGGAGAAGATAGAAGAGAGCCGAAAATCATCCAAGGAGGACAATCAGTCGCTGAAGGAATAAGAAGCTGGATGAAACCAGCCTGTCCAATAAAGAAGACAATCGAATTTTGAAGGAAGAATTGAACAATAAAATGGACGAAACCAGTCGATCCACTAAGGAGGAGTTGAGTAGAAACATAGGATCCCTGAAGGAGGGGTTAAATAACAAAATAAATGAAACCAACAGGAGGATGGAAGACGGGCAGAAGAAAACTGAAGAACTATTAGAGAAGAAGATGGCTATCATGAAGGAGGATTTATCTGCAGAGTTGGGGATTAAAATCGACCATACCAACCAGAAAAACGACGAGATCAATAGGAGGTTAGACAGAATGAATAAGAGAATAAAGGGAGATGACAAGGAGAGCGTGGATTCAATAAACACGGTGGTGAAGGATGATTATAAGCAATCAGGAAAGACAATAAAAAGATGTTGTGAAGAGGCGGAAGAGAGTATTAAGAAGAAAAGAAGAGAATTAATAGTAGACGATCGAATGGAGGTTGAAGAAGTACCTGAAGATAAGAACATAGAACAAGTGAATCCAGAGCTTAAAGATAGTGGAGAAAAGAAGATCCAAATAATTCAAGAAAAGGAAGAGGTGAAAATGGAAAAAAGAAGAACCATGCGTCCAAGGAAGGCAAGAATCACAAAAGAATTAATTGAAATGACTAGAGGTGGCCTGATTAATATGGTCAACTTACCAGTCGTCAACCATGAAGAAGGGACTCTCAGGAAGGAGTATCGGAGGAGTTTCATGACAATGGACGAAGGGGAAGATTATGTAACAACGAAGAAGGAGATAACCAACAAAGCATCTCAACCACGGATTTCCAAAAGAAGAGTGAGATATTTTAAGAAAAAGGAAGGCTGTCAAGAGAAATGGGACCGGATTATCGAAGGATATGCCAGAGAAATCAGAGAACTGAGGAAGAAGAGGAGCCAATTAATGGAAGCACCCAACCAGAAGACGGATGACGGTCAAACAGAATTGAGGGAGTTACCAAACGTCAATACTTACGACAACCAGGAGAACCATAGACACAAATATGTTGAAGAGAGCGAGAGAAAGAAGACAGAAGAACGGAGGGCAGACACAGCCCTAATAGCATTCAAATGGAAAAAACAGATGATAGCCCGATATATGTCAAGAACGGACAGGAGTATGAATACTGAAGGAGTCCGAAAGACAAGAAGAGAGGAGAGCGATGATTATGGTTAAAATGAATAAAAATACACTGAATTATGGGACCGACTATTATGATAACCAATAATGCTGACACAAGCTTCAATGAAACGATATATCGGCGATTAAAATATAAGATTTAAAGTGAAATATAGCGATGAAAATTATATGTTATGGATATTAAATGAAAGATGAAAATATACTTGTGAATATAACTGTTAACTATATAAAGATAAAAAGTGAAATGTAGCGATGAAGATTATTGTGTATTAAAAAGTGAGTATTGAAAATATAATTATGAAAATAAATGTGGACTAATGAAGAAAGGATGGAATATTGCTATGGAGATTATTATGTGTTTATATTAAATAAGAAGTAACTGTATAACTATGAAATGAACGTTGACTATATTGTAATTTTATAATGTGAAAAAATATGTTCCCAAGGAAGTTATGTAAAGGATCCAGAAAATTGTATTTGCAAATAATAGTACTAGTATTACTACCAACAGGAAGAAGTACTATACGAGAACGACACCCAAGATCTTTGGCATAAAATATATGAAACGTGTATATAAATTCCTAGAGCCAAGTCAACCAGTAATTCACCATCACACCCGTACTACTAACAAAGAGAAGAAGTACTATACGAGATCGACAAATTCCATCTTTGGCACCAATGTATGCATAATACACCAAATTCCAAGAGCCAAGTCAACCAGTAATTCACCATCACACCCGTACTACTAACAAAGAGAAGAAGGACTATACGAGATCGACAAATTCCATCTTTGGCACCAATGTATGTATAATACACCAAATTCCAAGAGCCAAGTCAACCAGTAATTCACCATCACACCCGTACTACTAACAAAGAGAAGAAGTACTATACGAGACTGACATCCTCCATCGCTGGCACAACTATTTCCAAGAGCCAAGTCAACTAGTAAAGTTAACATCATACCCGTACTACCAATGAAAAAAGACAGAGAAAATAAGAAGTTGGAGGAGCAAAACTAAATAAGTATCATTAATGTAGACAAGAAACTACACACAACCACATTGTTTTCTAGTGTCATTTACTAGAAGAAAGCCAATACCACACATACTATATCTCAACTGAAACCATGAAAAAAGAGAAAAAATAAATGTATTCATGAATTATATCTAGATGAGTAAACCCTGAAATGAAGAATATGACGAGATGACGTTTAATGTGATACAAAGAGAAGAGATTAATCGATGATGAAGAAGAATGAAAAGTAATATACTAACGAAAATAATCATGAGAGTTACCAGTGATGAAATGTAAAACAAAATATCCCTGTAATATGTGAAGAATTTAGTTGAGTTGAATCAAGAAAAAGAGAGTATAACAATGTGTAAACCGCAGATGCGTGAGTTAATCCCAAGGATATTTTTTATTTGTCGAAAGAACGACCACTATTATTATTATTTTTTTTTTATTTGAGATGAATTGACTGATGAATAATGCCAGCAATCATTTATTATTATTGATGGAGATGATGTGCCTCCATATTTATTGAAGTTAGTATGGCCAGTGGAGTTGAATAGCCAAAGTGAGCCGCTCTGAACTGCCCCAGCTAAGCTTATGTTAGGGAATTAGGGAACTAAATAAACAAGGGACATAATTACATAGAAGAGAAATAATCATGATTCAAATAGAAGAAAGTGAAGGGATATATATAAAAAGCATATGAATCGACATGGAAACGTACAACAATTGATGAATTCTTCAATGAAAAATAAATATACTGATTCAGAATTAATCAATTCTTATAGGAAGGCATATGTAACGTTACCAAATATGGTAGTTACATAAAGTAAGCAACTATAACGTCAAGTGACGGGAAAGCATGAAAGTATTTCTAGATAAATAAAACTATGTGAACAAAAGTGTGTATCTACAGATATATTAGTGTAAAGTTCCAATTATGAAGGAGAAAGTATAACATAGCAGCATCGTACTCGAAATGAAGAAAGAAAATGCCCATGAGCCAAAATAAAATGTTAGAAACCAGCCCCAATAGATTCCAACAGTGAGGGGAACCAAAAAAGATAATAGATAATGAAAGTGTAAAACAAAATGACTACAACAAAATCCCAACAGTGAGGGGAAACAACAAAGATAATAGATAATATAAGTGTAAAAGAAGACTACCAATAGATTCCAACAGTGAGGGGAACCAAAAAAGATAATAGATAACAAAAGTGTAAAAAAAGACTACCAATATATTTAACAGTGAGGGGAACAAATGAAGATAGTGACTATAATAAAAATGTAAAAGAAGACAACAGGATTCCAACAGTGAAGGGAACCAATAAAACGACTATGCAAAACAAGGGAAGAGACAACTCAAGAGCAACCACAATGATGGCAGACAAACTAATATATTGACAAATATGAATATTATGAAACAACGATTACTACAATGAAAATATTGAAGAAGACGATCAAACCTAAAGAAGAAAGGAAGAAGAAGGACAAGGAAACATGACATGAAGAGAGAAGAAAATGGATAGACCATACAAGAAATCATCATTCATCAAGTGTACTAGAGACAATACTAGTAACTAAAAGAATAGTGATTGTAAACTATGAAGAAACAGTGTTTAACATTTTAAGAAATCACAAACAGTCATAGTGAGTACTTAATATAAGTGTGAGAACCTGTGACCCGTTAACTAATTTTTAACTTAATAAACCCCACAAACAATTCCAGTGATAAGGTTTATAGCGGAAGAAAATTTGTTACTTTCATAGTGGAAACATCAAGGAATAAATAGTCAAAAAATACACAAACACTTAGTGTGACTAGTTTAATGAAGATTGTGATCCAAATAGATAGTCATAAGACCACCAAACAATGTAAGATAGAACAGTTATATTATTTTTTATAGAACTTGATAAATAAAAACCTTTGTAAATTTCAAAAGAAATGTAACTGAATGCCACTGCAAATCAGAATACAATACAAAGAAAGGCCAGAGAAAATAATAACAAACAAAGTTGTTTGTTAAATATCAAACAAATGTGACAGAAATTAGTTACAAACCATGACAAGTAATGTATTATCATAATTCAAGAATATTTGTATTATTGTTTAAGAAGAAGTAGTGTAAACATGTGTATTAAAACAATTAAACTGTTGTAATAGAATACCATACTGAAGTCATGTTAGTAGTAGCAAAATGCTGCATTAGAATATGTTGTACATTGTTACATAACCCCATAGGAAAGGCACCTATGAAACAAAAAATCATACATGTTAGTTTAACCAAACAACCATCAACAATTGTGTCAATCAAAGATTCATTCTAAGTAATGATACACCCTAATAAACAGTGTATTGTATTGAAATACACTACAAATAAAGTAGACCAAATATGACAGCACAAAGCTATAGGAAATGGAACCTAATATGCAAAAATAGTTAAACAAAATACATTGTTAAAACATGTGCAACAATTGATGAAGGTATTACCAGTAGTTTGATGAACATCTGGTACTACTATGAGAACAGATTACAAGCATAGTGACAATAGTTTTGTGACCAAAATATTGTAAACTACCTGACTATAAATGCATAGCCAGAAGTGAGCAGAGGCAATGTAACCAATTAGTTAAGCAAAATACTTTATTAAAACTTGGACAGAGATTAATGGAAGTGTTACCAGTAGTAAGAAGGACACTTAATACTACTATGAGAACGGACCATAACCATAAGGATAGTCATTTTATAGATAAATTATTAAAAACTATATGACCATGATGGTGGAATCAGAATGTAAACAAACAATATGTAGCAAGTTGTTTAGGCAAAATGCAACATACAAACTTGTTCAAAAGTAGATAAAAATGTTATCAATGATCAGAAGGATGTCTGATCCTACTTTAAGAATCTATGTCAAATATAATAATAACAATTTTATTATTGATTTATCAAAAAATAACTGACTACCATGTCATGACCTAATGTAAACAAACCCATTACTAGAAATTGAAGGGTTCTCAGATAGCTAAAAGCTAACAAATATATTAAATGAATTAGGTACTATAGTTGTACATTAGTTGCATTTATAACATAATATACCTTATATAGAAAAACCATAAATAAAATGACAATTTTAAGAAAAAAGATAGGAGGGTAGTGAAACAATGCTAATAGTATATGAAACACAGCCCTGTGCATATACTAAAGTACAAATCCGTGTACATAAACATTTATATTATTGTTAGATTACAATACCGATGGTATTAGATAAGAAAAAATAGTTTTAAGGACAATTGTGAATAATCGAATATGGACGCTAAAGACGCCATGATCAAACATTGTTTGGGTGACAATTATTCCCAAATTTTGTATTAAACAGTTGAGAAATAGACTCAGATCGTTTAATCAAAAGTGTTTTAGTGTAATTAGTTAAGTTTTGGTGTAATAAAGTTATTAAATATAAGATGCACCATAAAAATCGATAAAATCGTTGTAGAGATTTAAATAATGGACGGATTACAATCTTGTTTGGACTTTATTTAAAGCTCAGGATATCCGCGATTTATTGGCACTAACCATTCAACGATTAAGCAAATAATAAGAAAGTTATTACGATTTTAAATTTTTTAATTATTTCTTGCACCAGTGCTTACGTCATTCTAATCTCAAACCCAAACGCAAAATTGGAAATAAATTAAAAATTTTACTAAGTCAAGGTACTTTGGATCGGAGAGTTCAAAGAATTCAACCAATCGAATGAATGAAAACCGGCAGACAAGCCGCAGACGTTCCGACGGAGCGTGACAGTCATCTATCAATCATCAACTAGACAGGACGTATCACTCGGCGGACCAAACATATGAAGAAGTTTATTTTGAATTGTGCGCGACACGTAAACATCAGTAAACAACGTACACCTAACCTAAATACCACACAAAGCATTAACGTGTGTACAGTGCGGAGTGAATAAGATTTAAATACGACCAGTGTATAATATCGGTCGTATTTTCGAGTGTTGTGTTGAAAATAAACCAGGGTGTACAATATTTTTCATTAATTAACAATAAAACAGAAATAAAAATTTCTGAAAAAACCGATTGTTTAGATACTACGCTAATCAATAATAGCGAAGTATAATAATGCTGATGAAATTTATCAGAATTGACGAAAGAATTATTTCGCAATTTTTAACTTGATAAATAAATGTTTTAATTATTTTTCATAATTAAAAGAGTCACGATTAATGTACTTATTACAAAATACGAGCACAGCAAATAGTCGCTCAATTGACTAATGTTGTTTTTGATTGTTACTATTGAAGATAAATATTTTAATTTTTACGCGAAAGAATATTCTATTCTACTGATAGTTATGCATCAGAAATATTATAAACAACATATGTATGTTTAGATTAGGAAGAAATTAATGGAAAAAACAGATGATAGCCCGATATATGTCAAGAACGGACAGGAGTATGAATACTGAAGGAGTCCGAAAGACAAGAAGAGAGGAGAGCGATGATTATGGTTAAAATGAATAAAAATACACTGAATTATGGGACCGACTATTATGATAACCAATAATGCTGACACAAGCTTCAATGAAACGATATATCGGCGATTAAAATATAAGATTTAAAGTGAAATATAGCGATGAAAATTATATGTTATGGATATTAAATGAAAGATGAAAATATACTTGTGAATATAACTGTTAACTATATAAAGATAAAAAGTGAAATGTAGCGATGAAGATTATTGTGTATTAAAAAGTGAGTATTGAAAATATAATTATGAAAATAAATGTGGACTAATGAAGAAAGGATGGAATATTGCTATGGAGATTATTATGTGTTTATATTAAATAAGAAGTAACTGTATAACTATGAAATGAACGTTGACTATATTGTAATTTTATAATGTGAAAAAATATGTTCCCAAGGAAGTTATGTAAAGGATCCAGAAAATTGTATTTGCAAATAATAGTACTAGTATTACTACCAACAGGAAGAAGTACTATACGAGAACGACACCCAAGATCTTTGGCATAAAATATATGAAACGTGTATATAAATTCCTAGAGCCAAGTCAACCAGTAATTCACCATCACACCCGTACTACTAACAAAGAGAAGAAGTACTATACGAGATCGACAAATTCCATCTTTGGCACCAATGTATGCATAATACACCAAATTCCAAGAGCCAAGTCAACCAGTAATTCACCATCACACCCGTACTACTAACAAAGAGAAGAAGGACTATACGAGATCGACAAATTCCATCTTTGGCACCAATGTATGTATAATACACCAAATTCCAAGAGCCAAGTCAACCAGTAATTCACCATCACACCCGTACTACTAACAAAGAGAAGAAGTACTATACGAGACTGACATCCTCCATCGCTGGCACAACTATTTCCAAGAGCCAAGTCAACTAGTAAAGTTAACATCATACCCGTACTACCAATGAAAAAAGACAGAGAAAATAAGAAGTTGGAGGAGCAAAACTAAATAAGTATCATTAATGTAGACAAGAAACTACACACAACCACATTGTTTTCTAGTGTCATTTACTAGAAGAAAGCCAATACCACACATACTATATCTCAACTGAAACCATGAAAAAAGAGAAAAAATAAATGTATTCATGAATTATATCTAGATGAGTAAACCCTGAAATGAAGAATATGACGAGATGACGTTTAATGTGATACAAAGAGAAGAGATTAATCGATGATGAAGAAGAATGAAAAGTAATATACTAACGAAAATAATCATGAGAGTTACCAGTGATGAAATGTAAAACAAAATATCCCTGTAATATGTGAAGAATTTAGTTGAGTTGAATCAAGAAAAAGAGAGTATAACAATGTGTAAACCGCAGATGCGTGAGTTAATCCCAAGGATATTTTTTATTTGTCGAAAGAACGACCACTATTATTATTATTTTTTTTTTATTTGAGATGAATTGACTGATGAATAATGCCAGCAATCATTTATTATTATTGATGGAGATGATGTGCCTCCATATTTATTGAAGTTAGTATGGCCAGTGGAGTTGAATAGCCAAAGTGAGCCGCTCTGAACTGCCCCAGCTAAGCTTATGTTAGGGAATTAGGGAACTAAATAAACAAGGGACATAATTACATAGAAGAGAAATAATCATGATTCAAATAGAAGAAAGTGAAGGGATATATATAAAAAGCATATGAATCGACATGGAAACGTACAACAATTGATGAATTCTTCAATGAAAAATAAATATACTGATTCAGAATTAATCAATTCTTATAGGAAGGCATATGTAACGTTACCAAATATGGTAGTTACATAAAGTAAGCAACTATAACGTCAAGTGACGGGAAAGCATGAAAGTATTTCTAGATAAATAAAACTATGTGAACAAAAGTGTGTATCTACAGATATATTAGTGTAAAGTTCCAATTATGAAGGAGAAAGTATAACATAGCAGCATCGTACTCGAAATGAAGAAAGAAAATGCCCATGAGCCAAAATAAAATGTTAGAAACCAGGCCCAATAGATTCCAACAGTGAGGGGAACCAAAAAAGATAATAGATAATGAAAGTGTAAAACAAAATGACTACAACAAAATCCCAACAGTGAGGGGAAACAACAAAGATAATAGATAATATAAGTGTAAAAGAAGACTACCAATAGATTCCAACAGTGAGGGGAACCAAAAAAGATAATAGATAACAAAAGTGTAAAAAAAGACTACCAATATATTTAACAGTGAGGGGAACAAATGAAGATAGTGACTATAATAAAAATGTAAAAGAAGACAACAGGATTCCAACAGTGAAGGGAACCAATAAAACGACTATGCAAAACAAGGGAAGAGACAACTCAAGAGCAACCACAATGATGGCAGACAAACTAATATATTGACAAATATGAATATTATGAAACAACGATTACTACAATGAAAATATTGAAGAAGACGATCAAACCTAAAGAAGAAAGGAAGAAGAAGGACAAGGAAACATGACATGAAGAGAGAAGAAAATGGATAGACCATACAAGAAATCATCATTCATCAAGTGTACTAGAGACAATACTAGTAACTAAAAGAATAGTGATTGTAAACTATGAAGAAACAGTGTTTAACATTTTAAGAAATCACAAACAGTCATAGTGAGTACTTAATATAAGTGTGAGAACCTGTGACCCGTTAACTAATTTTTAACTTAATAAACCCCACAAACAATTCCAGTGATAAGGTTTATAGCGGAAGAAAATTTGTTACTTTCATAGTGGAAACATCAAGGAATAAATAGTCAAAAAATACACAAACACTTAGTGTGACTAGTTTAATGAAGATTGTGATCCAAATAGATAGTTATAAGACCACCAAACAATGTAAGATAGAACAGTTATATTATTTTTTATAGAACTTGATAAATAAAAACCTTTGTAAATTTCAAAAGAAATGTAACTGAATGCAACTGCAAATCAGAATACAATACAAAGAAAGGCCAGAGAAAATAATAACAAACAAAGTTGTTTGTTAAATATCAAACAAATGTGACAGAAATTAGTTACAAACCATGACAAGTAATGTATCATCATAATTCAAGAATATTTGTATTATTGTTTAAGAAGAAGTAGTGTAAACATGTGTATTAAAACAATTAAACTGTTGTAATAGAATACCATACTGAAGTCATGTTAGTAGTAGCAAAATGCTGCATTAGAATATGTTGTACATTGTTACATAACCCCATAGGAAAGGCACCTATGAAACAAAAAATCATACATGTTAGTTTAACCAAACAACCATCAACAATTGTGTCAATCAAAGATTCATTCTAAGTAATGATACACCCTAATAAACAGTGTATTGTATTGAAATACACTACAAATAAAGTAGACCAAATATGACAGCACAAAGCTATAGGAAATGGAACCTAATATGCAAAAATAGTTAAACAAAATACATTGTTAAAACATGTGCAACAATTGATGAAGGTATTACCAGTAGTTTGATGAACATCTGGTACTACTATGAGAACAGATTACAAGCATAGTGACAATAGTTTTGTGACCAAAATATTGTAAACTACCTGACTATAAATGCATAGCCAGAAGTGAGCAGAGGCAATGTAACCAATTAGTTAAGCAAAATACTTTATTAAAACTTGGACAGAGATTAATGGAAGTGTTACCAGTAGTAAGAAGGACACTTAATACTACTATGAGAACGGACCATAACCATAAGGATAGTCATTTTATAGATAAATTATTAAAAACTATATGACCATGATGGTGGAATCAGAATGTAAACAAACAATATGTAGCAAGTTGTTTAGGCAAAATGCAACATACAAACTTGTTCAAAAGTAGATAAAAATGTTATCAATGATCAGAAGGATGTCTGATCCTACTTTAAGAATCTATGTCAAATATAATAATAACAATTTTATTATTGATTTATCAAAAAATAACTGACTACCATGTCATGACCTAATGTAAACAAACCCATTACTAGAAATTGAAGGGTTCTCAGATAGCTAAAAGCTAACAAATATATTAAATGAATTAGGTACTATAGTTGTACATTAGTTGCATTTATAACATAATATACCTTATATAGAAAAACCATAAATAAAATGACAATTTTAAGAAAAAAGATAGGAGGGTAGTGAAACAATGCTAATAGTATATGAAACACAGCCCTGTGCATATACTAAAGTACAAATCCGTGTAAATAAACATTTATATTATTGTTAGATTACAATACCGATGGTATTAGATAAGAAAAAATAGTTTTAAGGACAATTGTGAATAATCGAATATGGACGCTAAAGACGCCATGATCAAACATTGTTTGGGTGACAATTATTCCCAAATTTTGTATTAAACAGTTGAGAAATAGACTCAGATCGTTTAATCAAAAGTGTTTTAGTGTAATTAGTTAAGTTTTGGTGTAATAAAGTTATTAAATATAAGATGCACCATAAAAATCGATAAAATCGTTGTAGAGATTTAAATAATGGACGGATTACAATCTTGTTTGGACTTTATTTAAAGCTCAGGATATCCGCGATTTATTGGCACTAACCATTCAACGATTAAGCAAATAATAAGAAAGTTATTACGATTTTAAATTTTTTAATTATTTCTTGCACCAGTGCTTACGTCATTCTAATCTCAAACCCAAACGCAAAATTGGAAATAAATTAAAAATTTTACTAAGTCAAGGTACTTTGGATCGGAGAGTTCAAAGAATTCAACCAATCGAATGAATGAAAACCGGCAGACAAGCCGCAGACGTTCCGACGGAGCGTGACAGTCATCTATCAATCATCAACTAGACAGGACGTATCACTCGGCGGACCAAACATATGAAGAAGTTTATTTTGAATTGTGCGCGACACGTAAACATCAGTAAACAACGTACACCTAACCTAAATACCACACAAAGCATTAACGTGTGTACAGTGCGGAGTGAATAAGATTTAAATACGACCAGTGTATAATATCGGTCGTATTTTCGAGTGTTGTGTTGAAAATAAACCAGGGTGTACAATATTTTTCATTAATTAACAATAAAACAGAAATAAAAATTTCTGAAAAAACCGATTGTTTAGATACTACGCTAATCAATAATAGCGAAGTATAATAATGCTGATGAAATTTATCAGAATTGACGAAAGAATTATTTCGCAATTTTTAACTTGATAAATAAATGTTTTAATTATTTTTCATAATTAAAAGAGTCACGATTAATGTACTTATTACAAAATACGAGCACAGCAAATAGTCGCTCAATTGACTAATGTTGTTTTTGATTGTTACTATTGAAGATAAATATTTTAATTTTTACGCGAAAGAATATTCTATTCTACTGATAGTTATGCATCAGAAATATTATAAACAACATATGTATGTTTAGATTAGGAAGAAATTAATGGAAAAAACAGATGATAGCCCGATATATGTCAAGAACGGACAGGAGTATGAATACTGAAGGAGTCCGAAAGACAAGAAGAGAGGAGAGCGATGATTATGGTTAAAATGAATAAAAATACACTGAATTATGGGACCGACTATTATGATAACCAATAATGCTGACACAAGCTTCAATGAAACGATATATCGGCGATTAAAATATAAGATTTAAAGTGAAATATAGCGATGAAAATTATATGTTATGGATATTAAATGAAAGATGAAAATATACTTGTGAATATAACTGTTAACTATATAAAGATAAAAAGTGAAATGTAGCGATGAAGATTATTGTGTATTAAAAAGTGAGTATTGAAAATATAATTATGAAAATAAATGTGGACTAATGAAGAAAGGATGGAATATTGCTATGGAGATTATTATGTGTTTATATTAAATAAGAAGTAACTGTATAACTATGAAATGAACGTTGACTATATTGTAATTTTATAATGTGAAAAAATATGTTCCCAAGGAAGTTATGTAAAGGATCCAGAAAATTGTATTTGCAAATAATAGTACTAGTATTACTACCAACAGGAAGAAGTACTATACGAGAACGACACCCAAGATCTTTGGCATAAAATATATGAAACGTGTATATAAATTCCTAGAGCCAAGTCAACCAGTAATTCACCATCACACCCGTACTACTAACAAAGAGAAGAAGTACTATACGAGATCGACAAATTCCATCTTTGGCACCAATGTATGCATAATACACCAAATTCCAAGAGCCAAGTCAACCAGTAATTCACCATCACACCCGTACTACTAACAAAGAGAAGAAGGACTATACGAGATCGACAAATTCCATCTTTGGCACCAATGTATGTATAATACACCAAATTCCAAGAGCCAAGTCAACCAGTAATTCACCATCACACCCGTACTACTAACAAAGAGAAGAAGTACTATACGAGACTGACATCCTCCATCGCTGGCACAACTATTTCCAAGAGCCAAGTCAACTAGTAAAGTTAACATCATACCCGTACTACCAATGAAAAAAGACAGAGAAAATAAGAAGTTGGAGGAGCAAAACTAAATAAGTATCATTAATGTAGACAAGAAACTACACACAACCACATTGTTTTCTAGTGTCATTTACTAGAAGAAAGCCAATACCACACATACTATATCTCAACTGAAACCATGAAAAAAGAGAAAAAATAAATGTATTCATGAATTATATCTAGATGAGTAAACCCTGAAATGAAGAATATGACGAGATGACGTTTAATGTGATACAAAGAGAAGAGATTAATCGATGATGAAGAAGAATGAAAAGTAATATACTAACGAAAATAATCATGAGAGTTACCAGTGATGAAATGTAAAACAAAATATCCCTGTAATATGTGAAGAATTTAGTTGAGTTGAATCAAGAAAAAGAGAGTATAACAATGTGTAAACCGCAGATGCGTGAGTTAATCCCAAGGATATTTTTTATTTGTCGAAAGAACGACCACTATTATTATTATTTTTTTTTTATTTGAGATGAATTGACTGATGAATAATGCCAGCAATCATTTATTATTATTGATGGAGATGATGTGCCTCCATATTTATTGAAGTTAGTATGGCCAGTGGAGTTGAATAGCCAAAGTGAGCCGCTCTGAACTGCCCCAGCTAAGCTTATGTTAGGGAATTAGGGAACTAAATAAACAAGGGACATAATTACATAGAAGAGAAATAATCATGATTCAAATAGAAGAAAGTGAAGGGATATATATAAAAAGCATATGAATCGACATGGAAACGTATAACAATTGATGAATTCTTCAATGAAAAATAAATATACTGATTCAGAATTAATCAATTCTTATAGGAAGGCATATGTAACGTTACCAAATATGGTAGTTACATAAAGTAAGCAACTATAACGTCAAGTGACGGGAAAGCATGAAAGTATTTCTAGATAAATAAAACTATGTGAACAAAAGTGTGTATCTACAGATATATTAGTGTAAAGTTCCAATTATGAAGGAGAAAGTATAACATAGCAGCATCGTACTCGAAATGAAGAAAGAAAATGCCCATGAGCCAAAATAAAATGTTAGAAACCAGCCCCAATAGATTCCAACAGTGAGGGGAACCAAAAAAGATAATAGATAATGAAAGTGTAAAACAAAATGACTACAACAAAATCCCAACAGTGAGGGGAAACAACAAAGATAATAGATAATATAAGTGTAAAAGAAGACTACCAATAGATTCCAACAGTGAGGGGAACCAAAAAAGATAATAGATAACAAAAGTGTAAAAAAAGACTACCAATATATTTAACAGTGAGGGGAACAAATGAAGATAGTGACTATAATAAAAATGTAAAAGAAGACAACAGGATTCCAACAGTGAAGGGAACCAATAAAACGACTATGCAAAACAAGGGAAGAGACAACTCAAGAGCAACCACAATGATGGCAGACAAACTAATATATTGACAAATATGAATATTATGAAACAACGATTACTACAATGAAAATATTGAAGAAGACGATCAAACCTAAAGAAGAAAGGAAGAAGAAGGACAAGGAAACATGACATGAAGAGAGAAGAAAATGGATAGACCATACAAGAAATCATCATTCATCAAGTGTACTAGAGACAATACTAGTAACTAAAAGAATAGTGATTGTCAACAATGAAGAAGCAGTGTTTAACATTTTAAGAAATCACAAACAGTTATAGTGAGTACTTAATATAAGTGTGAGAACCTGTGACCCGTTAACTAATTTTTAACTTAATAAACCCCACAAACAATTCCAGTGATAAGGTTTATAGCGGAAGAAAAGTTGTTACTTTCATAGTGGAAACATCAAGGAATAAATAGTCAAAAAATACACAAACACTTAGTGTGACTAGTTTAATGAAGATTGTGATCCAAATAGATAGTCATAAGACCACCAAACAATGTAAGATAGAACAGTTATATTATTTTTTATAGAACTTGATAAATAAAAACCTTTGTAAATTTCAAAAGAAATGTAACTGAATGCCACTGCAAATCAGAATACAATACAAAGAAAGGCCAGAGAAAATAATAACAAACAAAGTTGTTTGTTAAATATCAAACAAATGTGACAGAAATTAGTTACAAACCATGACAAGAAAGGTATTATCATTAGTTCAAGAATATTTGTATTATTGTTTAAGAAGAAGTTGTTTAAACATGTGTATTAAAACAATTAAACTGTTGTAATAGAATACCATACTGAAGTCATGTTAGTAGTAGCAAAATGCTGCATTAAAATATGTTGTACATTGTTACATAACCCCATAGGAAAGGCACCTATGAAACAAAAAATCATACATGTTAGTTTAACCAAACAACCATCAACAATTGTGTCAATCAAAGATTCATTCTAAGTAATGATACACCCTAATAAACAGTGTATTGTATTGAAATACACTACAAATAAAGTAGACCAAATATGACAGCACAAAGCTATAGGAAATGGAACCTAATATGCCAAATTAGTTAAACAAAATACATTGTTAAAACATGTGCAACAATTGATGAAAATATTACCAGTAGTTTGATGAACATCTGGTACTACTATGAGAACAGATTACAAGCATAGTGACAATAGTTTTGTGACCAAAATATTGTAAACTACCTGACTATAAATGCATAGCCAGAAGTGAGCAGAGGCAATGTAACCAACTAGTTAAGCAAAATACTTTATTAAAACTCGGACAGAGATTAATGGAAGTGTTACCAGTAGTAAGAAGGACACTTAATACTACTATGAGAACGGACCATAACCATAAGGATAGTCATTTTATAGATAAATTATTAAAAACTATATGACCATGATGGTGGAATCAGAATGTAAACAAACAATATGTGGCAAGTTGTTTAGGCAAAATGCAACATACAAACTTGTTCAAAAGTAGATAAAAATGTTATCAATGATCAGAAGGAATTATTTCGCAATTTTTAACTTGATAAATAAATGTTTTAATTATTTTTCATAATTAAAAGAGTCACGATTAATGTACTTATTACAAAATACGAGCACAGCAAATAGTCGCTCAATTGAGTAATTTTGTTTTTGATTGTTACTATTGAAGATAAATATTTTAATTTTTACGCCAAAAGAATATTCTATTCTACTGATAGTTATGCATCAGAAATATTATAAACAACATATGTATGTTTAGATTAGGAAGAAATTAATGCTTAATATAATTAACTCTAATAACTATTCACATTATGAGATAACCTAAATGTCATAACCACAATTTGCCACCTTTTTGTCATAAGTCAGTTCTCATATAATCCAAACCAGATGAAAGCTATAACAAGAGTTTTTTTTTATAACTTTTTCTCTTGTAAATAAATAATTCCTACAGTGAATTATTAAAATATAATAATATATTTTAGCAGTGCAAATCAACGCACTTGTTTATTGTCAAAGTAACTACTGTGTACTGGGTACGAATTCCCGCGTACTATAATACCATAATTATCTATTTTATGGTACCAATTTTCAATTTTAACATTTGTTTGTTTGCTTTTTATTAATTGTTTATTAAATATCATTATAAAACACCACATCTTGTATCTAGCATCATGCTACTTAAAAGAATCACACGAACTTGGTAATTAACTTATGTAAGAGGACATAACCTCTCTAAATAAAAACTATTGTATAACCTACAGTGTTACCAGCCTGAGGCTAAGAAGAATTTCATTTTAAATTTGTTCATTGTAATTATTCTCAGTAAAATTATTAGTGACTCATTGTTAATTTTTAAAGATTTTATAGCATTCTTAACTGTTAATAAACCTCTATATTTTATTACCAGTGGAAAAGGAGTTTAATTTCACTAAAAATAGTTCATTTTTTCATAGCCAGTTCTATCAAAATGTGGCGGAAGAATTGAAACATTCCTGATAAATCAGAACATTATTTAGTTGTTATATTATTATTATTGTGCATGATAGTCACGTTTGATATTCAAACAGAATATCTACTTGTATGTGTAGCGTGTGTGTTACAGCTGAGCAGTCACCTAACAGAACAGCAATATCCACATATGGGAAGTGGGGAGGTTACCAGCGGAGTGCGAAAAAAACTTTTAAATTAAAAGATTTAACCAGCGATACCCACACATTTACTAACCACAATCAGACTGATAATAATAATTATAATTTTGGATATTTTATTGTACAACATTATTGTTGATACCGGAGCGTATCTGCAAGTAACACACAATCAAAACACACTTACATCTACATCTATAATTATACATCGCAAGCAAGTTGTTTATGCAAAATGCAACATACAAACTTGTTCAAAAGTAGATAAAAATGTTATCAATGATCAGAAGGATGTCTGATACTACTTTGAGAATCTATGTCAAATATAATAATAAAAATTTTATTATTGATTTATCAAAAAATAACTGACTACCATGTCATGACCTAATGAAAACAAACCCATTACTAGAAATTGAAGGGTTCTCAGATAGCTAAAAGCTAACAAATATATTAAATGAGTTAGGTACTATAGTTGTACACTAGTTGCATTTATAACATAATATACCTTATATAGAAAAACGAAAATAAAATGATAATTTTAAGAAAAAAGATAGGAGGGTAGTGAAACAATGCTAATAGTATATGAAACACAGCCCTGTGCATATACTAAAGTACAAATCCGTGTAAATAAACATTTATATTAATGTTAGATTACAATACCGATGATATTAGATAAGAAAAATAGTTTTAAGGACAATTGTGAATAATCGAATATGGACGCTAAAAACGCTATGATCAAACATGGTTTGGGTGACAATTATTCCCAAATTTTGTATTAAACACTTGAGAAATAGGCTCAGATCGTTTAATCAAAAGAGTTTTAGTGTAATTAGTTAAGTTTTGGTGTAATAAACTTATTAAATATAAGATGCACCATAAAAATCGATAAAATCGTTGTAGTGATTTAAATAATGGACGGATTATAATCTTGTTTGGACTTTATTTAAAGCTCAGGATGTCCGCGATTTATTGGCACTAACCATTCAACGATTAAGCAAATAATAAGAAAGTTATCACGATTTTAAACTTTTTAATTATTTTTTGCACCAGTGCTTACATCATTCTAATCTCAAACCCAAACGCAAAATTGGTAATAAATTAAAAATTTTACTAAGTCAAGGTACTTTGGGTCGGAGAGTTCAAAGGATTCAACCAATCGAATGAATGAAAACCGGCAGACAAGCCGCAGACGTTCCGACGGAGCGTGACAGTCATCTATCAATCATCAACTAGACAGGACGTATCACTCGGCGGACCAAATATAAGAAAAAGTTTATTTTGAATTGTGCGCGACACGTAAACATCAGTGAACAACATACACCTAACCTAAATACCACACAAAGCATTAACGTGTGTACAGTGCGAAGTGAATAAGATTTAAATACGACCAGTGTAT
The DNA here is from genome assembly GCA_034769895.1 of Magicicada septendecula. Taxonomy (NCBI): domain Eukaryota; kingdom Metazoa; phylum Arthropoda; class Insecta; order Hemiptera; family Cicadidae; genus Magicicada; species Magicicada septendecula. The sequence continues at coordinate 288,746 of JAWRYS010001111.1, forward strand.
AATATCGGTCGTATTTTCGAGTGTTGTGTTGAAAATAAACCAGGGAGTACAATATTTTTCATTAATTAACAATAAAACAGAAATAAAAATTTCTGAAAAAACCGATTGTTTAGATACTACGCTAATCAATAATAGCGAAATATAATAATACTGATGAAATTTATCAGAATTGACGAAAGAATTATTTCGCAATTTTTAACTTGGTAAATAAATGTTTTAATTATTTTTCATAATTAAAAGAGTCACGATTAATGTACTTATTACAAAATACGAGCACAGCAAATAGTCGCTCAATTGACTAATGTTGTTTTTGATTGTTACTATTGAAGATAAATATTTTAATTTTTACGCGAAAGAATATTCTATTCTACTGATAGTTATGCATCAGAAATATTATAAACAACATATGTATGTTTAGATTAGGAAGAAATTAATGCTTAATATAATTAACTCTAATAACTATTCACATTATGAGATAACCTAAAATTCATAACCAAAATTTGCCAACTTTTTGTCATAAGTCTGTTCTCATATAATCCAAACCAGATGAAAGCTATAACAAGAGTTTTTTTTTATAACTTTTTCTCTTGTAAATAAATAATGCATACAGTGAATTATTAAAATATAATAATATATTTTAGCAGTGCAAATCAACGCACTTGTTTATTGTAAAAGTAACTACTGTGTACTGGGTACGAATTCCCGCGTACGATAATACCATAATTATCTATTATATGGTACCAATTTTCAATTTTAACATTTGTTTGTTTGTTTTTTATTAATTGTTTATTAAATATCATTATAAAAAGCTACATCTTGTATCTGGCATCATGCTACTTAAAAGAATCACACGAACTTGGTAATTAACTTATGTAAGAGGACATAACCTCTCTAAATAAAAACTATTGTATAACCTACAGTGTTACCAGCCTGAGGCTAAGAAGAGTTTCATTTTAAATTTGTTCATTGTAATTATTCTCAGGAAAATTATTAGTGACTCATTGTTAAATTTTAAAGATTTTATAGCATTCTTAACTGTTAATAAACCTCTATATCTTGTTACCAGTGGAAAAGGAGTTTAATTTCAAACTAAAAATAGTTCATTTTTTCATAGCCAGTTCTATCAAAAGGTGGCGGAAGAATTTAAACATTCCTGATAATTCAGAATATTATTTAGTTGTTATATTATTATCATTGTGCATGCTAATCACGTTTGATATTCAAACAGAATATCTACTTGTATGTGTAGCGTGTGTGTTACAGCTGAGCAGTCACCTAACAGAACAGCAATATCCACATATGGTAAGTGGGGAGGTTACCAGCGGAGTGCGAAAAAACTTTTAAATTAAAAGATTTAACCAGCGATACCCACACATTTACTAACCACAATCAGACTGATAATAATAATTATAATTTTGGATATTTTATTGTACAACATTATTGTTGATACCGGAGCGTATCTGCAAGTAACACACAATCAAAACACACTCATACACATTATCTATATTCCAATAATTATCGTTGTGTCACAACGTGGCTCCCAACATCTGAGCGCGGATTAGGGAAAAAACGGACAATTTAACCAATAATTTAATAACCCAATCCGTCAAGAGACAGCAAGTACATTGCCAGCGACAAGATGTACACAAGGAGATCAACCTCAAAAAAGAGAGCAGCAGAGGCAGAGAGGGAGGCCAGACTGGAAGAGAAGGAGGCAACATCAACGGAAGACGTTGAAGAAATCCTATTAGAAATTGAGGACAAACAACCTGAACCGGCGGAGGAGGTTCAACAACCTGATGAGGAGCCGGAAATCGTACCCCAAGAAGATCAACCGGAGGATGGCCAACCTAAAAAACCAATGGTACCAGGAGAAATCGAATACATGCAAGAAATGTTCAGGCAGATGATGAATTCGTTGAAGGAGGAAAACCGATCAACAAGGGAAAAGATAGAGGAAAGCCAGAAATCCACAGACCAAAAAATAGACTCATTAAAGGAGGACAATCGAACCTTGAAGGAAGAATTGAACAGCAAAATAGAAGAAACCAGTCGATCTACTAACCAGAAAATAGAAGAAGGCCAGAAGGAGAGCCAGAAAAATATAGAATTATTGAAAGAGGAATTAAATGACAAGATAAATGAAACTAACAGGAGGATGGAAGACGGGCAGAAGAAGACTGAAGAACTATTAGAGAAGAAAATGGCTATCATGAAGGAAGATTTATCTGCAGAGTTGGGGATTAAAATCGACCAAACCAACAAGAAAATTGACGAGATCAATAGGAAATTAGACCGAATGAATAAGAGAATAAAGGGAGATGACAAGGAGAGCGTGGAGTCAATAAACACGGTAGTGAAGGATGATTACAAGCAATCGGGAAAGACAATAAAAAGATGTTGTGAAGAGGCAAAAGAGAGTGTTAAGAAGATAAGAAGAGAATTAATAGTAGACGATCAAATGGAAGTTGAAGAAGTACCTGAAAATAAGAACATAGAACAAGCGAGTCCAGAGCCTGGAGATAGTGGAGAAAAGAAGATCCAGATAATTCAACAAACGGAAGCGGTGAAGATGGAAAAAAGAAGAACCATACGTCCAAGGAAGGCAAGAGCCACAAAAGAATTAAATGAAATGACTCAAAGCGGCCTGATTAATATGGTCAACTTACCAATCGTCAAACATGAAGAAGGGACTTTCAGGAAGAAGTATCGGAGGAGTTTCATGACAACGGACGAAGAGGAAGATTATGTAACAACGAAGAAGAAGATGACCAACAAAGCATCTCAACCACGGATTTCCAAAAGAAGAGTGAGATATTTTAAGAAAAAGGAAGGCTATCAAGAGAAATGGGACCGGATTGTCGAAGGATACGCCAGAGAAATAAGAGAACTGCGGAAGAAGAGGAATCAATTAACGGAAGGACCAAATCAGAAGACAGATGACGGTCAAACAGAATTGAGGGAGATAACAAACGTCAATGCTAACAGCAACCAGGAGAAAATTCACACAAGTACATTGAAGAGAGAGAGAAAAAGAAGACGGAAGAACGGAAGGCAGACACAGCCCTAATAGCATTCAAATGGAAGAACCAAATGATAGCCCGATATATGTCAAGAACGGACAGGAGTATGGACACTGAAGATGTCCGAACGACAAGAAGAGAGGAGAGCGATGATTATGGTTAAAATGAATAAAAAATACACTGAATTATGAGAGCGACTATTATGATAACCAATAATGCTGACACAAGCTTCAATGAAACGATATATCGGCGATTAAAATATAAGATTAAAAGTGAAATATAGCGATGAAAATTATTTGTTATGGATATTAAATGAAAGATGAGAATATACTTGTGAATATAACTGTTAACTATATAAAGATAAAAAGTGAAAAATGAAAATATAATTATGAAAATAAATGTTGACTAATGAAGAAAGGATGGAATATTGCTATGAACATTATTATGTGTTTATAGTAAATAAGAAGTAACTATGTAACTATGAAATGAACGTTGAATTCATTGTAATTTTATAATGTGAGAAAAAATATGTTCCCGAAGAAGTTATGTAAAGGATCCAGAAAATTGTATTTACAAATAATAGCACTACTACTAAAAGAAATATAATATACGAGATCGACAAATTCCACCTTTGGCAACAATGTATGTATAATACACCAAATTCCAAGAGCCAAGTCAACCAGTAATTCACCATCACACCCGTACTACTAACAAAGAGAAGAAGTACTATACGAGATCGACATCCTCCATCCCTGGCACAACTATTTCCAAGAGCCAAGTCAACTAGTAAAGTTAATATCATACCCGTACTACCAATGAAAAAAGAAAGAGAAAATAAGAAGTTGGAGGAGCAAAACTAAATAAATATCATTAATGTAGACAAGAAACTAAACACAACCACATTGTTTTCTAGTGTCATTTACTAGAAGAAAGCCAATACCACATATACTCTATCTCAACTTAAACCATGAAAAAAGAGAAAAAATAAATGTATTCATGAATTATATCTAGATGAGTAAACCCTGAAATGAAGAATATGACGAGATGACGTTTAATGTGATACAAAGAGAAGGGATTAATCGATGATGAAGAAGAATGGAAAGTAATATACTAACGAAGATAATCATGAGCGTATACCAGTGATGAAATGTAAAACAAAATATCCCTGTAATATGTGAAGAATTTAGTTGAGTTGAATCAAGAAAAAGAGAGTATAACAATGAGTAAACCGCAGATGCGTGAGTTAATCCCAAGGATATTTATTATTTGTCGGAAGAACGACCACTATTATTATTTTTTTTAATTATTTGAAATGAATTGACTGATGAATAATGCCAGCAATCGTTTATTATTATTGATGGAGATGATGTGCCTCCATATTTATTGAAGTTAGTATGGCCAGTGGAGTTGAATAGCCAAAGTGAGCCGCTCTGAACTGCCCCAGCTAAGCTTATGTTAGGGAATTAGGGAACTAAATAAACAAGGGAGATAATTACATAGAAGAGAAATAATTATTATTCAAATAGAAGAAAGTGAAGGGATATATATTGTAGCGTGACAGAAAATCCACTACATTTTAAGTCATATGAAATGATAAAATTTAATTACATCAACAAATGTTGTAATAATATTAAATGACATTTAAATAAATCAGAGGAATGAAACACAATAAGATAAAAATCCTCACTACATAATATATCAAAACCACTGTTAAAAGAAACCAAAGAAAGTATTGAAGCAACTCATCAACTCATAGTATAATACCAGTAAGTTACCCAGGAAGCTCAGAGCAGTAAACCAGTTACATAAGACAATATCCCGAAAAAAGAGACTCAATCAAAGAGTGGTGAATACCAAAATACCCTAAAAACAAGAAGAGGGAAGAATAAAGTTTGTGAACAGGAAGAAAACAATACCCTGAAACCTGTATAGAAGAATAAAATCAGTTCAGTGAAGAAATTAAATACTCCAAACTAAACCTCAGTCGTGATAACACCAAGTACCTTGGTTTACCCAAGAATGAGGTAAGAAAACCAGAAGAGTGAAGACTAGACGAGGGACAAGACGAGGGACAAGAATGAAAACTAGAAGAGGGACAAGAATGAATACCAGAAGGAAGATAGGAAGAAGGACAAGAAGGAAGACAGGTGGAGAGGAAGACATAGTATGAAAGAAACACCGTAGTAAAACCTATTATTATATAAACTACTATCAATCCCAAACCCACAAAAACTATGCCAAAGAAAGTATAACATCCCCAAAATCTTATAAAAATGTAATTATTGAGAAAACTAAAGTGTTATATAGCGTTATAAGAAGTGCACCGGCTAAAGCTATTGTGTAATAAAGAAAATAAACTAGTCTTAACGGTCCATGATGACTAAAGGTCTGGTCTGAGATAATAAGACTCAGAATATCAGAACCAACAGTGAAAGTGAATTTGTATAAGTGTTTTTTAAAAAATGTAATAAACTTAAAGTTGGTGATACTATAACTTAGTAGTATGCTATATCACAACTTTAAAGTCTAATAATAATAAGCAGCATAATAAAATAATAAAATGGAAGGTTTCCAGTATTTTATTATTTTAATGTAAATCCTTATTTAAAAGACCTTTGTAAAAAAGGATGATAATAAATAGAGTATGGGAATTAATGTTTACTGATGTGGGGGATCACAATAATAATGATTTAAACCAAAAATGACTGACACTAATATAGTATGAATAAGTGTAACATGTTCAAATAGACTGTTATTTCACAATCCTAAAATCAATGTATTAAATAAATGTATTTGTAAGGTTTATTAGAAAATAAGATTTATGTTATGTGTTTTAAAAAAGAATTATGTTTGATAAATAGTAACCTACATACCAGTAATAATGTTCTAAGAGGTATGCTATGTTAGATTAAAAATAGTTAAAAGAGATATGTTTAAGCTGTATCTGCAATATGTTAAATTGTGCAGATTACTAAACAATGTTCATAATTAATTATTTTAATAACTGTAGTGTTAATTAACTACTACACAAAACAATAAGTTATAGATCATGTTATTTTCATATAATTGTAATTATGTAAAGTCAGAGGAGGAATTAAGTTTAAATTATTGAGAAAGAAAGAAATATAAAATTCTAAAATCTAGGCCATTTGGTGAAATCAGAGAACCAATATAAAATAGTATAATTCACTAATAAATCCTGTAAACTACCCAGATTTATATAAGATAACACAATTAACTACTACTAGGAATGATCCTATGATTTAAAATGACAATAAGGAAATATACCTTAACATTTTGTAAATTGTCAAAATATATAAATTAATTAATTTTAGAGAGCAATATCAAATCTACAAATTAACACAAAAAACCTGTTCAAAGGTGTAATTTATATGTATTTAAGGAAAGGAAGAGAAATATGACTAATTAAAATTTATTATAATAGTATTAATAATATTTAAAATGGAAGGAATTTTATATAAAAACGGAAATCCAATTTTGAGCCTATATTTCCAAAGTGTGAACAAAATTTGTTAATTTCCACAAAATGTCTACAGATATGGACAATAATACATCAATTTAAAGGGAATAAGATGATTAAACTAATAATAAGATTAGTAATTCATAAAAGTAAGGAATAAAATAGAAAAATTCCATATATAATGTAATATTTTCTAATGTGTATGAAGTCGAAAAATGTTAACAATACTTTTTCAAGGATTAACTGGGCAAGATTTATGACCAAGTTAATTAGTCTTTTGTTGAATATCAAGCTGAATAGGTGTGTGACAAAAACGTTCTTTAAATCGAGTCGAACATGATGCTAACGTTTAGCCATTGAAATCAGTGAACGAGAGTTAGACAAATTAAACACTTTTTGAAGCCAATACTATAAAAACATTCACGACAATAGTGAAAACAAACCTCTAACTTCACTATACGAGTGACAGTAAACGGTAAAACATTATATTACAACTGATTTACTCTACAAACCTAACCGCAACTTGAAAACTTAACCGTAATAGTTGAACAAATAGAAAATAAACTAACTAACGCAAGTTTACACAGAACACTTCACCAGAATACACTAAATAGATTAACAGACTTATTACACCAGTGCGGGGACATTTTAGACCTTGATGAAGGTAATTTTATAGTAATTTTCTGACTCGACGCATATACAATAGCCGAGACCAACCCAAGGAGCGGCCATCTTGAAAACGAAACCTGCCTACTACATCATAGTTACTGACGTCACATCAGTCTTCATTGGTTCGACAAAACATTTATTCTAATATCATAACCTGAATTATTTAAATACTATTAAATAGTAATTATTGTATTTATGTGTTAATTGTTAATGTTATACTTTCTCGTCACCCTTCTCTGACTATTAATTCTTAATCGCTCAAAGAACCTGTCTTTAATATAATATAACATAAAATTTTGTTCTGTATGACAATCGATAATTCCTGAGACAGAGTCGATAATTGCTCTCCATCGATAAAATATCGATTATTTATTTAAAATTGTCAATAAATCTTTATATTTCCATTATTTTGTATCTGTACTTATTTCACAGGGTAATTGAAGGGTATTTATAAGGCTGAAGGCATTAAGTGAGAAGAATACATTCTATTTTGAACAAGATATTGGACCAGTAAGGAAAGTCACCAATCGATTATTACCTGGAGTTAATCTATTTAACTCCAGACTTGGTGCAAATCTTCAAGAAGTGCTCGACGGTCAATAAATACTTACCTGTTATTAAAATTTTCACAGAACCCTTTAAAAACAGATTTATCTAGTATACATACCTCTATAAACATAAACAAAATTATTTTATTGTTTGAAAATTCTATTATCATTGAATTTTCCTTTTTATTTTTATTCTTTTGTAACGACCGGCATACAGCGGTCTGGTGACCAAGTGGCTAGCCCAAACAGTGGGACTTGATCAGATTACAGTCATATATAGGGTCTTCTTACAAAGCGACAACCCAACGCTGGGTACTAAGGAAGAAGGCAGCCACCAAAAGGTCGTCTTGTTACAATATATATATAAAAAAGCATATGAATCGACATGGAAACGTACAACAATTGATGAATTCTTCAATGAAAAATAAATATACTGATTCAGAATTAATCAATTCTTATAGGAAGGCATATGTAACGTTACCAAATATGGTAGTTACATAAAGTAAGCAATTATAACGTCAAGTGACGGGAAACCATGAAAGTATTTCTAGATAAATAAACCTATGTGAACAAAAGTGTGCATCTACAGATATATTAGTGTAAAGTTCCAATTATGAAAGAGGAAGTATAACATAGCAGCATCGTACTCGAAATGAAGAAAGAAAATGACCATGAGCCAAAATAAAATGTTAGAAACCAGGCCCAATAGATTCCAACAGTGAGGGGAACCAAAAAAATAATAGATAATGACAGTGTAAAACAAAATGACTACAACAGGATTCCAACAGTGAGGGGAACCAACAAAGATAATAGATAATGAAAGTGTAAAAGAAGACTACCAATAGATTCCAACAGTGAGGGGAACCAACAAAGATAATAGATAATGAAAGTGTAAAACAAAATGACTACAACAAAATTCCAACAGTGAGGGGAACCAACAAAGATAATAGATAATGAAAGTGTAAAACAAAATGACTACAACAAAATTCCAACAGTGAGGGGAACCAACAAAAATAATAGATAATAAAAGTGTAAAAGAAAACAACAGGATTCCAACAGTGAAGGGAACCAATAAAACGACTATGCAAAACAAAGGAAGAGACAACTCAAGAGCAACCACAATGATGGCAGACAAACTAATATATTGACAAATATGAATATTTTGAAACAACGACTACTACAATGAAAATATTGAAGAAGACGTTCAAACCTAAAGAAGAAAGGAAGAAGAAGGACAAGAAAAACATGACATGAAGAGAGAAGAAAATGGATAGACCATACAAGAAATCATCATTCATCAAGTGTACTAGAGACAATACTAGTAACTAAAAGAATAGTGATTGTCAACTATGAAGAAACAGTGTTTAACATTTTAAGAAATCACAAACAGTTATAGTGAGTACTTAATACAAGTGTGAGAAGCTGTGACCAGTTAACTAATTTTAAATAAACCCCACAAACAATTCCAGTGATAAGGTTTATAGCGGAAGAAAATGTGTTACTTTCATAGTGGAAACATCAAGGAATAAATAGTCAAAAAAATACACAAACAGTTAGTGTGACTAGTTTAATGAAGATTGTGATCCAAATAGATAGTCATAAGACCACCAAACAATGTAAGATAGAACAGTTATATTATTGTTTATAGAAGTTGATAAATAAAAACCTTTGTAAATTTCAAAAGAAATGTAACTGAATGCCACGGCAAAACAGAATACAATACAAAGAAAGGCCAGAGAAAATAATAACAAACAAAGTAGTTTGTTAAATATCAAACAAATGTGACAGAAATTAGTTACAAACCATGACAAGAAAGGTATTATCATTAGTTCAAGAATATTTGTATTATTGTTTAAGAAGAAGTAGTGTAAACATGTGTATTAATACAATTAAAATGTTGTAATAGAATACCATACTGAAGTCATGTTAGTAGTAGCAAAATGCTGCATTAGAATATGTTGTACATTGTTACATAACCCCATAGGAAAGGCACCTATGAAACAAAAAATCATACATGTTAGTTTAACCAAACAACCATCAACAATTTTGTCAATCAAAGATTCATTCTAAGTAATGATACACCTTAATAAACAGTGTATTATATTGAAATACACTACAAATAAAGCAGACCAAATATGATAGCACAAAGCTATAGGAAATGGAACCTAATATGCCAAATTAGTTAACCAAAATACATTGTTAAAACATGTGCAAAGATTGATGAAAGTATTACCAGTAGTTAGATGAACATCTGGTACTACTATGAGAATACATTACAAGTATAATGACAATAGTTTTGTGACCAAAATATTGGAAATTAGCTGACTATGAATGCATAGCCAGAAGTGAGCAGAGGCAATGTAACCAACTAATTAAGCAAAATACTTTATTAAAACTTGGACAGAGATTAATGGAAGTGTTACCAGTAGTAAGAAGGACACTTAATACTACTATGAGAACAGATTACATGTGTAATGACAATAGTTTTGTGACCAAATATTGTAAACTATCTGACTATGAATGCACAGCCAGAAGTGAGCAGAGGCAATGTAACCAACTAGTTAAGCAAAATACTTTATTAAAACTTGAACAGAGATTAATGGAAGTGTTACCAGTAGTAAGAAGGACACTTAATACTACTATGAGAACGGACCATAACCATAAGAATAGTCATTTTATAGATAAATTATTAAAAACTAAATGACCATGATGGTGGAATCAGAATGTAAACAAACAATATGTAGCAAGTTGTTTATGCAAAATAAGCCGACATGCGCTTGTGAACTGTCTGGGCAAGGGTATGTTAGATGGTCAAGTTGTTCTCCAGGGTACTTTGTTTCCTTCAACAAAGGCATGTATGTCCTGCTGAAGTGAAGGTGTCCTCTTGGCACTTAGATAATAGCATGGCGACATCTTGGTTGCATTTAAGGCCACTTTCCAGTTATCAAAGCGAATTGAAGACGGCCCTATCAGCATGACAAATGGCTGTAAATACCGTCGGATCATCAGCAAAAAGGGCCATCTAGTCTCCAAGCTTTCTTGCTACGTCGGCATAGACGGAGAACAGGAGGAGAGCCGAGAACACTTCCTTGAGTGACACCAGCAGTGATTCTTTCTCCGAATAGAAAGAATCATCTATTCTCAGCAGAAGGTCCTCTCTGTCAAACACCTATTAATCAAATGAAGGTAGCAGTTTGCAAGCAGTATTTCACAAAAATTATAAAACCCTGTAGTGACATATGCTGTCAAAGGTTTCCTCAACATCTAGAAAACCGCCTACAGTCTGTTCTTAACTACAAGTCTTATATACCAATGAGTGGTAGCTCCATACTGATACCAAACTGTTCTGGGACCAGAACATCAAGTTTCATAGATGATCTCATACACAACGTTGTACGGGTCAATTGAGGACTCTTGGTGTAGGGGATAAAAGACTGATATACTGGAGGTTGTCAGCACAAGAAGCAGTCTTGACCAAGATGTGGTTGTGGATGGATGTCAACTCCATGAGCGACAAACCTCAATTTGACAGGCAGTGCCCCAGGCCACAGTAATATCCACAATATTAGGAGTCATGTTATGAATATACGGAACGAACAATGGTTGTGCTGCACCTACTCTCTTCCAGTGACAACCCACATACATGCGCAAGAGCTAGCCATTCAGAATAGTTAATCGACTATTCCAATCGAGATACTTGCATTCTAGGTAGCCTGGCAAGATTACCCTACTGTGAGCATGAAAGACGGCATGAAGGTCACTGACAAGAAGTTCAGCATTCTGGGGCTTGTAGACTGAGACCATGAGAATACCGCTAAGAGCTCCAAGTATCTCAGTAGCATTGGCCTCTAGACAACGCGATTGTGACCAATAGAGGTCCTCACCGTAACCGCCATGACACCCCATTGTTGACCAATTCTGTTGCTGTGATAGAACAAGTAATTGGCTAACTCATACTGAGTCACTTGGGTCAAATTCTAACTTTTACAATGTACTAGTGTTAAAACAATATTAGGTTTTGTGCGTACAAAATTGTGTGTATGTCTGAGAACCCAGAAAACATTCGCAAAAATTTCAGGCATTAATCAAATTTTGTAATTTAAATAATGTATTTATTTATTTGCTTTGAATTCTTTTCTATTTTATATTAAACAAGGATGTTTATATTGATTGTTAGTTTATTTTTAAATATATTTACATAAATTTCGAGTTAATAATACATGCGATTTCATTTGTTTCGATTAGTGACACAGTGGAAAATTAACAAAATGCAAGATTTTTACCTGGTTGACATTCAAACAGTGGATAACTCCACTGTCCGCTGCTATCGCAGACTACTTCTGTGTATAGTGGAGACACAATATGCTTGTAGAACGGTTTACATTCACCTTTTGCTCGTGTTCCAGGAAGCATATGCTTGGTACAGTCGACTTCACCTTCTTCATTAAAACATGTTATAGTTATAGTCAATGATACCAGAGGTGAACACATTTCTGAAAAAAAGCAATGAATGTGTAAAATTTTGTTAGGTTTGAGAACGAATGTAAATTAATCCTGTTAGACTTATTTGTATACCAAATTTAAACTGACCTTACCAAAACAGGAGTTTTGGGTCTGTACATATATAATGAAACTATTATGGACCTGGATTTTGCAGGTTTATGTAAAGGCCTGCAGGACTCATGCTTGTAAACATCTGTAAAACCCTAGAAATATATTTTTTAATCCAATACAGTAAACATAGTAATTTGAATTTTTTAGTGTTTTTGTTTCCATGTTTCCTCTCTAACATGTATTTTATGTTTTAACAAGGGTAATTTTTCTATGACGAACGATAACTGCCGCACATTCAAACAGAATCAAACAATGTTTTGCATGCATCTCTGAATTGTAGAATACTGAAGGCCTACTGATTTTTGTGAACATCGGTTAAGGAAAAGGGGTAGTTTACCAGCAACGTTTTATGTTTTAACAAGGGTAATTTTTTCTATGACGAACGATAACAGCCGTAAATTCAAACAAAAACAAATAATTGTTTGCATGCCTACCTTAAACCCACTCAATTACTATGACGAAGAATTAGGTGAAATATAGAATAAAGAAAGAGGAGACTATGAGTTCAATGTAAAGGAAATAAGTACCCAATAACAAATTAGGCATAATGAATAAAATGACAGTAAAAATGACTTAGACTTAAATTGACACACACCCAACAAGATTAGGAGAGTGAAATAATAACACCATGATGGTAATTATTAGGATGAGATATAATATAAGAAAATAATCTTGTATTTTATTATGTAACAATACCAGTTATGGAAAAGCATTGATATCAGAAAGAACTGATTGTGAACTAAAATATAATAAAAATGATAAGAAAAAATTGGATAATTATAACCAAAAGTATAAATAGTAAATAATACTATACTTAAGTAATCAAATGTGAATAGAGTAACTAGTAAAAACAAAGCAACATAACCTAATCAACAGTAAAAATTCAATATTATAATGAAAAAAGATAATATAAAATTGGTGCAAATCTTGTGTATGTTGATTTTGTATGAAACTAGTTTTCTATGTCAAACGATAACAGCCACAACTTCAAACAGAATCTAATAATGTTTCGCAAACAGCCCATAATTGTAGAGTTATCAAGACGTATTGTTTTTGGTGAAGATCGGTTAAGGGAAAGGGGTAATTTACCTGCCACCTATTGTTTTAACAGGGGTAATTTTTTTTTGATGAACGATAATTGCCGCACATTCAAACAGAATCAAATAATCTTTTGCATACATCCTTGAATTGTAGAGGACTCAAGACGTATAGATTTTGGTGGATATGGGTTTAGAGAAAGGTGTAGTTTACCTCCCACATTTTATGTTTTAACAAGGGTAATTTGTTCTATGATGGACGATAACTGCCGCACGTTCAAACACAATCAAATAATGTTTTGCATGCACCCCTGAATTGTAGAGGACTCATGAAATATTGATTTTGGTGAAGATCAGTTAAGAAGAAGGGGTAGTTTACCAGCAACGTTTTATGTGGTAACAAGGTTAATATTTTCTATGACGACGATAACTGCCGTAAATTCAATGATATTCAAATAGGTTTTTGCATACATACTTAAATTGTAGAGAACTCAAGGCCGGCTGCTTTGGTGAAGATCGGTTATGGGAAAAGGGTAGTTTATCTGCAACGTTTTATGTTGCAACAAGAGAAATTGTTTCATGAAGAAACAATAACTGCTGTAAATTCAAACAGAATCAAATAATTTTAGAGATGTATGCCTGAGTTGTAGTTAGCTCAAGGCCTATTGATTTTGGTGAAGATCGGTTACGTGGAAAGGGCAGTTTACACGTAACCTTTTTTGTTGTAACAAGAGTAAAGTACTTAAATTTGATAAATAAATTCTCTTGATAAGAAGGTCTTAATAATCTACTGTAGAACCGTAGATGAATGTATAAATGGAGAGGCTAGTTGAACGGGGTAGGGGAAATTTTCTTTAAATGAAAATTATAGTTGAAGGGGAAGGGGATAATTTTTATATGTGTACTACTTTAGCGGCAACAAAGTAGTATTTTGTTGTTAAAATTCCGTACCTTGCTGTTTGGCCGTAGTGCAATGTTTTCTGTAAAACCAGACGTATCGGCAGTGCCGTCGACTGCCACCATCAGTGAAAATCGAGTGCGATAACGTGTGGTGGTATACGTTAGTGACCACACTACTGTGGTTAAGGCTGAAGCAATAAGTGGAAAGAAGTAGTTTCTATGGAAACATTTCATCTCGTAAATGATTTCAAATATAAATCTTAGAACAATGAGGTCATGTATGGTTCTCCATACCGATATTTTATTATTCCCTTCTACCTCAACATAGGTATCTTATAATAAACGATTGGAGAAAATTGTAACTTACTTTTACAGACAGGAGTTCCGTCGGGATACCAATGTCCTTCAATACAACTAGCAAACGTTTCTCCCTGTCTTTTTCTATAATGGTATCCTTTATTGCAACTGAAGTCCAATCGCTCGCATTCATAAACACGTACATCACTTACATTCCTCAAATCTATAGGATTGTCTAAATCCCCAACCGGATAACATACATGATACTGAGTTTCCAAATCAAGACGATCAGGAATAAGACAGCGTTCTTGACTAAACAAAATTTGAAGAGCCATTGAGTTGTTAAATATACATTTAAACTAATATTTTATTTCTATTTAATCACTCAAATTCTAATTTAAACATACACTCGAAAGCTCCTCCCTCTTTCTCGCTTTCTCTCGATTCATATGTTAATTGCAGTCACCAAACTCACAAAGTGACATACTGACATAATACTAAATTACTTTCTAACATAATCTTATTTATATTCAAAATAATGTACAAGTTCAAACAGATGTATCTAAAGCTTTGTTTGAATATCATTATACATTTAGTGAGATAAAGTTTAAGAAGCTACATATATCATATTAGAATGACATCAATTTAACATATTAAATATCTTTGCAACATAGATATTACATTTTTACAACACACACACACACATACGAGTTGAAAGAGCTGACTCATTGTCAACACAATATTTAGAAATAAAGATAATATTTCTTCCAATATAGATTATTTTTAATATGGTTATAAGAGTAAATAGCTGCTTACAAGAAATAAACATAGCATAGAGGTGAAAATACAACTTATTATTTGCAAATTAAAAATTGAAAGAACATTGTAAATTTATTCAATAATGTTAATAACGTTTTCATTCATGTCGTCATGTCAATTTGTCTAATCATAAATTTGAATTGAGGTATAAAAGATTAATGGAGTAAAAAGCATTAAAATAAGGTGTATCTGCCTTAAAGCAAATGTTGTACAACAAATTAGGGTGCTGTTGTTGAATTCTTTTAGAAATTAATTGAAAAATGATTCCCTGTGTCAAAGCAGTCCTAAAAGAAGACACTATCAACAGCTGTACCCAATCATCAGGAATACATTTATAATTGTGGCTATTCCTAACCAGCTCTATGTTTACTACCCCTGCATAAAATTCACCCATTTATGTTGTGCTTACACACACATCCTCTATATAAAGCCCTCGTAAAAAGCAAGCTAACAAATGGATGCAAATTACTGTAAAGAACCTGCCTCTACACCTTGACTTGCACAGAGTCACTAATGAGTTTTTTGAAGTCTTTATTCAAATTCCAAGTTTTTACCCATTTTGTTAAGTTTTCCTAAAATTTTTGTTCTACGCTATAACCACCAAAAACAACTTTCTGGCTTTTTTACTTCATTATGAAGCCCAATCCTTCATTCCTTGAAATATGTTTCTCGTTATCATGATAGGATATAGGTTTCAAAAACTGCCAAAGTCATACCTTGAATAATACAAGTTGCAATAAATGTGACGTCTCACAGCCAATCTCACTTGAGTTCAAACGTTAAGTATGGTAACAACAACATTTGTCTACTGATAGACATGCAGAAAAAAGTAAATATTTTCCAAAGAATGCTAAAATAGTTCACAGCATTTAGACATTACTCAATAACAGGGGAATCAACAATATTTAGTAGATGCAGTAAAGATTGGAAGTATTCAGTCAGATATTTGGTCGTTCAGTTCTTGCTTTTAACTGTTTTTGTGATGGTTTCGCGACTACTAAACGTTCTTATAGTTTCTTGTATGTTTGGATTAATTTATGAACTGGCTCAACACATAAGATTGCACTATATTATGATAAATTGTTTTCTTGTAATGAATGCTGACCCAATTTAAATTATATAAAATAAACATACAAATTTTATTATAAGTTCAGATAAGTTTTACAATATATAACAAGGTTGTGAGAAACAAAAATTTCTGTTGTTGTGTTAAGAAGTGCATCTGGATTGTTGGAATAGGTGAAGTGGGCATTTTCGGCAGTCACCCCCTTTATGCTGCTTATTTAAAATATACACATCATTAAACTATAAGGATACTAGAATGTTGTTACTGCAGTCTCATGGTTCTTCGTATTGTACAGTGGATGCTAAACAACATAGACGAATGGAGTTACTAATTATTGACTTTAATTCGTCACATACAGCAATGAAAAGTCAGCAAAGCACTCTTACGCAATAATTCAAGTTAATTCTGTTCACCAATTAATATCACCTTATTACAATACCGCAATTGTTATCACAATAATTACTTTTCGCTAATATGAAACGATCACTTGATCCGTACTGTATAAATCGCCAATTGTAACTCACTTCGAAGCTGACCGTAGACACTTATATAATATAGCCCAGAGAAGTTAAAAACAATTTACATACTCCTGGTAGCGTGCCAATGCATAGTCATAAGACCTCAAAGAGTTAGAGGCTATGTCAGAGACTAAATATCTGAGATATTGGATTGCAGAAGATAATAGAAAATAAATGAAATAAGTAAAAGGATACAGGATGTAAATGCATCATAGTTGCTTTGTTGACAACTATATTCAAAATTAGGAACATTTACAGTCAGTTTAAAGGAAAATTTGTAAATTTATGATTTGACCTGCGATAACATATGGTGACAAGATTTGGAGAGTCTGAATATGCCAACATAGTCAATACATTTTAAAGGAGAAATCTCATGATAATATATGGACAAATCCAATTAAACGGGATAAGGATTGGGATCCTTATCCTGACTCGGTGTTAAGGAATGGGATAAAATAAAACGATGGAGATTGATCACCAGGAGCACGGAAAAATGAAAAATGGGGGCGGATGTTTATGGATGCTAAGGTTTGTCTCCAAAAGGTATATTTTAATTATCATATATTATTACTGCATATAACTGTATATTATGATGGAACGTTCTCCAAAGGCGAGAGCAACACATTCTCCGCTAGCAGAGCAGGTGTAGCATCTCACTCAAGGCCACAATCAAGTAGCTTCAAGACTTTTTTGTAGAGCACTTGAAATACGCATTATTGTGACACGTCGCAGTAACAATAAAAAGTGATTATCGAACACCTGCGCTCCCTACATAATCAACAACGCCTGGCTTTGTCAGTGAGTTACTGTGAATGATTTCTTCAGTGTGGATCATGTGGTTAGTAAAGAGTGTTAACTGTGTTATAAGTAGTGCGGAATTTTTAATAGTTGATATTATTATTGACATTTAACTTTAAGTATTATACGATATTACTTTGTAGATTACAAATTGTTATTTCTGATTAATTAAAGCTGACAATTGTTGATTTGATTGTTGTCTGTACCTTATTTCCACTTTACCATACGCCGATCCGTGTGTCCGTCGTTTTATAAATATATATATATATATATAAGTAGGGTAAGAATGAGAGTTCTAACGCGGAAGTGACGTCACAGCCCCCCCTTTTGGCGCGAAATTCAAAAATCCCTGTGGTGGGGGTAGACTTCCGGCGCAGCGTGTCGTCATGTGCAGAGGTTATGATGGACCGGGGGGGTAGTGGTGTGTCCCACGTGACCTCGATGGGCGTACCGAAGTTGTCGGCCATGTTGTCGGCGTTCGGCCATGTTGTCGTCGTCGTCCATTTTGCGTGGTTCCGTGTGCGTTGATTGGCGGAGGCGTGGCCGCCGTTGTCGACAAAATGGACGACTACCCCACCACGACGGGCGAGGATCAAGCCAGGCCGCCGCCCAGCGACGATGACGACGTCAACGACGACGGCGAAGGGCGAACGGCGAACATGGCCACGGCTGGTGTCCATGTTGGGAAAGCTGTGATGTTGTCGGATTGTGCGTGTGTGCTGGTTAAGGTTGGGCCACGTTGCCGGATCGTGGTGTGTTATAGTGTATGGTTTGGGTATATGTTTTGTTTTTCCGGAAGGGCGGCCATGTTGGAAAAGCGTCGACGTTGTCAACTTGTGCCACGTTGTCGGCTCGTGCATGTGTTATAGTGTACGGGTTTTGTATATGTTTACACTGCCGTTGTCGGCTCGGTGTTATAGTGTACGGGTTTAGTATATGTTTACACTGCCACGTCGACGTTGTCAACTTGTGCCGGCCACGGCTCGGTGTTATAGTGTACGGGTTTTGTATATGTTTACACTGCCACCATTGTTGCCAACTCATGAACTGTAAATTTGAATGTGTTCTTTTGTGGTAAGTATATATTGTAAAAATACAAAAAATGTGCACAGCATCGATGTGAAACTCTTGTTGACTGGCTATTGTGGTGTAATTGTTTTGATTGACACTTCACTTATAAAACATGCATGATAGAAGGAAAAAGGATAGTTGAAAAGAAAAGAAATAACTAAGCAAATTCAAAAAATTTACATTGTTGTGTACATGTAAGAAAATACACATGATATGCATTGCATAATTGAATGTCTAGTTGTAATGAATTGGCTTCGGTTATCTGAGCATAATATGTACACATGCTAGTGATGATGTAATCAATCCATCTGTGTGCCCATCTGTTACCAAAGCGTGTGAACGAAAGCTTTATTAGTCGTACATAATTTGAAGAACGCGAGTCGTTGGTGATGTAATATTATTAAATGGGCTCCAGCTGTCTGTGCGCGCTTGTGTGTGCGTACATCCATTTGTTTAATAACAGAACCCTAGCCGTTGACTAACTAATGAATAATAATTGGCTATCTGAGCATATGTACACATGCTGGTGATGATGTAATTGTCTAGCCATCTATTATCAAAGCGTGAGAGCTGAGGCTTTAATAGCCGTACATAATTTGAAGAACACAAGTCGTTGGTGATGTAATATTTTAATTGGGCTCCAGCTGTCTGCGCATTTGTTAATGTGTGTGTGAACGAAGTGATGACCGTACATAAATTATTGTGTGAAACAGAAAGCCAAGCCAAGCTAAGTGATTGTCCTTGACTGCACGTGTAGTAGCTCTAGGTTTTTTTTGTCGTCGAAACAGAAAAGCCAAGCTAAATGGTTGTCCTTGACTGCACGTGTAGCAGCTCTGGTTGATACCAGCTGCTTTCGCGTTCATCCTTGAGATAGCGTATATATACGCTGTACGAATTGCTCACATCATCACATTGTTCAACGAGACTAGAACTCGTACAGTGTGAGTTTTTCATTTTTAAATAAGTTTTCATTTTTTTAATAATTTTTTTAATTTTCGTTCGTTAAGATTCACATTCAGTCGTACAGAGTGAGTTTCATTTTTTTTTTAAATAATTTTCATTTTTTAAATAATTTTTTTAATTTTCGTTCGACGAGATTCACATTCAGTAACTCAACTAGAACTCGTACAAGGTAAGTTTCATTTTTAAATAATTTTTTAATTTCTAAAATATAATATAATCAAGCAATTCTCAACTAGAGCTCGTACAAGGTAAGTTTTATTTTAAAATAATTTTTGTAATTTCTAATCAAGCAATTATTGTTTAATAATATTGATTTTTTAAATTAGTTATATGTAATAACACATGAATGCACATTGCGCAACATTTCTTTTAGCTTGTATATTGAGTGATGATTAGTGTTAATCTTTCAAGGATTTGTGAAATAAATATAGAATAAAAATGTTAAAGCAATATTATTTAATTAAAATACAAGTAATCAAAATATATTACAATTTAAAATAAATATTATGTAACAGTAAACAGTGGTGACAAGTACAAAATACATAATATGTAAACATATACAATATGACATTTGTGTACAATATTCATCTAAATAAAGTAATTACAAATTAAAATATGATGACGTACACAGTAATGACAAAAATTAATATGTAAACATGTGTGACAATTGTGTATGAATTACAAATAAGTAAAACTAATAAATACATTTGCATACATTTATATTATGTGTAAGCAAATTAGATTTTAATTTATAAATTTATTACGCATAATAATTTATTATTTGTAATTGTTTTAATAATTGTTTTGAATTACATTAAAATAAATAAGTTTAAGCACATTATATTTACTATTTGTGTACGTGTGCAATGACAATTTTGAACAAATATATTTGTTAATTTTGAAAATGTCTATCCAGGCTTACCCTAAAATGTACACCATGTAAGCCTTGTTTTATTATCTAGATATACAGTAAATATATTGATAATTAAATATAATTAAATTAAATGAAATATATGTGTCAGCACAATATATTATAAATTAAAATACAACTAAGTACATGTTAATATATAATTGTACGTGCAGCTAATGACAATTATGTGTATTTACAATGAAAATTATACATGGTAAGTAAGTATGTCCATTCGGTCTTACTGTACAATTTCTACTATGTACGCTCTATCCTTTTCTCCACGAAAAATTAGATGCAGCGAACACGGTACTAAATCTTTTAATTCATCATCTTCGAAAACGCTCGCGTATCTTTTAGGTAGATATACGCGATATTTTAGTTTAGGGTCTTTATAATCTTGAAGAGTGACGAGTACGGCTTTCCCGTACTTCGCGTCTATATTCTGCATTTCTTCTATCGGATATTTTACACCGATTATTAATTCTTTTATTTTTTTATATTCAATTGCGCTAATAGTTGCAAATTTTTCAGTGAATGATGCCATTTTAAAATAAAGAATTTTATATTTTTCTCGCGCGTCTCTCAAGGACTGAACGAATAACGCTCGCACACAGCGGAATAAATAGGGAGGTAGTTGTGGAGGTGGAACCAGAGAGGGGGAACTACATAACGTACAGTAAGCGTTTATTTTTAACCGTGTGAACAGGATACGACTTGTCTTCTCACGACTCGATGGGTAGGCGGGGAAGAGGAGACGAGTCGGTTATTTTTTTTTATGAATAGACAGAATGATGTAATTAACAGCACTCATGCGTGTTAGAACATGTTGCTGAAGCTAAATTTTTTATCGTACAGTAAGCGTTTATTTTTATCCGTGTGAACAGGATACGACTTGACTTCTCACGACTCGATGGGTAGGCGGGGAAGAGGAGACGACTCGGTTATTTTTTTTATGAATAGACAGAATGATTTAATTAACAGCACTCATGCGTGTTCGAACATGTCGGTGAATCTAATTTTTTTTATATGACTATACAGAGTGATGTAATCGTCAGAAAGGTTAATTTGTTTTACGTAAGCGCTAAACAATAATGTTTTCAATTAGTAATTTATTAGAAACATATTGATTACTCTAAAATCTGATACAACCCACTCGCGTAAAGCGTGTACTCTAGTATTTGTACATATTTCTGGAAGTAAGTGGTGCACGAGACAGACTGTTCCATGTATTGATTGTAATTGATCGAGTTTAGGACAACCGAAATCTTCTAAATTTATAATATTAAAATGTACGATACGCTTCTGTAGAAATTTTTTTTTTTGCAATCCTTTTACGAGCACAAATTTAAAAGGAAATGTATATTTTTCTAATATCGGCACAAGATGTTCATACGATGTGTCCCCGTCCGTCCACGCTAGTCCATGATAATGCTCTGTTAACCATCTGTTTGTCCTCGCATGTTTATGATTCGAAACAATCATGTTTGCTGGAGGTGAAAATATCCAATGTCTGCTGGCAAATGCAGTGACATCCATAATGGATAGTTCCTTAACGAGTTCGTTTCCATCGTTGTCGATGAAACAGTGAAAGTCAAGGATGACTGCTAGATTATCCTCGCACATCCTTTTTTCGTTATAAATAATGTGTTTGGTGTTACTAAGAACGCTGCAGATCCGTCCGTCTTACGAAACAGACACGTTGTATGTTGTGAAACGCTCGTAAAGAATTTTTTTGGAACGTTTATTTTGTACCTTATATTTTCGTCACGGATCAGTGCAACAAATTTACAGGTCAAAATGTTGTATACAAAAATGTCTATAGGGTATAGTATTGTGTGCTTTAATTCACTACAGCGTATGTACTGGTAGGGAGATAACAGCGCCATGCGTCCGTCTTCAACGCGTGCTGTTCAAACACTGAGGTATGCGATATTAGTGGACTTGGATTAAACACTTTTGCCACGGCAGCATATATTTTCAAACCTTGTGTTCACTAATCGATTAAATTAAGGTGTGAAAATGAACTAGAAATACGCTCTCATGTAAGCGGTGCATGTGGTTCTACATAAAGGACAAGTATGTAGGGTTATGGCGCAATTCACACATGTGATAAAATGTCGACAGGGAATAAGTACAACTTCCACGTTCTGTGCGTAACAGACTTTGCACATTGTATCACGATTAGAGCTTCCTTCTATGTTTTTTATATTCTCCTTGATAGTGTCGACGTGTTGTTCGTTCTCTGCTGTCGCTATTGCTGTTGGTGCTTGCGCTTCGGTAACGATACCCAGTGCCTTGATGATAAAATTTTTATCTTTCATTAACATTACGTAAGAGCACGCAGGGAAATGACGTGCGTGTTCCATCCAAGCATATTCTCCACGTTCCCATTTGTTTAATCCGCCTCCACAGCAAAAACAAATCACTCTATCGTTGCATCCAGTGTAAAAGAAACCCGCTTCTGATAATTCTTTAGGTGTTATCGTTAACGATACAGGCCATTCTTTAAAACTCTTTAAACGATTTTCCAAGCTTCTGTAACGCGGGTACGGAGATGTGATTTTTTGAATTAAGATGACTTGCACTTCTTTATCGTCTGGTGATAAGGACTTGATTGTTGTTGCTGTCGCTTCACCGCATTGTTTGAAATAGCGGTCGTTCTTGGGTTTGGTATCATCATCATCGAAATCGTGTGAAAGCATCTTGTGCGTCCTCTCGCGAGTCGTGTTGATGAAACACTGAGCAAAAAAAATAGGAAGAAGAGGATAATCGTTTCCCCCTCCACAAAATAAAATACATGAAAAATGATTACATTTTTTTTTAATAAAAAATTACATACATGTAAGTCATACATTACATTCTATTTACAGCAAATACAAAAAAATTGATTACATTTTTTAAATAAAAATCGCATACATGTAACACATACATTACATTCTAAAAAGCAACATTATATTTACAGCAAAAAAAAACAATAATTTATAGTAAATGTTTAATTATGTCTGCGCACTGTGTTGGATAACGGAGTGTACACGTTGAGCGAATCATGCAGTATCAAGCAGTAGGCCGCGGTCTGAGCGGGGAAATTGCTCGATGACTCGAATTCCAATCTGACGTCGACTGGTGAAGACTTGAGCGACTCATCCTGTCTGCTACAATCGAAGACGAATAACGGTGCTTTTGCTATGAACTCAGTAGGCGTTAGAAGTACGTTGGGTTGACGTCTGTGGTAGTATGACTTTTGAAATCGTGTATACATGTCGTACAGCAATGCATAACGTCCGTTATCGATATCCAGGTTCAGGTTATCGTACGGGTAGTATTTGTCGTTCAGAAAGAGTCTCGCATTTGTCACATTGCAGTGATCGAATTCGCCGGCATGTTTTTTCAGATTATTCTTTCTGCTGGTCTGGAAGGTGAGTATCACGTACCGCGGTTTCTCCAGTTGTGTAGTTGTTTTCACTGTCCAAGTCTGTCTGTCAGTCGTTGGTAAAACCGGGTACTCGTGCAGTTCCCAACTACGAAACGGTAAGAATAGTGGTAGGTCTTTGCGTATGATATCCAATAATCGTATCCGTACTTCATTGTTCACATACACGAACGGAATCATCCAAGAGATTTTTGTTAGTTCTATATCAGCGTTAGCGGGCGCATCCGTAGACGAGAACAGAGCGTTAACGTCAGTGGAAGTGCGTAATAGTATCAGTTCTTGTTTCATGCTTAAAATAACATGTGTGAAATCTTCAGCAAATCCCATCAGCATCCTCAACGGTATGCAAAAGTTGAATTCATTATTTTTACCAGATGGTGTTAGCTCGTCAGCTGTAGGAGCAACCCAACCGGCATTTTGCATCGAAACAATGTCCTGCTTGCTGGCAGATAGTATGGTTTTAATAGTGGATGTGATGCCAACACTCTTGGTACGATCTACTTCCACGCCGGCCAATTCGTAACGGATTTCTTCGAAGAGAAACGCAATCGCATTGTTTATCATTTTCACGTTCACATTACCAGTGGCAGTGGTTTTTTTTGCTCAACTTGCCTTCAACGTACAGGAAACTTTCCATCGGTAAAGTGAAGACTTCCTGTTGCAGGATAGGTATGCGTATCTCATCATTATTTCCATATCGTGACGCCGACGCGTACGGTGCATGAGGATGATATTCATAATGTGTGATGTTGTCTTCAAAGAACGGTCGACGTTCAACCGATAAGACTATACCGCTGTCCGTCATGTTACTTGTTTCTCTTGAGTTTGAATCCTAGTGAAATCAGGTAGCGTCGGTTAGTTGCTGTTAATCGTGTCAACGACGAACGTCTACTGATACCTTTTCCAACAGTGTTGTCCTCTTTTATCTTGCAGTGCAAGCCGTCGCTACCTCCGCTCTTCATCATCATGGAGGTTTCGGTGAAATAAATTCCCATGATTACTACACACGTTTCAAATGTATACGTGCGGTGATGACTTCCCCTTGAAAATTCACAATATCACCGTCCTGATCGTGTACGGACACTGTAACGTTACGCAAGTGTAGTACGTTAAGCGGAAAATAAATGACGTTTCTAGGCGTTTCGACTATCTTGAATCCTGGCTCAACTGTTGGATAGAACGAGTGCAATATATGCTCGTTTCGACCCGCCTTGTATGAACCTTGAACAGCGTTACACCTTATCTCCAAAACGTTCACTTTGTTAATGTTTACAGGCGCATCCGACGTGTGTAATATATACGCTTCTAACTTGCGGCTCTTGGAAAAACCCAACATGGTACCGATCGTGTGTTCCGTACATCCGAAATCGATATCGTATGAACAATAAATTTCACATTTCAATGTGTTGTTGTTGGGTCGTAGAGAAAATTTCCGGTCTGCTAGTTCTTTTTTCAGGTATGTTTCAATATCACTGATTTCATACACACCGGTCGGTATATTGACAAGCTCTAACGTTTTACGTGCTCCCTTTAGTACAGGAAAGACATTGTTTTTTCCACTCTCCACGTTCGGTATAGAGTTGTACGTGGTAAAGTCCAGCAGTCCTGCGTACCATTCACCGTCCGTCAATTCAAGCGGTGGAAAAAAGTCACAAACCAGTGCGCTCGGATCCGTTCCTGTGACGGTGACCGTAAGCGAAGACATCTTGTAGTTTACTGATCGTTCGATGTCAAAAACTCTAAACATAAATGTCCGCAGATGACTGTATCCGACGGTTGTTTTCGCATGTAATTGTAATGAACGTCGGTCACGTTCGATCCAAAGTACCGCATTAGCTCGACAGGTGGACGTAGATTACCGAATCCATCAAAGTACCAGACTCTGTCGCCTCGCTTCTTGTAGCATACCCAGTGCATGCCCGGTCCGCTAGCATCGTCCAGATTCACGATCGCACTTTCGTTCACCCACGGTGATGTACTAGGAAGTGCGTCGCGCATGTACACACCTCTGAAATAGGGTATACACAATCGTTTCGTGTACTCATAAAGATCATGATCGGACAATGGACGCACGGGTATTTTGATTAGTTTTTTCGGTACGGTCGAAGATAGAGTCCTGAAGCCTTTTTACCACCACTCCTTCTTCGTCGTTTTCCTGTCCCTGTTGTCGTCGTCGTCCTCCTCCTCTTCCTGATTATCGTGCGTCGAACCGGCTTGCGTCGTCTGGTGCGACGTCGACGTTTACGCACACCACCACCACTACAGCATAGCCCGCTGCCTAACGCAGATTTCGCCTTCATTGCTGCTGCTACGGCTGCTGCGTACGCTCTTTCACTGATGCCTGAATTCAAAGCTTTAACTCGTTCCCACGCTTTACCGGCTAGCACACGATCCGCTATACCTCGTCGTTCGTTGTCCTTGTACTTGCTGTAAGCGATATCGTGTTCGCGACAGGCTTCGTCCAACTCGTTGATTCCTCGATCACCACGACTCAATCTCTCCTCTAGTTTCGTTCCTGGTCCGCAGAACCTGTAGCCAGGCAGATGTAGTTCTACCGGTAATACGTCCACCGCTCGATTGATCAGTGTAGGTACTGACTTCGCGACGAATGGTACCGCGCTTTTAACTATTTTTCCGATAAGACCACGCCCCCCTTTTTTTTTATCAACACGGCTACGTAGTTCATACATGACTACTGTTTCGTTTGCTCTCGATAAAGAGATCTCCAATCTTGCTCGTTGTTGGATTTATCCAGATCACTAATCAACACGCTCGTCTCCGTCTTGTTCATAAGTAGTAAGTCTGCCTCTTCGGCACCAAGTGAAGTACGCGCTGCGCGTGTATGCAATTTATAGATATACGATACCACTTTCTCCCAACGATGTTGGAACACTTTTGCGAGTTTATACGTTTCGCTCTTCGCGTACCGCTTCACGTCCTCCAATTGACGCGCGTTCACTGCATCTGTGGCCCGTGCGCCACCATCGCCAACGTTTAGAATGGTTTTTCCTTGCGCGTTGAAATAAGCATCGTTTACCGCGGTGATTGTGTGTCGGTTCAAAAATTCCAAATTCACTGCGTCCTTGTTGTTCATGGGTGGAGCTAACTGTGTTATCCGCACATTGCCAACCATTAGGTTAGAGTTCGTATCCTTCGGTATGATTTTCGAGTCCACGTATATTTTGGTCGCGGCGTCTCTCGCACGAATCGGTTCCCTCAGAGACTGTATGCGATGGTCTCGTGCGTCGACGACAGCCCCGTTCTTCTTGTTCGGTACCAATTGTGTGAAACGTAAGCACGAGTAGTCTACGTACTGCTTGTTGACAGCGTCCGCGAGATCGACAGGAGCGCCGACGTTGACGAGCTTACGACCTTTCGCATCTATTCCTTGCGCCGCCGTCGACGAATCGCCAGCTAACAGACAATTGTCACGCACAAAGCGCAGTGAAACGGCATCGCTATCATCGCGCGGTTCGCCCAAATTATGTATTTTTTTCCCGCTACATCAAAGTGTCCGTCCTCGGTCATTGTGATACCAATATCCTCTCGCAGACTGCGTCGCGTCTCTCTTCGCGCTCTGACAGCGCTCTGGTGTCTGCCAAACTTGTCGACACTCATCTCGTGAATGATGCGCCTCGTTCGTTGTGCACGACATTTATACGTATTCACGTAATAAATCGATTAGTTTTGATACGATCGTACTGTCTATGCATTTTATTCCGACAACGGATAGTGCGTCGTTATGTTTTCCTTTTACAATCGTATCTAGAAATTCATCGTACACGTATACGTGTGTGTCTTTGAAGAAATAAATTTTTCCGTCGATATATCGGAACGCACTATCAACGGCTTCTGGTAAGCCGACAAAACGATCTTTAACATAACCATGTTTCTTGATCGTGAACGTGCACTCGTCTATCTCACTGTAATACATATCGTTGTACAACAGAAGAGTTCGACCCGTGTACGTGTGTATTGCAGCGTTTATTTTAGTCATCGTGCGAACACCGAGCGTTGTGATTGAACGCGGATAACCGTTCACCGGCTGCAGACTGTGTATATCAAACATGTATACATAGTTGTCTATGAAAAGCACCACTTCTTCGGTCCGCGGTCTCTGGTACATCGCCGAAACGTTGGTGAACGTCGGCGGTAAGAAAGTCAACCAATCCGTCAACAGAAGCGGACTCTCGCCCGTTCGCTTCGACTCGATATCCAATGTCCACAAAAAGTTATCGTGCACGATATACAGATGTCTGTTGATTATTAAAAATTGGTTAACGTTCTTTAGTCGACATAAATCCGTTGTCGTCCGCACGGTCTCGTTCGTTGTCGGTGTCGTCGTCGTCGTTGACGTCGTCGTCGACGTTGACGTTGTCGTCGTCGTCGTAGCGGGCGGCGGCGGCGGCTTCCCGTACAAGCGTTGAATGCCTCTTATATCGTCGTCTCTCAGGTCGAACGGTCCGTCCGAGCGTGGTACGTAGAACGGGTACATGATCGAATCCCTCTCGACGGAATGAGACAGTCCTAACGCGTGTCCGATTTCGTGCGTTAGCACCTGAAGAAAACTGGTCTGATCGTCCGGTATTTCGGTTGCGTTTGTATAATTCCACGACTCGTAGTAGTCCATATGTATTTCAGTAGTGTTATACGGTAAATCGGGCGGGTAGTAAGCGTGAGCGAGTATACCTCCTCGTCCGTCCAAATCGTACCCGCAGATCGTGCACCTGGAAGTCAGACACCTGTGTTTAAAATATTTCATAGCGATAACCATGTCTGCGTTTATGTCGTTGGGTCGATATTCGAATTCCAGATTCGAATGTTTCTGCCACACAGCGAACGCTTGTCGCGACGCTTCTATAGCGCTGACGCTACCGTGAAAGAATCGCCACGACAGACGTTTCTTGGCCCACGGCGTTCGTAAGGTGTACGACACGAAATCTTCGTTACCACATCTCCGCGCACGCATCAGATTCATCGTTTCATTGTTCAATTCTCCATTTACGGTTAAATTGTAATTCACTTGAAACGTGCGAAGGTAGGCGTCCATATCGATGGTAGTGTTGTCCGTGAGTCGTAAACTATCGTCGGGCACGTATCCGTATCGCACCAAATAATCTATAGCGAAATCTACATCGTTAGCGTTAACGGACGATGCGACGACGACGGCGCTTGTGCACGCAATAATAAACAGTAGCACGATATCCATGTTGTCACAACCAATCGTGGAATGTCCCCCGGTGCGTGTACGACAGTATTATTTATACTTTATCGGCTTTCAGAATCGAATAGGGAGCACATGGCATTAACGAGTCCTTTAAGATCGATTCCATGCTGCTGCTGCTAATGTCAGATGATATATACCGCTCTTGTTATACGATTATGTCTGCTTCACGTAGTTCTTCCACTATGGAGACGATTTCGTTCGTGTGCCCACTGTTTCCAACACGTTGTGATGCCATTAACAGTCGCAATCTGTCCACCAGTTCGTTCGGATCGTCCCAGTGCACGTAATCGATTTTGTCTTTTTTTCTCGTTAGCGTCATATACGATGTATCAATATTATTATGCCACTGTCCTGTACGTTTCGATGGAAACAGTTGCGATATTATTCGTTTATACTTTACACCTCTGTTCGCGTTCACCTGTGCGTTCGCTAAGTAATACTGCTTATGCGCGTTGGTGTTACGCAGTATATCTTTGTACGTTTTCAGATCTGATTCCTTGTAAATATTTTCATTAGGATGCTTCATGAATACAAGTTCGTAGAGTCCGGGTGTACCTTTGTATCGTTTACCGTTGATAAGAATCGTATCGTCCTTATCGATTTCGAACTGTGAATCACCAATCATCCATTTTCCGTTTTCATGTCTTACACCGTACGTATAGTCCATCAGACGATCGCGTTCGGACGAAACGATCATACGCATGTACTTGTTCGCTAACGATTCGCTGTCGTATTTGTCCTGAAAATATCTACGCGCTTCACGTCTTCCTTCCGGTGTGTCTAACATTTTTTCAATGTTTTGACTAGGATCGTCCTCATCGTCATCACCTGATGTTTCGGCTATCACGGGTGTTTTCAGGAAAGACGGTTTCGTTCGGGAACGAAGTGGTGTTCCTACATCGCTCTTACTAATTGCATCTAATGGATCCTCTTCTTCTTCTTCTTCCTCTTCTTCTTCTTGTTTCATTTTTTTCACTCTTATCGGCTTTTCATTTGTTGTTTTACGTTTCTTTCAAGCAATGCTTGTGAAATATTTTGTAACGGTTCCAGAATCGGTTTGTAACTTTTGGATAACGTTGCTTCTTCTTCACGAATACCATGTTTTAACGCATGGTATTTCTTCCGTATGTCATCACTGATCGTGTCGATATCACGTGCTAATCGTTTTTTCTTGTCATCCATCTCGATAAACGGTAGTACGACAACTAAAGTCGTTGACAGCAGGACACGTGTATTTAGCTAAACTTTTGACAATTTTTTTTTGTTTAATCGTTAGGTGCGACTACTATGAAACGATCGAAACCGACTCTGTACCTACCGGTGTCGATAGAAGAATCCTTGTCCACAACGAGAAAGCCATAACGATCTTTCCACGCTTCAGCGCACATGTTCTTAAACGTGTCATATTTCATGTCCGTGTTGACATGATCGTTATACACATGCTTCAAGTTGCGATCGTCCTGTTTGAACAATACTATTAGATTGGCATTATCACGAACCAACTGTTTTGGCACTTGACTGTACGTCTGACAAAGGTAAAACGCGTCCACACCGCTGTGACGTCCCATAGAGAAATACTTGCGTATATTGTGTTGTCTTTCACAAGACACATCATCGAACACCATAATAGAATCAGGATCGACCTCGTCGGGAGGCGGTACCTCTTCGTTATCGTTGTAGGCGTGATAACCCATTCCTTCGTTGGAAAGTTGTGTCATCAAGGTCTCCAGCATCTGATATTTAGGTTGAAATAGTGATTTAGAAAACACGTATAAGTTCGCGAATCTTAATCCGTTTACATCGAACAACAGGTTGAACATGACGTTTGTCTTCCCGCACGCAGAAGGTCCGCAGATGATCGAACGAACGGTATCGGGCAGAAGACGTCCGTGTTTACGTTTTTTTCTGCCACAACCACCCCCACCACCATCGCCGCACAATTTCGAATAGTCCACGTCCTTTATTTTTAATCTGTGCGCTTGTTGCAATATTTTCATGTTGACGTTCCGTGCACAGTCTATTTAATAGTCGCACTATATTGCAGCAGTCGGTAGATATGTAACTGCATACACAAGTGTCCGGACCCGTTTCACAGTTCGGATCCGACCAAACACATTCTTTGTAGTGATCGAATCCGGTACCACTTGGTACTATTTCGTTAAGACGGAATTTCTTCACACGATTGATAACCCGTTGCCAGTACTCGTGCACTGTCAAGATCCTACGCATGCGTTCAACGTCGTTTGCAGTCGTGTTCACGATGTACTCATCGTAACCAGGATGTGACACAATGTCTTTTACACTGTACACAGCGTGCATGTTGTCATCATAACGTATCGATGCATACTGGTTCTATTTCCATGAGTCGAATAGTTGTTATAGCAAGTTCTTCTTGTGTATCCACGAATCGTGTTTACCATCGAATCCTAACCATCTGACTTTTACACGATCGCCTTTACGTTGTACAATCTTTTCTACCAAGTACACGTCACCAACGTTCGATTTACTGATTTCATGTTCATAAAAACCACCTTTCAACACTTCTCCTGTATGATCCTTTAGCGAATAGGTAATGGGTACGCTGCCGGTACGCACCGAATGAACGAGAAATATCTCGTTTGTCCAATTTGGTGTGTATCCTTTGGCGAATGTCATTTTGTGTTTGCTTATACGCACACGATCGCCTACTTTGAATTTCGGTCGTTTATAAACGATGCTCCTCGCTGTGTTCACACGAATCCTTTGTAGCACTGTACGTTCGTTGGATTCTTTCACCTGACACGGTTTCATTCCAATCGTTCTGTGCACGCTGTTGTTGTACGTGTTGACTAGTTCCGGCAACATATCCAACCAACGATAATGACCTTGTTCACTGAACGCACGATACATGTGCGTTTTCAACGTACGGTTAAAACGTTCCACAATGGAGGCCTTTTTTTCACTATACGTGGAATAGAGTGTGATACCGTATCTGCTCAGCAATTTTTGTACGCTACTGTTATAGTACTCTTTCCCGTTGTCTGTCTGCAGATATTTCATTTTATTAGCACGAAGAATCGGTTCCAGAGCTCGTGCGACCTCTACGCCCGTTTTTGTTTTCAACGGAACAGCGTACGCGTACTTGCTAAACGCGTTAATGATTGTCATAAGGTACTTGAATCCCTTGTTCACCTTCGCGTGCGGTATCATCTCTACCAGGTCCGCTTGGTACAAGTCGTGAAGTCCCTTTAACTCCACCGCACGTCTCGGAAAATTCCTTCTTACCGGTCTGTGCAACTCCTTCGCGATAGTCTTGCGAACGCTCTGCTGTATGTTCTTCACCTGTCGTTTCATTCTCATATCGTACGAACCGTGATTCACAATACGTCGGAACGTGGTAAAGCGTTAACTCAGTGCTGAATGTAACTCTCCTCGGTACCGTTCTGGTACGTCTGATTTCCATCGCGT
This sequence comes from Magicicada septendecula, assembly GCA_034769895.1. Taxonomy (NCBI): domain Eukaryota; kingdom Metazoa; phylum Arthropoda; class Insecta; order Hemiptera; family Cicadidae; genus Magicicada; species Magicicada septendecula. Next base: position 321,564 of record JAWRYS010001111.1, read on the forward strand.
GACTGTAGTAAGATTTCCACTCCACGTCCAGTTATATCATCTCGACCGAACGGAAAAACAACGCGTTCTTCTTGTGATTGCGTAAGTACGTTAAAACATGCGCTAAACTGATTTTCATACGTCCATTACGCACGAGACTCATACCGATGTAATATCTCATGAGCGTGTGTTGTTTCATGTCCAACGCTCTTACGGTCTTGACGGAATTCATGTCTTTGAACATGACGCTGCGTATAACGTTGGCACGATACTCGTGCATTTCCGCGACTATGACGTTATCGTTTACGGGTAGATGCTCGCACATGTGTTTAGCTTTGAGTTCTATGATCGGACGATGACTTCTCGACTCCATATGCAGGTGTATAAGATACGAGTTCAACAACCAAAACTCGTCTGCCATAGCACCTGTACATCGTTGCCACTGTTCGTATAAACGTCGATCTTTCACTGTGTACCCTTTTTCATGTGAATACTGCAGACCGAAGTATTCACAATACTTGCGGAGTGTAGGCAATGATTCCTTCAGAAAGGCTACTGAAAACAATCCCTGCGCCTTGTTGTTCACCAATGTGAACTGGTTTCCCTCTCGCAAGTGTCGGTAACGAAGATGGCGGGCAGCGCACGTCAAAACTTACGTTGTAGCTAGGATCCACTGCGCACTTTGGTGCTATCATAATCGCGCTTCTGTATATTTCAATCGCTGTACGTATCGGAATAGTGCGCTCTGTAATGACAATGCAACACAAAGCGTGTGGGATTGAACTTCCGTAGGCGAGCATGTCTGTGTACACAGTCGCATAGTTCATTTGTCCGTGTGAATCATGTAAGCCGTGAACACGTTGAACGGCATGATACAGTTCAGGAATCGGTCGGAAACGTGAAATAAAATTCCACGCGTGACGTACTGTACACTTGAACATATTCTTTTCATAAACCACGAGTTCAATCGGTACATTGTTTCGATCACACTCTTCGATAAAATGAAGCCATCGTGATTTGTTGTGTATACGATCAGAGATTATCATTAACAGCACGATCGGCGGGAGTTAACCGCTACGTTTCTTAATGTGACGCCAACAACGTCCGTGATATTTGTCAACACCAAACTTATAACGTGTACAGTAGTTACCACAAAACCGTTTTTTCTTCACAAAATACATAGAACACAAGTTGGAACGTATCGTGCTTCGTAACGGTTTTGTTAGTGTGAAATGTTTCCCATCATCGTATCGATAAACATCCATTGTGTCATCGATCTGCGATGCAAGTGATACAGCTTCGAAATTGTCATGATATTTAATAGGTATAATTTTTATGAAATCTTTTGTTTTATTTTTTTATCATTGACGCCATCAGTCAGACATTGAATTGTGTACACACATTTAGTAGTAGTACTAGTAATAGTAATATATATAGTACTATTAGTACTAGTATAGTACTAACACAGAGTACTACTAGTACTACCCAAACGGGTATGTTTGTACATGAGTTTATGTTGGCTCTGAAAAGAGCCGTTTTTGCGTGCGTCGACTTCTACAAGTGTTCACGAACGAAACTACATGTAGGCATTGACGCCTTATGGACTTGGACAGGATCATCACTCGCCATCCAATCCATAATTCGTATTTTACAATTGCAGCATCTTACAACATCATCATCGCCTTCATAAATAAACCCGGCTTTGGCTAGGTCAAAAAATCTCACGTTCGTATTCGGAAATTTACGCACGTAAAATTTAATGTTACCTCGACGATGGATGTTATAAAAGCTTTTTAATCGGCTTGCAAAAGAATATGTGTGCACGTGCATATCTGAAGCAAGAATGTTGGTTTGTTGCGCTGCATTTCACTTCCTCAGTGGTAGCTGCGCGCGCAATCGTAGTGGGGATTGCTGTCGTCAATTGGTCGGTATGAAATAAAGCACAGTAGTGGGAACAAATAGCTGCGCACGCACTCATCATAGATAGTATAAGTGGAGCGGTGATCGCTGCCTGCGTTCACCTTCGAGTCTCGTGCAGGCTAACTTTCACGCACTGCTTATAAAATGTTACTTATTTTCTAACTTTGTATCAGTATTCTAATGTTCTTCAAGTGAGCAAGTAATTGATTTTGCTTTTATCGTTATTCTAACAATGCAGACGTTTTCTGTTGATCGTAAACATTCGTTGCGTGGCTCGTTGGTGTCGTACGTTTACACACCTCTTGTAGAGGAAGAAGAAGAATGTGTCAACGATGTCATTACCTTTTTCGATGAAATTCACGATATGTTACGTACGGACATTCTAAACGAACTGACACGTTTGCTTACTATAAAGTGGCATATAGCGCTAAAAGCGAGATTTGTCAAGTACATTGTAAATGCCGACACGAACGAGGACGAAGAAGTGACGAGTGAAGGCTATTTTCATGGACGATGTCATACGACATTGATCGCTGATCAGAACGTATTGCCTGAACGTTTAGAAGCTTCGTACGAAAAAATCATCGAATCGATTTATAAATTCACTCGTGAGGGTAGCGGTTGGGCGTTGGATCATATAATCTCGTTAGAACTCGTTCTCTCACGATACCAACCGCTGGCCGCCTCCAGTTTCATCCGTACACCTCCTGAATTGTCTTGTACTAAATCCATCATCAATGTAAACAATACAGGCGATCAAATGTGTTTTATATGGTCAGTGTTGGCCGCACTGTTTCCACAACACAGAGACAGCGAGCGTGTATCCAAATACAAATCACATATTCACAGTATCACCACTTCTGGTATAACTTATCCCACCCGCCTATGCGATATTGTGAAGTTCGAACGAGACAATTCTGACATTTCTATAAATGTTTTTGGTTACGAAGAAAATGAAATTTACCCGCTAAGAATAACTCCTTTCAGTGACAGACAACACCATTTTAATCTATTACTTCTCACCACCGCTGACCGAAAACATTACTGTTTAATAAAAAATATTAGCCGCTTACTATCTTCACTAACCAAACACAACGGACGTTCTTTCTATTGCAACTACTGTCTGCATAGATTCTGTGAAGAACGACTCCTTAGTGAACATGTCCCTCGTTGTTCACCGTATGGTGAACAAAGAATTCGTTTACCAACGAAAGAGAAGGAGAAGGTTATGTACTTCAAAAATTACACGTACTGTCATAAAGTCCCTTTCGCTATATATGCAGACTTTGAATCGTTCATTGTACCTTGCCATCGTTGTGATGCTCCTCCACACACATCGTCCACCACAACAGAGTCGTTACATCTTCCTTCAGGTTTTTCCTACCTCATAGTCGACCACGAGGGCAACATTTTCAAACCACAGGTCGTTTATCGCGGTGTGAACGTGATAGAAACCTTTTTAGATAGACTAATCGATGAAGAGCATGAACTGTACAGGATCATGCGTACCAATATCCCTATGACTATGAGTGATCGTGACGTATTATCTTTCACGAATGCTGTCGTATGCCATCTCTGCGAAAAACTGCTGACTGATGACGACAAGGTGCGCAACCATTGTCATCTGACTGGACGATACCTTGGCGCAGCTCACAACGTATGTAACCTCAACTCCAAGTCCGCCCAACATATTCCTGTCTTTTTCCATAACTTACGAGGTTACGACGCACATCACTTGATACAAGGGTTGGGTAAATACAATGATGAAACTCTCACTTGTATCGCTACCACTAGTGAACGCTTCGTATCAGTCACGTTGGGTGCCCTACGTTTCGTAGACACGTTACAATTTTTGAACACGTCCTTGGATACACTTGTTGGAAACTTGCGCGCGAGCGGTGCGGATTTCGCTTTAACAAAGCAATGTTTCGAAGAACACTTCGAGCTACTCTTACGTAAGGGGGTGTACCCTTACGATTACATGACAGGTAGCGAGAAGTTCGACGAAACATGTCTGCCCGCACGCGAACACTTTTTCAATAGGCTGAGTGAATCACCCGTGTTGGACGAAGATTACGCACATGCACAGAATGTGTGGCAGACTTTCGGAATCCGCACGCTGGGTGATTATCACGATCTTTATCTTAAAACAGATGTACTGCTGCTGGCTGACGTCTTCGAGGCGTTTCGTGAGATGGCCATACGGTACTACCAGATTGATCCGGCTCATCTTTACTCGCTTCCCGGCGTTGCTTGGCACGCGATGTTAAAGATGACCGGTGTGCGACTGGAACTGTTGACGGATATAGATCAGCATCTTTTTATTGAATCAGCCGTTCGCGGTGGTGTTAGCATGGTACCCAACCGCTATGCCAAGGCCAACAACCCGCTAATCGCTGATCAGTATGATGCTTCAAAGCCGACCTCTTTCATATTGTACACCGACTGCAACAACCTTTACGGTGCAGCCATGTCACAGCCACTCCCTTACGGTGACTTTAGATGGCTCGATCGTAACGAGATCGACTCACTGGACGTACGTACTCTGAGTGATGACAGTGACATGGGCTACATACTTGAGGTCGACCTACACTATCCATGCGAACTTCATGATCTTCACTCAGATTATCCACTAGCACCTGTGCGTTCCTGCGTCAATCCTGACATACTTTCACCGTACTCTCGACGACTTCACACACGACTACACTATACAAAAGGGTATAACGGATCAGAAACGCCCTCATCGTCCGTCCCCAAGTTGCTAACGACTTTGGACGATAAGCAAAAATACGTTCTTCATTTTCGAAATTTAAAGTTGTATCTGAACCTTGGTCTAAAATTGAAAGCGATCCATAGGGTGTTGAGTTTTAAACAGAAAGCGTGGATGAAACCGTTTATCGATTTCAACACACAAAAGAGAGCAGCAGCCACCAACAGTTTTGAAAAAGATTTTTTCAAACTGATGGTCAACGCTGTCTATGGTAAATCGCTGGAGAACGTAAGGAAACGAATAGACTTCCAACTAGTCTCTACCAAAGGGCGGCTGCAGAAAATTGTTTCCAATCCACGACTAAAGCGTATGATCCGCTACACCGACGACTTGGTCGGATTGGCTTTACGAAACAGAACTATATACCTTTCCCGTCCAGTGTATGTTGGTTTCACAGTACTTGATGTCAGTAAATTGATAATGTACGATTTTCATTATCGGTACGCTGTCAGCAAGTACGGACAACGATTAACATTATTGATGACTGATACCGACAGTTTACTTTACAGCATACAGACTGACGATGTGTACTTGGATATGAAAGAGGATCTCCACCTTTTCGACACGTCGGACTATCCCTCAGATCATCCTTGCCATTGCGACGACAACAAAAAAGTCGTGGGGAAGTTCAAGGATGAAACTAATGGGAAACCCATCAGGGAATTCGTCGGACTCAGAGCTAAATGTTACTCGCTCCTGTTGTCCGACTGTACCGACAAAAAGGTGGCGAAAGGTGTTCCAAGAACGGCAATAAAAAAAAGGTTACGTCATCAGTTATACAGCGAGTGTCTTTTCGATAGTCGTACAGTTTTCACCTCTGCCGAGTGTATACGAAGCGATCGTCATAAGCTGTACACGCAACGTGTAACAAAACTTTCCCTGTCTCCTTATGACGATAAGAGGTACGTACTGGACGATGGTGTAACTACACTCGCGTACGGACACTACAGAGTGTGTAAACGTGCGTTAACCAATGACGATACCAGTCCTAACATGAAGAGACTAAGATACACAGAGCAGTAACTCATGGTAATAATAAACTTGTATTGCAAATATAAAATTTATTTATTTACTTTCATTTAATTTTCAATTGGTAGGAGAGGTGAGGTAGACGATTAGACATTAATGGTTAATATTTATAACAGGATGTAATCGACTCCCACTGAGACTTTCTCACACTATGCACATGTGCAGTTAATTTTATTCGCTGACTAGCCATTTGTTATCGCAGCGTGTGAACTTTGTGATGGCGAGGGGCTTTGTTACGTACAGGATGCAATCCGTGTGTGTGTGTGTGTGTGTGTGTGTGTGTGTGTGTGTGTGTGTGTGTGTGTGTGTGTGTCTGTGTGTGTGTGTGTGTGGTGAACACTTTGAGGGTAAGGGGACTTTGTCTATAGCAGACTCCTACCAAGCATATACGTATATATAAGCATTTCGTCATAATAAGTATTATCACATTCATTATAATTTTTCAATTTGCATGTAAGTACTTACTATATTTTTACGTTAATATTAGACATTACACACACACACACACACACACACACACACATTATTATGTTAGCAAATTACTATTCAACATTTTTTTTGTTACGTTTTACAGAATGAGTGGAAGCGATAATAGATTATATAAAAGAGTCTGTGAGGAGCAGCGACGAGTTCGAAGGTTAATTACAACATTTTTTTTATTTAACGAGTACAAACAGAATACAACATTCGACTGACTTACTGTTTATTTTTTATAGTTCCCAAAGGTTACGTCAGGCCTTATTGGGACCTTCATCAGTATCACAACAAAACTCGAGTCGGTAAGACCATTTTTATTAACAATCACTTGTACTATTGCGTTTACGTTCGGTATTCAAATGTATTTTTTTTTTTCAGTGATGCTACCGGTTCAGCTGCTGCTACTGCTGTTGTTGCTGCTGCTGCTGCTGCTGCTGCTGCTGCTGCTGCTGCTGCTGCTGCTGCTGCTGCTGCTGCATCTCAGGAAGCCGGCACGAGTCGGTACGTTTTTTTTTCATTAACGTTCGCTTGTACTATTGCGTTTACATCTGGTATTAAAAGTGTATTTTTTTTCAGCAATGATGAGATGATGGTTTATGATGACGATGATAGTGACAGTGATACGTTACTGCTTGAAAGAACTAATAATGACGATGATGAAAATAATGTTGATGAGCATCAACAACAACAACAATTACCTACCATCACATTTAATATGTAAGTCTTCTTCTTATGTCTACATACTTTCATGTTTTTTTTACATGATTTTTATATTTATTCTTTTCACCAGTGATATTCGTCCACAAGCACGACAAATAACGATCACACCGCCACAATCACCACCACCACAATCGCCATCACCACCGCCACAACCACAGGAACAGCCGCAACCACGTCCGCAATGGATAAGTACAGCACGACAACCAGAATCGCAATCCCCACAGCCTCAACAGCAGCCACAACCTCAGCAGCCTCAGCAGCCTCAACCACAACCTCAGCAACAGCATATGCGGCACGATCCACGATTACAGTCCCCTCCAGAAGACGCGCCATGCGTGTTTTATGATATTATCGACACGGTGGAACCAAGGATGCATAGCGAAGTCGCCACGATGAGACTACTTCTCAGAAGTAGATTTCCAACGTGGCGATGGAGCCGTGGAGATCTCTGCCCCATTCAGGGTATGTTAGGGCACACATCTTGTAGTGTGTGCCAAGAAAATTATACTGAGGGGTAGAGACTCCTCGGCTTAATGTGTGGGCACACATACCACTATCTGTGCATCATCAACTGGTTTCAAACCGTGGCACTGGAGGGGTCGCCGCCAGGATGTCCGCAATGTCGGGTGTATGCATTCAGCAGGCCAATACACCCATTTTATGCACGCATGCATTTTTGAGGTATGTAACAGTACACATTATTCTAATCCATCCTACGCCTATCAATTATACATCACTAATATTGTTTTTGTTTCTGTTACAGATGGTCGTGCACATTAAATATGAAGAACGTGATGTTTTTTTTCATATAATGTTTTATTTTCTGTATATTGTATCCATATTTTTTTTTTTTTTTTTTACTATTGTAATATACAAAGTGATGTTTTTTTGATATAATGTTTTATTTTTTGTATATATATTATAACCGTTTTTTTTGTCTGTATATATATTGTATATAAAATGTAATATAAACTGAACTTTTTATTTATTTTTTCATTAAATTATATTATTTATATGTCTATTTATAATGTTTTTTTTCTGTATATATATATATTGTATTTGTAATTTTAGATATAATTAATTTGTAATATATCTAGATAATAAAACAAGGCTTACATGGTGTACATTTTAGAGTAAGCCTGGATAGACATTTTCAAAATTAACAAATATATTTGTTCAAAATTGTCATTGCACACGTACACAAATAGTAAATATAATGTGCTTAAACTTATTTATTTTAATGTAATTCAAAACCATTATTAAAACAATTACAAATAATAAATTATTATGCGTAATAAATTTATAAATTAAAATCTAATTTGCTTACACATAATATAAATGTATGCAAATGTATTTATTAGTTTTACTTATTTGTAATTCATACACAATTGTCACACATGTTTACATATTAATTTTTGTCATTACTGTGTACGTCATCATATTTTAATTTGTAATTACTTTATTTAGATGAATATTGTACACAAATGTCATATTGTATATGTTTACATATTATGTATTTTGTACTTGTCACCACTGTTTACTGTTACATAATATTTATTTTAAATTGTAATATATTTTGATTACTTGTATTTTAATTAAATAATATTGCTTTAACATTTTTATTCTATATTTATTTCACAAATCCTTGAAAGATTAACACTAATCATCACTCAATATACAAGCTAAAAGAAATGTTGCGCAATGTGCATTCATGTGTTATTACATATAACTAATTTAAAAAATCAATATTATTAAACAATAATTGCTTGATTAGAAATTACAAAAATTATTTTAAAATAAAACTTACCTTGTACGAGCTCTAGTTGAGAATTGCTTGATTATATTATATTTTAGAAATTAAAAAATTATTTAAAAATGAAACTTACCTTGTACGAGTTCTAGTTGAGTTACTGAATGTGAATCTCGTCGAACGAAAATTAAAAAAATTATTTAAAAAATGAAAATTATTTAAAAAAAAAATGAAACTCACTCTGTACGACTGAATGTGAATCTTAACGAACGAAAATTAAAAAAATTATTAAAAAAATGAAAACTTATTTAAAAATGAAAAACTCACACTGTACGAGTTCTAGTCTCGTTGAACAATGTGATGATGTGAGCAATTCGTACAGCGTATATATACGCTATCTCAAGGATGAACGCGAAAGCAGCTGGTATCAACCAGAGCTGCTACACGTGCAGTCAAGGACAACCATTTAGCTTGGCTTTTCTGTTTCGACGACAAAAAAAACCTAGAGCTACTACACGTGCAGTCGAGGACAATCACTTAGCTTGGCTTGGCTTTCTGTTTCACACAATAATTTATGTACGGTCATCACTTCGTTCACACACACATTAACAAATGCGCAGACAGCTGGAGCCCAATTAAAATATTACATCACCAACGACTTGTGTTCTTCAAATTATGTACGGCTATTAAAGCCTCAGCTCTCACGCTTTGATAATAGATGGCTAGACAATTACATCATCACCAGCATGTGTACATATGCTCAGATAGCCAATTATTATTCATTAGTTAGTCAACGGCTAGGGTTCTGTTATTAAACAAATGGATGTACGCACACACAAGCGCGCACAGACAGCTGGAGCCCATTTAATAATATTACATCACCAACGACTCGCGTTCTTCAAATTATGTACGACTAATAAAGCTTTCGTTCACACGCTTTGGTAACAGATGGGCACACAGATGGATTGATTACATCATCACTAGCATGTGTACATATTATGCTCAGATAACCGAAGCCAATTCATTACAACTAGACATTCAATTATGCAATGCATATCATGTGTATTTTCTTACATGTACACAACAATGTAAATTTTTTGAATTTGCTTAGTTATTTCTTTTCTTTTCAACTATCCTTTTTCCTTCTATCATGCATGTTTTATAAGTGAAGTGTCAATCAAAACAATTACACCACAATAGCCAGTCAACAAGAGTTTCACATCGATGCTGTGCACATTTTTTGTATTTTTACAATATATACTTACCACAAAAGCACACATTCAAATTTACAGTTCATGAGTTGGCAACAATGGTGGCAGTGTAAACATATACAAAACCTGTACACTATAACACCGAGCCGTGGCCGGCACAAGTTGACAACGTCGACGTGGCAGTGTAAACATATACTAAACCCGTACACTATAACACCGAGCCGACAACGGCAGTGTAAACATATACAAAACCCGTACACTATAACACATGCACGAGCCGACAACGTGGCACAAGTTGACAACGTCGACGCTTTTCCAACATGGCCGCCCTTCCGGAAAAACAAAACATATACCCAAACCATACACTATAACACACCACGATCCGGCAACGTGGCCCAACCTTAACCAGCACACACGCACAATCCGACAACATCACAGCTTTCCCAACATGGACACCAGCCGTGGCCATGTTCGCCGTTCGCCCTTCGCCGTCGTCGTTGACGTCGTCATCGTCGCTGGGCGGCGGCCTGGCTTGATCCTCGCCCGTCGTGGTGGGGTCGTCGTCCATTTTGTCGACAACGGCGGCCACGCCTCCGCCAATCAACGCACACGGAACCACGCAAAATGGACGACGACGACAACATGGCCGAACGCCGACAACATGGCCGACAACTTCGGTACGCCCATCGAGGTCACGTGGGACACACCACTACCCCCCCGGTCCATCATAACCTCTGCACATGACGACACGCTGCGCCGGAAGTCTACCCCCACCACAGGGATTTTTGAATTTCGCGCCAAAAGGGGGGGCTGTGACGTCACTTCCGCGTTAGAACTCTCATTCTTACCCTACTTATATATATATATATATATATATTGCAGCAGAATACAGGATGATAAGCTCTGTTATTCATATCTAAGCATGGATGACGAAAATTTTCAGGTTGAAAATGGTTTTAAGCAATGATTGTCTTTTAGCCGTAAGTTTTGTATTTAGCAACGGATAAGAATGTAGCTTATATCAAATTCTTCATAAAATGTGTTCTTTATTGTCATGTGCTTTTGTGTGAATTTGTGCGCGTGTGCGCGTGTGATAACTTGTGTTTGCTATATCTTCCGCGGTAATCAACCCATCGACGTGAAAATTTGACGTTGGATTCTTTATATAAATAGCTACAAACCTTATGTGCTGTGAGGTTTACAACTATTTTATAAATATGGATTCTTTATTAGGGAAGAACTTAATGTAATCGCTTATCATTAATAGGGTAATAACATTCGTAGATAAAATCAATGCAAGCTCTTGCGGATTTATACACACATTTGCAGGAAAACATTATATCGGTTGCAATCATTAACCATGTGACCTGGGTTTAACCAATCTGAAGACACAAATTTAAGTAATATTCGTACTCTGTATAGTAAGCATCGGGACAGTTGGTCGTCAGCAGTTGCAGAGTGAAGTTGTGTCCGTCGACGAGAGTTTTGCTCGTACGGAATTAGAGAAATACTAATTTATCATAAAACTTGGAACTCTTTGCGGAGCTTAGCGTAAAGAGCCAAGCGGGTTAACTACCTAAGTAAAAATTATATTATATTAAAGTGCTTGTCGCGGTAGTGTAAGATAATCCGAATAGGGAATTATTAAAAAACAATTCAAGCTTTCTGGAAAGGTGTACGCCAAATACACCGCTTTCCTAATGAATACCCGTAACCACCCTGAGATTAACAAAAGTGAATGTGTAAATAAATAACAACTGTTTCGAGTAAGAACGATAACTATTGTGAGCGTAACAGCTTTTTGAAAAGTCTAATTGGTGTTAGCAGTTGGACGGAATCGTCAACGAGCCGTCTCGAAGTATCTGCTGGAGCAACCCGCAGAAGAAGAGTACGCCAGGACGAAGAGGACGCCAGGAAGGAGAGCGACGCCGAAGAAGAGGACGCCAGGACGGGAGCGACGATAAGAAGAGGAGGGATGCACACACGGAGGACATATTAGCGAGTGAACGGATACCATCAAACAAGTAAAATCGATATACAATCGAACTATATAAACTATTATTTAAAAATATAAAATTCATGACAATTTTTAATATAATATACATCATAAAACCAATTATTTCTTGTGTATAATAAATAAAATTTCATTACCTCCATTATAGGCTCGTTTGTAATTTCTGCACACACACACACACACACTATATCCTTTGCGATAACTAATCTATATCGTTGAAATATATATATATATATATACATATATACGTTTTATAATTACATCAAAATGTTTTTTCCCTATTTGGAACATGTTTCGGGAAGTCTTGTGTTCCCATCCTCAGCCTTCCCAATTTTGTGTCTTGCGAGGTATTTTTGTGTTGGCTGGATGTTGCTTTAGTTTCTGTTGGTCTCTGCTGCTTTAAATTGGTATCATTGGGTGTGATTGTGGTGTATATATTAGAATTTTGTGTATTTTCTATGTTCAGTGCTTTGAAAATTGTGTCATGTCTTGTATTGATTTGTATTTTTTCATGTATTAGTTTGTTTTGTGTTTTATGTTTGTATATTTGTAAATTTTCCCAAATGTTCATTATGTAGTCCCTTTGTGTGGTGTATGTATTATTATTGTCATATTGGTTATGTCTGGGAATTCATGTCCAGTGTTTAAGGCATGTGTGGCTAATTTAAAATTATATACTCCTGTTTTATTTTTGTATGCATTTAGATGTTTAAAATAACGTTTTTTCAGCTGTGTCTTTGTTTGTACTGTCTAACATTTATTGCAATCTTGGCATTCAATTTTGTGTATACCATTGGTTGTTGTATTATCTTTGTTGTGTGGATTATTAGTTTTTGTAAATTATTTTTATTAGTTTTGAATGCTATTTTGATATTGGTGTTTTTACGTAGTTTTGTTAGTTTTGTCATTTTATAATTTATGTATGTGAATGTGGCCCACTTTTTATTGTTGTTATTATATATGATGAATGCTTAACGCTCTGGAAATTCTGTAGAGTTAGTATAGCAAACTGAATGATGCTGGTGAGGAGTCAGAATATGTTTTTGAATAAATTAGTGGACTGTAAGATCAGATTTAAGTAGCGTTTACTTGAGCATTAGGAAGAAGCGCAGGCCTACGCCATTACGTCAGGCGTACATAGCCAAAATACAAATACGTGTGGCGTAAATTGCCAAGATACATAATGTGTAGAAGCGAGAAACGATCGTATAAGAAGTTACATTACTAAATTTACATTGCCGCGGCTAGCAAGAAAGGAAGGGTGCAGTGCACAGCTGAAAGGTTGAGTGTTAACTAACAAACGCAGCGGCGAGCCAACGAGAGCTGCACCGCAACGTATGACGTAAGTGCGCTGGGTTGATTGGGCGTGAGCAAAAGTACAATGTACAATGTATTAACATACTGCCCGCCCAAAATCGGGCGATTTTGACATAGTTTGCAGTAAAAAAAAAAACAAAGTTATTCAAAACATGCAATTATACATGAATAAGTAACAAATCTGAGAGATGCGACAATACATGGTACATGAATATTGGCAGAATTACAAATATAATATAAACAAGTGTAAATACATTATTAATCAATGCTCACCAAATAATATGTAATAATAGCACAAAGGCTTGAATATGTGGCAAAACATAATAAGAATAATAACAATAATACATGGCAATAAGGACATCGTAGGTAGCATTGCACAATCATTAGAGAAATCCAACAAATTTAACAATAACAGCGTGACACTTAGTGCATGATAAGCAGTATTACACAATAATACAAAAGGCAATATACCTAAAAAATTCACCATGATAATATACAATAGAAATATACCACAAAAAATTTAGTATAATAATATACAATAGAAATATTCCCAAAAATTTACTATAATAATATACAATAGAAATATACCCAAATAATTTAGTATAATAATATACAATAGAAATACACCCAGATATTTACTATAATAATATACAATAGAAATATACCCAAAAATTTACTATAATAATATACAATAGAAATATGCCCAAAAATTTAGTATAATAATAGACACTACACCAAACAGTACACAATAACTGACATCACACTAGTAAAAAAGGAAAACGTTTAAATGTTCACGAATGCACCGCTGCATAGCGTACATTAATTGATACAAATAAATACAAATGCATAAATAAGTACATTTAACATTGTACTTAATAAAAGTGGAGCATGTGCTCGTCCGGAAATGTCCCGGGCATGAAGCACCGAGATGTCAATCAGTCTGATGCCACCGGAAGTGGGCACAGCTTATGAATAGGTCTACGCAGAATGCCGTTAGCAGTACGGACGTCCGCGACGCGTACTAACGAATCCTGCCCTAGATATGTCTGAGTGACAATACCGCGTTTCCACAGCAATGGTGGAGTATTGTCTTCTAAGATACTAGCTGTCATATAGATACATTTTTAGAATGCCTTTTCCATTTATTTCGCTGCTGCAGCTGGTGCAGATAGTCTCTAGACCAACTCTTCCATATAGATCGGGTAAATCTCTGCAAGAGCTGCCATCTCCCCAAGCGACCCATATTTGTATCCGAGTAATCGGGTTCAGGGAGCCCGGTAAGGGGGGAGCCAACCAAAACGTGCGCTGGAGTCAAAGGCTCGGGATCCCCAGCATCATTTGACATGGTGAACAGGGGACGCGAGTTCAAACAAGCTTCAACTTGAGTCAAGACAGTGGAGAACTCTTCCAAGTTAAGGGGCGTACTGCCTGTAACGCGCCGCAAATGGAACTTAAGGCTCTTGACACCGTTCTCCCACAAACCACCGAAATGAGGCGCTGACGGAGGTATGAACGACCACTTAATTCCACGTGGACTGGCGAAGTCTTGAGCGGCCCTTTGGAATTCGTCCTCCTGGAAGAGCTTGTACAGTTGGTGTAATATAGTGCCGGCACGACGGAAATTGGTACCGTTATCAGAAAATATTTGTTCGGGGATGCCCCTTCGGGATATGAAACGTTTCAGGGCAGCCAAAAAGGCGTCTGCCGACAAATCTGAAACCAATTCAAGGTGAATAGCCTTGGTGGACATGCAGATGAAAAGAGAAATATAAGCCTTTGTAAAAGATTTGGACCGCTGCCCGCCCTGACGTAGAAACATAGGACCGGAGTAGTCGACGGCGCAATGTGCAAATGGCTTGGAGGGAGTGACCCTGGGCGCAGGTAATTGACCTAACAGTTGGCTTGAACCAGATGCGCGAAAACGAAAACAAGTGATACATTTGTGAATCACTGAGCGTATGTAAGATTTGTCGTTTATAATCCAATACCTTTGGCGCAGAGAACACTGGGTAAGTTGTACTCTAGCGTGGAGTAGTCGAATGTGTTCATATTCAATAATTAGTCTAGTAAGGTGAGCCTGCGGGTGAATATGATTTGATGCTTATTATTGTAATTTAGCTGAGACTGTTGAAGGCGTCCGCCTACACGTAGTATACCAGCGTTGTCTATAAATGGATTGAGTGAAAAGGTTTTACTATTAGTAGGTACAGGGCGATGTGCCGTAATTCTTTAATTTCGATATTGAAATGCGAAAACTGGGCTTGGCGTATAAAAACCAAGAGCGCGTTGTGTGGCTCATGCACAGTCAAAAAGGAAGTGTTTCTGTTGGAAACGGGAGACTTAGCGTTACGAATGAAACGCAGGCAGTAAGCAAAGACACGGAGAAGCCTAGAGAGAGAAGAATAATCTTCAACATAGTTTGAAGAGCACGAAGTAGTAGCCAAAGCGAATAGAGCCTGTTTACGTTCTTCCTTGTCCAAATCCGGATGAGCGTAAGAGGAATTGGAATCAAAAGGACGGATGGGCCAGTCTGAAGGCTTCTTTAGTAACCAGTATGGACCATGCCACCACTGCTGATGGCCGTGTAACAGACGGGGTAAACAGCCGCGGGATAAAATGTCCGCGGGATTATCATGCGACGAGACATGATACCAATTGCCCTGATTAGAGAGCTGCTGAATTTCCGAAACGCGGTTCGCTACAAATACCTTCCACCTCGACGGCTGTTGGTGAATCCAGTGTAGGGCAATCGTGGAATCAGAATAAAAATACAGCTCGCTGAACTGCGCAGAACGCTGTAGGTCACAGCGTGGACAACCTTATAAACCAACTGGGATACTAATAAACAGGCGCAAAGTTCGAGACGAGGTAAGGATATCTGCCTTAAAGGGGCGACTTATGATTTAGAACACAATAAGTGAGACGAAATACTGTTGTCGGAATATACCGTACGCGCAGCGTGCGTAACCTTTTACTGACGCGTCGGCAAACCCGTGTAATTGAAAGGAAATGATTGACGAATTACCTGAATCCTTTATAGCTCTCCTAAAATGAGTGTCTGTAATTAATTGAGCGTAGAGCTCGGCCCATTTAATTGATAATGAGTCAGAAAGCGGGTCGTCCCAGTTTGTACCCGAAGACCAAAGCGTTTGCATAAAGTGCTTGCACCAAAACGTGATAGGCCCAATTAGACCCAATGGGTCATAATCCCAGCGATGACCGATAACACCTTTCCTTTGTTGAATAGATCAATTTTAAAATTTCCTTGGATATTGTATACGAAGCTGTCAGCCAGAACGTCCCACTGAATGCCTAAAGTGCGGACGGTTTGGTCCTTGTTGAAGTCCAGGGACGAGTTAGTGTATGAGGATGTTATATTCCGGTCATTAGAAGACCATTTGTGAAGAGTGAAGCCTTAGCGGCTTAACTACTCAGAAATGTCAGTGTTCAGTTGGATTAGGACATGTGAGCTATCGGAACCGGTAAGGAGGTCATCGACGTTAAAGTCGTTAGCAATGACCGAGCAGGCCAGGGGGTACTGAGTACTATTTTCCTGGGCGATTTGTTTTAAACATCTAGTTGCAAGAAATGACGCGCTAGCAGTCCCGTATGTGACCGTTCTTAGAGCATAGTGTTTGAGTTCTTTGTGGGGAGCGTCACGCCAAACAATTCTTTGAAAGTTGGAATCACGCGGGGATACCAAAATTTGGGGATACATTTTCTCGATGTCAGCAATCAAAGCGTAACGATGGGTTCCAAATCTGGCCATAATGGGGAAAAGATCCTGCTGGATCGTGGGGCCAACCGTAAGGGTGTCGTTTAACGACAAATCGTTGGACGCCTTGGCCGAACCGTCAAAAACAACGCGACGTTTAGTGGTGGTGCTTGTAGTCTTAAAGACAGCATGGTGAGGTGGATAAAAAATGTTTGACTTGTCAATTGATAAGTCATATGAGTCAAGCGGGGACATATGGCCAAGATTTAAATATTCTTGCATAAAGCTAGTATAATCCTTGTGCAAAGTCTGGTTTTGCCTAAACTTGGGTTCAAGGGTTTGAAACCTACGAACCGCTCCGGTAAGAGAATCGCCGAGGCACTCTGTAGTGCGGGGTAGCGACACAACACACCTACCACTATCGTTACGATAGGTGTTTGCAAGGAAATGATTTTCACACTCCGAATCTTGATCTGAGGGATTACGGCACGAAACATCCTCCAACTGCCAGAAGGTTTTGAGTTGCGATGAGATAGCATTATTGTCGTCGCGTGCAATGAATGAAGAGACCGGCTTAGTCATGTCTACGTTGAAGGGTAAATTCCCGGCGAGTATAAACCTTAGCTTTGTTTCCTGGATTGTCGGAAAATGCGGTCTTCGAACAAATTTAGTCGGCTCAATCAACTGCAAAAAGTACTGTGCCCCAAGTAATATGTCAATTTGTGACGAATTATTAAATTGCGGGTCAGCTAAAAATATCCCCTTTGGAATTTTCAACGATGCCATGTCAAAGGATTCTGTTGGAAGGTTATTTGTGATTCCGGGCAGAACAGCGTAGTAGACATTTAAAGTGAAATCCTTATAGCGTGAGTTTAGGCGTACCCGTGTGCTAAAATTGGCTTGACATAATTAGTTATTTATGCCCGTGATAGGCAGCTCGGATTTGTTTAGTTTTAGGCCCATGCGGCGGGAGAAACCCATTGTACAAAAATTGGCTTGCGACCCTGAATCCAGCAGGATTCTTACCGGGCGCCTTTTACCGGCATGATCGGTTGTGGTGCATACGGCGGTGGACAATAAAATTTATTTATTCGTCTGTAGCTTCAAAGAACATTGCTTATTGTTCCTGTTGTTCGAATGATTTATTGAAACGTGGAGCATGGTGTGGTGCCTTTTCGAGCATGCCTTGCAGGAAAATTTAGAAGGGCAACGTGAGCTGTCATGGCCCGACCGTGTACAATTCAGGCAGAGTTTGTTATTTATTAAAAACTCTCTACGTTGCGTAGGTTGCAAAGCTATGAATTGTGGGCATTCGAGCAATTTATGATTACCACGACACAGCTGACAAAATTTATTGTTTGTTTGAGTGTGTATTAGTAACCCAGTGAACTCCGTGCGTTTAGTTGATTGCGATAAGAAGCATTATCGCTAACCTGTCTACCGCCAGACGAACCAGTCGGAACATTTACGTTTTGTAACAGCTGACGTCTTGAATTTTAAAATTTTATAAAATTATCGTAAATCGGAAGCTGTTTTTCACCTAAAGTTTCCTTCCCAACCTGCACGTATGATCGTCAAGTTTTTGGGCGAGAAAATGCACAAAAATAATCTCAAATGTGTTTACTGATAGGTTCAATGAGTTCAGCGCATTTATATTGGCGGTGAGCTCATCTATAAATTTAGAAATGCTGAGCACGGACTCACGTTGCATGTGCCTCATGCCCAAGACATTAGTCGCATGGTACGTAGTAACAATCAGTTTACTGTCATACCGGGCCTTTAACAAGTTAATGGCCACCGTGTAATTTTCGTGCGTGATAGGGAGCGATTTTATGGCATTCAGCGCCTCATCTTTTAATGATAAATGGAAATAGTGCAGCTTCTGGATGCAAGTCAGGTCCGTTCGGACATGAACTAACTCCAAAAACATATTGTAAAAATGTCGCCATTCAATTATATCACCTGCGAAACAGGGTAGCTTAATCGTTTGCAACTGAATGGGAGGCGTGCTGAATGTGACTACTTCGGATGGACTTGTTGCCTTTCTGCTCATCTCCTCGGCATGATCTATTACATTTTGCAGCTTGCATTCTATGCTGCATAAGTTATCTTCGGTCTGAACCTTATCGCTCACGGATGCAAAGTCGGAGTCCTCAGACTCAATTTGTGTTTGGATTTCATCATATTTGGCTCATAGCTCCATATATGCGAAGCTTTATTTTTAGTGCATGATGGTCATGCGTATCGTGATCAAAATTGTCTGCATATGTATTTATGCGAGATATAGAGGCCTTGATCGAGCCACTTTTCTTGATCAGCGCCTTCATATCCGTCATGATTGGGTATGAGAAAAAATGTAAATGATAATACAAAAAAACAAAATGAATGCAAAGCGATGAGCAAGATCAGGCAGAAAGTCCAAATTATAAAGTCACGCAACGACACGGTAATCCTTACTTAACAAATCTTAAACTAGTTTTATATGATAATTATTACTGATTTAGGCAGTACAAACAATATAGCAGTATAATCACTAATGATGTGAATGCTATTTGAAAAGGTACGACTTACAATTAAAGAAAATGCTTGTTGAGTTCGCAAAAAATTACAAGTACATATTCACATGAAACTGATTTAAAAATTATATTATTATTTTTAACACTGCTTCCTTTACTTTAATGCCATTGAGAAAAAATATGCAAATCATGCAAATTGAAACTGATATAAAACATGAGTTCATAGTCACTTGAAATGGTACTTATCGGCATGTTCTAGAAGGCATCGAAAGCTTGTCGAAACCTTTGTAGTCGTGTCAGGTACCCAAGAGTAGATGATGCAGACATGGTCGCTGCCT
This sequence comes from Magicicada septendecula, assembly GCA_034769895.1. Lineage (NCBI taxonomy): Eukaryota > Metazoa > Arthropoda > Insecta > Hemiptera > Cicadidae > Magicicada > Magicicada septendecula. Next base: position 341,320 of record JAWRYS010001111.1, read on the forward strand.
GTCCGGTGATGTCCGATGCGGTCGACTCCTGTCTAGATAGGCTGCTCTGGATTTTCTCACATGCTGAATGCCACGTGTTAAGTGCTCATATGCTGCAGTGATGCTTCAAATACTCCGGTTGGCGAGATATGACGTCCCCAATGTCGTGCGATACGAGCTCCAATTGTATGGTGATAATTAACGAGTTGTTGAATTAAATCATGAAGAAAAAAAATGCTGAGAGGCCTGCTTAATAAACTGAACCATGAAACGAATTGTCCATGAAGTTAGTCACGTCCGTGAAAAAAATATCCGCGGCCCGGAGGACCATATGATGAATGCTTAACGCTCTCGAAATTTTCTATAGTTAGTATAGCAAACTGAATGATGCTGGTAAGGAGTCAGAATATGTTTTTGAATAAATTAGTGGAGTGTAAGATCAGATTTAAGTAGCGTTTATTTGAGCATTAGGAAGAAGTGCAGGCCCACGCAATTACGTCAGGCGTACATAGCCAAAATACAAATACGTTTGGCGTAAATTGCCAAGATACATAATGTGTAGAAGCGAAAAACGATCGTATAAGAAGTTACATTACTAAATTTACATTGCCGCGGCTAGCAAGAAAGGAAGGGTGCAGTGCACAGCTGAAAGGTTGAGTGTTAACTAACAAAAGCAGCGGCGAGCCAACGAGAGCTGCACCGCAACGTATGACGTAAGTGCGCTGGGCTCATTGCGCGTGAGCAAGTACAATGTACAATGTATTAACAATATATGTGTTGATCATTTTGATTAATTCTTAATTTGGCCACTAATAAGTATGTGTGTATGTAGCCGTAGGTGGGATTTACATATAAAGTGTTAATTTAACTTTTATCGTATGATACTATGTTGCAATAAAAATTTGTCTAAGTAAAACTACATGGTCAGACATTGTATAATAGACAATAAGATACATGGTTTAAGTTAATTTTTAACAGTAAAAAAAAAAATTAGTGTTGTGAAGTGATGCGAAAATATGCGTATGTATATGGCGAGTGTGCGTGTGCGGGTATGTATAACTATGTTACGGGATAATAATAAACCACTCACTAAACTTAATAACTTTCGTAGAAATAAAAATTCTGACATGTGACTTACACCAGAATACAAATAAATTAAAGGTCTATGGAGTTGTAATATTTGTTCATAAATGGAAGGACTAAATACGAGTTTTTTAATAAAGAAAGCTTTATAACCCTAACTGAAAGTAATAAAACTAGACTGATTTTATTTGCAAGCTTAACTTTGTCCGTCGAGACAGTCTTTTGCAAGAAGAATGTAATCTTTACTAATGATGCAGAGGAAAGGAGTTTTCCAGCTAATGAACTCTTAACATTTGACTATAATCTCAATGCGAATTTGTTCTTCATAGCGTATAATTCACGCTCGCTCTGACTTCAATAACGCGTGGTCGTCGCTACGCGTTTAGACAATGGGTCTACAATAGAGCACGAGCACAAGTCAGAAATTTTGCGTGTAGATTGAATATCGAGTGCTGATTCAGTAAAGCACAAGATTGTCCGCACAGTCATTTAAAAGAACACTTCAAGTTTAGTAGAGTATTGTGTAGTTTTAATAACGGTTAAAAATTTATTCATTACAAATTGTAGAATTGCCCAACCCGACAAGGACCCAGTACCCCGGACAACAGGTGGAGATCGCAACGATATCCAGAACATCTATCCAGAAGGAACAACTGTAGCTGCTTATCAGGACGGGAGCATCATCATCGCATCATCCATTGTAAAAGAAAGTGAAATTATTGGTTGCAAACTTATTGAAAACACTTATAAACGTAAAGACAAAAGAACTGCGTATGTTAATACTTTATGTAATTACAATATAAGAGAAAATTATTTTAAATTTTTAAAAAAAAAGGTCAACGGGAGAGTTAATTTATCTCATTTTCTTATCAGAAACAATATTAAATTATTAGTTCAATCTGAAAGAAAATCATTAATAAATCCGAAGAATTGCAATATTTGATATAACTGACTACTGAGGCCCTTTTACGTCGCTATATAAATATTGTAACAACACAAATTGAAATGTAATTTGTTTTGAGTTCATGGGTGTAATTGTAATAAGAAGATGATGCGTTATATAAGTTTAAAATTGTTCCATTACTTATTTTTTATTAATTTATTGAACAAAGTTTTTCATTTCGCATATTGAGATAGTACTCGTTATTAGATCGTTTGTACGACTCTTTCGCACACGACTTATAGCTAACAAATTACTTACAACAGGTTATACATAAACATTATTCATCGATATAGTCCTTCAGCCTTTCGACTGGTTAGTACCCTCCCCGCATATACCCGTGGTGCGTGTGGTACTGATTCTCTCACAGGTATATGGGACTTACAGTTTAACGCCGGATCCGAACGGCATAGTTGGGGAAGGTTTATACTAAGCAGGATACCTCTCGCTGGTTTGCCATTGCCTTGCGAGGGGGAACGGTCGTATCTAAATCAGATGGCCCCCGGCGGGAATTGAACCCGCGCCGACAGCGTAGCAGCGCCACACGCTAGCCACTACGCCACGACCGCTCCATAAATATTATTATCTAACCTTAATTAATTAAATATTTTTCTCTCGGCTTACTCACTGTGTGGTCATATTTTGCAAATGCTGATTAATTTACTTCAATAATGAATTTACTTGCATTCCAATTTCTTTATTATTAGTTGGCTTTAAAACTTTCTACTGCATATGCATTCTCCTTTATCAACAAAGACTTTATTAATTACTTTCATTTAAAATCAAATATTTCTCTTATATCATTTACGTTACTCTCCGTTACTACACTTTATACAAGAGATATTATTCTAAATTACACTCTGCCTTTATACTTATGTACAATTTAGTTATTTTAATTAACTGTTTTAATGTCTTTCATTCTAACTTTCATTCGTCGAGTACGCGCTGGAGCGTTGTTCTATGACCACGAGCCAGGTATACCCAAACAGCACAGGCGTAGGTAATCACGGGCAAAACGTACGAGTTCACTATGAGCTTACCTAGCCGGAGGGTCACTGCCGGATTAGACAGCACGGGCCAGAGTCTACTGACTTGCGACGAAGCGCGTTGTTGGATATATTGAGAAAATCAACAATACAAATGAAGATATGAGGAACTGAGCGATATTATGGAAATCACCAAAAGCTCATCAATACTGGTTTTGGAAGAGCATATAAAAACTGTAAAAATCGTTAAAAACTGTAATAAGGGAATAAAATATTATAATTTTAAAAATTGTAAAAGAAAAGTGTGGTCAACATACACCAATAATTTACAAGAATTAATTTTGAATTGAAATATTATTAAAATTTAAAAAATTCTATAAGAAAAGTAAGGTCAACTTACATCAATAATTTACAGGAATTAATTTTGAAGTAAAAAATAAATCAACAAAATTCTAAAGGAAAAGTAAGGACAACTTACATCAATAATGTGAATAAACTAGTTTTGGAAAGGAAATATTAAAACATTTACAAAATGGAAAAGGAAGTAAAGACCACTTAAATAAAATAATGTTAATAAAATAATTTGGATGAAAACAAGAGCGAAATAATAATTTTTTTAGAAAATAAAAGGGACTATAATCACTACTTCAATTTTAATAAATTTAATTGTAATAAGAACCATTTGAAGAATTACTGTCATAACAGAAAACTAGTAGAACTATTAAATAGAAACAAGATGAAAAACAAGAAAAAATATATATGCTATTAATATTGGTAACCGGAAGAAAATTGTGCGAACAACAGAAGAAATAAAGAGAATTCAGACGGAAAATTTATACACCATACCTAGCAATAAATTATATCAACAGAGCTTCCAAACATGAGAAGAATAAATATATCGGCAGAGCTATAAAACATAAGAAGAATAAATGATATAGAAAAAATTAGCAAATCTGAGCAACCACTAAGTGAGGAATCCAAAGATGTTTTTTATTAGTCGAGAAATAGACTACTTTTAATAATTTTTATTAAATGACTGTATGTAGATGCATTTTAGCAGTCTTATTTTTGAGCAGACATGATGTTCCTCTGATCTCAAAAAAGTGTAGTATAGCCAGCAGAGTATTGTAGCCACAAGTGTCGCACTGGACTGCCCCAGCTCACGTGTTAGGGAATGTTAGGAAATGAATATCCCATGGATGAAGAACCAAGTAAAAAGAAAAATATATATATAATAATAATGATATATCTCAGATTACAGTAACTATCTAATAAGAATAAATTCAATGAAAAGAAGAAAAAACTAAAGCTCAACTACGAAGAAGCAGATATGGAAATGGGTAGAAAAACAATGAATATAATAAACAATAAATATCATAAGCAATTATTTCATACATACTAAACGTATGATCTGAATTAATCACTTCTGGATGAGAGCAATCTGTAGCATGACAGAAAATCCATCTGATTATAAGTCAAAAAATAAGCAAGAATAGAATAAAAAACCAAACTGGCAAAAAAGAAAAAGTCTTATAATAGTTAATCAAGAACAAAAGTAAACTGAAATCCGAGATTAAAAGAAGTCAAGTTCATTAAAACCAACTTAAGTGATAATCCAACTTATATAGTAAATATACCCCGGTAGAATAGGAGCAGTTAAGAAAAACCATATACGTATAACGAAATCCACCGAATAAAGAAATAACTAGTTAAAAAACAATACCACATAAAAATAAAACCCCCAAATAGTATAACATAGAAAAAGTAAAATACAGTAGAATAAAAACTGTAAATTAAATATAAGTAAAAATTTTAGATATATGATGGAAAGTGTACAAAGATAATATATTTTGATTGTGAAAATGTGACTAACAATAATCCCATTTAAGTGATGTTCTTTATTCCCCAATGACTAGATAAAATGACCAGAAATCAGATTTAGGAATATAGTGAATAGTGAGGTGAACCAGGGTAAATCCCTAAATTAAAACAAAAACAGCAATAGTCTGCTTAATAATTAACTTTAAGGAACTATTTAAATTAAAATAAATTTGTTTGTTGTGTTAGCAGTTCATTGAACTCACAGCATTGAATGCTTGAGATTGAATTTGTTTTTCAATTGATTTCTTTATTATGTTTTAATGGTATCAGTAAGTCAAAAACAATATTGTAATTGAGTAAGGTCAATTTAGTTGATAAGATTTTATTAGAATTGTATGTCAGAAAGGGTATTAGCAAGCTGAAGGAATAGTAAACTTTGTAATTGAACTAACAAAAATATAATCCAAAATATAAATCTCAACATTATAAATTAAAGGTAAATAAGAATTTTAAATAAGAATGAAACTAATTAAATGAATGAAGCATGTTGAATGTAACTCAGTAACCATTTATAATAAATGTAACAACACTTTGTAAAAGTAATGTAGGAATGTACAGGATATTATTAGGAAAAATGAGAGTGTAATGACACTGGAGTCTAAAGAAAAGCTTAAATTGAAAATAGTATTCAAATTATACAAATTATATAAGTAAATCATAAAATTATTAAGAATTAGAGAAACCAAATAATAAGAATTCAACCAATAAGCTTATTTAATAATAATTGGAATATATCATAGATTGTAAACCATTTAATTTGGTAGGAAGTAAAATAGTTAAGGCCTACAATCAAATATACTGTAAGTGTGACTTTTGAGTTAAAAAATACTATAAAATATATCATGTATGGTATTAAATTATTCAGAATTAAATAAGGAATTTGACTATGTACTTAGAATTAAATAAGAATAGATAATAAACAAAATTTAATTTATAATATAATGTAAAATTCAATTCTTTTGTACAAAACCAAACTTGAGGCTTCAATCAGCTGACTGAAAAAATGTATTACTATTAAATCAGCCAGGACCTTTTGCATGATGAAGAAGAAAAACTAAGAATTAATTGTTGAACGTCGAGGTGAACAGATCAGAACGATCGAGCTAAAAAAGTTAAAAAATATAATTTGACATGAAGTAAACGTATAAAAAAAAAATTTTAAATATGGTTTATAAACACTAAAGTCAAATAAAAGACATCCAACCATTACATGTAGGAAGATTGGAAATAGTAATCAAGATATTAGAACAATCCAGGCACTAATTCAGAATTTGCCGATGTGAATATTACCATTACAAAACTGGACGAGATATTTGAACGAGGACACTTGTAAACACCTATTACCGAACCAAACAACGGATCACTAATACGGAATAACCACACTAAAACGAAGAAAATTAATCACTATACTATGATGAGGAACAATTAAAGAATAAACATTTATTGGGAGGCGAATCGTCGAGAAGATCTTGGTGGAATTACGCAGCAAGAAGGCGGCCATCTTTAATCATATACTCGAGTGACTGGTTTCAATCAGTGTGATGACGTCAACCTATGAACAGCTGTTGGTTCCAACAATTCAATTTTTAATAACATTTTTATAATAAATCTTATTTCGATTTTATCATTAAGAACTTTTTAATTGTAAGTATTGTACCTTTCAGCATTACCCTTTCTCTGACTCTTGAAAACAGTTAAAAGAACCAATGAATAATTAAATGTTAATAGTTTAAATACGATATACCGAACGACCTGAGATAAAGAGTTTCCTAGCTGTGAAACAGTATTTCGACTCAAACTCGATTAATGGCAACAAGATTAATAAGTTCAGTTAAACATTCCAGTTTTTGAGTTTTATTTCTTTGCCAACATATATTTAGAAGAATTTCAGGTAGCAGCACTTGAAACCTGGACTTCAAGAAAGAAGAGAATAACATCGCAAAGGAGTATAATCACTAAATATTTAAATACAACTAATCGATTATTATATTTCATAATCTATTTAACGCGTGAAACAAAATTTTATTAAACAACCAAAGAAAATAAAATAAGAACGGAATTAATATAATAACGAGGGATAATCTAATAAATAATAAACTGATAAATAATTCATAAATAAATAAATAAATGTTTTTAAATAAATTTAAACAAAATTTTTACATTTTCATGTTTATAATTTGTGTAACACCAATACAAGGGAACGTTGCAATTTCTATATATATATTTGATATTTATAATTAAATTTACCTCAAGACGTTATTTTTCTATTTGGAACATATTTCGAGTGTTCCTGTTCTCTCATCTTCACCCTTCGCGATCTTATTTCTGGTGAAGTACTTGTGTGTTGGCTGCTGGATGCTATTAAGGTTGTTTGTTGGTCTTTGATATTTTAAAGTTGTATTATTGTGTGTGATTGTGGTATACGTTTTTGTATTTTGTGTATTTTTGATGTTGAGTGCTTTGAATATTGTGTCATGATTTGTATTGATTTGTATTTGTTCCGGTATTAGTTTGTTTTGTGTTTTATGTTTGTATATTTGTAAATTTTAATAAACATTTGGGAAAATTTACAAATATGCAAACATAAAACACAAAACAAACTAATACCAGAACAAATACAAACCAATACAAAACATGACACAATATTCAAAGCACTCAACATCGAAAATACACAAAATACAAAAACGTATACCACAATCACACACAATAATACAACTTTAAAATAACAAAGACCAACAAACAACCTTAATAGCATCCAGCAGCCAACACACAAGTACTTCACCAGAAACAAGATCGCGAAGGCTGAAGATGAGAGAACAGGAACTCTCGAAACAGGTTCCAAATAGAAAAATAATATCTTGAGGTAAATTTAATTATAAACATCAAATGTATTACATACATCAAGGAATGGACTGTAGCAGAAAGTGAGAGAATATGTATATATATATATATATATATTACATTTAATATTTATAATTAAATTTACCTCAAGATGTTATTTTTTTCCTTTTTTGGAACATGTTTCGGGTACTATCTTGTACCCATCCTCAGCCTTCCGGTTTTTTCGTCAGGTGAAGTACATATGTGTTGTTGGTTGACTATTATTGATATTATTATTGTTATTGGTATTATTATTGTGGCTTCCTGTTGGCTTCTTTTATTTCATATTGGTTTTATTGTGTGTGATTGTGGTGTATGTGTTAGTTTTTTGTGTATTTTCAATGTTGAGTGCTTTGAATATTGTGTCATGTTTTGTATTGATTTGTATTTGTTCAGGTATTAGTTTGCTTTCTGTTTTATGTTTGTATATTTGTAAATTTTCCCAAATGTTCATTATGGTGCCTTTGTGTGGTATATGTTTTATTAGTGTTACATTGGTTATGTCTGGGAATGTAACACTAATAAAACATATACCACACAAAGTCACCATAATGAACATTTGGAAAAATTTACAAATATACAAACATAAAACAGAAAACAAACTAATACCTGAACAAATACAAATCAATACAAAACATGACACAATATTCAAAGCACTCAACATTGAAAATGCACAAAAAACTAACACATACACCACAATCACACACAATAAAACCAATTTGAAATACCAGAAGCCAACATGAAGCCACAATAATAATAGTCAACCAACAACACATATGTACTTCACCAGACAAAAAAACCGGAAGGCTGAGGATGGGTACAAGATAGTACCCGAAACATGTTCCAAAAATGGAAAAAATAACATCTTGAGGTAAATTTAATTATAAATATTAAATGTATTATATACATCAAGAAACGGACTGTAGCAGAAAGTGACTTATACATATATTATAACGTTGCAGAAATCTGATAATATAAAGTATCCATAGATATTATAGAAATGATAAAAGTAAGATAATTTAATAATTAAATAATGAAGAAAAAATATAAAATGTAATTAAGAAACAAGAAGGAAGAATGGTAAACGAAAAGTGATTATTAAAAGTATAATCTAGACTGACAGACAAATGACTTTGACCCAACCCCAGAGATTGGCCAGATAAAGACCGAAAAAGATGAGGATAGATTCACAGAGATTGAGAAGACAAATCAATGATAAGAGACACAAATAAATAACGAAAATATGTAATTAATAATGAATAAAACGGTACCTAGTAAATAAAGTACACTAACCACAAAAAATAAATGAGACAATGATTGTTAAATAAAGTATATTGGTAAAGACCTTACAATAATAAGAAAATAAGGCACATTGTGTTAAAATATAGTTGTAAATGTATATATAAAACAACCTTGAAACCAAGAGTGAGAGATAGATAGGGAGTGACAAAGATAAAGAGTGAAGTGATAAGTGTATTAAACTAAACAACATATAATATTAAGAAAAAGAATTAAACAAGTGTGACAAACCCAAAACATAATCACATGATAAATGAGCAATTAAGTTAAGTGTATTAGACTGAAAGACACAGAATAATTGTGAATGTAAAAAATATAAAAAATATTAGGTCACTATAAAAATCACCAGGATGATTATTGTTATAGAAGAGATGGTGTAGGTATAATTCTCACCAAAACTGTTAATTTTTTAATTTAAAGAAAGAAGTTATTGGCTTAGTGTTTAAGGCAATACATACCAGAAGAAATAATTTCACAGTAATATGTTAGTATGTTTTAAGTAAGTAAGGAATTTATAAAGAAAGTAATAGCAATACCTTTATAAGGAATAACAGGCAAAATATAGTAATTATGTGTAATGAAAAGAAACATGGCTGAACTATATACAGACCTTTAATGAAGAAATTTTTGTTAGTGGTTGAAATCACAATCAGAATGATCACTGTTGCACACCACTATATAAAAATTATTCCGATTAGCGCTTTCAAGCTTCACAGCTCATCGTCAGATCGGGAATAGATAAAAAATATGTGAAACCCAACCCTTCACCCCTCTCCACCACCCTGCTCACCCACAACAAACTAAAAATTAATGACCCTTCCCCACCCCTAAACTCTGTCTCACCATCTGTACAGTTACATATTTTTCTAGTAAATTCCTTGTGTTTCAGTGTGTGTGTGTGTGTGTGCATCCTTTTAAACTACCCTCTTCCTCTCCACACACGTGGGTCCGTCACACACCCTTATTTTAAAACAACCAATTAGTACTATGAAATATAATTCTTAATCTTATCTATCTGCCCTCTCTCATTTACTTCTTAATCATGTTATAAAATATTTCTTCATTATCAAATTTAATTTTAATATTAACTAAATTTTCTAACCCTTTTTCTCTTTCTTTCAATATTTCTAACTCCTCTCTAAGCTTCCTTTCAACTGTGTTGTTTACTACTTTTACAATTTCGTATTCTTCCAAAGGATTAACAAACTTGTGGTTGTCTTCTATGAAATGTCTTGCATATAACGAATTGGTTGTTCTATTACCTTCTCCACGTTTGTGGTCAGACAACCTGCATACGAATTTTCGTCCTGTCTCCCCAAGGTACACTTTGTTGCAGTCTGTACATTTTAATTTATAAATTCCGCTTTTCTGTAATACTGGAATTTTTTCTATATTTTTATTCCTTATCTTATCAAATACCGTTTCACATTTTTTAATAGCTATATCTACTCCATATTTATTAAAACATTTTATAATTTTTCTAGTATGTGAACCTATGTATGTCAATGACCCTGCATAATTCTTTTGTTCTGGTTCTGTTTTAGCTTTTTGTATGTTGACCCTTTTCATAACTTTATCCACTATGTTGGTGCTATAATTATTATTCCTTACAATTCCCTTTATCGTTTTTAACTCCCTATCTTTTGATTCGGTCTCTTTTAAACACTTCTGAGCTCTGTAACAAAAGGAATTGATTGCCGCCATCTTATATCTGTATGGGTGGTAAGACTCTCTTGGTATAATTATATCAGAATACGACTCTTTCCTAAATATCCCAAACTGTAGTTTCTCATTATCTTTAATTTCTATGTTTAAATCTAAGTAATTTATTTGCTTACCTCCTATCTCTTCCTTAAATTGTAAGTTTTTATCCTTATTATTTACCTCCTTTATAAACTCATGCACTTCTTCTATGCTTCGTTCCGAAATTACTAATACATCATCAACGTATCTAGACCATAATTTTATATTGTCTTTATACTTAGTGGAAGTTATTAATTGCTTTTCAAAATCATTCATGTATATTTCAGCAAGAGTAGGGGATAATGAAGACCCCATAGGTAAACCTTTTTTCTGTATATAAAACTTGTTATTAAACCTAAAATAGTTCTGATTTACACATTCTTTAATTACTTTCATCAACTGCTTTTTATACCTGTATTCTCCCATATTATTATCGTTTATTAACTTAATAACTTTGTTTACTGTGATATTAGTAAACATGTCCTTAACATCCAGTGATATCAATTTTGTATTTACATTAATGCTAATATTTTCTAATTTTTCTATCAATTTTACATTATTCTCTATGTTGTATTTTGTCCCAAATTCATATTTCTCTTTCAGCACTCTGCTAACTTCCTTTGATAATTTATAAATAGGTGCATTAATAAAAGAAACAACCGGTCTAATTGGTTTTCCTTCTTTATGTATCTTAACCTGACTTTTAAAAGTTGGTGCTGTTGGATTACTTTCCAATAAATAATTTTTCTTATTTTCTTCTATAAATGTTATCTGTTTCATCATTTGTTTTATCCTTGACTGGTACTTACTTGTATAATCATACTTTATTTCCTCGTATGGTCCTTCCCTTATAAATTCTTCCGTTTTATTTATGAATTCTTCCTTTCTCATTAGTACCATTGTATTTCCTTTATCCGCCTTCGTAACTATAATATCATTCTTCTTTATTTTATTCTTTAGTTTAGTTACAGTTGCTTTGATTTTTTGTTCATTCTTTGAATTATACAAACTTTTCTTAAATACTTTATCTACTACATAGATAATGTAATTAATAATGTAAAATTGATAGAAAAATTAGAAAATATTAGCATTAATGTAAATACAAAATTGATATCACTGGATTTTAAGGACATGTTTACTAATATCACAGTAAATAAAGTTATTAAGTTAATAAACGATAATAATATGGGAGAATACAGGTATAAAAAGCAGTTGATGAAAGTAATTAAAGAATGTGTAAATCAGAACTATTTTAGGTTTAATAACAAGTTTTATATACAGAAAAAAGGTTTACCTATGGGGTCTTCATTATCCCCTACTCTTGCTGAAATATACATGAATGATTTTGAAAAGCAATTAATAACTTCCACTAAGTATAAAGACAATATAAAATTATGTTCTAGATACGTTGATGATGTATTAGTAATTTGGGAAGGAAGCATAGAAGAAGTACATGAGTTTATAAAGGAGGTAAATAATAAGGATAAAAACTTACAATTTAAGGAAGAGATAGGAGGTAAGCAAATAAATTATTTAGATTTAAACATAGAAATTAAAGATAATGAGAAACTACAGTTTGGGATATTTAGGAAAGAGTCGTATTCTGATATAATTATACCAAGAGAGTCTTACCACCCATACAGATATAAGATGGCGGCAATCAATTCCTTTTGTTACAGAGCTCAGAAGTGTTTAAAAGAGACCGAATCAAAAGATAGGGAGTTAAAAACGATAAAGGGAATTGTAAGGAATAATAATTATAGCACCAACATAGTGGATAAAGTTATGAAAAGGGTCAACATACAAAAAGCTAAAACAGAACCAGAACAAAAGAATTATGCAGGGTCATTGACATACATAGGTTCACATACTAGAAAAATTATAAAATGTTTTAATAAATATGGAGTAGATATAGCTATTAGAAAATGTGAAACGGTATTTGATAAGATAAGGAATAAGAATATAGAAAAAATTCCAGTATTACAGAAAAGCGGAATTTATAAATTAAAATGTACAGACTGCAACAAAGTGTACCTAGGGGAGACAGGACGAAAATTCGTATGCAGGTTGTCTGACCACAAACGTGGAGAAGGTAATAGAACAACCAATTCGTTATATGCAAGACATTTCATAGAAGACAATCACAAGTTTGTTAATCCTTTGGAAGAATACGAAATTGTAAAAGTAGTAAATAACACAGTTGAAAGGAAGCTTAGAGAGGAGTTAGAAATATTGAAAGAAAGAGAAAAAGGGTTAGACAATTTAGTTAATATTAAAATTAAATTTGATAATGAAGAAATATTTTATAACATGATTAAGTAGTAAATGAGAGAGGGCAGATAGATAAGATTAAGAATTATATTTCATAGTACTCATTGGTTGTTTTAAAATAAGGGTGTGTGACTGACCCACGTGTGTGGAGAGGAAGAGGGTAGTTTAAAAGGATGCACACACACACACACACACACACACACACACACACACACACACACACTGAAACACAAGGAATTTACTAGAAAAATATGTAACTGTACAGATGGTGAGACAGAGTTTAGGGGGTGGGGAAGGGTCATTAAGTTTTAGTTTGTTGTGGGTGAGCAGGGTGGTGGAGAGGGGTGAAGGGTTGGGTTTCACATATTTTCTATCTATTCCCGATCTGACGATGAGCTGTGAAGCTTGAAAGCGCTAATCGGAATAATTTTTATATAGTGGTGTGCAACAGTGATCATTCTGATTAAATACAGACCATTAATTTAATTATATGTTATGTTTTATTAATAGATGTAAGTGTTAAAGTTGTGGGTGAGAAATGGGAGTAGGTATAAAAATAGTAATGACATAAATTTAACTAAGCAGCAAAATAATAACAATAATATAAATTGAAAGTAATGTATCAAATAAGAAATTATAAGGTGTAACAGTTTATGCCTATACCTGTCTAAGAAACCCAATTGTAAACAACTGAAAACTATATATAAATAACAAAACAAGGTAAATTAAGTAATTACCAACAACTAACAAAAATAACATGGCAGAATTATATTAAACCATAGAAATATATAAATTATGTATGAACATAGTATTATCAATTTTGTACTAAAGCATTAATACATGGCTTAGACTAATCTTGTAAGATATCAGACTAATCTTTGAAAGAAAATAGGAACATCTATGTAAATATTTCAACCATTGAAATTATCCCCCAGTAAATAAAGCCATTATAAAATATTTATTCAAATTGAACAAAAAACCGGAATTTGTAAGAATAGTTTCAAATGTACTTAGCCAATCAGAGTTAAGCCAGTTGTCATGACTACAGTACGTTATTATGAGATTGACCGTTACGAAAAAGGAGTTCCACTATTAACGACCCAGAGAAACAGATGCTAGATTGATGCTCACCATTTGAAGAAAAATAACGAAGAAAATCGAACTGTTATGAAAACCAATTGAGTAACTGATGTCTACCATAGTCCAGTAACACATGAAGGGACAATAATCAAATATTACAACTACAATTAAATAAAAACTGGATGAATTAAGAAGCAGACGACAGAAGCAGACGGGACCCATATCGTTGGAAATAACTAAGGAAACAAATCATTGGCGAAGACACTTGACGATCTATAACCCGAACAACGTGTGGTTGCTATGTATAAAATAAATTATAACTAATTACGAACCAAATTGATTCACCAATTTCCTAATAAATAACTCTCACTCTAAAATTTAAACACTAATTTCTTTCAAGGATTTATGATTCGAATTAAATAACACTGTATGTAACATAAATATAACCAGTGTCAAACTGATAAAACCGACACATACCTTTAACACAAAACAGTTGAGTTTCCAAGTAAATCTTGTTAGTATATAAGTACCACGATTATAAAGTGGTGTACTTTATTTAAACATCTTGTTATAAACCTTTTTCGTACTCAAAAGAATTCACATGGTAGAATAAATTGTATAAATAAGAAACGATAAAAATTATAGCTTCTTACGTCTGAAGCGCTGCCACCTTAGCTATCCGCTGAGTGAACTAATTTGTAGCCGAGGCATAAACTATGTTATAATTACATTTGTTGTATGATTATCATTTAAAAAATTAATGAATTATTGAACAAATTAAATCAGTACGAACCTCTATTAACTATCTTGTATTTATTTGAATATTATTATGTATGTTTTGCTTTAGCGGAGAGTAGATTTCTTTACGCAAATTTTATGTTGGCAACACGTCACAACAACGAGCGAAAGTCGAATTCCCGGCCAGTTAGCGAGGCAATTCAAATTATTATTTACAGTTTCCAGGAGACTATCTAATTGCGAAAATTTTAATTGTTTTATAAAAAAAAATTGGCGCCTTTCGGGAGTTACAAAATACAACATAGAACAGGTAAAGAATTCGATACTGGTTATTTGTACGTTCGCAAAGGACACAATCTGCGTGAGTCACGTCCCAGAGCAACGACGGATTGGTAAGGATTGAGAGTAGACACGAGAGTATACACATTACACCAATTACACTATTACACGTTTACAATTAGACGGACATCGTTTAATTACAAAAAAATAAATACATATATATATATTTATGTTTATATTACCTCAAGATTTTGTTTTTCATTATTAGGAACATGTTTCGAGAACTCCATTGCTGTCATCCTCAGCCTTCGCGATCTTGCGTCTGGTGAAGTATTTGTGTGTTGGCTGGATGCTATTAAGGTTTCTTGCTGGTCTCTGGTATTTTAAAGTTGTATTATTGTGTTTAATTGTGGTATATGTATTTGTATTTTGTGTATTTCTGATGTTGAGTGCTTTGAATATTGTGTCATATTTTGTATTGATTTGTATTTGTTCAGGTATCAATTTGTTCTGTGTTTTATTTTTGTACGAGTATATTTGTAAATTTTCCCAAATGTTCATTATGGTGCCTTTGTGTGGTATATGTTTTATAAGTGTCACATTGGTTATGTCTGGGAATTCATGTCCTGTGTTTATCGCATGTGTGGCTAAATTGGATTTATATATTTCTGTTTTTTTGTAAGCGTTTAGGTGTTCAAAATAACGTTTTTTCAGCTGTTTTTTTGTTTGTCCTATGTAACATTTATTGCAATCTTGGCATTCAATTTTGTATATACCGTTATTTGTTGTATTATCTTGGTTGTGTGGGCTATTTAGTTTATGTAAATTATTTTTATTCGTTTTGTATGCCATTTTTATATCTGTGTTTTTAAATAGTTTAGTTAGCTTTGTCATTTTATTATTTATGTATGTGAATGTAGCCCATTTTTTGTTGCTGTTATTATTTATGTGTTGCTCGTTTTGGTTAATTTTTAATTGTTCAGTTTTTATTTTATACTTGATTTTATTTTCTATTTCGTTTACAGTATTTTTATTGTATCAATTTTCGTAACCAATTTGGTATATTATATATCTTTCTTTGTAGATTTCTTGTTTGTTTAGGGGAATTTTGTACATTGTGTTAAATAGCGAATAGAATGCTGCCATTTTATGTTGTGGTGGGTGGTCAGAGTGGTTAGGTTTAATGATGTTGGTAGAAGTTGGTTTTCTGTATATTGGGTATTGTAGGTGGTTGTTGTTTCTTGTGATGGTTATGTCTAAATAGTTGATTTTGTTATGTTTTACTTTTTCTTCTGTGAATTGTATTTTTGGTGTGTTATTGATTTGCTTTAATATGTTCTCTGCATTTGAGGTTTTGTTCTTTGATACATATAGTCCATCATCTACATACCTTATCCATATGCCATTTAGATCAAATGACTTTATAATATTTTGTATTTTGTATAATATTTTGTATTTTGGTGTCTATGTGTTGTAGGAATATTTCTGCTATTATGCTTGATAAAGGTGATCCCATTGCTTAACCTTCTAGCTGTTGATAAATTTTGCTATTAAATTCAAAGTAATTTTGTTTTAGTATTAGTTGGAGGCTATGTTTTATTTCTGTTATATATTGTTTGTCTTCATTTTGTTCTTTAAGTTTGTTTATTATTATGTGTATTGTTTCTTCTACTGGGATGTCCATGTTGGTGTACATGTTTGTGATATCATATGATGTGAAAAATATATTTACATTTATATTTATTATTTTTAGTTTGTCTATTAATTGGTATGTATTTTTTATGTAATGATGGTTATTTGTTAGATGGTTACTTTTTAGTTTTTGTGCTATTATTTTTGCTATTTTGTATGTATGAGCTTTTTTGAAGTTGATTAATGGACGTATTGGGTTGTTTAATTGTGTATTTCTATTAGGCTATTCATTTTTGGTGGTTCTGGATTTTTATATATATATATATATATATGTGTGTGTGTTTTCATTGTTGAAAATGTTTTCAGTTGTTTTTATTAGATTTATTGTTTGTTTAAGATATTTTTCTGTAGGAAGTCTTCGGTTTTTTGGTGTAGTCTGCTTTTTCAATGATTACTGTTGATAGGTTTTTGTCTGTTTTAGTTAATATTAAATTATTGTTCTTTTCTTGATTTTTAATTTCATTTATTGTTTTATTGTCTATCTTTTGTTTATATTTGTTTTTAATTTCACTAGTGATTATTCTTTTAATTATAAGTGTTGCTTCTGTTATTTTTCCCTCATGTATATTGTCTTTTATTAGGTTAACGACAAATCCTGTTCTACTATTAAATTTTCTAGATTTTTTTTGCGTTTTAAGTTAGCTTAGTTTTGGCTTATTGTTTAAATATCCTGTTCCTTTTTTGTTAAATTCTGTATTGCTAAGGTTAATGGTTCGAAGGTAAAATGTGTTTTAATTTTTGTTTTTTTTTGTTCTTGGTTTTGGATTTGTTGTTTTAATGTGTTGAGTTTTTTGTTGATTGTAATATTCTTTTTGTTTTTTCAAACCTTATTTTATTTTCTACATTATTGTATTTATTATTCCAAGTGATTGGATATAATAAACTTGTTAGCTCTAAGTGTAGTTTGTGTATGTCTAGTGTTATGTTATTTTCCTTACAGTAAAATTGATTAATTTCGTTTTGTATCCATAATCTTTGTGCTTGTATTTTGTTTTTTTGTGCAGTCATATTTTTGTTTTTTGTGTTTATGTTAATATATTTAGGTGTTAATTAATGTTTTTGGCATTGTCTAGTGAAGTATATAATCATGTTTGTGTTCATTAGTTGTTTTTTTCGTGTCTGAAATTAATTTAATAATTTGGTAATGTTGTTATATGGAGCTGTGGTTATGTTGTTGTGTACATGTTAATGTATATTTATGTAAGTGATAATTTGTAATTTTTATATATTTATTTTCCGTTATTTGATTGTTGATTTCACTTGATATTGATATTCACTTCACTATTTTTTTTCACAATACACATTTGTTTTTAAATTTGTTATATAATATAAATATAAATTTTAAATACTATATATATATATATATATATATATATATATATATATATTGCGACAGTACAACCATTTACGGTACTGTGCATTGCCAAAATTATATAAATAAATAATGAAAATATATAAATATTGATTGATAAACATGATTCAGGTTGCAAGTTGGATTGTTTAAAATATAAGGAACGCCGTTCAGGCATGTACACGCATATCTGGCCCACCTGTCGCTAGCGTTGTGTACATGCGTATTATATTTGTGTGTGAAAAGCCTCTCTGTTCCTGAACAGTAAGCATTCCTTTTCAAATATTGGTAGAGTTTACCTTTTATTTTAATTATAAGAAAAATATGTACGATACTGTAAAACGAACGACACCAGTGGGTGTAGAAAATAAATGTGAACAAAGGGTTAAAAGACCGTGACAAAGTGACGGAAAGTGCAACTACTAAAAGTAAAAAGTAAATAGCTCTTTTTATAATTACAATAAAGCAGTGTAATTTACGTATAGTAAACATATTTTTACGACGTCACAGAACAATCTACGTGTTTATCGAACGTTCCAGAGAGATCCAGAATTAAAGCGTGTGGCGTACGTGCTTGTAGACGCATCTACGAGAAAGTTCTCGATGCCGCCAGCCGTGCGGACTGTGTCAACACCGCAGTTAATTACGTAGTGCATACGCACGCTACGATGCAATTACGAATCGTCTACATATTCGACTAGCTCTAAATACCGGTACTCAACGAAATTCAGTTTAGTATTAGGCGAATTTTTGACTGTGCGGTTCAAGAGTATTAGTGCGATATATTTACAGAGCGGTTCGAGTTATTACTGTGTACGTTCAAGTAGTTATTATTGAAGTGTTGCGTTTTGTATTCGGACGGTATAACTGTAATACAATTGAATTTTAATGTTAGTGGACATTTTATTGCGTGTGAACAATACCCATTTGATTTGTTGTAGAGACTGTGCTATTAATTACGAACTGTTTAACTGTAAAAATTAAAGGTGTGATTAGTGACTTAATTGTTGTCTTGTACTTATTTTGTTTCCACTGTACCTACGACGATCGAGTAGGCGGTCGTAACAGTGGTGTCAGAACTGTGATAAAACGGTTAATAGTGGAAACAGTGGATACTTTGTACAATACGAGTGTAATTCGTATTTAATCGGGAAACAAATAATGCCAGTCAGATGATGGAAAATTTCCAGGCGCTGTTGTTGCAGACAGAGGAACGACGACGACAGAATGCAGAGACAGCAGAAGACAGACAGAAAACCCTCCTGTTGGAGGCAGAGGAAAGACGCAGACAAGAGGCGGAAGAAGCAGAAAGACGACAAAAAGAAGAACAAAGACAAGAAAGGGAAGAAAGAGAGGAACGACGTAAGCAGGAAACAGAGGAACGTAAACGTAAAGCAGTTGACATCAAAGCGTTAATTCATGAACAAAAGCAGATGCAAGTGCATACTACCGCAGAGTTGCGTCTCCTACGTGGTGACGTAGGTGAATTACGAGGCGAGTAATCAGATTACCAGAATATCTGACGTAGAAGAATCCATGTCAAATAAAATAGCTGAAGTAGAAAAATCTGTTTTGACTGTGGAAGAAGTTATGTCAACAAAAATAACTGCAGTAGAAAACTCAATGGCAAACATAAGAGAACAAATTAAAATTGAAGTTGAACAGTGCATGAAGATTCAACCAAAACAAATTTCTGAACAGACTGTACCTGTGATAAAGACAGAAAAAGACACAGAAAATAAGTTAATAGAGAAAGTCACTTTGCCTGCAGTAGGGACAGTTCATGTCAAAGCTCCAACATTTGATGGAAGGAGTCACTGGGCAACGTACCTCCGCCAATTTGAAGCTGCTGCATGCGCAAATAATTGGACGGAGAAAGACAAGGCTGTTTCACTCGACCTTGCACTAAAAGGACCTGCGGCAGAATTACTACAGAAAGTGCCACCTGACAGCCAAAACATCTATGCCGAATTGATAAAAGCTCTGGAATTAGGGTATGGTGATAAACATTTGCGAGATGTGTACTGCACTCAGTTGAAAGCAAGGCGACAGCATGCCGGGGAGAGCCTTCAAGAGTTTGAAGCAAGTATCGAGAGACTAATTACACTGGCCTATCCTGAAGCGCCAGAAGATTTTTGAACGAGTTTTGCGATGCAGATATTTACTGCTGGTGTCCGAGATAACGAACTACAGCAAGTGTTACGAAAAGCAAGACACCTGAACAGTGCGGACGCCCTGGTACATCCTTTGCAATTTGAGGCCGCCAAATCAGCGTCTGGTTAGACAAGTCATAAAGTGCGCGCGCTAAAAGATCGCGACGGCACAGACGATGAGGAAGAAGAACAAGGAACAGAGACTCGACGGTCCGCGCCACAGAATAAAATAAGAAAGGATGGAAGACCGAACTGTTATAGATGTGGGAAACTTGGACATCTATAACGGCGCATCTATAACGAGGTTGTCGGGATAGAATTCAGCAACAGGGAAACGAGCAATAGTCGGTATAACGGGGCGTGTGCTGACTAACTGGAGGAACGAAGCCCCTTGACAATACGCAATTTCTACACCTCAGAAAAACAGCGGGAGCTTGGTAGTTACCGGATTTGTTCAAGAAAGGCCAACCTCGATTATACTTGACACAGGCGCAACAGTTTCTATTGTGCGCCCCGACGTGGTGGAAGATCTCAAGCCAATCTGGTGCTCTTGCAGCTTGCGAAAAGCTACTGGACGGCCTGTTTAAGTGTATTGAAAAGTGGAGATACACCTACGCTTCGGAAGACATGAGTTTAATCATCAAGTTATTGTTGCAGACATTGTGGATGAAGCAATTCTTGTTGTGGACGTTATGAACGCAACGGCATTACAGTCGACTTCAAAAACAACGACTTGAGAATCGGTGGCGAAGAGGTAATGCTATCAACAATGACGACAGCAGAAAAACCGATGGACGTCATAAACCAAGTGGCCGTAACTGTTCCGCCAAACTCCGAAAAGGTCATCGTGGTTAGAACTGCGGTAGATACTAGGGGCAATCAGTGCTCTATATTCAAACCCCAGGTAGTCAGCACACCGGCCACACTAATTGCCAGAAGTTTAGTAAAACCTGACGAAACCGGAAATGTACCAATGTACCTATTAGAGTAGCAAATATTTTTGATCAAGCTATCACTTAAAAAGCAATACGCTCCTAGGAAAATTGACTCCTGTGGCCTGCGTAGCCGGAATAACGCAACGAAGATCCAGTTCTTCGGATACTTCCAAATTACCAAAGGAACTGCAAGAATTATTGAACAGATCTTCTAACGACCTCTCAAGTGGTGAGGTAAAAGAACTCAGAGAGTTTTTACACGAATTCAAAGATTGTTGTGCAGTTCGGGAACAGTCACTGGGAAGAACCTCTCTTGTGCAACATCGCATCAATACCGGGGACACAACACCGATACGCCAACCTCCTCGAAGGCCTCCATTATCTAAACAAGAGGAAATGTCTCGGTTAGTACAGGACATGTTGACATAGGGAGTAATCGAACCTTCGTCAAGTGCTTGGTCTTCTCCTGTAGTGCTGGTAGCGAAGAAGTATGGTGGATTGCGTTTCTGCGTAGACTGCCGGAGGTTAAATGACGTTATAAAGAAAGACTGTTATCCATTACCTCGCGTTGACGATACACTCAACGTGGTTTTCCACATTGGACCTGAAGAATGGATATTGGCAAATGGGTCTTCATCAAGAAGACAAGGAAAAGACCGCTTTCTCGACCCCAAGTGGCTTATTCGAATTTAACGTCACGCCATTTGGACTCTGTAATGCACCGACAATATTTGAGAGATTGATGGACCTGGTACTCATGGTGATGTCATGGTGATCGGGAAGACTTTCGCATATCATTTGGAAAACCTTAAGAAAGTTCTAACTAGAAATCACGGTGCGAAACGGAAGTTGAGCCCGAAGACGTTTTCTGTATTCCAGAAGGAAGTACAGTATCTGTGCCATCTGGTTTCGGCATCGGGTGTTAGCATGGATCCAAATAAAGTAGACACCGTAAGAGACTGGCCAGTTCCGAAGAGTAAACCCTAAGTTAGGGGTTTCCTGGGGTTATGCTCATATTACCGACGTTTTGTGAAAGGCTTCGCTACTATTGCTAAACCACTACATGAGCTAACGGAAAATAAACGAAACTTGCAGTGGTCGAGAGAGTGTGACCAAGCATTTAGGACTTTGAAGATTGCATTATGTTCCCAGCCAATTCTCGCTTTTCCAGCTTCCGAAGGGAAGTACATCGTAGACACAGACGCAAGCAATACTGGTCTAGGAGCAGTTTTGTCTCAAGTGCAGAACGGTAAAGAACGAGTAATAGCGTATTACAGCAAGACGCTTTCTAAACCAGAGAGAAATTATTGTGTTACAAGGAGAGAGTTGTTGGCAATTGTCAGAGCTTTGGAGCACTTCCATAAATACGTCTATGAGAGAGAGTTTTCACTACGTACCGACCATGCTGCACTAGCATGGCTCTTGAGATTTAAAAATCCGGACGGGCAGTTGGTAAGGTGGCTCGAACGTCTGCAAGAGTACAACTTCAAGGTACAACATCGACGGGGGCGCCTGCATGGTAATGCAGATGGTTTATCACAAAGACCGTGCCCGGAAGTCTGCCGACATTTTCACAGAAAGGAAGAGAAAAACTGAAGCGAACATGTTCAAGCCATCACTGTAGATTCCCTGGCTGACGGCTGGACAACACAAGACTGTCGACAAGAACAGATGACTGTTGAAGACATTGGACCGATCTTGACAGCAAAAGAGGAAGGTCGCCGCCCGGATTGGCAAGATGTCTGCCATGGTTCCGAAGTGCTGAAGGTCTACTGGGCACAATGGGAATCTCTCACCTTAGAAAACGGATTGCTGAAAAGGGCTTCGGAATGTGCAGATGGACAAGACGTGGTCATGCTGTTGATAGTTCCCCGAAGTAAAGTGCAGGCTGTTTTGAAGGAGATGCATGATGGAACATCTGGAGGCCATCTTGGTGTTAACAAAACCCTTGACTTAATACGGAAGCGATTCTATTGGCTTCATGTTCGCCACGACGTAGAGGAATGGGTTCGGACGTGTGAAATATGTGCTGCAAGCAAGGGCCCACAAACCAGAAGCAGGGGAAAATGAGACAGTATAACGTTCGACTACCTTTCGAGAGAATTGCCATAGACATTGCTGGACCATTCCCAGTTACTGACGATGGAAACCCGTACATCATGGTTGTAGGTGACTACTTTACTATGTAGGTGGAAGCTTATGCAATTCCAAATCAGGAGGTTACCACTGTGGTAAAGCAGTTAGTTCACAACTTCTCTTGCCGTTATGGAGCCCCTAAGGAAATCCACACTGATCAAGGGAGAAATTTCGAATCAGGAATGTTTAAAGGATTATGCCGTCTACTCGGAATTCGAAAGACCAAGACAAAGCCCCTGCATCCTCAGTCGGACGGGATGGTTGAGAGATTCCATAGGTTTTGATCAGCATCTTTCGAAGGTTGTTGACGAGAACCAAACAGACTGGGACCAACGTATACCACTATTCCTCATGGCGTATAGGTCATCTGTACACGACAAAACCGGCATGACTCCAGCAAAATTGGTGTTTGGGCGGGAGATTCGTCTTCCTGGGGACTTAATGTTTCGATCACTTGAGACTCAGTCCCAAGAGCCGCAGATCTATTCCCCGCAATTAGAAAACCAACTGCGGGAAATGAATCGCTTGGTAAGGGGACGGCTGAAGGTTGCCAGTGATAAAATGAAAACTCGGTATGACATTCGCAGCAATAGTGTGGGTTTCCAAAAAGGAGATCAGGTCTGGTTGTTCAATCCAAAGCGCCGTCGTGGTCACTCAACTAAGCTTCAGTCTAACTGGGAAGGTCCCTACACTGTGGAAAAAAGAATTAACGATGTTGTTTATCGGATTCAACAGGAAGGACAGCGAAAGTTCAAGTTCGTCCACCTAGATCGGCTGGCAAAGTACAACTTTAGAGACGGTTTGCCAGTTCTGGACGAACAGGCTTAAGGAGGAGGGAATTGTTACGACGTCACAGAACAATCTACGTGTGTATCGAACGTTCCAGAGAGATCCAGATTGTAAGCGTGTGGAGTACGTGCTTGTAGACGCATCTACGAGAAAGTTCTCGATGCCGCCAGCCGTGCGGACTGTGTCAAGGCCGCAGTTAATTACGTTGTTCATACGCACGCTACGACGCAATTAAGAATCGTCTAGATATTCGACTGGCTATAAATACCGGTACTCAACGAAATTCAGTTTAGTATTAGGCGAATTTTTGACTGTGCGGTTCGAGAGTATTAGTGCGATATATTTACAGAGCGGTTCGAGTTATTACTGTGTACGTTCAAGTAGTTATTAGTGAAATATTGCGTTTTATATTCGGACGGTATAACTGTAATACAATTGAGTTTTAATATTAGTGGGCATTTTATTGCGTGTGAACAATTTTCATTTGATTTGTTGTAGACACTGTGTTGTTAATTACGAACTGTTTAACTGTAAAAATTAAAGGTGTGATTAGTGACTTAATTGTTGTATTGCACTTATTTTGTTTCCACTGTACCTACGACGATCGAGTAGACGGTCGTAACAATATAAAAATTAGCGATCGATTGAGCATCGTGTAGTGTGAAACAGACTTCGTAATTCGCGATGATAGGCGAAATTAATGAATTGAACCAGAGTGGGGGTAAAGACGCTTTGACAAACTCTGACAAAATGAAAATTGTCCAGACTTGAGCTTTTGCACGACGTGGCTATAAATACCAGGTCGCGCTAATAAAGTTTATTCTTCTATATTCATTCGTTGCCGTAGGAGGCTATGTCAGTTAACTACGTGATCGTAAATCTACAATAAGTGTCACCTGACGAATTGTGAGGCACAAAAGAGGTTCGATGGACACACCTACAACCCATGATGTCAGCAGAGCTAACAACAACAAAGAAAGGCATGCAATGGAAGCCTGGAGGAGGACCAGAGGACGCGAGGACACGAAGGACTGGAGCAAGGACTGAGAGAGAACCCGAAGACACGAGGACCGGAAGAGGACACACTGAATTTGCCACATCAAACGAGGTGATAACAAACCATAATAATAAATAGACAGTTGAAAGACAATATTGAAACTAGAATGAAAGACATTCCAAATGTTGCTAACAGAATTTAAATTGTACATATTTTTTAAAGTCTTATTGTAATTTTTATAAAAATGTCTCATGTTGAGAAAGTAATATTGGAATAACGTAAATGCTATGAGAGAGCAATGCTTGATTTTTAAAGTGAAGTAAAGTAGAATAATTATTAGAGTCTTTAATTGCTAAAAGAATAACGCATATGCTATAAATTTAAAAGAGAATTATACCAAGTTAAAAATTAAAGAAATAATTGAAACAAAAGAAATTTCATTGTCAATTGATAAGCAATTGCAAAATATGGCCCCACTAAATGAGTAAGCCGAGAGCAGAAATAGATAATTAAGAGTAGATAAAAAGATTTGTGTATAAACTGTTTAGACATAAATTGTTCACATAAATCACATACATAATATCGCACAAGCGAGGAATAATGAATATTTTTTTGTATTACCGAAATAAGTAAAGAGGTTGATAATTAAATAATGTAAACATTTAAAAGCTTTATAAATTGTCTTGTTATTAAAATTCCACCCAAACCAAACAAGTAAAAGTTGTTATGTTATATAACTTACCGCTCCAAAAGATTGGGGTTTCCTAAAAATTAAATAAATTTGTGCTAATTACGTTACATAATTTGGCGCTCCAAAAGCGTGGGGCTGCTAAAATAAAATTACATTAAATTATATTGTATAGTTGTGTTACATAATTTGGCGCTGAACGTGGTGCTTCCCGAATTAAATAAATTTGGGGTAGTTACATTACAATATATATATATATATTTGCATATTTGCTCAGGGCGGTATGTTTTGTAAATAATTAGTGTAAAAAGAATAAGACGAACAGTGTTAAACAATTTTGTGCGGGAGAATGCAGGCTGGGGCCTGTCGAATCTGACACCTGCTTCGATAGTTAAAAATATATCGTTTGTGTATGTGTGTGTGTAAGCCAGTTCCGACCTGCATTGAACGACAGAGAAGGGGAGATACGGACGAATTGTTGGCTTGTCAATTAATCAGCTCTAAACAGGATTATAGTAAACTAATTATTTGTTTTATACCTATAAACAAAGACTTACGCCAATTATAAAAACACCATTACATTAAGGAATTTTTAACGAGTATGGTGATATAAAAATATTTGCAAAATGTAGAGTAATAAAGACGCTAAAAATTTAATATTAACTACTAGTGTAAATAATTAGTAATTAATATGTGTGGTATATGCGAGTGACCATGAAAAATTACGCAAATAATGATATCGGCCATGCTACGAGTATGTTTATGTAACCACGATAATGAACCATAAAGTGATTGTAAGTAAAAGGACGCTTTCCATAAAACTGACAATATCTAACATGTCGGAAACAGGCCTGGACATGTCAGATCGCTGTCCAGTATAAACACCTCGGGCAATTGTGGGCGGTCACACTCTCAGTCTTAAGAAATCTTCACACAACTTCATACTGCGGCTTTGCAGATCGATCAAGACGCACACACATTCCCATACACACCAAACCGTATGGAGGAACTCTAGAGCAT
This sequence comes from Magicicada septendecula, assembly GCA_034769895.1. Lineage (NCBI taxonomy): Eukaryota > Metazoa > Arthropoda > Insecta > Hemiptera > Cicadidae > Magicicada > Magicicada septendecula. The sequence goes on from JAWRYS010001111.1 coordinate 368,240, forward strand.
CAACAACAACAACCCATAGAGACAACGAACACAGCATCAGCATAATAATCTTCATCATCATTATCATCATACTCTCAGGATTCTGGACCCACACACACACACACGCGCCACGGTAACGACAGATGTATGCAGGTGATAAAAAAAATTATATTTTTTTGCTGTGAAGAAAGCTCTCGAAAAAACTTAACAATGAACAGTAAATAATTAAAATTAGAAAGTTAAATAGTAGTTAAATAATAGTAGTTTAATTTAACAAGAAAATTTAGAAAAGAAATACCAATCTTTTGATGTATGTAAAAATTATTTGTGTATCAGTAGAAATAAATAATAGATTGGTAGCAAATATTATATTATTTTTATTTTGTTTATAGCAACAATAAATTTTTTCTTGAACATTAATATTATTTTTGTGACGATTTCATTAATAAAAAAATAAAGTAATTAATAAATAGGTAATGTAAAGGCTGAGAAATTTTAAATGTTAATAAAATCGCACATTTAAACTAAATTTTATCGCTACCTTAAAATTATAATAATATTTAATAAAGAGTTTTAATAATAAAATAAAAAGGAATACGAGTGTACAGATAGGGTAAACCTTGTTAATTAACCCTGCATAGACATGCGCTGACCGGAATTAACTTGATTTCCGACCCCTAAACAAACTAATAATACTTGAAAATTTGACATTACTTAAATAATTAGACAAGACCACAGTAGTGTACTTTAATAACGTCTGTATTTATGAATATCTCTGAATAATTAAAAAGTCAAACTTTAACAATTTAAATAAAGGAGAAATATGGAACTATTTCGCTGCGACGCGTAACCTCCGCGCGATTAACTGACCCTTCCTACATAGTTAGAGAGGAGAGATGATGCGTCGTTCAACCAGCAAGCAGCTCAAGGCAGAGCGCTGTACAAAATATGTATTTTTTGTTAAATGTGGTTATTAGTTTCAAATAACCGTGTGAAGAATTATATAAAGAGAATGTAGTGTGTAACGAAGAAAAAATTAATGTAGAAAATTAAGTGCGTAAGGTGACATCTCCCAGTAAGAAATATAGTTAAAGTTATTTTAGGGTTGTATAATGTAAATTCAGTTACAAACCGTACTATTACGAAATGTGATGTGCATAAAATGTAAAATGAAGACGAAGACTTCAACTGTATTTACAATACCACCGAGAAACAGGACGACTTCATGACACAGTAACATCCAAATCAACATTAGTCGAGTCTGAGGACCTTCACCAGAAAGACTACCACGATGACAACCCACTACAGAGAGAGGACCGAAGAATCACGCCTGGAGGACGAGGACTAAAACCCTTAAATTAGAGGTGACGCGGAGGCTTACCTTCCGTGGATATGTATCTTTTGAAATAGAAGTAATTGTAAACTAAAAGACTTTAAAATGACAATCTCTAAAGTTTAAGAATAAATGTTGTAACAAGTATTTTCAGTAACCATAAGTTGTAAAGTAACACGTGTGATGTAGCGTTGGAACATTGCACTACTAAATGAAACCATTCCTGAAATTGTGTAAAGAGTAATAAAGTAATTCATTAATGGAGTAGAGTAAACTTTGAATTCCTAAGTAATACATATAAACTCGGATCCGAGGTAAAATGCGCTAACTGTATTATAAATCTTAATGTAGAAAACCCATTACAATTTTCACTGTAACTTAAAAGTTGATATGTGATGTATAATCAAATATACATAAATAAAGAGATGTCATCTTTAGTACAATACTAAATTGAGTGCATAAATCAGCAGACCCCCCCCCAGTTCCTTGTATATTAATTGTTTTAGTGATTTGGTTAATTTTCAGCTTGTTACAACGAAGGCAGCCTGTTTAATTGGCAGAACCAATTAATACGGGTTCCCTATGTTATAACGCAAGTAAAGATGTTATAAAGTTTGTAAGTTTGTAAAGTTTGTAAATGAGTTGCTATTATTCTTTAAAATCTGCGTTAATTTCAGTCACACAAAAAAAAAGTATTTAAATAACTTGTTTAATATGTTTGTTTAGCTAGTAAGATTATATGGTTGTTTTTTTTGATATGTTATGAATAGCATAGCAGGTTACTTTATATTTGTGAAGCTTATAAAAGTGAATATTTATTTGCCTAATATTTTAAACTTTAATATTTGAATATTGACCTATTAATTAATAAATCATAGAATGTTTATTTCAAACCGGTTTTAATAAATTACTTCATGTCAACAACATCTCACTCATCTTTAAAAATTATTTAATTATTGTGCAACTACATATACTGGATGCAACGAGAAAAAATTCTGCGACCTGGCCGGTGAAATACACTTTATAGTTGCGTTGAGTACATGGTAATGTATTTGTATAATTGTTGTAACGTTGCATAATAAATTGGTGCGGCCAACGTGTAGCTCGATATTCAATGCGCCATAATAAATTGGATGAGAATTAATAAGTGTATTGTTATTAATGTTATTATATTGTAATTGTAATATTGTTGTGTATTTCACAACTGGCGCTCAACAAAATTAAAGAGGAGAGAAATTGTTGTTATGAGATAATTTGTAATAATAATAAACATATATAGGCAATATTAAATAAAAACCAATGGAGTCGCGGTTTACCAGCAATAATTAATAATAAAATGAAATCTAATAAAACAAAGTGGCTACACCGCAGAAAGAAGTTGAAATTGATTCTATGTTTAGGATTCTCCAGGAACAAAGAGCGAAAAGCACTGAAGAAATGCCAAAGAGTAATGAAGAAAGTAAGGCCGAATTTAAAGCTGAATTAGCAAAAAATAATGATGAAGTTGAAGCTGAATTAGCGAAAAATAAATACGAAGTTAAAGCCGAATTTAAAGCTGAATTCAAAGAGTTTAAAGAACAGGTGTCTACAAAAACTCGAAGAAACGAATACAAGAATAAAAATATTAGAAAATAGTGTAGAACAGTCACTAAACGAACAAGCTTTAAAGATTGTGAATAGGTTTAATGATCAGAAAACAGAATGGTCGAAAGAATTAAAAGAAATTATTAAACAATTAGCTGAACACTGGTATGACATGTTTATAGTTTCAAAGCAGGAAGAAGATGTGAGGATAAAAACAGTTAGTGAACAAATCCGGGAAAACATTAATAAAACGCGGGAATTAAAAGCCAGAAAGACGACGTTGGAAACGGCTGTAGTAGAGTCTGCAAAATCTACCAAGGACTACTCAGGTGAAATGAACACACTTAAGGAAGGTCTACGTGGAGAAGTAGAACGTCTGAGAACGGAGATCAAAAGACGAGCGGCACAGATGAAGATGTACCCAACACAGATAGAAGAACGGACCAAACTAATATTCAAAGGTTTGAAAACAGAAAACGCGGTTGAGTTTTTATTAAATTTTGAAAGGGAAATGGAATTAATATGTAACACTGTAACTGATAAAGAAAGATTTAATTTTGTTAGTAAGCATTTTAAAGATTGTGCTGCACGATGGTATACTATTGTCGGAAACAATTTAACTACATATGAACAATGTAAAAAATTGTATGAAGGCCGATATTGGAATATTCACACACAAAGACAAGTACGAGATCAATTAGAATATGGTAAATATCAACATAATGGTAGATTTACCTTAGGGGAGTATGTCACTCAACTTGTAGAAAGAAGTAAATATCTTAGACCCACATTTACACAACACAAATTGATACTTAAATTAGCACAACTCTTCCACAGAGATATGAGATTAGCTATTTACACACAAGGAATTAAAACTGTTGAAGGTTTATTAATTTTTACTTACGTTGTCCGAACACACATTTCGCTCCGATTACAGAAATCAAACTAATGTCCAAGACGAGAGAAGGCATGCTAAGAACTTCGGGGGGAGAGAGTTTAGAAGAGAAGAGCGCAACGTCGAGAATAAAACAGAGGGAAGTAATACGAAGGATGGGTACACCTGGCCGAATTCAAATAAAACTTTTAACAAGCCATATACGCGAAATGTACAATAAGCATTGTTATGTACGCAGAGCAAATGTAATGTAGGATGTTTATCGTCTGTTATGACTAGAGCCGATCCACAGGGAAGAAGGAAATATAAGCTGACAAAATGTACAGTGAACAAGTGTGTGTCGATACGTATAACAATGGGCCAATAGAAAACATGATGTAAATATATTTGTATGGGGGGAAGGGATTTCGGTCGCCCACCGAAAAAGGTGTTTGTTCTTACATACCAATAAAATGTTTACTTTTATAAGGAGTTTTTAAAAACCAATTGTAATGTAGTTAATAAGATGTAATTGTAATTACTATAAGGTACATATATACAGTATATCTGCGTAAATATAATTTGAACAACAGTCAAATTTTATTTAAAACCGCCTGGGGAATATATGCAACAATACATATATGTGCATATTTGCCCAGGGCGGTATGTTTTGTAAATAATTAGTGTAAGCAGAATAAGACGAACAGTTTTAAACAATTTTATGCGGGAGAATGCAGGCTGGGGACTGTCGAATCTGACACCTGCATTGATAGTTAAAAATACAGCGTTTGTGTATGTGTGTGTGTGTAAGCCAGTTCAGACCTGCATTGAACGACAGAAAAGGGGAGGTACGTCCGAATTGTTGGCTTGTCAATTAATCAGGTCTTAACAGGATTATAATAAATTAATCATTTATTTTAAACCTGTGAACAAAGACTTACCCCAATTATAAAATCACCATTAGGTTAAGGAGTTTTTAACGAGGATGGTGATATAAAAATAGTTCCAAAATGTGGAGTAGTAAAGACGCTATTAATTTAATATTAATTACTAGTGTAATTAATTAGTAATTAGTATGTGTGGTATATGTGAGTTACCAGAAAAAATTACGCATACAATGATATCGCTCATGCTACGAGTATGTTTACGTAATCGCGATAATGAACCAAAAAGTGATTGTAAGTAAAAGGACGCTCTGCACAAAACTGACAATATTTAACATGTCGAAAACAGGCCTGGACCTGTCAGATCGGTCACACACTCAGACTTAGAAATCTTCACACAACGTCACGCTGCCGGTTTGCAGATCGATCAGGACACGTGTTCTTAATTTTATAATTCAGATTTAATAAAGAAATTGAAATTTAAACCTGGAGATAGCGTTAAAATTGCAAATAAGAAAGAAACCTTCTTTATTATATACTTTATAATAAGTATAACTGGGTAAAGGACATTTTGATAATTGAGAAAATAAATAATCCAGATCCAGTGACTTATAACATAAAAGATTTGAATGGGGGAGGGTTTAAATGTAGCTTTTAAAGGAATCTGTTTTATAAACTAATTTTTTTCTACAAAAATTAAAATGGAAAACGATCGGAAGAAGACTTGTAAGACTCGCCGCAGCGTTTTCAAGTATATATCCAATTTCGATAGTCATAAGAGCTATAAAGATGGCTTAACTCTTATTTACAAAAACTGCCTTAAATAATAGAAGAAACAATAAATCTACTCCACCTATTATTAGAGAACATTATTTCTATTTGTAAAGATGAGAAGGGTACTTCACGTTTTTCAAAAATGAATATACTAAAGACAAACTGAAGTATCACTGTAAGGACTGCAGTCACAAACTTTATGAAACATTGAAGAAATCAGTTGTATGTGAATGCGGAAGAGTAATTGAAACTAGCTCTTATCTTTCTAAGCACTTAATATTTCGGATTCATGAAAAATTTGAGCTAAATAATGAGGAAAATTTATTAACAAATTAAACTCTTCCTTATAAACAATTTCCTAATTAAATTTTCGTTCTAATTAATTAGTACTTTCAAAATGATTACTAATAAAGTTCACTGCACGGACTGTGATATTGAAATCACTACTAAACATTAAGTAGACATTATAAATCTCAAAACCGTGTTAAGAATGCAAAATTAAACTTTAAGTGCTTAGCGTGTTAAGAGAATGGGCTACTAATAATGACATTTATAGCTATAAAACATTAACTAAAAATCAATTTAAGGAAATAAAGGATTTATTTAATAGGAAGAAAAATGTTTACAGTTTATATAACGAGAAGAAGAGATCGAAAAGAAGGTATCTAAAAGAAACAGAGAGAACATGAATCGAGAGCAATTTATTAACAGAATAAATAAGTTTTCTTTAAAACCATTTAGGCGAGGGTCTAGGAGTATGCCGTATATTAAAGGGTTAGCTGAACGAAGTCCATTGATACATCAAACAGGTCTAGAAAGAGCTTATCGACGAAATCTAATAAATAAAAATGAATATTTGTTTGTTTGTTCGTCTTCTATGCGTTCCTATACCATTCATCCGATTACGATGAAATTTTGGTGAGTTGTATGCGCGCCCGCAATGGTTTCTGACAAAAAAAATGAATATTTGTTTGTTTGTTTGTTTGTTTGTTTGTTCGTCTTCTACGCGTTCCTATAACATTCATCTGATTACGATGAAACTTTAGTGAGTTGTTGTGCGCGCGCCCGCAAAGGTTTCTGACAAAAAAAAAACTTATTCTAAATTGACATTGGCAGAATCATCGAGTTTACGATGGGGCTATTATATTAAAAAATATATATATATATATATATATTGTTACGACGGTCTACTCGATCGTCGTAGGTACAGTGGCATCAAAATAAGTACAAGACACCAATTAAGTCACTAATCACACGTTTAATTGTTACAGTAAAACAGTTCGTAATTAACAACACAGTCTCTACAACAAATCAAATGAAAATTGTACACACGCAATAAAATGTCCACAAATATTAAAACTCAATTGTATTACAATTATACCGTCCGAATATAAAACGCAACGCTTCACTACTAACTACTTGCACGTACACAGTAATAACCCGAACCGCTCTGTAAATATATCGCACTAATACTCTCGAACCGCACTATCCAAAATCTCGCATGGAACTGAAAACTAAGGCCGCTACCCGATGTATTTATAGTCACGCTCACACACCAGAAGGTTCCAAACTACGTCTTATATCTCGTGAACTACGTAGTTACTACGGCCTTGACACAGTCCGAGTGCCCGAGCGAAGCCCGGCACAGTCGAGGAAATTCTCGCAAAATGCGTCTAGTAGCACGTACACCACACGCTTACGTCGAGATCTTTCTGGCACATTCGATAAACGCGTAGATTGTCCTGTGGTGTCGTAGCATATATATCCTTTAATGTGGCGCGCTACCGGATTCCGGCAGGTATCAAATTACCGGCTCCCAGTCGACTTTAAGCTATTCTTACACTCAGTGAAACAGGTCGAGTCTTACTTTGGCCCATCGTAATATTTTAACCATATCGAGAATATCAGTGAGGCATAATTTGTGCCAGATATTAAAAAAGTTTAGTTTTGTCTTTGCGGCCATTCATTAGTTTAAAGTGTATAAACATTGTGTTTTAAAGTGGTTAAGTGACGTTGTTTGTTTAAAAACTGTTAAAAGGTACGTCATTTATTTGTACGTAGATTGTAAACTGTGTTCTATTTATTTGATACAGAGGTTTTTATAGCGAAAATCTCAAGTTTTCAACATTTTTATTATTGTTACCAATTAGCAGCAAATATATCCTACAGGTAGTAAATTAAATACGGATTCCAAAAAGGTATTGTTATTAGGTAGTTACATGAAAAATTTAAGTGTTTTATCTCAGTATAGCAAAAATTTGCTAATATTGCAAATTTTGGCGCCAAATATATAAAAATTAATGTTTGTTTGTGTGTACGTTCGTTCGTCTTCTATGCGTTCGTATACCATTCATCCGATTGCGATGAAACTTTGGTGAGTTGTTGTGCGCACGACATTTGCAAACTTTGCAAATTTTGGCGCCAAATATATAAAAATTAATGTTTGTGTGTGTGTTCGTTCGTTCGTCTTCAATGCGTTCCTATAACATTCATCCGATTTCGATTAAACTTTGGTGAATTGTGCGCACGACAGCGAAGGTTTCTGACAAAAAAAAAACTATAATCTAAATTGACATTGGCAGAATCATCGAGTTCACGATAGAGCCATTATGTTAAAAAAAATATATATATATTCTAAATTAATTAACAATATTGTTGCTTTGCTTGCAGTTGTTGTTGCTTTCTCCGTCAAAATAATCATGCCTCCTAAACGCGCATCAATTGGTAGATCTACCAGCGGAGCACGAAACAAAAAGCGATTACGAGCTTCTCAAACAAGCGAGGAACGACAAGCAAGCAACGAAGCAGATCGTTTACGAGGTGCTCAATCGCGTGCATCAGAATCATAAGAGCAACGAACAGTAAGAGTCGAAGCAGAACGTTTACGAGCTACTCGATCGCGTGCATTGGAATCAGAAGAGCAACAAACAGTAAGAGTCGAAGCAGAACGTTTACGAGATACTCGATCGCGTGCATTGGAATCAGAAGAGCAACGAACAGTAAGAGTCGAAGCAGAACGTTTACGAGCTACTCGATCTCGACGAACCGTGCATGTTGACTTGAATCTTGGTGCATTCCAGTACAATGTCAATTACGACTACAGTCTGCATCCAAGTGTAGACATCGGCCAAATGGATAAGGTGTGTGGGCATTGCGGTGCACGAAAGTTCAACAATGAAACACCAGGAATGTGCTGCGCAAATAGCAAAGTTAGACTTCCGACTTTATAGCCACCACCTGAACCTCTGTTGTCATTGCTTTCGGGCAACTCAGCTGATTCGAAGCACTTTTTACAAAACATTCGCAAATATAATTCGGCGTTTCAAATGACATCCTTTGGAGCCGATAAAGTATTCCCAGACCAATATATGCCAACTTTCAAAATTCAAGGGCAAATATATCATCGCGTAGGATCACTTCTACCAGTTCCCAACGCTGAACATAAATTTTTACAAATCTACTTCATGGGCGACGATGATGTGCAAGTTGATCAGCGGTGCAATGCAAGGCACCAAACGTCATATTATATCAACTTTGCAAACTTTTTTGCACCAACACAATGCCCTGATAAAATTGTTCAAAGCATCAATTGATAACTTACCGGCGGATAATTACGCAATTCATATAAGTGCCGACAAAACACCTGTTGGACAGCATGCCAGACGCTACAACGCACCTACCATCAATGAAGTAGCAATTGTTATAGTTGGAGAAGAACGTGATACGCGTGATATAATTCTTCAGCGACGGAATAACACAATTGTACGTGTCGCTGGAAAAACTTCGATCTTACGATGCGTTGCAGTATACCATAATTTTTTGGGAAGGGGAGGACGGATATCACTTCAATATTATGCAAACTAATCCAGCTACAGGTAATTGTATTTATTCTTATTTCCACACATTGTATCATATGAAAAAAAAATCACCCTTCATGCATTCGTAAGTCAGATTTACATTTATCTTATCGCTTCTATCATTTTATTTCTTCTTACAGGCGAACAACTCAATAAAGAAGTATCAGCAATGAATTATTATTCAATCCGCATAATGATACCTCAAAACGGAACAAATTATATTTTGCAATGCCGTCAACAGTTTCACCAATATGTGGTAGACATGTATGCGAAAATTGAATCCGAAAGTCTACTCTTCATTCGATTAAATCAAAAATCGTTGCGCTCAGAGGAGTACATTCATTTACGATATGCGATTGCGAACGATGGAAACATCAGCGACATTGGCAAAATGGTCATACTTCCAGCAACGTTTACTGGCAGTCCGCGACACATGCATGATACGCACAAGACGCCATGACATATGTGCGTTCATACGGACGTCCCTACTTTTTCATCACATTCACATGCAATCCAGCAAGGGACGAGATAAAAGAGCTTCTTTTGCCCGGTCAAGCTCCATCCGATCGACACGATTTGACTGCACGAATTTTCAAGCAAAAACTCACGAAATTGATGGATTTGATTGTGAAGCATCACATTTATGGTGAAACTCGATGCTGGATGTATTCCATTGAATGGAAAAAGAGAGGCCTTCCTCATGCACACATTCTCATATGGCTCAAAACGAAAATACACTCAGCTCAAATTGATGACGTCATTTGTGCAGAAATACTAGATCCTGAAGAAGATCGATTGCAGTTCGATATTGTCACCAAAAATATGATGCATGGACCATGCGGTGCTATGAACCCAAAATCACCATGCACGGCAGACAACAAATGCACGAAAAAGTATCCCAGAAAATTCATTCATGAAACTCGCACTGGTGATAAAGGCTATCCTCAATACAGACGCCGTAAACCAGATGATGGAGGTCGCAAGCTACAATCAGAATGAGAAATGCCGATATTGAAATCGACAACAGATGGATTGTGGCATATTCGCCTTTGTTATCAAAAACATTTAAAGCGCATATCAACGTGGAATATTGCAATTCCGTCAAATCAATAAAGTACATATGCAAATACGTCAACAAGGGCAGCGATATGGCAGTATTCAGTGTTGATAATCCCGATACGCGTACGGATGAAGTTATTCAATTTCAGACATGTCGATATATCAGCAGCAATGAGGCTGTGTGGCGCATTTTGAGTTTCCCAATTCACAGTCGGCATCCTAATGTTGTTCGTCTTAGTGTTCACCTTGAAAATAGACAAAGAGTCTATTTCACGGAAGAGAACGCACGAAATGTTGCTGCTGCACCAGCGCACACAACAATGACAGCATTTTTGGCGCTGTGCGAAGAAGATGTATTTGCCAAAACATTATTGCACGCAGAAGTACCACAGAAGTACACATGGGATGCCACATCGAAAAAATTCCAACGACGTAAACAAGGCACGCGAGTTGAAGGCTATCAAAATCTGTATTCGTCTGACGCATTGGGCCGTATTTACACAGTACATCCAAATAATGCCGGATGCTACTCTTTGAGAATGCTGCTGATTAATGTCAAAGGTCCAACTTCATTTGCAAATTTGAGAACTATCGATGGCGTAGAATGCCAGACATACAGAGAGGCTTGCCAAAAACTTCATTTACTCGAAAATGACCAACATTGGGAAATTACATTGATGGACGCCTCTGTCAGCAGTCATCCGCGACAAATACGAACATTATTCGCTATTATTTTTCCCACATGTTCGCCATCCAATCCTAACGATCTGTGGGAAAAATTCAGAGAGTACTTGAGTGAAGACATTTTGCACGGTATTCGTACCGTTAGCAACGATAATACCATTCCATTTCCGGACAACATTTTCAATGAAGCTCTGATAGAAATCGAAGACATATGCTTAACCATCAACAACAAAACACTCATTCAACTTGGCATGGTTGCACCACAACGTTCTGCGTATGACCTTTATGATCGAGATTTATTGAGAAAACAACAATTCATTGCTGACGACTTGCGTGCATTTGTCGAAGAAAATAAACAACTCTTAGTTGCAGATCAAAAATTGGCCTACGACACAATTACAAATGCAATGGCCAATGGTAGAGGCGGTCTGTTTTTCCTTGATGCGCCCGGCGGCACAGAAAGAACATTCCTCATCAGTTTGCTATTAGCTGAAATTCGCTCTCAAAATGGAGTAGCTTTGACCCTTGCGTCATCAGATATTGCGGCTACATTATTGGGTGGTGGACGAACAGCTCATTCGATGCTCAAATTGCCATTGAATATACAATTTGCCGAAGCTAAAACATGTAATATTTCCAAAGGTTCTGGCATGGCAAAAGTGCTGCAAACTTGCGAACTGATTGTCTGGGATGAATGCACCATGGCACATAAGAAATCACTAGAAGCGCTTGATCGAACTCTTCAAGATTTACGAGCAAATGGAAACCCATTCGGTGGAGCTCTCATTTTATTAGCAGGTGACTTCCGACAGACTCTACCAGTCATACCAAAATCAACACCAGCTGATGAACTCAACGCTTGCCTCAAAGCATCGCATCTTTGGAGACATGTGCAGAAACTCACATTAAAGGCCAATATGCGCGTACATCTGTAGCGCAATGCGTCAACCATATTTTCAAAACAGCTATTGGACATTGGTAATGGAAAAGTATCAGTTGATGCCGACACAAAATATATTTCATTTCCATTGAACTTTTGTGTCATTGTTCCATCGATCGAACAATTAATTCAGAACGTTTTCCCACAAATTGCCACCAATTACAAAAATCACCAATGGCTTTGCGAACGTGCTATTTTGGCAGAAAAAACACCGAAGTCAATGCAATCAACTACGCAATCCACGAACAAATTGCGGGCGAGTCTGTCACCTACAAATCGATTGACAGCGTCATGAACGCGGACGAGATTTTAAATTATCCAATTGAGTTTTTAAATTCGTTGGATCTTTCTGGTGTGCAAATTGGTTCCGCACAGATTGTTACTCAAAATCGGCGCACCAATAATTCTTTTGCGCAACATTAATCCACCACGATTGTGCAATGGAACCAGGCTCGCTGTCAAAAAACTGATGCCAAACGTCATCGAAGCGACAATTCTGAATGGCAAGTCAAAAGGAGAAGATGTGCTGATTCCACGTATTCCCATCATTCCCACCGACATGCCATTTGATTTCAAACGACTGCAGTTCCCCGTTCGCCTTGCATTCTCAATGACCATCAACAAGGCACAAGGTCAATCGCTTCAAGTGTGTGGATTAAATCTGGAAAATCCATGCTTTTCACATGGTCAATTATATGTTGCATGCTCACGACTGGGACAGCCGAAAAATTTATTTGTTTTTGCAGAAGACGGAAAGACCAAAAATATTTTATATCCCAAAGCACTTGAATAAACTTTTTCAAATTTAATTTAATGCACAAAAAATCATTGCCTTTCATTTATTTTGTACATGTAAATGTGTCTGCTTTTTATATGTGCACATACTTAGGAAGAAAAAGAGGCATTGCAACGCATGCCGGGCACAGCTAGTTTATACTAAAAATAAAAGTACAGGTATACCATCAGATTAAGCTAAAATTGTTGAGGTAAAGAAACCTAAGCAGGAATTCTTCAGAGAATATGCTCTTAGATCTTCAAATAAAGGTAATACAAATATTTCATCTTATCTAGAGTTTCAAGGAAAAGAGTTAAACGGTTTAGTTGAGGATATGCTTAAGTCATAAATGAGTATTAAGGGTCAGTTAACTTTAAAATGCTTCTACCAGAGAAAAATTAGTTGATGGTGAAATTCAAGAGATGAATAAGCACTGTGGTTTAAATGTTACAGACATTTATAACGTTGATGATTTTATAATAGGTCAGTTTCAAAATTTACTACTTAGAGAAAATGCAAATCAACGTAACGCTGGTTCTGGATGAAGCTTATTATAATGTGAACAGCGAACTCTGAGGTTGAGTCAGCATAATTCACTCAACGCAGGTACATATATAAAGTTACCTGATATTATCAAGAACACGAAAGCTTGCATTATTTTGAGAATAAGGATGAATATTGCTTTATATATTATATTGTTACGACGGTCTACTCGATCGTCGTAGGTACAGTGGAAACAAAATAAGTACAAGACACCAATTACGTCACTAATCACACCTTTAATTGTTATAGTAAAACAGTTCGTAATTAACAACACAGTGTCTACAACAAATCAAATGAAATTGTCCATACGCAATAAAATGTCCACTAATATTAAAACTCAACTGTATTACAATTATACCATCCGAATATAAAACGCAACACTTCACTAATAACTACTTGAACGTACACCGTAATAACTCGAACCGCTCTGTAAATATATCATAACGGACCGCACAGTCAAAAATCTCGCATTGAACTGAAAACTAAGGCCGCGACGCGATGTATTTATAGTTATGCTCACACACCAGAAGCTTCCAAACTGCGTCTTATCTCTCGCGAACTACGTCAATTGCTACGGCCTTGACACAGTCCGAGCGCCCGAGCGGAGCCTGGCACAGTCGAGAAAATTCTCGCAAAATGCGTTTAGTAGCACGTACACCACACGCTTACTTCGAGATCTTTCTGGCGCATTCGATAAACGCGTAGATTGTTCTATGCTGTCGTAGCACTGCCCCCTCCTTAAGCCTGTTCGTCCCGAACTGGCAAAGCGTCTTCGAAGTAATACTGGACCAGGCGATCTAGGTGGCCATCCTTGCGAAGGATAATTTTCCCGTTCTTCGAATTCAGTCTCGTGTGATCCGAACATCACGTTCCCAGGAATGCGAATCTTTCGCGCAACCACTAGCTTCGCTGGAATCACTCTCGTTGCGTCATGTACTAATGACCTAAATACCAACTGCTGATCCAAGTTTGTTTGGTTCTCGTCAACAACCTCTTGCGTAACCTCATCTTCAGCCACTTTACCCTCGGCCGCTTCTATCAGCTCAGGAACAAGCAAGAGTTTTGTCTCGACACCCATAGTTGGCTCTCCAATCACTTATTTTGTCGTTATACTTATTTGTACTTCCTCTGCTAGTTCTGCCTCCATTTCCGCTTGCAACAGGGAGGTTTCCTCTTGACCAGACTTGTTGAATTTTTCTTCGACTAATGCCACTCGCTTAATCGAATGGTTGGTAGACCCTGTCATTTTAGCCATGCAAAGCTTTATCTTCTCTTGGCCAACTTTCAGGACATTCTCTCTTACGTCCACAACGAATCCGTAGGCATTCATAATGTCCGTGCCAAGAATCAATTCATCGACAATGTCTGCAACGAGCATTTGGTGGCTAAACTCAAGAAGACCCAGGCGTACACGTACGTCTACTTTTCCTAGCACCTTGACGGGGCTTCCAGTCACAGTCTGTATTGTACAAGAGCTAATTAGAGGATGGCGGTTACAGACTAAGTCAGGGCGCACAATGGACACTGTTGCGCCCGTGTCAACTGTAAACGATGTTGGTTTACCATCCGCAAATCCACTAACAATCAAGTTTCCACTGATCTTATGTAGCGTGGAAACTGTGTGCTGTTCTGGGCCTGTACTTCTCCAATTGGTGCGATCAGTCTCTTCTCTCTGTATCTTCTTCTCCCAGCAGTCTACCTGTAGATGACCAGGTTTTCCACAGTTGTAACATTTCGGTCTTCTGTCTTTTTCAAATCGTTGCGACTCTCTTGAACTTTTGAACTGTTTGTCCGACAACACTGTTTTTCTGCACCCATCGTAACGGTAATGTGATACAGGGATCTTCTGACTGCAACGTGATGGCACAAACCCATTAATGTAGCGGGACGCTGACTTGGCAGCTTCAAACTCTAGGGCGTGAACAAGAGCTTCTGAGCTATCTCGGTGTCTTGCCATTCGTAACACTTGCTGAAGTTCACAATCTCCGATGCCATCAATAAATGTCTGCACCGTAAACCTTATTCGGAAGTCTTCTGGTGCTTCAGGATAGGCCAATCTAATCAATCTGTCGATACTTGCTTCAAATTTTTGCAGACTTTCCCCGGAACGTTGTCGTCTTGTTCTCAACTGAGCGTAGTACACCTCTCGCAAATGTTTGTCACCATACCGTAATTCCAGAGCTTTTATCAACTCGGCATAGGTGTTCTGGCTGTCAGGTGGCACTTTCTGTAGTAGTTCTGCCGCGGGTCCTTTTAATGCAAGAACAAGTGAAACAGCCTTGTCTTTTTCTGTCCAATTATTTGCGCATTCAGCAGCTTCAAATTGGCGGAGGTACGTTGCCCAGTGAGTGCTTCCGTCAAAGGTTGGAGCTTTGACATGAACTGTCCTACTGCAGGCAAAGTGACTTTCTCTGTTAACTTATTTTCTGTGTATTTTTCTGTCTTGATCACTGGTACAGTCTGTTCAGAAATTTGTTTTGGTTGAATCTTCATGCACTGTTCAACTTCAATTTTAATTTGTTCTCTTATGTTTGCCATTGAGTTTTCTACTGCAGATATTTTTGTTGACATAACTTCTTCTACAGTCAAGACAGATTTTTCTACTTTAGCTATTTTATTTGACATGGATTCTTCTACGTCAGATATTCTGGTAATCTGATTGTTGAGCTCACCTCGTAATTCACCTACGTCACCACGTAGGAGACCCAATTCTGCGGTAGTATGTTCTTGCATCTGCTTCTGCATAACTTCAAAGAGAGCTTCCGTTTTATCTGCTTCTTGCTTACGTTTTTCATCCTGTCGTTTTTCTGCTTCTTCCGCCTCCTGTCGTCGTCGTTCTTCTGTCTGCAACAACAGCGCCTGGAAATTTTCCATCATCTGACTGGCATCCATTGTTTTTCGATTAATTATGAATAACACTCGTCTTGTACAAAGTATCCACTGTTTCCACTGTTAATCGTTCTATCCCACTTCTGACACCACTGTTACGACGGTCTACTCGATCGTCGTAGGTACAGTGGAAACAAAATAAGTACAAGACACCAATTAAGTCACTAATCACACCTTTAATTGTTATAGTAAAACAGTTCGTATTTAACAACACAGTGTCTACAACAAATCAAATGAAATTGTTCATACGCAATAAAATGTCCACTAATATTAAAACTCAACTGTATTACAATTATACCATCCGAATATAAAACGCAACACTTCACTAATAACTACTTGAACGTACACCGTAATAACTCGAACCGCTCTGTAAATATATCGCACTAATACTCTCGGACCGCACAGTCAAAAATCTCGCATTGAACTGAAAACTAAGGCCGCGACGCGATGTATTTATAGTTATGCTCACACACCAGAAGCTTCCAAACTGCGTCTTATCTCTCGCGAACTACGTAAATTGCTACGGCCTTGACACAGTCCGAGCGCCCGAGCGGAGCCTGGCACAGTCGAGAAAATTCTCGCAAAATGCGTTTAGTAGCACGTACACCACACGCTTACGTCGAGATCTTTCTGGCGCATTCGATAAACGCGAAGATTTTTCTATGCTGTCGTAGCACTATCAAATTAGCCAGATGTTTAAAATAAGAGGAAACTAAACCATCCTGACATAGTAAAACAATATGAAGATTACGCAAACGATGAGATATTTTCTGGGAACGATTTTCGATGTCATTAAAATAAATACGTTGTGTTCTTTGTATTTAATACAAAGTATGGCTGAATGACATCTCCAATTGTAGATCACACAATCACACAATAAATGCTAAAAGTTCAAAAACTTGGGAATTGGGTTACAATTCTTTTAGTCAGACAGCCTGTATAATTTTTAAATATTTTTCAAATGTTTAATCTCTTTTTAGAAACCTGACGTTCCGAAATGTTAGAATTTCCAAAATGTAATGCTACATACACGTGTTAGTTATTTTTTTAAATTTGTATCTACATGAATTTTGTGATTTTGTCTCAATTTTCAGCTACTTTTGGATTCCGATAACCAATAACTTTATAAATTAACACTATATTAAGAATAAGCTAATAAATAGAATTTATTTAAATTTCTTTTACTTTGATACCTTACAAGGAGTTTTGCGAGTTTTTCACAATTTTGACACTTCAGATTTTTGCCCCTGCCACACGTTTTGGGGAATCAATCTCAGAAACAACATTATTCTGTAGCGTAAAAGTATCAGCATTCATAGAAAGTTTATAAAACTCAGTTGATGTGTTCAAAAATTATCGTCAGACCAATATACAGTAAGACTTTTAGACAAACAGGCAAATATCAAACAGCTGAGTTGAAATTGAGAACAAGCTTTTCTAATTCAATAATTTAATGCACCTAAGCAACAGGGGATAGATAAATTGTCACATACATTTTTTTTTTATTCCTTCATTCTGTATTAGTTATATTGACTTTTCTTTTTACAGATGCATCAGAAGAAAAACGAATGTTGCAATAGGGAGGAAATTGTGACAGTGTCGCTGATACTGACTAAATTGATAATATGTGATCCAGCTTGCTCTTCCTGTGTTTAAACGAAAATCTGCTACAACAGCGTCAACTAAAAAAAAATTGATTAAAATTTGACTGATTTTCATAATTTTTCGATAGACTAATTAAATCAACCGTGACTATGTAAAATAATTGTCATTAGTTTAAATAATGAAGGTTACTTTCTTTAGTTCTGAAGTCAGTGTGCGTTTAAGACTAATTTGTTAAAATCTGTATACATGTGATCAGAATACTAAGGATGCAAATGTTGATAATATGTGACGATTTCATTAATAATAAAAATAGAATAAATAAAAAAAATAAGAAGAGGAGAAAATTTAGATTAAAATAAAATCGCACATTTAAACCAATTTTAAATCCCTAAAAATAACGCAGAAATAAGATTTAATAAAGAGATTTAAAAGCCGAAAGGAATGCGAGTATAAAAGTAAGGAACACCCTAAATAATTAACCATGCATTGACAGGCGGTAACCGGCATCAACACGCATATTAACCCATAAACAAAACTAATAATATGAGTAAAGTGCTACTCAATAAAATAAACAAGGAAAAACAGTTGTATACAATGATCATTTCTGAAGTAAAGGATATCTTTGGATAATAAATGTGTCAAAGATTAAAACGGTAAATACCGATTAAAAGGCGGAACTATTTTCTGGTAAAGCGTAAACTCCGCGAAGTTACTTTACGTCTCCCTATAAACGTACAGTACTAGTGATGGAGCGCTCAAGCAGTAAACTGGTCGCATCCGAACGATGCCACAAAACAAAACAATGTTTTGTTTCATTTAAGTTCAACTAAGAACAGTGTGCAACGTAATGTAGCGGTAAATAGTGAGTCCTATATAAACTTGTAATATAAAAAAAAATAATTATGCCGAACTCTAGTGGAGATACGGCGCAAAACCAGTATGTAACGGCTTGTAAGTTAAACGCAGTACTAATTTGTAGCGCTTTAATCGCTGCAGCACGCTTGTAGCGAAGATAAGGCACTAATTCTCAGCTCATTAAGTGCCTGAGACGTGCTGCCATCTGGTGCCAGGCTCTGTAGGCAAGCGAGATGGACAGGAGTTTTTTTAAGACTGTCTGGCTTCAACCTCCATCGATAATGGCCGCCTTGTTCTTCTCCGGTAAGCTGAAGATATTAACACATTTAAGCCTTCACACTACGTCAGGCTAGATAAATACACGACTGCGGTAAGTCTCGCCAATACTTTCATATTAATTGTATTTAATATTTCACTAAAGAAAGTCTTGAATAATAGGTCTAAGTAAGTGGATTTCTGATAACTTTTAACCAACCGCGTGGCATTGTGCAATGAGTAATTTCAAGGTAGTATTTTTAAAAACCAATAAAACTATATCAATTTTACATGTCCGAACTTCGGCACTAAAAGTCAAAGAAATTTAAATACAAAAATCTAAGTTTAAAATATACCTATCATGGCTGTAAGGAGATTCCTATTAAGTACCTTGGTTATTGCACAATGCGTAATTCAATTTAAATGGCATACAAGTTTTACTAGTATTGATAGTAAAACTTTATTCATATCAGGAAGCTTACTGAGGCACCCATTTGAGAGTCATATAATCGCCAAATGGTATTAATTAATATAGTAAAGGCGATGTAATCAGATTACTTCTTGACCACGTGGTACCAATATATTCAGACTATGTATAAAGCCTATTAAAATTGTAACCAGCCATAATTAACTGTCAAAAATTCAAACATGGTAACCCGCATGGGTGAAGTTAATATTATAAAGATTTACTGTACTAAATATTTTCAAATAGGGCCTGTAGGCCATATAACTTTGTCAAGTTTTATATTTAGGTAGCTCTAAAGCTATGTTAAGTTTATATATGTATTTTGGGGGGTGTGCGAACTTCTCTTGGCAGTGGGTTGTGTACTCTGGCTGATATATATAATGTTGTGTAATTAGGGTCCACCGAACAAGTCGAGAGAAAGCCTAACAACATGACCTGAAACTGTAATACCATAAAGCTCTCTTTCATCTGCCGGAGGAATAGCGAGGAAGCCACACCAACACCTGTAATGTAAGCCACGAGATTGCCACCTCACCCCCATGGACAAAAATCAGGTGATCTCAAACCAATATATTATGTACACGTAGAGTCAACACTCAATAAGACCCAGTGAACCAGTTCTATCTATCAACCACAACATTTTCAAGTTTTTAAACATTTAATTGATTTTCAATTAACGGGACAGTTTAGTGTGTGAACTGGGTTTAAAATTATTTGTAAATTTTATTAATTTGTTGTAAAATTGTCAGCTCAGAGGCTGGCATGTATCTTAGACAGTTCAACATTCAAATGTATAATTCCCTCTTATTTCAGTATATGTGTTTCATTACTGCTTTTAAGTCATTCATTCAATTTGTAATTTCTTGGGTTCAATTAGTGTTCATTTTATATATATAAATTTTCTAAATTTTAAATTCAGTTTGGTTCATTGGTATAGACATTTCTGGGGTAGTTAGGTGGATTTTCACAAGTTTAATCCTGAATGGGTGCATGTTCATACAGCATTAAACTTGTTGTTGAGACAGGTTAAATTATACATCAACTGGCAAACTAACATGTCGGTCTCTGGGCCAAAAGTACTTTTTAAAAGGGTTACAATATTCATGACATATTTCTATTTTTCCAACTTAGCAATGTTTATATATATATATATATATATATTCTACTAATTAATTATGATAACTGGGGGGTGTTCATTCTTTTATAAATTTTTATTTCTCACAGTAATAGAGCCCAGTGGGGCAGAATTGTATAACATTATTAGGCACTTAGCCAAATTTTGAAATTTATTATGTCCTGGGGACTACTGAAGTGCATAAGCATTATCTGATACACATGTCAGGTGTTATGAACCACTTAAATTTTGTAATCCTAACATGGATGTCTATAAAAGAATTAAAAATATACCTCATGGGGGTAAGAAAAGGACGTGGCAAGGAATCTTTGTATAATTGTATTGTATTGTGGAACATGTGGAACTTACCTGACTAATTTTACCCCGATTTGGATTATCCTCAATCTCTAACTCCTCTGTTTCTACCTTTTCTCTTCTACAATTTCACTTTGTTCTCTTTCTTCCACCTCTTCCTTTTCTTCCTCTACATAATCCAAATCACCATCACGACACTGCACATCTTCATCCTCTAGTTGCTCACCTGGTCCGCCCGAAACTTCTTTCCATTCCTCGGAATCCTCAACACTACTTACAGAAGCCGTCTGCACATCTTCACACACTACATCATTCTCCCTCACACACTCCACAACGCTGCATCCCAGTTTCTCCCCAAATTCTACCTCATCTACGTCTACCACACTTGCAGCCTGGACATCCCCTTGTCCATCCGCAACCTCAGAAACACTTGCAGCCTCCCTAACACTTACACTTATACTCCCCTGCGTAGCACGTGCAGACCACTCATCTGCCTCTCCCTTCGATTCCTCTTCTTCACCACTTTCAGCAACTAGAACTTCCTCAACATTACCCAACCTGGAATCCAGCTGTCCAGGTCCATGTGCAATGTCTAAATTAAATTCTACTGACGATGGTAAGGCGCCAGCATCAAGTGACTTCTCATCTCCCGGCGTAGGCGATGATGATGTTACCAAATCTGGCTCCCTCACGAACAATACCGGAACAAATTCTGCGACCTCTGGATTCAACCATGACGTCCTCTCTGAGTCCTGTAATTCAATATCAACAGACGTGTTCTTGTTGTCTTGTATTGATCGACAGGAGTTACTTCGCTTTTCTTCTTTCGCCTCACCTTCTTCATCCACAACTCTATTAGGCACTGGTAATTCCTCTGGAACCCTCGAAGTTTCTTTTTTCTCCCAATAGGAATAACGCCTAGCTACAGGCTCCCTACTTGCCGATGCTGGTTTACTAATGTAACCTTTTCTTTCCCTTTTAGTTTCGTACTTATTTATTTTATCTGCTGTAACCGTAGCTACAGTCTTCTCACTTGCCACCCCCTTGTAGCCTCCATTATTTCCCGAATATTCAGTCTTTCTCCAACCGCCATGTTTGTCCTTCTTGGCTCTTCCTGACAAACCACTGGAGTATTGGACATCTGTAGCACCTCTTCCCCGGTACTCGTCCACTGCTCGGACCGTATTTGAACCACACATAACCGGTGCAGATCCGCGAAACAACGTGGACGTTCCGCGAATATGAAACGCGATCTCTCTTGGGGATTCAGTCCTTCCAGAATTACTTGGATGACTTCCGTCTCGGACAACCCTAATCTTAATACCCGGGCAGCTTTCCTTATGTCCTGCACGAAGTCCCCCAACGCCTCTCCGTTGGCCTGTAAGCGATATAATGAATCTAACCTAAGCTGGGAACGTCGTCGATGTGGTATGAAGTAATCCAACACTTCACCATGAAAAGTGTCGACAGTGCCGCCCCGACGCAGAGTGTTGGTGACCAACCCTGCCAATGAACCCTGGCAATACGGGTATATAAGGGACAAGACCTCCCCATCGGATACACCCGGATAATCTGCCAACTGCAGGACCAGGTCCAAGAAAACCAGCAG
The DNA here is from genome assembly GCA_034769895.1 of Magicicada septendecula. Classification (NCBI taxonomy): domain Eukaryota; kingdom Metazoa; phylum Arthropoda; class Insecta; order Hemiptera; family Cicadidae; genus Magicicada; species Magicicada septendecula. Next base: position 390,634 of record JAWRYS010001111.1, read on the forward strand.
CTCATCCTCATCAAATCCATCTACCACCGAAAGTTTCTGGAGAACTCCTAAAAGGGGGTGGGACAATTTCTGAAAGCTTACCGCCGCCAGAATTAGACAATTCGCAATACACTAACAACGAAACATAACTCCCACAAAAACATAACAACCTACAAAATAATGACAATAATACACAGGAATAAGAAAAAACTCGAGTACTAAACTCTTTCTTCCAGTAGACTGCGGGTCCACCTACCGTTGCGAGGACCCAGCCCACTTACCTGAACTGCTCTCTCTCAACGACTCTACACAAATGGAACGCGACACACACACTAACACACAACACGACAAAAACACCGACCAACGAAAATTTTCTAAAAAATTTTTAATAATTCTTCGGCTACCGTATATCGGAGGAGACCGACTGCCGATCGGGCCATACCGAATAATTAAAACATATCCCCAAATATGGGCAAGGTAATACTCAAACCATCACCACCCAGGCACAGATCTGCGATAAGTCCCGTTTCCCAAGGAGTGTCCCCTTCTAAAATTTCTCACCACGTGGCACTATCAAGTATTCAAGGAGGGCAGTACATGTACATATATATAACACAAAACCTTAAACCTAACAAAAATATTCACCTTTAGATATAGGGCCTTTCAAAATTTTTCTAAGTTCCCTTGGAACTCCCAAAATGTTTCCTGAGTTTGCAAGCCCCGTCACACCCACAGGACCCACGGGTTGACCCTAATCTCAACCACGCTCTGCTACCAAATGTAAACTTTCTTTAACTTAGGTAGTTAAAAAAAAGATAATTTTTTTTGAAAATTTTTTTACAAAATTTTTTTTCTTTTTTTTTTTGAAAAGAGGTGCCACAAGTTAATTAGAACAAGACTAAAGCCTAGAGAAGCCAAAAATGCGCTGGATCCAGTGAGACGGGACTTGCAATGAAAACTCATAATTTAAACAATTAATAAATCCCCTTTAATATTCTATCTCGCTTGGTAAACAAATTAATAACAAAATCAATAAAAATAACAGTGAGAAATTTATTATCCCCTTAAATGGTTAACTAAAATAATTTATTCACCTTCAACAATGTCACCTGAAAATAATTATTAACACCTATAAAATATATTTGCTATCTCTCTTTAAAATGAATTAAAATTTAAAATCATTACTATTCTTGAAATAAAGTTTCCAGTAAAATATTAATAATATAAAATTTATTATTTATGTTCTCTTTAAAATGATCCATTGAACTTAATGGAGATAATTTTATAGACTTCTTGATAATATTAATTATAAAAACAAATTCTCAAAAAAATTAATTAAAAATTAAATAGTGACAAATCCACATCCTTGTTATTCAAGTTAATTAAAATAATTACTTTCTTAGAAGAAAGTATTCAGCAAAAATTAATTGAGATAGAATAAATACTTGTTATTAAAATTAAAAGGATATATAATCCTATGTTTCATCTTTCTTTACTAAAAACCCTATATCTAAACTCCCCACGAAAATACATCTAAATGTACAATATATATAACCCCCCAAAATACACACACAAATGTACAATACATCACATGTTCCACAATACAATACAATTATACAAAGATTCCTTGCCACGTCCTTTTCTTACCCCCATGAGGTATATTTTTAATTCTTTTATAGACATCCATGTTAGGATTACAAAATTTAAGTGGTTCATAACACCTGACATGTGTATCAGATAATGCTTATGCACTTCAGTAGTCCCCAGGACATAATAAATTTCAAAATTTGGCTAAGTGCCTAATAATGTTATACAATTCTGCCCCACTGGGCTCTATTACTGTGAGAAATATATATATATATATATTCTACTAATTAATTATGATAACTGGGGGGGTGTTCATTCTTTTATAAATTTTTATTTCTCACAGTAATAGAGCCCAGTGGGGCAGAATTGTATAACATTATTAGGCACTTAGCCAAATTTTGAAATTTATTATGTCCTGGGGACTACTGAAGTGCATAAGCATTATCTGATACACATGTCAGGTGTTATGAACCACTTAAATTTTGTAATCCTAACATGGATGTCTATAAAAGAATTAAAAATATACCTCATGGGGGTAAGAAAAGGACGTGGCAAGGAATCTTTGTATAATTGTATTGTATTGTGGAACATGTGATGTATTGTACATTTGTGTGTGTATTTTGGGGGGTTATATATATTGTACATTTAGATGTATTTTCGTGGGGAGTTTAGATATAGGGTTTTTAGTAAAGAAAGATGAAACATAGGATTATATATCCTTTTAATTTTAATAACAAGTATTTATTCTATCTCAATTAATTTTTGCTGAATACTTTCTTCTAAGAAAGTAATTATTTTAATTAACTTGAATAACAAGGATGTGGATTTGTCACTATTTAATTTTTAATTAATTTTTTTGAGAATTTGTTTTTATAATTAATATTATCAAGAAGTCTATAAAATTATCTCCATTAAGTTCAATGGATCATTTTAAAGAGAACATAAATAATAAATTTTATATTATTAATATTTTACTGGAAACTTTATTTCAAGAATAGTAATGATTTTAAATTTTAATTCATTTTAAAGAGAGATAGCAAATATATTTTATAGGTGTTAATAATTATTTTCAGGTGACATTGTTGAAGGTGAATAAATTATTTTAGTTAACCATTTAAGGGGATAATAAATTTCTCACTGTTATTTTTATTGATTTTGTTATTAATTTGTTTACCAAGCGAGATAGAATATTAAAGGGGATTTATTAATTGTTTAAATTATGAGTTTTCATTGCAAGTCCCGTCTCACTGGATCCAGCGCATTTTTGGCTTCTCTAGGCTTTAGTCTTGTTCTAATTAACTTGTGGCACCTCTTTTCAAAAAAAAAAAGAAAAAAAATTTTGTAAAAAAATTTTCAAAAAAAATTATCTTTTTTTTAACTACCTAAGTTAAAGAAAGTTTACATTTGGTAGCAGAGCGTGGTTGAGATTAGGGTCAACCCGTGGGTCCTGTGGGTGTGACGGGGCTTGCAAACTCAGGAAACATTTTGGGAGTTCCAAGGGAACTTAGAAAAATTTTGAAAGGCCCTATATCTAAAGGTGAATATTTTTGTTAGGTTTAAGGTTTTGTGTTATATATATGTACATGTACTGCCCTCCTTGAATACTTGATAGTGCCACGTGGTGAGAAATTTTAGAAGGGGACACTCCTTGGGAAACGGGACTTACCGCAGATCTGTGCCTGGGTGGTGATGGTTTGAGTATTACCTTGCCCATATTTGGGGATATGTTTTAATTATTCGGTATGGCCCGATCGGCAGTCGGTCTCCTCCGATATACGGTAGCCGAAGAATTATTAAAAATTTTTTAGAAAATTTTCGTTGGTCGGTGTTTTTGTCGTGTTGTGTGTTAGTGTGTGTGTCGCGTTCCATTTGTGTAGAGTCGTTGAGAGAGAGCAGTTCAGGTAAGTGGGCTGGGTCCTCGCAACGGTAGGTGGACCCGCAGTCTACTGGAAGAAAGAGTTTAGTACTCGAGTTTTTTCTTATTCCTGTGTATTATTGTCATTATTTTGTAGGTTGTTATGTTTTTGTGGGAGTTATGTTTCGTTGTTAGTGTATTGCGAATTGTCTAATTCTGGCGGCGGTAAGCTTTCAGAAATTGTCCTACCCCCTTTTAGGAGTTCTCCAGAAACTTTCGGTGGTAGATGGATTTGATGAGGATGAGCTGCTGGTTTTCTTGGACCTGGTCCTGCAGTTGGCAGATTATCCGGGTGTATCCGATGGGGAGGTCTTGTCCCTTATATACCCGTATTGCCAGGGTTCATTGGCAGGGTTGGTCACCAACACTCTGCGTCGGGGCGGCACTGTCGACACTTTTCATGGTGAAGTGTTGGATTACTTCATACCACATCGACGACGTTCCCAGCTTAGGTTAGATTCATTATATCGCTTACAGGCCAACGGAGAGGCGTTGGGGGACTTCGTGCAGGACATAAGGAAAGCTGCCCGGGTATTAAGATTAGGGTTGTCCGAGACGGAAGTCATCCAAGTAATTCTGGAAGGACTGAATCCCCAAGAGAGATCGCGTTTCATATTCGCGGAACGTCCACGTTGTTTCGCGGATCTGCACCGGTTATGTGTGGTTCAAATACGGTCCGAGCAGTGGACGAGTACCGGGGAAGAGGTGCTACAGATGTCCAATACTCCAGTGGTTTGTCAGGAAGAGCCAAGAAGGACAAACATGGCGGTTGGAGAAAGACTGAATATTCGGGAAATAATGGAGGCTACAAGGGGGTGGCAAGTGAGAAGACTGTAGCTACGGTTACAGCAGATAAAATAAATAAGTACGAAACTAAAAGGGAAAGAAAAGGTTACATTAGTAAACCAGCATCGGCAAGTAGGGAGCCTGTAGCTAGGCGTTATTCCTATTGGGAGAAAAAAGAAACTTCGAGGGTTCCAGAGGAATTACCAGTGCCTAATAGAGTTGTAGATGAAGAAGGTGAGGCGAAAGAAGAAAAGCGAAGTAACTCCTGTCGATCAATATAAGACAACAAGAACACGTCTGTTGATATTGAATTACAGGACTCAGAGAGGACGTCATGGTTGAATCCAGAGGTCGCAGAATTTGTTCCGGTATTGTTCGTGAGGGAGCCAGATTTGGTAACATCATCATCGCCTACGCCGGGAGATGAGAAGTTACTTGATGCTGGCGCCTTACCATCGTCAGTAGAATTTAATTTAGACATTGCACATGGACCTGGACAGCTGGATTCCAGGTTGGGTAATGTTGAGGAAGTTCTAGTTGCTGAAAGTGGTGAAGAAGAGGAATCGAAGGGAGAGGCAGATGAGTGGTCTGCACGTGCTACGCAGGGGAGTATAAGTGTAAGTGTTAGGGAGGCTGCAAGTGTTTCTGAGGTTGCGGATGGACAAGGGGATGTCCAGGCTGCAAGTGTGGTAGACGTAGATGAGGTAGAATTTGGGGAGAAACTGGGATGCAGCGTTGTGGAGTGTGTGAGGGAGAATGATGTAGTGTGTGAAGATGTGCAGACGGCTTCTGTAAGTAGTGTTGAGGATTCCGAGGAATGGAAAGAAGTTTCGGGCGGACCAGGTGAGCAACTAGAGGATGAAGATGTGCAGTGTCGTGATGGTGATTTGGATTATGTAGAGGAAGAAAAGGAAGAGGTGGAAGAAAGAGAACAAAGTGAAATTGTAGAAGAGAAAAGGTAGAAACAGAGGAGTTAGAGATTGAGGATAATCCAAATCGGGGTAAAATTAGTCAGGTAAGTTGCCTTGATTCTAATTCAGGAGAAACAAATCAGTACAGCTCAACACGAGATGGTTTCTCAGAGAGAGGTGTCCAAAAGGAACGGGTTCCTAAAGTTCGCCATAAAAAGGTGAGAAGAAACGGTTAACGGTTAGCGGGTAGATGTTCCCCACAGTCCCAGTGGTGTGCGTCTACTTCAGGGTTGCGCCCCTGCCTCCGCGAGCCTTGGTTTTCTCCACCCATCCTTATTTTCGGAGGAAACCATGTCCTTATCCTTAGTCCTAGCTGTTGACGTTTCAATGATCCTTGCCCTTTTCATCTTCCCAATTTTCCTACCCCTCCCCTTAGAAAACAAAATAAAAACCAAAAAACCAATAAAAAATTAGAAAGAAAAAAATATTAGAAAAGGAAAAAGAAAAAAAATATCAGAGAGGAGTTAGAAAAGAAGTTAGTTGGAAGAGTTGTGACTACGTGGTGTAGTAATGTTAGTGTCAGATCGTTGATGTAGTTTTCATTTTTCTTTGTTGTAGGTTATTGCTGATTTTTGTAGGGTCCTGGCCATGCCGCATTCCCGGGTTGTTTCCCTGGTAGGGTATTTTGAATTAAGTGTCGGTTGTTAGACGTTGCCGTACTGACGAAAACCCCCCTGGATAGTTATGCAGTCATTTGGAGAGTAAATGAAGGGATAGATGTTCGCGTGCCCTCTATGCGGTTTTCTCTGTCCGGCTAATAGGGGCCGTCCGCCCTAGTATAGGGATGTTTTTTTTTTTAAATCCAGTCATATGTCAAGGATTGTTGATGCCTTGTTTTGCAGCATATGGCTGGTCAGTCCAGATGTGGACAGTAGTGTTATGGGCACTCACATATCAAGGTAATAGATACCTTGTTTGGTCTTCGGACGCGTATGTGAGTGGCAGCAGGAGAAGTAGGTGGTGGTCACCAGAGAGTGTGACGTGTTGGGGCGGTCCTGTGGGGTTGGCCTGGCGGAGAGGGTCGCGTGGGGATGGGTGCAGTGGCGTTGAGATTTTCCTGTCCTGTGAGAAAGGGGGGGTAGTAGTTGTCCTGAGTAGGTATTAGTTTGGGTCTCAGTTTGGGAGGCCTTGGGAGGTCAGAACTCAGACGGCGCTCTTGATTTCGACGTCTTTCGTCTTTTCTCCTTCTTTCTCTTGTGCGGTATGCCGACCCTGATCAAGTCAGCATGCAGTACCCTCACACACTACACTTCTTCTTCTTTCCTCATACTTCGTTTTCTTTTTGAGCCTCTGTTCTCCCAAGAGCGGTTAAATTTCTGAGATTTCCTAGGACTAGCCAAGAGGCTGTGAGTTAGCCTTCGGGCAACTATGTTGCCCTTTTGGAGTGAAGGTGTGCCGAACTCTAGTGGAGAGATGGCGCAAAACCAGTATATAACGGCTTGTAAGTTAAACGCAGTACTAATTTGTAGCGCTTTAATCGCTGCTGCACTCTTGTAGCGAAGATAAGGCACTAATTCTCAGCTCATTAAGTGCCTGAGACGTGCTGCCATCTGGTGCCAGGCTCTGTAGGCAAGCGAGATGGACAGGAGTTTTTCTGTTTAAGACTGTCTGGCTTCAACCTCCATCGATAATGGCCGCCTTGTTCTTCTCCGGTAAGATGAAGATATTAACACCTTTAAGCCTTCACACTATGTCAGGCTAGATAAATACACGACTGCGGTAAGTCTCGCCAATACTTTCATATTAATTGTATTTAATATTTCACTAAAGAAAGTCTTGTATAATAGGTCTAAGTAAGTGGATATCTGATAACTTTTAACCAACCGCGTGGCATTGTGCAATGAGTAATTTCAAGGTAGTATTTTTAAAAACCAATAAAACTATATCAAATTCACGTGTCCGAACTTCGGCACTAAAAGTCAAAGAAATTTAAATACAAAAATCTAAGTTTAAAATATACCTAACATGGATGTAAGGAGATTCCTATTAAGTACCTTGGTTATTGCACAATGCGTAATTCGATTTAAATGGCATACAAGTTTTACTAGTATTGATAGTAAAACTTTATTCATATCAGGAAACTTACTGAGGCACCAATTTGAGAGTCATATAATCGCCAAATGGTATTAACTAATATAGTAAAGACGATGTAATCAGATTACTTCTTGACCACGTGGTACCAATATATTCAGACTATGTATAAAGCCTATTAAAATTGTAACCAGCCATAATTAACTGTCAAAAATTCAAACATGGTAACCTGCATGGGTGAAGTTATCATTATAAAGATTTACTGTACTAAATATTTTCAAATAGGGCCTGTAGGCCATATAACTTTGTCAAGTTTTATATTTAGGTAGCTCTAAAGCTATGTTAAGTTAATACATGTATTTTGGGGGGTGTGCGAACTTCTCTTGGCAGTGGGTTGTGTACTCTGGCTGATATAATGTTGTGTAATTAGGGTCCACCGAACAAGTCGAGAGAAAGCCTAACAACATGACCTGAAACTGTAATACCATAAAGCTCTCTTTCATCTGCCGGAGGAATAGCGAGGAAGCCACACCAACACCTGTAATGTAAGCGACGAGATTGCCACCTCACCCCCATGGACAAAAATCAGGTGATCTCAAACCAATATATTATGTACACGTAGAGTCAGCACTCAATAAGACCCAGTGAACCAGTTCTATCTATCAACCAAAACATTTTCAAGTTTTTAAACATTTAATTGATTTTCAATTAACGGGACAGTTTAGTGTGTGAACTGGGTGTAAAATTATTTGTAAATTTTATTAATTTGTTGTAAAATTGTCAGCTCAGAGGCTGGCATGTATCTTAGACAGTTCAACATTCAAATGTATAATTCCCTCTTATTTCAGTATATGTGTCTCATTACTGCTTTTAAGTTATTCATTCAATTTGTAATTTCTTGGGTTCAATTAATTTTCATTTTATATATATATATATATATATATTCTAAATTTTAAATTCAGTTTGGTTCATTGGTATAGAAATTTCTGGGGTAGTTAGGTGGATTTTCACAAGTTTAATCCTGAATGGGTGCACGTTCATACAACATTAAACTTGTTGTTGAGACAGGTTAAATTATTCATCAACTGGCAAACTAACATGTCGGTCTCTGGGCCAAAAGTACTTTTTAAAAGGGTTATAATATTCATGACATATTTCTATTTTCCCAACTTAGCAATGTTTCTATATATATATATATTCTACTAATTAATTATGATAACTGAAGGGTGTTCGTTGTTTTATAAATTTTTATTTCTCACAGTAATAGAGCCCAGTGGGGCAGAATTGTATAACAGTATTAGGCACTTAGCCAAATTTTGAATTTTATTATGTCCTGGAGACTACTGAAGTGCATAAGCATTATCTGATACACATGTCAGGTGTTATGAATCACTTAAATTTTGTAATCCTAACATGGATGTCTATAAAAGAATTAAAAATATACCTCATGGGGGTAAGAAAAGGGCGTGGCAAGGAATCTTTGTATAATTGTATTGTATTGTGGAACATGTGATGTATTGTACATTTGTGTGTGTATTTTGGGGGGTTATATGTATTGTACATTTAAATGTATTTTCGTGGGGAGTTTAGATATAGGGTTTTTAGTAAAGAAAGATGAAACATAGGATTATATATCCTTTTAATTTTAATAACAAGTATTTATTCTATCTCAATTAATTTTGCTGAGTATTTTCTTCTAAGAAAGTAATTATTTTAATTAACTTGAATAACAAGGATGTGGATTTGTCACTATTTAATTTTTAATTAATTTGTTTGAGAATTTGTTTTTATAATTAATATTATCAAGAAGTCTATAAAATTATCTCCATTAAGTTCAATGGATCATTTTAAAGAGAACATAAATAATAAATTTTATATTATTAATATTTTACTGGAAACTTTATTTCAAGAATAGTAATGATTTTAAATTTTAATTCATTTTAAAGAGAGATAGCAAATATATTTTATAGGTGTTAATAATTATTTTCAGGTGACATTGTTGAAGGTGAATAAATTATTTTAATTAACCATTTAAGGGGATAAAAAATTTCTCACTGTTATGTTTATTGATTTTGTTATTAATTTTGTTTACCAAGCGAGATAGAATATTAAAGGGGATTTATTAATTGTTTAAATTATGAGTTTTCATTGCAAGTCCCGTCTCACTGGATCCAGCGCATTTTTGGCTTCTCTAGGCTTTAGTCTAGTTCTAATTAACTTGTGGCCCCTCTTTTCAAAAAAAAAAAAAACAAATTTTTCCAAAAAAGTTTCAAAAAAAATAATCTTTTTTTTAACTACCTAAGTTAAAGAGGGCTTACAGAATGAATAAGTGTGCGCGATGACATCTCTACATACTAATTTGTAAGAGAACAATGTATTTAAAATAAAATAGGTACTAGGTATCTAAGGTGAAAACCCCTTATCAATAATTATGTAAGGTGCATATCTGTGGAACAAACATTAACATGAGTTATACTACTAACGAAGTTTTCTAGCAGACATCCGAGAAGAGAGCACCAGCCTCAGAATCACCGAACTCACTTCAGGAACTTCAACGTCAACGGAACTACAATAACGACAGACCATCAGTAGACACCCTAAGGACCGAGGAGCCTAATCTGAATCAACATCAGGATACCATAAGGTGACGCGGAAGCCAGTCTTCCGTGATTAAGTTATATTCAAATAAAAATGTACCAAAGACAATTTAAATAACACTTCAAGACTTTTAAGAGTAGTCACTAATTGTAACCAGTAGTATGTAATATGCTTAAAAATGTGTGTAGTAGAAAGTAACGCTTAAATTATAGAGCGTCTCTGTTTCTAAAGTTTAAATGAAGTTCGTTCTTCATATGGCAAAAGCTGAACAAAGTCCATTCTTCAAATGGCTTAAGTTGAAAGATAGTATATGAGTAAATGAGCATTATTAACAAACAAGTTTTAAATCCCGGATCCGTGGAGAATTCAAACACATAAACTTCCTTATTTAAAGGGCCTTTCTGAAATATATGTTGTAAACTGTAATCTGTAAATTAAGAATCAGCTATGTTGAAAACCTTATGTATAGATTGTAGGGTTATAGAATAATAAAGAGATGTCATTATATAACACACAAAACTGAGTGAATACATCAACAGGAACCCATGTCCATTTTCCTTGAATTCTAGGGATTATATATTATATATAGACATTTCTTAAAATTATATTTGTTTAATTAGAAGTTGATTAAGTCTATGGCAGCCTGTGTAATTGACCAGAACCAATGAAGCACAGGTTCCCGGTATTAAAACGTAGGTACGTTATAAATAATGTAATATTGTTTTGTTACAAAGAATTACTAAAATTTTTCGAAATATTGCTAATATTGTTGGTTTCAGTTACCAATGAACGACGTGCAAAACCGTTGGTGGTGAAAGTGTTACCTATTTCGTTCTTAACTACAAATAAATAAAATTAAGTGTCATTTACGTTTCTTCATGAGATGTGCTTATGTTATTCAACATAAGCCAGGTAAGTAACTCTACATTACTGACGTTTGTAAAGAATAAGAATGATTTGGGATGGTTTAATTTAGTACTGGCAATTCCATACACATAATGCAAGTCATCCTGAACAAACGTTAAGCCTTCTCCACTCTCCCCTTTAGCAGCACCAGTACCTAAAAGAAACAAATCCATGAAAATATTAAATAAGGGTTGTAAAAAGTTATTATATAGTAATAAGTATGAGAATTAAAGACAGACATTTTAAATAATTTGGCACTTACCATTACTAAAACCAGCACAAAATGTATCACGTGTTACATAATCCTGAAATACTGGTGGTAGTTCAGCGATACAGTGGCCGTAATCTATATATGGCAGATCAGCGTGTAAGAGGACGTCACTGGGTGTTCCATTTTCTGTTTTACCCCAGCGTGGCAACTAAAATATTACAGCATGTTTTTTAATAAACTTTTGTGACACTAGTGTTAAAAAGAGAATATATACTTTTGAGAACTGTATTTAACTGAGCTGTATCTAACATGTATGAAGTTTACAGGTAAAGTACATCACAGTAAAAGAATAACATGGTTTGGTAGACAGAGTAAAGAGTTTATATTAACCCAGTTTACTTAATATTACTTACTGTATAGCAACTCAAGGCCTGTTATGGCAACTCCAAGTGGATCGCCTGTTACTCATATTACTGTTGTGTGATTTCAACTGAAAACTAAGATTTTTCATTGTTGGAATGGTAAAGCGAATTGTTTAATGCCTAACAACATTTCAGAATTGCAAAAATTAATTTGCCTCTACAACCATTTAATTTAAATGATGTAGGTAAAAAATTAATAAATATAATAATATTTATTTCATATTTTAAAGATCTTGGATTATACACCTACAGACACCCTGAACAAAATTTTATCAACCCAATTTTTCCATTAATCCATCACTAGAAAAGGACGAAACACCGCTTAATATTTGGTTTTAATTAGTAGTGAATTAAATTCTAATTAATTTAATTTTCATAAAATCAGTAGGTTTACAAAATAATGTGAATTATTATTTGACAGTTTATGTTTTAGAAACAATTGCATAGCATTTTTAAATAACATTTTTTTTTTAAATTGGACTTTAATACATTCTGTAACACAAAAATTTTAACAGGGACTGTAATTACAATCTATTTAAATAAACTAACTTCTTGGATTTTTGTCCATAACGTGTCTAAGTATTATTAAGAACTATTACACACAATTTGATGCGCAACACAAGTATTCTAGAGAAAAATTTTTGTGATTGCGAGGCTGCTGCTAATAACGTTGTACATTCTGTTTTTATGATGGTGCCATTGTTTGAACGATAGTTGTTATGTTTGTGTTGTGTTAATTGTGTTTGCAGTATGTGACATGAAGACAAATTAACAACATGAAAATTATACATGTTCACACGAAAGGCCGAAAACTAGACACAATTGAACAACTGAAAATATACGAACACATGAAAACAACATCTTAAATGAACGGACACAACCTTATACATACTATTTAAACACATTACACAACACACACACACACACACACACAGCGCTTCTAGCAGCAGCCTCTGATGAGGCTTGCAATGAGCAAAAACGTGTTTAGGCAATAAAGGTAAATATTTTAAAACTTGTTGTCTAAAGTACTTGTGTTCTACATTATAATTTTGTATATTAATTCATAATAAATTAGTGTTATTCAAACTCAAACAAATAAATCTGTGGAGTGAGGAAGTGTATATAGGCATAACTTATCCTGTTTACAATTACATAAACATGTATGTATACATAAACATGTAAGTGTGTCCTTTAACACAAATCTGCAACATTACACTTTATGTTTTCCATCGTGATATGTATAAACTCTCAGTTTTCTTTCATTGGCAGTTAACTCACCAAAAGCTAACTCAGCAGATTACTCGTGTAATAGTATCTACAAAGCCATCACAGAAATTTAATGTGATAACTGTTATGCATGCAATTACAATAATTTTAGTTCTAAAAAAAGCTCATAAAACTGAAAGGAAAGCCTAATCTTAGAATTAATCGTCAGGAAGTTAAGTTTGGCCACCAAGTGGTAAGAAGTTTCAGACTTCCCATTCTTAGCAAGTGATAAGGATTAGCATTGTCTACCATTCACAACAAGTAACTCTCACATGCAAACATAATGGCATAGACATCAGACTTCTGTAACAGTTGTAAGAATATTGTTACACTATTTTTTAGAGTCACTAACCAATTATATGAAACTGCAGGGCTTTATATATAATTATGGCGTTTTACCTGCTTCAAAAAGTGTCCGAGGTGTAATAGTTTGGTGTCTTTACATGAACACAAGCACACTTTCCAATCAGTTAGATTAAACATTTAACAAATACCATATAAAACAAAAATGATTGTCACAGTTAAAGTGCACATGGTTAAAAACCATACTTTCCAGCATAATATTATTTGTTAATTTGTTGCTTACTGGCTTTGCTGAAACCGTCACAACACTATCTACTAACAAATAATTTATGTTTGCCTGATCAAATTGCTGACTGGAGTAATAACTTATGCAAAATGTTTATAGCCATAATTAATTTAGTCAGCAGTCTGAGATAATTGTCGTTTCAGGAAAGTGGTAAACAACAATGAAGTCAGAATCAGGCGACAGTAATATAATGTAATAGAACATGGTCCGGTGTTATTTAAGGCAGCTGGATATTTGTGGGTTATCAGCGGGACACTGTAAAGTGTTTTCTGATTCCTGTTGTTAACAATAAAGGAAAGAAAAGGGTTTCTTATTTTTACCAAACATACAAACGCAGGGTAACCATTTAAGCTTGTAACCGCTTCACTGTCCCCACTACAAGGCAGCAAAATTTCCCCTATAGAAATCCCCATTAAGATCTGCTAGACGAACCCGTCAAGCACAGGTTAGGTTAAGAGGTAAGGTGACTCTCAAAGAATTTAACTCAAATTTATTCCTAACTACTTGCTTTTATTTTATAAATTTTAAATTTTTGAAAGTTAATCGTCACAGTAACAATTCAAATTAGTTATACAGGATGTCACATGAGAATGGAACAGAATTCAGCCAACTGTAGACTCTACGAACTGAAATGGAGAAAGAATTTCATATAAAAAATGTAGGTTTAAAATGCCTTGTTTTCAATTATTGAAATGGAAAAATTTCACAATCCTTTTTACTCCAAAAGTAACATAAACTATAATTAATTAAAACTTCCGGGCCACACAACCGGTGGCGATCTTCAGTAGCAAAGAATGTTCGTAATAGATGGTATGCCGAAAAATTCGCTCAGTGAAATGGGAACAAGCAACAGTGAAAGACCAGAGTCCAGAGTCCAGAGTTGAACGGAGCAGCAGCTAGTCGTGCTCCGGTGGTCGCAGTGTCCGGGTGATACCCGATAACTGCATGTTGCCTGCTTGTTACCTTGGCTTGCGATCTCGCGCTTTCAAAGGAACGGAGCCTAAATCAATTTTATTTTCGAGGGACAGGATGTTATGATTTTTCTAGGACCCTGGGACCTCGAAGAGACCCGTGACGGCAGAATGGGGGAGACCTCGAAACTTTTCGCTTGAGAAGCAGGAATTAATCTCCCACAACGGGTAGGGCGCCCCTAGCCGCTCAGGAAAAGTCGCCGAGGGCTGCCAAGCGGCAATGTCGGCGCACGGGAGAGAGCGTAGGCGGAGGCAGCGTCTACCAGAAGTGGCACTAAGCACACCTAGGGCAAGCGCAGACCCCCACCCCCTACTCTGTCGCCGAGCGCCAGCACGGACAGAGAAAGAAGGAAGGAGAAGGAGCGTGAGAATACTCAAGGTCGGGGGGATTGGGCAGATGTTCTGTAACTGCTTATGGGGGGTTGTCGAGCAATGCTCGGGGGCGTTTGTGTCGTCTAGGTGGTGGGCCGACATCTGTGCTTAGTCGACGGATGTGAGGATGGGTCGAGACATGGGCGCGGGTGAATAGATTGAGGGCTACGGACCGAAAGAACTCGGTGAGTAAAGGAACCTTCAACCCTCGCATGATGGCATCATTTCTGACAAACCAGGGAGAGTTGGATATGTATCGGAGGGTTCGGGATTGGAAAGCTTCCAAACGGGCGACAACGGATGGAGCAAGTAGGGCCAAAGAAAGAGCAAGTAGGTGGCCACAGAGTTTAGTGCGCACAGGCACTGAACCCCGATGAGAGATAAAGGGAAATTGTTTGGCTCTGACGCCTCTGGCAACAGTGAAAGACCAGAGTCCAGAGTCCAGAGTTGAACGGAGCAGCAGCTAGTCGTGCTCCGGTGGTCGCAGTGTCCGGGTGATACCCGATAACTGCATGTTGCCTGCTTGTTACCTTGGCTGGCGATCTCGCGCTTTCAAAGGAATGGAGCCTCCATCAATTTTATTTTCGAGGGACAGGATGTTATGATTTTTCTAGGACCGTGGGACCTCGAAGAGACCCGTGACGGCAGAATGGGGGAGACCTCGAAACTTTTCGCTTGAGAAGCAGGAAATACTCTTCCACAACGGGTAGGGTGCCCCTAGCCGCTCAGGAAAAGTCGCCGAGGGCTGCCAAGCGGCAATGTCGGCGCACGGGAGAGAGCGTAGGCGGAGGCAGCGTCCACCAGAAGTGGCACTAAGCACACCTAGGGCAAGCGCAGACCCCACCCCCCCCTCTGTCATCGAGCGCCAGCACGGACAGAGAAAGAAGGAAGGAGTAGGAGCGTGAGAATACTCAAGGTCGGGGGGATTGGGCAGATGTTCTGTAACTGCTTATGGGGGGTTGTCGAGCAATGCTCGGGGGCGTTTGTGTCGTCTAGGTGGTGGGCCGACATCTGTGCTTAGTCGACGGATGTGAGGATGGGTCCAGACATGGGCGCGGGTGAATAGAATGAGGGCTACTGACCGAAAGAATTCGGTGAGTAAAGGAACCTTCAACCCTCGCCTGATGGCATCATTTCTGACAAACCAGGGAGAGTTGGATATGTAGCGGAGGGTTCGGGATTGGAAAGCTTCCAAACGGGCGACAACGGATGGAGCAAGTAGGGCCTAAGAAAGAGCAAGTAGGTGGCCACAGAGTTTATTGCGCACAGGCACTGAACCCCGATGAGAGAGAAAGGGAAATTGTTTGGCTCTGACGCCTCTGGAAACAGTGGAAGAACAGAGTCCAGAGTCCAGAGTTGAACGGAGCAGCAGCTAGTCGTGCTCCAGTGGTCGCAGTGTCCGGGTGATACCCGATGACTGCATGTTGGGTGCTTGTTACCTTGGCTACCGATCTCGCGCTTTCAAAGGAACGGAGCCTCCATCAATTTTATTTTGGAGGGGCAGGATGTTACGATTTTTCTTGGACCCTGAGACCTTGAAGGGACCCGTGACGCCAGAATGGGGGAGACCTCGAAGACTTTTCGCTTGAGAAGCAGGAATTACCCTTCCACAACGGGTAGGGCGCCCCTAACCGCTCAGGAAATGTCGCCGAGGGCTGCAAAGCGGCAATGTCGGCTTTCCCTTTGGAAAGCTTCCAAACGGGCGACAACGGATGGAGCAAGTAGGGCCTAAGCAAGAGCAAGTAGGTGGCCACAGAGTTTATTGCGCACAGGCACTGAACCCCGATGAGAGAGAAAGGGAAATTGTTTGGCTCTGACGCCTCTGGCAACAGTGGAAGAACAGAGTCCAGAGTCCAGAGTTGAACGGAGCAGCAGCTAGTCGTGCTCCAGTGGTCGCAGTGTCCGGGTGATACCCGATGACTGCATGTTGCCTGCTTGTTACCTTGGCTACCGATCTCGCGCTTTCAAAGGAACGGAGCCTCCATCAATTTTATTTTGGAGTGGCAGGATGTTACGATTTTTCTTGGACCCTGAGACCTTGAAGGGACCCGTGACGCCAGAATGGGGGAGACCTCGAAGACTTTTCGTTTGAGAAGCAGGAATTACCCTTCCACAACGCGTAGGGCGCCCCTAACCGCTCAGGAAATGTCGCCGAGGGCTGCAAAGCGGCAATGTCGGCGCACGCGAGAGAGCGTAGGAAAAGGCAGCGTCCACCAGAGGCGGCACTAAGCACACCTAGGGCGAGCGCAGACCCCCCTCTAGTCTGTCGTTTAGCGCCAGCACGGACAAGAGAAAGAAGGAAGTAGGAGGAGCGCGAAAATACTCAAGGTCGGAGGGATTGGGCAGATGTTCTGTAACTGCTTATGGGGGGTCTTCGAGCAATGCTCGGGGGCGTTTGTGTCGTCTAGGTGGTGGACCGACATCTGTGCTTAGTCCACGGATGTGGGGATGGGTCGAGACATAGGCTCGGGAGAATAGATTGAGGGCTAGGGACCGAACGAATTCGGTAAGTGAAGGAACCTTCAACCCTCGCCTGATGGCATCATTTCTGACAAACCAGGGAGAGTTGGAGATGTAGCGGAGGGTTCGGGTTTGGAAGGCTTCCAAACGGGCGACAACGGATGGGCTGAGTAGTACCCAAAAGGCGGGGGCTGCGTAAGTCAGGATTGCCCTAAGAAAGAGAAAGTTGATGGTGAGTTTAGTGCGCACAGGCACTGAACCCCGATGAGAGAGAAAGGGAAATAGTTTGGCTCTCACGCCTCTGGCGCGCTGGAGACTCAGAGAGACATGAGGTGCAAAGCTTAGGCGTCGGTCAAGAGTGACGCCCAAGCACTTTACAGTCCGTTTCCACTCGATTGGGCTCCCTTCAAGGGAGAGGGATTAACAGCGGCAAGTTAATTTATGAGAAAAGGCGATCGCCTAGGATTTCTCCGCATTGACCGCCACCCTCCTCTTCCTTAGCCAGTCCGGAAGTACGGCGAGCTGACGCTGCACCAGGCCAGCTGCGAAATCAATACGCGCTGAGCTGGCGTGGTACAAAGCGTCATCCGCATAGAGTGAGAGAGTGACTCCAGGCTGAACAGGCAGGTCGTTCGTGTACACAAGGTACAGAACGGGGCCAAGGACAGATCCTTGAGGTACGCCTGCGGCGACTGGTCGGACGGATGAGTACGACCCATCGACGCATACCCTAAAGATGCGATCGCACAAGTACGACCGGAGAAAATGAACGAATGAGGCAGGGAGGGGGGAGTGGGCCAGTTTGTAGAGAAGGCCTTCGTGCCAGACTCGATCGAAGGCCTTACTCACGTCGAGCAATACAGCGACGGAGGGTACGTATTGAACTCGTACCGTACGAGTTGAAGGGTCGTCGAGTGCTCTCTGCGAAAGCCGAACTGCTCCTGCCGAATGAAACAATCCAGCAGAGGCGCAGGTGTAACGACCGTGCAGGAGTCGCTCGAGTACCTTCGATATGACTGGCAGCAGTGAGATGGGTCGATAGTTTGAGGGGTCAATACGCAGGTTGCGAGGCTTGGGGATCATAATGATTTTCGCACGCTTCCACAGGCTGGGGAAGTAATGGAGCCGGAGACATCCATTGAACAGCTCGTGGACCAAGTTGATGAGGCTAGGGGGAGCGTGTTGTGGCGCCGCCGCTCCGATACGATCATCACCGGGCGCCCGCTTAGAGCGAAGTCGACCAATAGCCGAGACAACATCGGCTTTGTCGAACGGGTCAGGGATGTCAGCTGGAGGGCGGGAAAAATATCCAGATAGGAAGTCTGCGACCTCGGCCGAGTGGACGGGGTCGCAGACGCCTCCGTGGACGGGGAATTGCTCCTCCATGGTTGCGGCAAAGACTTCAGCTTTGCCGGCCGCGGAGTACACAATGCCGTCCGGTGATCTGAGGGGATGTCGGGTCCTTTTGTCGCCATTAAGTCGACTCGCAGCCTGCCAGACAGACTCGGGCCGGACTTCAAGAGACTCGAGATACGAGTCCCAACGATGTGCAGTGGCATCAAGCAGAAGCTGCTTGACAAGGTCAGATTGGGCGTTTAACCTGCGTTTGAAAGCAGGATCCCGGGTTTGTTGCAATCTCCGGCGGAGTTGGCCGAGTTTGGATGGCGAGGAGCACCTCTTCAGGTAGTTGAGACCGGCGATTTGTTTCTGGGACAAGATAGGTGTGTGTGTCCATAGCGGATGTAACGACTTCTTGAAGATAGTCGGCCATACAGTCCGCATCAGCCATAGAGGTGCAACAGGGACGAACAGTGATAAGTACCGGGTCATGGTCGGACGAGAGGTCCGATACAGCACTTACAGTGATAGGAGTGGCCAGGTCCCTGACAATGACAATGTCAAGGACATCCGGAAGGCCCCTAGTGGGCACGTGGGTCGGTGAGTCAGGACCAATAACTGAGACCTGCAGATGACGCTGAACGTAGCTGTAGAGCGAGCGGCCACGCGGGTTCGTGACACGGCTGTTCCAAAGGGATGCTTGGAGTTGAAGTCTCCGGCAGCTATAGTAGGTAGTTCGTGGTCGATGAGGGCGTCCCACTCCTTAGGCGGCGGAGGCCCCCCGGACCCGGAAGGGAGGTACGCCGAAATTAGGCGAACCTCCCGATCCCCGATCCAGAGGGACACCGCCGTCGTCTCCAAATACCTAGTATCTGGAGGGGGTAAGAGACGATGGGCAATGTGCCTGTGGTCGAGAATGGTAGTACCCCCGCTGTGACGAGCGGGGGGTGGTAGCCGAGGCCTATCCGTGCGATATGTAGTGTACGCCGGAAGCTGAAAGGAAGCAGCAGGGGTAAGGAACGTTTCGGAGAGTAGGATGACATCTAGGTCATACTCAGTGGCAAAATTAGCCAATTCGGCTCGGCGAGACGGAACGCCACACGCGTTCCATGCCACCAGCCGAAGAGGCCTAGACATTTAGAGGCAGGAGAGTCATGAGTGAGGTAAGAATGGTGACTAGCAGAGCTGGACGTCCTTGGCAGCCAAGATTTGAGGGATGAGGGTCTCAACCCAGACACGCAAGCGATCGGCAAAGGTCGGGTCCGAGGACCCTTCCTCCGTCGATGGCGCCTGCGGCGTGGGCGGGGGCACACGATACATGATTCAATTATCGGGCCGAGGTTTAGTTTTAGGCTGCCGAGGCTCTTTGGGAGCTGGGGCAGATGCTGACCTGGGTGCAGCGGGCTTGCAGTGAAAGACGGCAACGCTGTTTCTATTTATAACTTTTTGGCCGCTTTAGATGAATAACGCGAACCAATAAGAATCTAGCTGATCATTCTCCACTCTGATTGGCCGTGGAAAATAAACCATGCCAGACACTATTTAAGGAGATGCTTTCACCCCGGCGGTTCAGGAGGGTCTACCTAGAGCATTTGCCCGGGTAGGCTGTGTCTGTTTCTGCTCTGGAGAATTTTGTTAATTTCTGCGGAAATATTGTGTTTACAACATTATCATCATCACCATTGTCTTCAGCATCATCAACTTCATCGGATTCATCGCATCAACAGTGAAAAACAGTTGTTACTTAACTTGTGCGGGAGTGTTTTTATTTCCGTGTGCTGTGCGGTCTGTGTTGTGCTTAATTGCTGCCTGTGAATAGCTCATTGTCTGGTGATCCCTCAATCCTCTGCCGGCGCCGCCTGTCTCCTTAATGGAAACATGCTCACCCGGCTTTCTCTCAGCACCTCTTCCTGACGACAGTGAAATTAGTGATAGTGAAAGTGATAATAGTGCAGTGGAAATGTGCAGTGTTGGGTCGGGGGACGGACAGTTCTCGCTTGTGCAAGGCAAATCTGCCAAGCGCACGCGAAAGATGGCCCTAACTCCGCCGCCCGCCACAGCTGCACATCAGCCGCCTAGTCATGGTGACAGTGGCACACAGCGAGAGCAGCGTGAGTATTCGACAACTACCCAAACTGTGTATTCCCCACGCATTCCTCCTATTATAATTCCTGACAACAGGAATTACACATAATTGCTTCGCTCCCTATCCCAAGCTCTCCCTTTGGTCAAGGTCGAGGCGAAGTGCCAAGGCGCCTCGCTAAAGCTGGCGACCGCTACGATCCACGACTTCCGCTCTGTTCAGGCATTCCTGACTGAGCGCAAAATCTCTTTTCATACCTTTGCCCTCCCGTCAGAGCTAGAAATCAAGGTCGTTCTGTCGGGAATACCTTCCTTCACAGAAACTGATGCCATCAGGCAGGAACTTGTTGCGCTCGGCTATGCGCCGACTGCGGTAAGCGTCCTGAGTAGGGGGAAAATGACAGTTCCTTGCCGGAAGTGACGTCACACGGCGGGAAATTCAAAAATTGTGGTGGTGGGGGTAACCATGCGGCAGTAGTCTGTCGGCCATGTTGTCGTCGTCGCCGCCTAAAGTGGGGTAATGTGTGCGTTGATTGGCGGAGGCGTGGCTATGTTGGCCGTTCGCCGTTGACGTCGTCGTTGACGTCGTCATCGTCGCTGGGCGGCGGCCTGGCGGTGGCTTGATGGCCGCCCGCCGTGGTGGGGCGACGGCGGCCATGTTAGAAAAGCTGCGATGTTGTCAAATGGTGTAAGAGTGTAGTGGTTAAGGTACGGCCTGGTTGCCGATTCGTGCGTGTGTTATAGTGTATGGTTATGTATATGTAAGGTGTTTTTCCGGAAGTTCGGCCATGTTGGAAAAGCGTCGATGCGGTGTTGCCGACTGTTGTCGGCTCGGTGTTATAGTGTACGGGTTGAATGTATGTTTCGCCATTGTTGCCAACTCGGTGTTATAGTGTACTGGTTTCGTATATGTACGGGTTGAATGTATGTTTCGCCATTGTTGCCAACTCGGTGTTATAGTGTACTGGTTTCGTATATATTTACCCTGCCGTGCCGATATCGTCGATGTTGTGTATAAACAGATTGAAAAAAAAACATGGTTACTCCCACCACCACAATTTTTGAATTTCCCGTCGTGTGACGTCCAGCAATGAACTGTCATTTTCCCTGTAAGAAACACACATGATATTCAGTGTCCGATTTACTTATCTGAACGATTGCATTGTTGACAACTGTGTGTCTATGTGTTAAGTAAATTGTAGTATGCGAAACAACTGTGTGTCTATGTGTTAAGTAAATTGTAGTATGCGAAAAGGATAGTTGAAAATAAACATTTATACAATGAAAACATATGTACAAGTTTATTATAAATACACAAAATATAAACATAAAAGAAAAAAATATCTACAAGTTTATTTTACAACTAATTTTTTTTTTACAGTAATAGTGCGTCGGCAACGTTGTCAGCTCGTACGTGTGTTATAGTGTACGGGTTTCAGATATATTTACTACTACGGTGCAAAATTGAATATCATTTCGCTATTGATAACACGCATTTGTGCAATTGTTCTGATTGACATTTCACTTATGAAACATGTATGATGGAAGGAAAAAAAGGATAGTTGAAAATAAACAACTAAGCAAAGCAAAATTTACATATATTGTAATCAAACACACATAAAAATATACAATAAACTACACACACACACACACACACACACATACACACACACACACACACCATACAATACTGAATAATAGGACGTTGCAAATGATGTAATCGGCTCCCACCATGATTTTCACATGTGGAGTTATTTTTTACAACAGAATGCTGACAGACCATCTGTTATCATTGGTGGGTATGTAATATTTAAATATTCTTTAATTTCTAAACTATATTATAATCATGCAATTATTGTTTAATAAAATTGATTTTTTTTTATAATAGTGTTAATGTTCCAATGAATTTTGAAATTAAAAAACAATAAAAAGATTAAAGCAATACTGTTTAATTACAAATAATTAAAATACATGTAATCAAAATATATTACAATTTAAAATACATAATATGTAAACGCACACAGTAGTGAAAATTACAAAACTCAATTGCGCTAATAGTTGCAATTATACTTTCTGGCACGTCTCTCAACGAATGAACGAATAACGCACGTGCACAGCGGAATATATAGGGAGGTAGTTGTGGAGGTGGAAACCGGAGAGGGGGGAAACCACTCAACGCAGAGTAAGCGTTTATTTTTAACCGTGTGAACAGGACACGAGCTGATTTCTCACGGTTCGATGGGAAGGTGGGGAAGAGGGGAGTCGGTTATTTTTTATACGTCTAGACAGCACTCGTGCTTGTTCGAACATGTCGACGACGCTAATTTATTTTTAGACAGGTGATGTATTTAACTGTGTGAACAGGATACGACTTGATTTCCCACGGTTCGATGGGTAGGTGAGGAAGAGGGGTGTCGGTTATTTTTATACGTCTAGACAGCACATGTGCTTGTTTGAACACGTCGTCGACGCTAATTTATTTTTAGACAGATGATGTAATCGATAGAAAGGCGACGACTGTTATTTTTTACGTAAGCGCTAAACAATAATGTTAGTAATTGATCAGAAACTTATTGATTATTCTAAAATCTGATACAACCCACTCGCGTAAAGCGTGTACTCTAGTATTTGTACATATTTCCGGAAATAAGCGGTGCGCGAGACAGGCTGTTCCATGTATTGATTGTAATTGATCGAGTTTGGGACAACCGAAATCTTCTAAATTTATAATATTAAAATGCACGATACGCTTCTGTAGAAATCTTTTTTTTTGCAATCCTTTTACGAACACGAAGTTGTAAGGAAACGTATACTTTTCTAATATCGGTACAAGATGTTCGTACGATGTGTCCCCGTCCGTCCACGTTAGTCCATGATAATGGTCTGTTAACCATCTGTTTGTCCTCACATGTTTATGATTCGAAACAATCGTGTCTATTGGATGTGTAAATATCCAATGCCTGCTGGCAAATGCGGTGACGTCCATAACGGCTAGTTCCTTAACGAGTTCGCTTCCATCGTTGTCGATGAAACAGTGAAAGTCAAGTTGTTGTCGGTATGTGCGTGACTATGTTGGAAAAGCGGCGATGTTGTCGGGTTGTGCATGTATGCTGGTTAAGGTTCGGCTACGTTGCCGATTCGTGGTGTGTTATAGTGTATGGGTATGTATATGTAAGGGGTTTTTCCGGAAGGGTGTCCATGTTGGGAAAGCGTTGTCGGCGTTGTCAACTTGTGCTGGTTTAGCGACGTTGTCGGCTCGTGCGAGTGTTATAGTGTATGGGTTTAAGATATATTTACACTGCCACCGGATATCGTCGATGTGAAGAGGTGAATTGCATTGTTGCCAACGCATCGACCACGTTGTCGGCTCGTGCATGTGTTACGTGGTGTGTTATAGTGTATGGTTATGTATATGTAAGGGGTTTTCCCGGAAGTGCGGCCATGTTGGAATGTTTACACTGCCGCCATTGTTGCCAACACGTTGTCAACTCGGTGTTATAGTGTACTGGTTTCGGATATATTTACACTGCCACAATTGTCTCGATATCGTCGATGTTGTGTCTATGTGTTAAGTAATTGCATTGTTGCCAACTCAGTCAAGTAGTGTAAGAGTGTGCTGGTTAAGGTTCGGTCACGTTGGCGATTCGAGCGTGTGTTATAGTGTATGGGTTTGGATATATACTGTGTTTTCCGGAAGGGTGACCACGTTGGAAAAGCGTCGACGTTGTCAACTTGTGCATGTGTGCTGGTTTAGCGTCGGCCACGTTGTCGGCTCGTGCATGTGTTATAGTGTACAGGTTTCAGATATATTTACACTGCCACCATTGTCCGGATATCGTCGATGTGAAGAGGTGAATTGCATTGTTGCCAATTCGAGAACTGTACTGGCATCGGTCACGTTGTCGACTCATGCATGTGTTATAGTGTACGGGTTTCAGATATATTTACACTGCCACCCCATTGTCCGGATATCGTCGATGTGAAGAGGTGAATTGCATTGTTGCCAACTCGAGAACTGTACTGGCGTTGGTCACGTTGTCAACTTGTGCATGTGTTATAGTGTATGGGTTTAGATATTTACACTGCTGCCGTTCGGATTTACTACTGCGGTGCAAAATTGAATATCATTTCACTTGTAAAAATTGATTATCGTGCATTTGTGCAATTGTTCTGATTGACATTTCACTTATGAAACATGCATGATGGAAGGAAAAAAGGATAGTTGAAAATAAACAACTAAGCAAAGCAAAATTTACATACACTGCCGCCATTGTTGCCAACACGTTGTCAACTCGGTGTTATAGTGTACTGGTTTCGGATATATTTACACTGTCACAATTGTCTCGATATCGTAGATGTTGTGTCTATGTGTTAAGTAATTGCATTGTTGCCAACTCAGTCAAGTGGTGTAAGAGTGTGCTGGTTAAGGTTCGGCCACGTTGGCGATTCGAGCGTGTGTTACAGTGTATGGGTTTGGATATATACTGTGTTTTCCGGAAGGGTGTCCACGTTGGAAAAGCGTCGACGTTGTCAACTTGTGCATGTGTGCTGGTTTAGCGTTGGCCACGTTGTCGGCTCGTGCATGTGTTATAGTGTACAGGTTTCAGATATATTTACACTGCCACCATTGTCCGGATATCGTCGATGTGAAGAGGTGAAATGCATTGTTGCCAACTCGAGAACTGTACTGGCATCGGTCACGTTGTCGACTCGTGCATGTGTTATAATGTACAGGTTTCAGATATATTTACACTGCCACCATTGTCCGGATATCGTCGATGTGAAGAGGTGAAATGCATTGTTGCCAACTCGAGAACTGTACTGGCATCGGTCACGTTGTCGACTCATGCATGTGTTATAGTGTACGGGTTTCAGATATATTTACACTGCCACCCCATTGTCCGGATATCGTCGATGTGAAGAGGTGAATTGCATTGTTGCCAACTCGAGAACTGTACTGGCGTTGGTCACGTTGTCAAATTGTGCATGTGTTATAGTGTATGGGTTTAGATATTTACACAGCTGCCGTTCAGATTTACTACTGCGGTGCAAAATTGAATATCATTTCACTTGTAAAAATTGATTATCGTGCATTTCTGCAATTGTTCTGATTGACATTTCACTTATGAAACTTGCATGATGGAAGGAAAAAAGGATAGTTGAAAATAAAAAACTAAGCAAAGAAAAATTTACATATATTGTAATCAAACACACATAAAAATATACAATAAACTACACACACACACACACACACACACACACACACACACACCACCGCCGCAAGATGTTCGAACGATGTGTCCCCGTCCATCCACTCGAATCTATAATATAGCTCCGTTAACCAACGGTTTGTCCTTACGTGATTGTGATCCGAAACGATTGTGTTTACTAGAGGTGCAAATATCAAATGCCTGCTAACATATGCGATGATGTCCATAATGGCTAGGTACTTGCCGAGTTCGTTTCCATCGTCGTCAGCAAAGCAGTGAAAGTCGTCAAGTTCATTGAAAGCTGTCAGACCAAGGTACAGCATGCCATAACCGACCGTAACGATATACCCATAATCGCAATGTCAACCTGCCTATCGTTAACGAAAACATTGCCACGTTCATTGAAAGCTGTCAGACCAAGGTACTGCATGACGTGCCACGTACATTGAAAATTGTCAGACAAAGGTACTGCATGCCATAACTGATCGTAACGATATACCCATAACCGTAATTTCAACATGCCTATCGTTAACGAAACCATTGCCACGTTCATTGCAAGCTGTTAGACCAAGGTACAGCATGCCATAACCGATCGTAACGATATACCAACAACCGCAATGTCAACCTGCCTACTGTTAACGAAACCATTGTTACGTTCATTGAAAGCTGTCAGACCAAGGTATTCCAGGCCATAACCGATCGTAACGATATAGCCATAACTGCAATGTCCACCTGCCTATCGTTAACGAAACCATTGCTACGTTCATTGAAAGCTGTCAGACCAAGGTACTGCATGCCATAACCGAACGTAACGATATACCCATAACCGCAATGACAACCTGCCTATCGTTAACGAAACCATTGCCACGTTCATTGAAAGCTGTTAGATCAAGGTACTGCATGCCATAACGGATCGTAACGATATACCCATAACCGCAATCTCAACCTGCCTACCGTTAACGAAACCATTGCCAAGTTCATTGAAAGCTGTCAGACCAAGGTACTGCATGCCATAACCGATCGTAACGATATACCCATAACCGCAATTTCAACCTGCCTATCGTTAACGAAACCATTGCCAAGTTCATTGAAAGCTGTCAGACCAAGGTACTGCATGCCATAACCGATCGTAACGATATACCCATAACCGCAATCTCAACCAGCCTATCGTTAAAGAAACCATTCCCACGTTCATTGAAAGCTCTCAGACCAAGGTACTGCATGCCATAACCGATAGTAACGATATACCCATAACCGAAATCTCAACCTGCCTATCGTTAACGAAACCATTGCCAAGTTCATTGAAAGCCGTCAGAACAAAATATTGCATGCCATAACCGATCGTAATGATATACCGACAACCGCAATGTCAACTTGCCTATCGTTAACGAAACCATTGCTAGTTCATGGAAAGCTGTTAGACCAAGGTATAGCATGCCATAACCGATCGTATCGATATACCCATAACCGCAATATATACCTGCCTATCGTTAACGAAACCATTGTCACGTTCATTGAAACCTGTCAGACCAAGGTAGTGCATGCCATAATCGATCGTAATGATATACCTATACACATAACCGCAATGTCAACCTACCTATCGTTAACGAAACCATTGCCACATTCATTAAAATCTGTCAGAACAAGTTACTGCATGCCATAACCGATTGTAACGATATACCGATAACCGCAATGTCAACCTGCCTATCGTTAACGAAACCATTGCCAATTTCATTGAAAGCCGCCAGACCAAGGTACTGTATGACATAACCGATTGTAACGATATACCCATAACCGCAATGTCAACATTCCTATCGTTAACGAAATCATAGCCAAGTTCATTGAAAGCCGTCAGACCAAGTTACTGCATGCCGTAACCAATTGTAACGATATGCCCATAACCGCAATGTAAACCTGTCTATCGTTAACGAAACCATTGCAACTTTCATTAAAAGCTGCCAGACGAAGGTACTGCATGCTATACCCGATCGTAACGATATACCCACAACCGCAATGTCAACCTGCCTATCGTTAAAGATACCATTGCCAAGGTCGTTGAATGCCGCCAGACCATGTTACTGCATGCCATAACCGATCGTAACGATATACCCATAACCGCAATGTCATCCTGCCTATCGTTAACGAAACCATTGCCAAGTTCCTTGACAGCCGCCAGACCAAGTTACTGCATGCCATAACCGTTCGTAACGATATACCCATAACGGCAACGTCATCCTGCCTATCGTTAACGAAAGCATTGACACATTCATTGAAAGCTGTAAGACCAAAGTACTGCATGACATAACCGATTTTAACGATATAACCACAACCGCAATGTCAACCTGCCTAACGTTAACGAAACCATTGCCTCGTTCATTGAAATCTGTCAGACCAAGATACTGCATGCCATAACCGATCTCAGCGATATACCCACAACCGCAATGTCAACCTGCATATCTTTAACGAAACCATTGCCACGTTCATTGAAAGGTGTCAGACCAAGATACTGCACGCCATAACCGATCGTAACGATATACCCACAATCGCAATGTCAACCTGCCTATCGTTAACGAAACCATTGCCACCTTCATTGAAAGCTGTCAGACCAAGTTACTGCATGCCATAACCGATCGTAACGATATACCCATAACCGCAATGTCAACCTGCCTATCGTAAACGAAACCATTGCCATGCCGTAACCGATCGTAACGATATACCCATAACCGCAATGACAACCTGCCTATCGTTAACGAAACCATTGCAAAGTTCTTTTAAAGCCGTCAGACCAAGGTACTGCATGCCATAATCGATCGTAACGATATATACATAACCGCAATGTCAACCTGCCTTTCGTTAACGAAACTACGTCAAGTCCATTGAAATCTGTCAGACCAAGGTACTGCATGCTATTACCGATCGTAACCATATACCCATAACCGCAATGTCAACCTGCCTATCGCTAAGGAAACCATTGCCTCGTTCATAGAAAGTTGTCAGACCAAGATACTACATGTCATAATCGATCGTAACGATATACCCATAAACGCAACGTCAACCTGCCTATCGTTATCGAAACCATTGCCAAGTCCATTGAAAGCTGTCAGACCAAGTTACTGCATGGCATAACCGATCGTAACGATATACACATAACAGCAATGTCAACCTGCCTATCGCTAATGAAACCATTGCCTCGTTCATAGAAAGTTGTCAGACCAAGATACTACATGTCAAATCGATAGTGACGATATACCCATAACCGCAACGTCAACCTGCCTATCGTTATCGAAACTATTGCCAAGTTCATTGAAAGCTGTCAGACCAAGTTACTGCATTCCATATCCGATCGTAACGATGTACCCATAACCGCAATGTCTACCTGCATATCGTTAAGGAAACAATTGCCACGTTCATTGAATTCTGACAGCCCAAGGTACTACATGTAATAATCGATCGCAACGATATACCCATAACCGCAACGTCAACCTGCCTATCGTTATCGAAACCATTGCCAAGTTCATTGAAATCTGTTAGGCCAAGGTACTACATATCATAACCGATCGTAACGATTTACCCATAACCGCAATCTCAACCTACCAATCGTTAACGAAACCATTGACAAGTTCATTGAAACCTGTCAGAACAAGGTACTGCATGGCATAACCGATCGTAACGATATACACATATCCGAACGATATACCCATAACCGCAATGTCAACCTGTCTATCGTTAACGAAACCATTGCTACGTTCATAGAAAGCTGTCAGACCATGGTACTGCATGCCATAACCGATCGTAACGGTATACCCATAACCGCAATATCAACCTGCCTATCGTTAACGAAACCATTACCAAGTTCGTTGAAAGTCGCCGGACCAAGGTACTGCAAGCTATAACCGATCGTATCGATACACCCATAACCGCAATGTCAACCTTCCTATCGTTAACGAAACCATTGCCAGTTCATGGAAAGCTGTCAGACCAAGGTATTGCATGCCATAACCGATTGTAACGTTATACCCATAACCGCAATGTCAACCTGCCTATCGTTAACGAAACCATTGCCACGTTCATTTAAAATCTGTCAGACCAAGGTACTGCATGCCATAGCCGATCGTAACCATATACCCATAAACGCAATGTCAACCGGGCTATTTATAACGAAACGATTGACACGTTTATTGAAACCTGTCAGACCAAGGTACTGCATGTCATAACCGATCGTAACGATATACCCATAACCGCAATATCAACCTTCTTATCGTGAACGAAACCATTGCCAAGTTCATTAAAAGCTCTCAGACCTAGTACTGCATGTCATAACCGATCGTAACGATATACCCATAACCTCAATCTCAACCTGTCTATCGTTAACGAACCCATTGCCAATTTCATTGATAGCCGCCAGACCAAGGTACTGCATGCAATGTCGGACCAAGGTATTTCATGTCATAACCGATCGTAACAATATACCCATAACCGCAATGTAATCCTGCATATCGTTAACGAAATCATTGCCAAGTTCATTGAAAGCCGCCAGACCAAGTTACTGCATGCACTGTCAGACCAAGGTACTTCATGTCATAACAGATCGTAACGATATACCCATAACAGCAATGTCAACTTGCCTATCGTTAACGAAACCATTTCCACGTTCATTGAAAGCTGACAGACCAAGGTGCTACATGCCATAACCGATCGTAACGATATACCCATAACCGCAATGTCAACCTGCCTATCGTTAACGAAACCATTGCCACGTTCATTGAAAGCTGGCAGAACAAGGTATTGCATGCGATAACCGATCGTAACGATATACCCATAACCGCAACCGAACGCTCGACGACTGTTTTAGTTAACAGTGAACAGTTGTTACGTGCATTTAGGCGAGCAGTCGGGGGTTATGAGATTTCGAATACACTTTCTTCCACCATGTTAAATTACGGGATGTGGTTGGGCGGAGTCACGGAGTTGGGGAATGTCGTCCATGTTGATAAAGTCGTCGCCCATGTTGAAAAATTCTTCTACCAATCATCGATGACCATCGGGCGGCGGTCAGGCAGTGGAAGGCGAATACGACTACAACGTCAACGACGCGTCAACGACAACGACGACGGCGACGTCAACCAATCCGTCAACAGAAGCGGCGGATCCCATCGCTTCGTCACGAGTTAGAATGTCCACAAAAATTTATCGTGCACAATATACAGGTGTCTGTTTATTATTAAAAATTGATTAAAGTTCTTTAGCCGACATAAATCCGTCGTCGTCCGAACGGTGTCGTTCGTTGACGGCGAAGTCAACCAATCCGTCAACAGAAACGGCGGATCCGATCGCTTCGACTCGAGATATAATGTCCACAAAGATTTATCGCGCACAATATACAGGTTTCTGTTTATTATTAAAAATTGATTAAAGTCCTTTAGCCGACATAAATCCGTCATCCGAACGGTGTCGTTCGTTGACGTTGCCATCGTCGTTGTCGTTGACGCGTCGTTGACGTCGTTGTCGTATTCGCCTTCCACCGCCTGACCGCCGCCCGGTGGTCATCGATGATTGGTCGAAGAATTTTTCAACATGGGCGACGACTTTATCAACATGGACGACATCCCCCAACTCCGTGACTCCGTCCAACCACATTCCGTCATTTAACATGGTGGAAGATAGTGTATTCGAACTCTCATAACCCCCGACTGCTCGCCTAAATGCACGTAACAACTGTTCACTGTTAACTAAAACAGTCGTCGAGCGTTCGGTTGCGGTTATGGGTATATCGTTACGATCGGTTATCGCATGCAGTACCTTGTTCTGACAGCTTTCAATGAACGTGGCAATGGTTTCGTTAACGATAGGCAGGTTGACATTGCGGTTATGGGTATATCGTTACGATCGGTTATGGCATGTAGCACCTTGGTCTGTCAGCTTTCAATGAACGTGGAAATGGTTTCGTTAACGATAGGCAAGTTGACATTGCTGTTATGGGTATATCGTTACGATCTGTTATGACATGAAGTACCTTGGTCTGACAGTGCATGCAGTAACTTGGTCTGGCGGCTTTCAATGAACTTGGCAATGATTTCGTTAACGATAGGCAGGATTACATTGCGGTTATGGGTATATTGTTACGATCGGTTATGACATGAAACACCTTGGTCCGACAGTGCATGCAGTACCTTGGTCTGGCGGCTATCAATGAAATTGGAAATGGGTTCGTTAACGATAGACAGGTTGAGATTGAGGTTATGGGTATATCGTTACGATCGGTTATGACAAGCAGTACCTAGGTCTGAGAGCTTTCAATGAACTTGGCAATGGTTTCGTTAACGATAAGAAGGTTGATATTGCGGTTATGGGTATATCGTCACGATCGGTTATGACATGCAGTACCTTGGTCTGACAGCTTTCAATAAACGTGTCAATCGTTTCGTTATAAATAGGCCGGTTGACATTGCGTTTATGGGTATATGGTTACGATCGGCTATGGCATGCAGTACCTTGGTCTGACAGATTTCAATGAACGTGGCAATGGTTTCGTTAACGATAGGCAGGTTGACATTGCGGTTATGGGTATAACGTTACAATCGGTTATGGCATGCAATACCTTGGTCTGACAGCTTTCCATGAATTGGCAATGGTTTCGTTAACGATAGGCAGGTTGACATTGCGGTTATGGGTGTATCGATACGATCGGTTATAGCTTGCAGTACCTTGGTCCGGCGACTTTCAACGAACTTGGTAATGGTTTCGTTAACGATAGGCAGGTTGATATTGCGGTTATGGGTATTTCGTTACGATCGGTTATGGCATGCAGTACCATGGTCTGACAGCTTTCTATGAACGTAGCAATGGTTTCGTTAACGATAGACAGGTTGACATTGCGGTTATGTGTATATCGTTCGGATATGTGTATATCGTTAGGATCGGTTATGCCATGCAGAACCTTGGTCTGACAGCTTTCAATGAACTTGTCAATGGTTTTGATAACGATAGGCAGGTTGACGTTGCGGTTATGGGTATATCGTTGCGATCGATTATTACATGCAGTAACTTGGGCTGTCAGAATTCAATGAACGTGGCAATGGTTTCCTTAATGATATGCAGGTAGACATTGCGGTTATGGGTACATCGTTACGATCGGATATGGAATGCAGTAACTTGGTCTGCCAGCTTTCAATGAACTTGGCAATTGTTTCGATAACGATAGGCAGGTTGACGTTGCGGTTATGGGTATATCGTTACGATCGATTATGACATGTAGTATCTTGGTCTGACAACTTTCTATGAACGAGGCAATGGTTTCATTAGCGATAGGCAGGTTGAGATTGCGGTTATGGGTAAATCGTTACGATCGGTTATGACATGTAGTACCTTGGTCTGACAGATTTCAATGAACTTGGCAATGGTTTCGATAACGATAGGCAGGTTGACGTTGCGGTTATGGGTATATCGTTGCGATCGATTATTACATGCAGTATCTTGGGCTGTCAGAATTCAATGAACGTGGCAATGGTTTCCTTTACGATATGCAGGTAGACATTGCGGTTATGGGTACATCGTTACGATCGGATATGGAATGCAGTAACTTGGTCTGACAGCTTTCAATGAACTTGGCAATTGTTTCGATAACGATAGGCAGGTTGACGTTGCGGTTATGGGTATATCGTTACGATCGATTATGACATGTAGTATCTTGGTCTGACAACTTTCTATGAACGAGGCAATGGTTTCATTAGCGATAGGCAGGTTGAAATTGCTGTCATGTGTATATCGTTACGATCGGTTATGCCATGCAGTACCTTGGTCTGACAGCTTTCAATGAACTTGGCAATGGTTTCGTTAACGATAGGTAGGCTGAGTTTGTGTTGATGGGTATATCGTTACGATCGGTTATGACATGCAGTACCTTAGTCTGACAGCTTTCAATGAACGTGGCAATGGTTTCGTTAACGATAAGCAGGTTGACATTGCGGATATGGGTATATCGTTACGATCGGTTATGACATGAAGTACCTTGGTCTGACAGCTTTCAGTGAACGTAGCAATGGTTTCGTTAACGATATGCAGGTTGACATTGCGGTTATGGGTATATGGTTACGATCGGTAATGGCATGCAGTACCTTGGTCTGACAGATTTCAATGGACTTGACGTAGTTTCGTTAACGAAAGGCAGGTTGACATTGCGGTTATGTATATATCGTTACGATCGGTTATGGCATGCAGTACCTTGGTCTGACGGCTTTAAAAGAACTTTGCAATGGTTTCGTTAACGATAGGCAGGTTGTCATTGCGGTTATGGGTATATCGTTACGATCGGTTACGGCATGGCAATGGTTTCGTTTACGATAGGCAGGTTGACATTGCGGTTATGGGTATATCGTTACGATCGGTTATGGCATGCAGTACCTTGGTCAGACAGCTTTCAATGAAGGTGGCAATGGTTTCGTTAACGATAGGCAGGTTGACATTGCGATTGTGGGTATATCGTTACGATCGGTTATGGCGTGCACTATCTTGGTCTGACACCTTTCAATGAACGTGGCAATGGTTTCGTTAAAGATAGGCAGGTTGACATTGCGGTTGTGGGTATATCGTTGAGACCGGTTATGGCATGCAGTATCGTGGTCTGACAGATTTCAATGAACGAGGCAATGGTTTCGTTAACGTTAGGCAGGTTGACATTGCGGTTGTGATTATATCGTTAAAATCGGTTATGTCATGCAGTACTTTGGTCTTACAGCTTTCAATGAACGTGTCAATGCTTTCGTTAACGATAGGCAGGATGACGTTGCCGTTATGGGTATATCGTTACGAACGGTTACGGCATGCAGTAACTTGGTCTGGCGGCTTTCAAGGAACTTGGCAATGGTTTCGTTAACGATAGGCAGGATGACATTGCGGTTATGGGTATATCGTTACGATCGGTTATGGCATGCAGTAACATGGTCTGGCGGCATTCAACGAACTTGGCAATGGTATCTTTAACGATAGGCAGGTTGACATTGCGGTTGTGGGTATATCGTTACGATCGGGTATGGCATGCAGTACCTTCGTCTGGCAGCTTTTAATGAACGTAGCAATGGTTTCGTTAACGATAGACAGGTTTACATTGCGGTTATGGGCATATCGTTACAATTGGTTACGGCATGCAGTAACTTGGTCTGACGGCTTTCAATGAACTTGGCTATGATTTCGTTAACGATAGGAATGTTGGCATTGCGGTTATGGGTATATCGTTACAATCGGTTATGTCATGCAGTACCTTGGTCTGGCGGCTTTCAATGAAATTGGCAATGGTTTCGTTAACGATAGGCAGGTTGACATTGCGGTTATCGGTATATCGTTACGATCGGTTATGGCCTGCAGTAACTTGTTCTGACAGATTTCAATGAATGTGGCAATGGTTTCGTTAACGATAGGCGTAGGTTGACATTGCGGTTATGTGTATAGGTATATCATTACGATCGGTTATGGCATGCAATACCTTGGTCTGACAGGTTTCAATGAACGTGACAATGGTTTCGTTAACGATAGGCAGGTATATATTGCGGTTATGGGTATATCGTTACGATCGATTATGGCATGCTATACCTTGGTCTGACAGCTTTCCATGAACTAGCAATGGTTTCGTTAACGATAGGCAGGTTGACATTGCGGTTGTCGGTATATCATTACGATCAGTTATGGCATGCAATACCTTGGTCTGACAGGTTTCAATGAAGTTGGCAATGGTTTCGTTAACGTTAGGCAGGTTGACATTATGGTTATGGTTATATCGTTACGATCGGTTATGGCATGTAGTATCTTGGTCTGACAGCTTTCAATGAACTTGGCAATGGTTTCGTTAACGATAGGCAGGTTGAAATTGCAGTTATGGATATATCGTTACTATCGGTTATGGCATGCAGTACCTTGGTCTGAGAGCTTTCAATGAACGTGGGAACGGTTTCTTTAACGATAGGCTGGTTGAGATTGCGGTTATGGGTATATCGTTACGATCGGTTATGGCATGCAGTACCTTGGTCTGACAGCTTTCAATGAACTTGGCAATGGTTTCGTTAACGATAGGTAGGTTGTCATTGCGGTTATGGGCATATCGTTACGATCGGTTATGGCATGCAGTAGCTTGTTCTGGCGGCTTTCTGTGGACTTGGCAATTGTTTCGTTAACGATAGGCAAGTTGAGATTGCGGTTATGGGTATATCGTTACGATCGGTTATTTCATTCAGTACCTTGGTCTGACAGCTTTCAATGAACTTGGCAATTGTTTCGTTAACCATAGGCAGGTTGATATTGCGGTTATGGGTATATCGTTACGATCGGTTATGACATGCAGTAATTTGGTCTGACAGCTTTCAATGAACTTGGCAATGATTTCGTTATCGATAGGCAGGTTGACATTGCGGTTATGGGTATATCGTTACGTTCGGTTATGGCATGCAGTACCTTGGTCTGACAGCTTTCAATGAACTTAGCAATGGTTTCGTTAACGATAGGCAGGTTGACATTGCAGTTATGGCTATATCGTTACTTTCGGTTATGGCATGGAATACCTTGGTCTGACAGCTTTCAATGAACGTAACAATGGTTTCGTTAACAGTAGGCAGTTTGACATTGCGGTTGTTGGTATATCGTTACGATCGGTTATGGCATGCTGTACCTTGGTCTAACAGCTTCCAATGAACGTGGCAATGGTTTCGTTAACGATAGGCATGTTGAAATTGCGGTTATGGGTACATCGTTACGATCAGTTATGGCATGCAGTACCTTTGTCTGACAGCTTTCAATGTACGTGGCACGTCATGCAGTACCTTGGTCTGACAGCTTTCAATGACGTGGCAATGTTTTCGTTAACGATAGGCAGGTTGACATTGCGATTATGGGTATATCGTTACGGTCGGTTCTGGAATGCTGTATCTTGGTCTGACAGCTTTCAATGAACTTGACGACTTTCACTGCTTTGTTGACGACGATGGAAACGAACTCGGCAAGTACTTAGCCATTATGGACATCATCGCATATGTTAGCAGGCATTTGATATTTGTACCTCTAGTAAACACAATCGTTTCGGATCACAATCACGTAAGGACAAACCGTTGGTTAACGGAGCTATATTATTGATTCGAGTGGATGGACGGGGACACATCGTTCGAACATCTTGCGGCGGTGGTGTGTGTGTGTGTGTGTGTGTGTGTGTGTGTAGTTTATTGTATATTTTTATGTGTGTTTGATTACAATATATGTAAATTTTTCTTTGCTTAGTTGTTTATTTTCAACTATCCTTTTTTCCTTCCATCATGCAAGTTTCATAAGTGAAATGTCAATCAGAACAATTGCAGAAATGCACGATAATCAATTTTTACAAGTGAAATGATATTCAATTTTGCACCGCAGTAGTACATCCGAACGGCAGCAGTGTAAATATCTAAACCCATACACTATAACACATGCACAAGTTGACAACGTGACCAACGCCAGTACAGTTCTCAAGTTGGCAACAATGCAATTCACCTCTTCACATCGACGATATCCGGACAATGGGGTGGCAGTGTAAATATATCTGAAACCCGTACACTATAACACATGCATGAGTCGACAACGTGACCGATGCCAGTACAGTTCTCGAGTTGGCAACAATGCATTTCACCTCTTCACATCGACGATATCCGGACAATGGTGGCAGTGTAAATATATCTGAAACCTGTACACTATAACACATGCACGAGCCGACAACGTGGCCGACGCTAAACCAGCACACATGCACAAGTTGACAACGTCGACGCTTTTCCAACGTGGATACCCTTCCGGAAAACACAGTATATATCCAAACCCATACACTATAACACACGCTCGAATCGCCAACGTGGCCGAACCTTAACCAGCACACTCTTACACTACTTGACTGAGTTGGCAACAATGCAATTACTTAACACATAGACACAACATCGACGATATCGAGACAATTGTGACAGTGTAAATATATCCGAAACCAGTACACTATAACACCGAGTTGACAACGTGTTGGCAACAATGGCGGCAGTGTATGTAAATTTTGCTTTGCTTAGTTGTTTATTTTCAACTATCCTTTTTTCCTTCCATCATGCATGTTTCATAAGTGAAATGTCAAGCAGAACAATTGCACAAATGCACGATAATCAATTTTTACAAGTGGAATGATATTCAATTTTGCACCGCAGTAGTAAATCCGAACGGCAGCAGTGTAAATATCTAAACCCATACACTATAACACATGCACAAGTTGACAACGTGACCAACGCCAGTACAGTTCTCGAGTTGGCAACAATGCAATTCACCTCTTCACATCGACGATATCCGGACAATGGGGTGGCTGTGTAAATATATCTGAAACCCGTACACTATAACACATGCATAAGTCGACAACGTGACCGATGCCAGTACAGTTCTCGAATTGGCAACAATGCAATTCACCTCTTCACATCGACGATATCCGGACAATGGTGGCAGTGTAAATATATCTGAAACCTGTACACTATAACACATGCACGAGCCGACAACGTGGCCGACGCTAAACCAGCACACATGCACAAGTTGACAACGTCGACGCTTT
This sequence comes from Magicicada septendecula, assembly GCA_034769895.1. Classification (NCBI taxonomy): domain Eukaryota; kingdom Metazoa; phylum Arthropoda; class Insecta; order Hemiptera; family Cicadidae; genus Magicicada; species Magicicada septendecula. The sequence goes on from JAWRYS010001111.1 coordinate 428,911, forward strand.
TCCAACGTGGTCACCCTTCCGGAAAACACAGTATATATCCAAACCCATACACTATAACACACGGTCGAATCGCCAACGTGACCGAACCTTAACCAGCACACTCTTACACTACTTGACTGAGTTGGCAACAATGCAATTACTTAACACATAGACACAACATCGACGATATCGAGACAATTGTGGCAGTGTAAATATATCCGAAACCAGTACACTATAACACCGAGTTGACAACGTGTTGGCAACAATGGCGGCAGTGTAAACATTCCAACATGGCCGCACTTCCGGGAAAACCCCTTACATATACATAACCATACACTATAACACACCACGTAACACATGCACGAGCCGACAACGTGGTCGACGCGTTGGCAACAATGCAATTCACCTCTTCACATCAACGATATCCGGTGGCAGTGTAAATATATCTTAAACCCATACATTATAACACTCGCACGAGCCGACAACGTCGCTAAACCAGCACAAGTTGACAACGCCGACAACGCTTTCCCAACATGGACACCCTTCCGGAAAAACCCCTTACATATACATACCCATACACTATAACACACCACGAATCGGCAACGTGGCCGAACCTTAACCAGCACACATGCACAACCCGACAACATCGCCGCTTTTCCAACATAGTCACGCACATACCGACAACAACTTGACTTTCACTGTTTCATCGACAACGATGGAAGCGAACTCGTTAAGGAACTAGCCGTTATGGACGTCACCGCATTTGCCAGCAGGCATTGGATATTTACACATCCAATAGACACGATTGTTTCGAATCATAAACATGTGAGGACAAACAGATGGTTAACAGACCATTATCATGGACTAACGTGGACGGACGGGGACACATCGTACGAACATCTTGTACCGATATTAGAAAAGTATACGTTTCCTTACAACTTCGTGTTCGTAAAAGGATTGCAAAAAAAAAGATTTCTACAGAAGCGTATCGTGCATTTTAATATTATAAATTTAGAAGATTTCGGTTGTCCCAAACTCGATCAATTACAATCAATACATGGAACAGCCTGTCTCGCGCACCGCTTATTTCCGGAAATATGTACAAATACTAGAGTACACGCTTTACGCGAGTGGGTTGTATCAGATTTTAGAATAATCAATAAGTTTCTGATCAATTACTAACATTATTGTTTAGCGCTTACGTAAAAAATAACAGTCGTCGCCTTTCTATCGATTACATCATCTGTCTAAAAATAAATTAGCGTCGACGACGTGTTCAAACAAGCACATGTGCTGTCTAGACGTATAAAAATAACCGACACCCCTCTTCCTCACCTACCCATCGAACCGTGAGAAATCAAGTCGTATCCTGTTCACACAGTTAAATACATCACCTGTCTAAAAATAAATTAGCGTCGTCGACATGTTCGAACAAGCACGAGTGCTGTCTAGACGTATAAAAAATAACCGACTCCCCTCTTCCCCACCTTCCCATCGAACCGTGAGAAATCAGCTCGTGTCCTGTTCACACGGTTAAAAATAAACGCTTACTGTGCGTTGAGTGGTTTCCCCCCTCTCCGGTTTCCACCTCCACAACTACCTCCCTATATATTCCGCTGTGCACGTGCGTTATTCGTTCATTCGTTGAGAGACGTGCCAGAAAGTATAATTGCAACTATTAGCGCAATTGAGTTTTGTAATTTTCACTACTGTGTGCGTTTACATATTATGTATTTTAAATTGTAATATATTTTGATTACATGTATTTTAATTATTTGTAATTAAACAGTATTGCTTTAACCTTTTTATTGTTTTTTAATTTCAAAATTCCTTGGAACATTAACACTATTCTAAAAAAAAATCAATTTTATTAAACAATAATTGCATGATTATAATATAGTTTAGAAATTAAAGAATATTTAAATATTACATACCCACCAATGATAACAGATGGTCTGTCAGCATTCTGTTGTAAAAAATAACTCCACATGTGAAAATCATGGTGGGAGCCGATTACATCATTTGCAACGTCCTATTATTCAGTATTGTATGGTGTGTGTGTGTTTATGTGTGTGTGTGTGTGTGTGTGTGTGTGTAGTTTATTGTATATTTTTATGTGTGTTTGATTACAATATATGTAAATTTTGCTTTGCTTAGTTGTTTATTTTCAACTATCCTTTTTTTTCCTTCCATCATACATGTTTCATAAGTGAAATGTCAATCAGAACAATTGCACAAATGCGTGTTATCAATAGCGAAATGATATTCAATTTTGCACCGTAGTAGTAAATATATCTGAAACCCGTACACTATAACACACGTACGAGCTGACAACGTGGCCGACGCACTATTACTGTAAAAAAAAAATTAGTTGTAAAATAAACTTGTAGATATTTTTTTCTTTTATGTTTATATTTTGTGTATTTATAATAAACTTGTACATATTTTTTCATTGTATAAATGTTTATTTTCAACTATCCTTTTCGCATACTACAATTTACTTAACACATAGACACACAGTTGTTTCGCATACTACAATTTACTTAACACATAGACACACAGTTGTCAACAATGCAATCGTTCAGATAAGTAAATCGAACACTGAATATCATGTGTGTTTCTTACAGGGAAAATGACAGTTCATTGCTGGACGTCACACGACGGGAAATTCAAAAATTGTGGTGGTGGGAGTAACCATGTTTTTTTTTCAATCTGTTTATACACAACATCGTCGATATCGGCACGGCAGGGTAAATATATATACGAAACCAGTACACTATAACACCGAGTTGGCAACAATGGCGAAACATACATTCAACCCGTACATATACGAAACCAGTACACTATAACACCGAGTTGGCAACAATGGCGAAACATACATTCAACCCGTACACTATAACACCGAGCCGACAACAGTTGGCAACACCGCATCGACGCTTTTCCAACATGGCCGAACTTCCGGAAAAACCCCTTACATATACATAACCATACACTATAACACACGCACGAATCGGCAACCAGGCCGTACCTTAACCACTACACTCTTACACCATTTGACAACATCGCAGCTTTTCCAACATGGCCACCGTCGCCCCACCACGGCGGGCGCCCATCAAGCCACCGCCAGGCCGCCGCCCAGCGACGATGACGACGTCAACGGCGAACGGCGAACGGCCAAGGGCCAACATAGCCACGCCTCCGCTAATCAACGCACACATTACCCCACTTTAGGCGGCGACGACGACAACATGGCCGACAGACTACTGCCGCATGGTTACCCCCACCACCACAATTTTTGAATTTCCCGCCGTGTGACGTCACTTCCGGCAAGGAACTGTCATTTTCCCCCTACTGTCCTGCATGTCGGCAAAGGTGATGACCGCCGACCTGTTAACAGCTTTCTTGTAAAATTACTGAAAGTAGGCCCTTTCGATGAGATTTACACTCTCCAGAATCTTCTGCACCTACGGGTGCAAGTCCGAACATTTGACCCGCGGCCCGGCTCTGTTTTAACTGCCAGAGGTTCTGCCAAAGCAGTCTTTTCTGTCATCAGCCCCCGCGTTGCGTGCGTTGTGCTGAACCTCATTGTGGCTGTGATAAGCCACTGACGGGGTTCACAGCTATATGCTGCAACTGTAAAGGAGCCCACCTGGCTAATTACCGAGGCTGCCCTAACTTTATCGCCGCCATGAAACCGCAGCGACCTCCTGTGCGCCCTGGCGCACAGGCTGGCCGTGTAGCTGGTCCTGGCCCTAACCGGCGAGAGGCATTCCCGCCTCTCACTGGATCATCTGCCAAGGTCCCGGCAGCAACTCCGGTTGCTTCCGGTGCCGCTGTCTCGCCTGCAGTCGTCGCTTCGGCCTCAACCCCGGCGCCTGCCGGAGCGCCCGCACATTCCTACGCGGCCATAGCCGCTAAATCTGTCCCACCTACAGCCCGATCGGGCAAATCCAAGCGCTCTCGTCGTCGCCGGAACTCCGCCGGCCGACCTACATCATAACAGGTTCCACTTGTTCCAACTACGCGGGCTTGACCCGCCCACAGTCATCGTCCTCAACCTTCCAGCGAGCAGTTTACTCCTCAGTCCGTCAGCCCAGCGCCATCTGCTACCCCTGTCGAGGCTAGTCAGGCTTGTCCTGCGGAGTCCCGGGAACCTTCTCGGGCCTCGGCGGATCCCCTGGCTGCCTGGGCAGATAATCTTGTTGCATCTATAAGGACTGCTCGCGACACTACCACAGTGCTAACCCTGGTCTTACAATCATTAACTACCCTCTTTCCCATACTTCCCCTGAATGGCTAATAGCCTGAGGATCGTTGCGTGGAACGCCTTCGGGCTACTCCCCAGACGATCTGAACTGATGACTTTCGTGACGGAGTATGATGTTGATATCATACTTCTTTCCGAGACTCATCTGGCTCACTACCACTCGTTTTCCCTTTCTGGCTATGCCTGTTATCGTCAGGATCGTCCCCTGCGGGCTCACTGTCCCCCCACGGGGGGCACAGCTGTCTTAGTCCACAGGCGGATATCCCACAGGCTTTTGCCTCCTCTAGATACATCTATTATTGAAGGCTGCGCGGTGGCGGTAGACGCCGGCGGATCGGAGTTGCGCGTTGTTTCTGCGTACCTCCGGCCTGCCCGTCGAACTCCGCCACCGCCCGAGGAGTGGGACGCCCTCCTCGACCACCCCCTCTCAACCATTGAAGCCGGCGACTTAAACGCCAAACACCCTACATGGAACAGCCGCGTTGTCAACGCCTATGGAAATTCTCTGTTCCACTTCGTCTCTGGCGACCCGGCACTTATTGTCGTCGGCCCTGATGACCCTACGACCCTACCTACTACCCCTTTCACGGCCATCGGCCGGACGTTCTTGACATAGTAGTTGTCAAGAACGTTGCCCGCAACATCGAGGTCTCGTCTGTGACGGATTTTTCGTCCGATCACAATCCCCTTGTTATAATTGTTCGAGACCTGTCGGCGTCACATCGACTTCCCGCTCAAATTGTTAGGAGAGCCAACTGGCGCTCCTATCATGATGAGCTCTCTCGACGGTTACCATCTCTACCGGAGGACCCTATCGTCACTCGTGACGATTTGGATCTACGCGCCACAAACCTTCAGGAATTGGTCCAAGGTGTCATGGATCGACACACCTACGCACTCGAGGCGAATCATCGTAAATCGGCCTTAACTGCGGCAGTACTCCACGCCATCTGGCTACGGCGCCAGCTCCGCCGCAGATGGCAAAGGACCCGTGACCCAGTCGTAAAGCGACGATTTCAACAACAGTCCCTTTACGTCCAGCAGCTACTGCGGGACGTAAACTCTGATCGATGGGACTCATATCTTGAGTCTCTTGAAGTCGACCACGCCTCCGTCTGGAGAGCGGTGAGTAGATTGACCCGCGAGAAGAGAACTCGCAACCCGCTGGAAACCCCGAACGGGATTGTGTCTTCATCAGAAGGCAAGGCTGAGGTCTTCGCCGACTGCATGGAGTAGCAATTTACGTTCATCGAGGCGTTTCGGACCCTGCCCACTCGGCAGAAGTCCGGGACTTCGTATCTGCTTATTTTTCTCGCCCTCCCGCTGGCCCAGACCTCCCGTTCGACAGAGATGAACTCGTTTCGTCTGTCTGCCGACTAAACCGCCGTCGCGCCCCCTTCCTGACCGGATCGGGGCCGCTGTATTACAATATATCCCGGCCTCAGGCGTTGACCTCGTGCTCGAGCTGTTCAACTCTTGTCTCCGGCTACAGTACTTTCCCCGCCTGTGGAAAACTGCCAACATCGTTATGATTCCTAAACCCCGCAAGCCGCGCATGCTTCCTGAAAGCTATCGGCCAATATCTCTTTTGCGAGTTATCTCGAATGTGTTCGAGCGGCTCCTGTTGGCCTGCATCTCGCCGTTGTTGGATAATTTTATCCGCAACGAACAGTTCGGGTTTCGCAGAGAGCACTCGACCACGCTTCAACTACTCCGCATGGTAACGCAACTCTCTGACGCCACCAACAGGTGAGCTGCTACGGCAGCCGCACTGCTGGACGTGAGCAAGGCCTTCGATAAAGTGTGGCACGAAGATCTTCTCTTCAAACTTGCCAACTCCCCCTTACCATCGTCCCTAGTGTTTTTCCTCCGGTCGTATCTCAGCGACCGAACCTTCAGGGTGAGCGTCGACGGAACCTGTTCTGCAGTTCGTCCCGTCGCCGCCGGCGTACCTCAGGGATCTGTCCTCGGCTCGGTTCTGTACCTTGTGTACACGAAAGACCTGCCTGCCTTGCCCGGTGTCACATTGCCTTTGTTCGCTGACGATGCAATGTATCAATAAAGCTCTGTGTCCCCGCGTTTTACGAGCACACATTTGCAGCGTCAGTTGGACCAGCTTCCGGACTGGCTACGGAAATGGTGGGTGACGATCAATACGCAGAAATCCGAGGAGATCTGTTTCACTCGTAAGTCCATCTCCCGATGCCAGCCACTCTCCCTGGAAGGGAGGCCTATCGCCTATAAAGTGTCGGTGAAATATCTAGGCGTTCGGCTCGACCGGCGTCTTTGCTTCAACGCCCACGTGACTGAAACCCTAAGGCTCGCGGCGTCCGAGCCAAACTTTACCCATACCTCGCGTACCGCAGCCCCCTGGCGCTGCGCACGAAAGTTACCCTCTATCTATTGTTTCTCCGGTCTGTATTGACCTATGCAGCACCTGTTTGGTGGTCACTTGTTTCCGCCACCAACAGGCGTAGGCTGGAAATTTTCCAATCCAGAACCCTCCGTTCCTTGTCGGGATCTCCTTGGTTTGTTAGAAACAGTGTCATTCGAGGAGGTCTACGAGTTCCTACTCTCTCTGCCTTTGTCTGGTCATTAGCTGCGACTCTCTTTGCCGCAGCTGAGACCTCTTCCTTTCCTTTCCTCAGGACCATTAGCACCACGCAACCACCTCCCCCTGTCCGGGTCAAACGCCCTCGGGCGATTCTCGGCGACCCGCCATATGTTTAAGTAAACTGCTTAAACCTCAATTTGCATATTCACTATCTGCCTATGCCCAGAATTGACCTGCAAAGCTGTTTCCTTCCTCCCTTTCTAGTGTGCCGACCGCGCTGAATGCCGCTGCTAAGCGCTATCACTGGCACGGAGGCTCTCCGCCTCGCGGGGAGCGACCGACGCCTCACGGCGTCTGCTCGCGGGACTGGGAACGGGTGACATCTGTCACCTGAACCCGTTCATGCGGCAGTGCCCACTGATTGCTCAAAATTAAAATTAAATAAAAATTAAAAACCTTTCTCCCCCGCCTTCTCAGTTAACTGGTTGGCTGTTGTCCATTCCTGTTTTTAGGTACCAGTCGAAGAACCAGAACTATGTATGTCCACAGGCAGCCATTGGGCTCGACCCAGATGCTGCAGTCATGCAACAGGTGCAAAGACGCCCCGCTACTATGATGCTACATGCTACATGCTACCGGCGATTCATAGCGACAGACGCATTCTTATGAAAATGGATGGACTCCAGATGCAGGCGAGTGAAGTAACCCCGGACAGAAGACGACACCCGGGCTTCATCAAACATTACCCGGTGATCGCCGTGGGAAAGAGTGTGTTCAGCAACTGCGGACTTCTCCGGCTGGCCCAGGCGGCTGTATCTCCGATGTTCAGAGAGGCGCGTTCGGACACTACGCTTCGTGGTGCCTACGTATACCTAGCCACACGTACATGGAATACTATACACCCCGCACGACGAGAGCGGATCCCTGGCGTCTTTTACCGTTCGCAGGAACTGATGGATCTTTTTGGTTGGCTTAAAGTCGACCTGACGTACCGTTTACTCAGCAGCTTGCCGATGCGGTCAGTCACGCCACGGATGTAGGTCAAGACAGCGGAGCCAACAACCTCGAGCAACACCGACTCGTCCGGCCTACCAGATATTCTCGGCCGGGCAGCTCTCCTCACCTCCGCAGCAGAGTAGCCGTTGAACTGCAGTGCTTCTTCGAGATGCCGCAACACATCTTCGAGATACCGGGGCTCACAGATCCTTTTAGCCCGGTCAACCAGAGTCTTCAGCACCACCCGCTTCTGCCTAGGATGATGAATGGAGGACTTATGCAGATATCTGTTAGTGTGCGTTGGCTTTCTATAAACTGTATGCCCTAATCTGCCATCGGTCCTTTTCAGGACCAATACATCCAGAAATGTCAATTGATCACCGCTCTCGCGCTCCATAGTAAACTGTATGCGCGGGTGCACAGCGTTGAGATGTCCAAGGAAGCATCCCAGCTTTTCATCCCCATGGCTCCAGACCACGAAAGTGTCGTAAACATACAGCAGCCAACTCTTCAAATTTTCCATGTAGGATTTTGCAACCACAGGGCTTAAAGGACTTCCCAGCGCGACGCCATCCAACTGTTCGTAAAAGAATGTTCACTATTACGAACATTCTTTGCTACTGAAGATGGCCACCGGTGGTGTGGCCGAAACGTCTAGCTATTTTACATCAAGCATTCGACCACGCCCTTTCAGCCCGGAAGTTTTAATTAATTATAGTGACACCGGCCGTGAAAGCCTACGTACTAAAAGTAACATAAACTCTTCTAAAATTGTTAAAACTTAAATTAGATAATAAATTTCATGGTTTCATATTGTTACGACGGTCTCACTGATCGTCGTATGTTACAGTGGAAATCAAAATAAAGAGCAAAATAAAACACCAATTGAGTCACTAATTACTAGTTTTGGACAATCACAATTAAGAGTTTGAAATCAACAAGTTATTCATCAAGATAATACTCGTGCAATAATTTTGCTAAATTTGTCCACACACAATAATAATATCAACTAATAGAGTCCCGCACAATAATCACTTTTTACTAATAAACACTTGAACGCACTTTATCAATTGCCCGACGTAAACTGAACTGACCGTCTTGGATGTTTGTATTTACATCCCGTTGATATGCCAGAACAATCTGTCACTTTTCCGATGACGTGTTGAACAGGCGCTCTCGAATTAACTAGAAACAGTGTTACTGTCTGGCCTTGAACACAGTCCACCATCCGTGCAGTCTGAAATGGCCTGTATTGTAGACGCATGATAAGTGGTCACGTAGTTGTCTTTCATTACTAAGCAGCAATATGTACGCCCACAAAAATTACACCTGCCCTCTGCTGGTATAGCCGAGAATCACGTAGTACAGTACACTCCATTCGAGAATGTTCCGTTGCGTAACAGTGTTTCCACCTTAAGCCTTCTCGTCCCGAACTGGAAAACAATCTCTGGAGTAATATTTGGCCAGGCAGTCTAGTTAGACGACCTTAAATTGTTGCTGTCTTTCCTGCTGAATCCAGTAGACAATATTGTTGATTCTCTTTTTCAGAATGTATGGTCCTTCCCAGTCTGAAGTTTAGGTGAGCGACCACGACGGCCCTTTGAGTTGAACAACCAAACTTGATCTCCTTGTTGGAGATCCACATTATTCCTGCGAATGTCATACCGAGTTATTTTATCACTGCCCAACTTCAGCCGTCCTCTTATTAAGCGAATCATTACTCGCAGTTGGTTTTCTAAGTACGAGGAATTGTTCTGTGACTCTTAGAACTGAGTCTCAAGTGATCCAAACATCAAGTCTAGGAAGACCAATCTCCCTCCCAAACACCAATTTTGCTAGACTCATGCCGGTTGTGTCGTGTACTGAAAACCTGTACGCTATGAGGTATATTGGAACACGTTGGTCCCAGTCTGTTTGGTTCTCGTTAGCAACGTTCAATAGATGCAGCCCAAGTGTCCAGTTAAACGTCTCAACAATTCGGTTCGACTAAGGATGGAGAGATGTTGTCCTCGTCTTTCGAATTCCGAATATACGGCATAATTCTTAAAACACTCCTAAATCTAAATTTCTGCCTTGATGTGTATGGAAATCCATAGGGACTCCATAAAGGCAACAGAAGTTTTGAACTAGCTCCTTTGCCACTTTGGCAACCTCCATATATTGGATTACATAAGCTACTACCTACTTAGTAAAATAGTCACCTATAAACATGATGTACCGGTTTCCATCGTCAGTAACTGGGAAAGGTCCAGCAATGTCTATGGCAATTCTGTTAATGGGTTTCCAACGTTATACTATCTCATTTTCCCCCTGCTTCTGGTTTGTGAGCCCTTGCTTGAGTATTTATTTCATATATCCGACCCAATACCTTTACGTCGTGGTGAAGATGAAGCCAATATAATCGCTTCCGTATTTAGTCAAGGGTTTTGATGACCTCCAGCCCTTCTATCGTGCATCTCCATCAAAATCCACCAGCATTTTTCAGCAATCCGATCTCCGGTGTAAGAGATTCCCATTGTGGCCAGTTGTAAGCACTTCGTAACCATGGCAATCTTGCCATTCTGCGCGGCAACATTCCTCTCTTGCTGTCAAAATCGGTACACTTTCTTCACCCGTCCGTCTGTTCTTCTCGAAAATCTTGTGTCGTCCAGCCGTATCCCAGGAAATCTGCAGAGATGACTTGAATATTTTCGCTTGCGTTCTCTTCTTCCTTTCTGCGACAATGTCGGCAGTCTTCCGAGCACGGTCTTTAAGATAAGCCATCTGAATTACCATGCAGGCGCCCCGCGTATGTTGTACCTTGAAGTTGTACTGTTGGAGACGTTCGAGCCACCTTCCCAACTGCCCTTCCGGATTTTTAAATCTCAAGATCCACGCAAGTGCGGTATGGTCGGCGCATAGTAAAATCTCTCTTCAATAGATGTATTTATGGAAATGCTTCAAACCTCGGACTATTTAAAAGAACATTTCCCTTGTAACACTATAAATACTCTCCGCTTTAGACAGTTTCTTGCTGTAATTCTATTACTCGTTCTTCTCGGTTTTGTATTTAGGACAAAACTGCTCCTAGACCAGCATTTTTTGCATCTGTGCCTACAATGTATCTCAGTTCGGAAGCCTAGAAAGCAAGAATTGGCTGCAAACATAAGGCAATTTTTAAAGTCCGGAATTCTTGATCACGTTCTTTCGACGACTGTAAGTTCGTGTATTTTCCTTTAGCTTATGTAGTGGTTTAGCAATAGTAGCGAAGCCTTTCACAAAACGTCTGTAACGTAAGCATAACCCTACGAAACCCAAAACATCGTGTTTACTTTACTCTTCGGAACTGGCCAGTCTCTTACGGTGTCTACTTTAGTGCGATAAATAATAACACCCGCTGTCGAAACTAGGTGGCCCAGAATACTATACGTCCTTCTGGAATAGAGAACACTTCTTCGGTCGCAGTTTCAGTTGGGCACAGTTAATTCTAGTCAGAGCCAATTTAAGGTTTTCCAAATGGTTTTTTTTTAGTCTTTCCGATGCCTATGATATCGTCTAAATAAACAAGGAACGTTTCCATTGACCTGCACCTCGGAAGACAAGATCTATCAATCCTTCAAAATTATTGCCGGTGCATTACAGAGTCCAAATGGCACGAATTTAATTTGGAATTAGGCAATTGAGGTCGAGAAAGCGATCTTTTCCTTGTTTTCTTGATGAAGACCTACTTGCCAATATCAACACTTCAGGTCCAGTGTGGAAAACCACTGTGCAACTAGACAGTTTTCAAGTGTATCGTCAACACGAGGTAATGGATAGCAATCTTTCTTTGTTACGTCATTCAACCTCCGGTAGTCTACGCAGAAACGTAATCCACCGCCCTTATTAGCTACCAGCACTACCCAAGATGAACAAGAACTTGACGAAGGCTCGATTATTCTCTCTATCAACACGTCTTGTATTAAACGAGATTTTTCCTTTTGCTTAGCTAATAGAAGCCTTTCAGGAGGTTGGCGAATCGGTGTTGTATTTCCGGTATTAATGCAATGTTTTACAAGAAAGTTTCTTTCAAATTTCTTTTCCTGAACCACAAACGAATCTTTCAATTCATGTAAAAGCCGTTCGAGTTCTTTTACCTCACCACTTGAGAGGTCGCTAGAAAATATCTTTAACAATTCCTGAAGTTCCCATAATAATTAGTAAGTGCATGCAGTACTGAATCTTCGTTCCGTCGTTTAAGTACTAATAGAGTATATTAGTATTTTCATTAGTATATTCGTTAATCACAATTAACCGTTTGAAATCAACAAGTTATTAAAAAGACTATACTCGTGCAATAATTCCGTTAAATTAATATTAACACACAAATTAAATTATTTCACACAAAATAATAATAATGTCAAATAACAGAGTCCCGCACAATAATCACTTTTTATTAGTAACCACTTGAACGGACTGTGTAAATCGTCCGACTTAAACTGAACTGACCGTTGATGGATGCTTATATTTGTACTTCGCTGAAATGAGAAATGTTTAACATGTCACTATTTCTATGTTAAACAGACGCTCTCAAATCCACTGGAAACAGTGTTACAGTTTGGCCTTTAACACAGTGCCCTACCGGTGGGTTCTGGAAAATGCCTCAATTGTTGACGCATGATAAGTGTCACGTAATTGTCTTTCATCACAAAGCTGCAATATGTACGCACACAAAGATTACAGCTGGGCTCTGCTAGGATAGTCGAGAAACACGTAGAGCGACACTCTCCATTGTTCAAGAATTTGCGTTCCGTAATAATATTATTTTTGACCTAAAAATTAAAAATATGGGGACCCAGATCTATATTTTGATCAGTTGTTCTCGGTTAGTTGGAAATATTAAAAGATTGGTGTCCAGAAACATACTTTTCTTGCTTTATGTAAATTTACTTGTTTATTGCCAACAAATTAATGTAAATTTGTAATACTCTTTCTACATAATTTGATTCGGAGGCATTTGATGTAAGGAAAGTATGTTTATCCTTGTCATTTGCATACTATTCAACACCTTCAACCAAGTCACTGTGAGTTAAGATTAAGTTTTTGCAAATAGGTACAAACAAATCCAAAAATTATTAATTATGTTTTATTCCTTAATTAGTCTAGTTTAACGAGAAATGGGATAAAAAATTCACAGGTGGAAAACTGAAAATTCAAATGAAATAACAGGGGGAATCTTTCTAAACTGGAATTAGTTAGATGTGTATTCTGGAGTAATTGTGGACCAGTTAGTTATACCATTTATAATTCTAGACCACCTTGCAGTTATTTCCTACCAAGATTTTTTAGAAAATCAGCTCCAACCCTGTTAGACGACATACGTCTTGGAAAACGACTGCAAATTTTCTTTGAAGATGGTAGTGTGCCATCTCATTATTCAAATGAATTTAGAGAGCTCTAAAACCCAAGTTATCCAGGCAGATGGATGAGTCTAGGAAGACCAATTAATTGGCTTTCTAGTTCACCTAATTTGAATTGCTTGTACTATTAATTTTTGGCCACTTAAAGGATTTAGCTTATGAAGTGAATGTTAATTAAAAGGGAAAATTAGAAAAGAGAATTTAAAATTCATTTGATCTTCTTAACAATGGACATGACACTGTTAGAAAAGCATCCACTGATCTTATACTTTGAATGTGATTTTGCATAAACAATTAAGGACAGCATTTAAAACAATACCTTTAAGGTACAGGTAATTAATCTGATTACCCTTATATATCAGCGTTTATGATTTTTACCAGTTACGATTTTGTTTGAATTATAATAATTTCTTAAAATGTTTGTTCTGCTTCTCCTTCAGTAGAATTTGATATTTTATAATGTTCATTTGTTTTTACTTCCATATTCCTTAAGGAATGGAAGTATGGTGATGGCAAAAAAAATCGTGTTCGAGATTATTGCAGATTCTGATTCTACTACACTCAAAACATGAAAAAAAGTCGTTTTCCGAAAAGTGTCTCTGTGTGTGTCTGTCTGTCTGTCTGTCTGTGTGTCTGTCTGTCTGTCTGTGTGTCTGTCTGTAGATTTTTTTTCTATGGCAAACGATAACTGCCGCAAATTCAAACAGAATCAAATAATTTTTTGCATGCAGCCCTGATTTGCAGAGTACTCGCGACCTATTGTTTTTGGTGAAGATCGGTTGAAGGAAAGGGGTAGTTTACCGGCAACGGTTTTTTTTTAGCAAGGGTAATTTTGTTTGTTTGGCAAACGATAACAGCCGCAAATTCAAGCAGAATCAAATAATGTTTCGCATACAGCCCTGAATTGTAGAGTTCTCAAGATCTGTTGATTTTGGTGAAGATCGATTAAGGGAAAGGGGTAGTTTACCTGTAACGTTTTATGTTTTAACAAGGGTATTTCCTATGGCAAACGATAACAGCCGCAAATTCAAACAGAATCAAAAGATTATTTGCATACAGCCCTAAATTGTAGAGTTCTCAAGACCTATTGTTTTTGGTGAAGTTCGGTTGAGGGAAAGGGGTAGTTTACCAGCAACGTTTTTTTAACAAGGGTATTTTATATGGCAAACGATAACAGCCGCAAATTCAAACAGAATCAAATAATGTTTTGCATACAGCCCTCATTTGTAGAGTACTCAAGATCTATTGTTTTTGGTGAAGATCGGTTAAGGGAAAGGGGTAGTTTACCTGTAACGTTTTATGTTTTAACAAGGGTATTTCCTATGGCAAACGATAAAAGCCGCAAATTCAAACAGAATCAAAATATTATTTGCATACAGCCCTAAATTGTAGAGTTCTCAAGACCTATTGTTTTTGGTGAAGATCGGTTGAGGGAAAGGGGTAGTTTACCTGCAACGTTTTTTTAACAAGGGTATTTTCTATGGCAAACGATAACAGCCGCAAATTCACACAGAATCAAATAATGTTTTGCATACAGCCCTGATTTGTAGAGTACTCAAGACCTGTTGTTTTTGGTGAAGATCGGTTAAGGGGAAGGGGTAGTTTACCTGCAACGTTTTTTTATCAAGCGTATTTTCTATGGCAAACGATAACATCCGCAAATTCAAACAGAATCAAATAATTTTTTGCATACTTCCCTGAATTGTAGAGGTCTCAACGACTTTCGATTTTGGTGAAGATCGGTTAAGGGGAAGGGGTAGTTTACCTGCAACCTTTTACGTTTTAACAAGAGTAAAGTACTTGAAAATTTATTTAAACTTTTTGAAACAATGGTAATTGTTAAAAATAAAATAATTTTGTTGCCAGGCAATAAAATTATAATTTTTTCATTTTAATGTAATATAATATTTTTCATTTAATACAGCAATAAAATGGCAGGTAAGACACAGCCTGGCTGTTTGGCTGAAAATGATTTTAAATATAAATCTTAGAATATGGTTCTCCATACCGATATTTTATTGACGTTACTTAGAACAGATGCCTCAAGATTAAAATTTAATTGATTGTATTACAAATTTACATTTATTGATGTAATTGATATTGTTGTGTAATGTTTTGTGTTTTACACTTTAGTTATTTATAACCCGTAAACTAAGTGATTGCTGCCGTTCTTAGGTTTTACTGTTGTCATAAATATGAATTGGTACTTAACCAACCCCACAGCGATACACTTCTTGGGCAATTGCCGGTCCTTCTAATGTGAACACTGGAATTTTATGTAGATTGCAAAAGATACGGTTAGTAAATTGTCAATTACATTATATGATTGAATAAAGTATAACACATATCTTGTGTCGGTAGAGTTTCTTTGAAATGCTGAACTCACGTACACGCAGTATATTGCCTGAGGTCGTGATGCTGGATGATGAGATGAAAGGGGTTAGTGGCGTTGTTAGGGAAGGCCTTCCCAAAGGGATGCTGTGGATGTTGTTGCAGATCAATCACTAACGAGGCCACTAGATGTATTATAAAACACTGAATTGATATGTATGATTTGTACTCATGAAATGTTCATGCGCACTGTTGTCGGCGAACTGAAGTTAATTGAATGAAAAAAAAATATATATTTAATGAAAACGTGAAGTAAGGTGATGCCACAAATGTATTGTATAGGCACACTTTGCCCTAACAACCTCCACGCATGAGATGTGAGTAAGTACTGATTTGAATTGTTCTGTCCTGTAGACTTTGCTTAGCCCCCACTAATGGGGTGATTGGTTTTGACCAATTAGGATGCATAAATTTAATTGTAAATTAAATCATATTCAAACAATGTCTGTTTACATTAATAATAGTAAATAAGAATATGATTTTATATATATATATATATATATATATATATATGACGCAAACTAAAATATGTAGGCCTACTTTCCATCCCGCCCCCGTGAATCCTCCGCGATTCACTAGGAAAACAACAAGTAAATAATAAAATAAAAACAAGCTTTGTTACATTAAAACAAAGAAAAAAAACTATTTGCAGTATGTATGGATAAATAGAAAGTTGTTTTTTGATACATGATATTAATACTCTTTGTTTGGTAAAGGAGAAACCTTGACGATAGGTCTTATGAGGTTCACCTTAGCAGTTTTGACTTCTACAACACGCACTACTCCATTCTTACCAAGGAACGTCTTTACTATTCTACCTAAACACCATGACTGTGGGGGAGTATTAGGTATATGTATGATAACTAAGTCTCCAACAGACAAATTTGGCTTGTCTTTTGTCCATTTGGACCTCTGTTGAAGGGTATGTAGATATTCAGTCTGCTATCGCCTCCATATATTTTGAGAAATGGCTTGTATTCTTTGCCATCTCTTAAGGCGCCCAACGAGTATATTTTCTGACTGAGTTTCTGGCATTGATACCAATGGTCTTCCAATGAGAAAATGTCCTGGAGTAAGTACATCGAGTTCCATAGGATCAGTTGGTAAGCTCGTTAATGGTCAAGAATTCAATATTGCTTCTATTCAACAAGTGAGAGTTTGAAGCTACTCTAGTGTTAATATTTGATTCCCAATTACAATTTTTAAATCTGTTTTAACACTTTTGACTGCACTTTCCAACAAACCGCCTATATAAGGTGCTGCAGGTGGGATGAAATGAAATTTAATTGCGTTGTGAATTGAAAATTCATTTAATTTATATTTTGTATCCTCTTGACGCAAAAGATGCTTAATGATCTTACCTATTTTATTTTGTGCACCAACAAAATTGGTCGCACTATCTAGATACAGATCGGAAGGAAGTCCTCTACGAGATATAAAGCGTGATAATGCTACTATAAAAGTTTCTGTTGAGAATCGGTATAAGGCTCCTGGCAGATAAGATCCAGTATTGTTTGCTGAGTGGCGACTGAAGCAGTTGTGGTCCTGCATGAAGATACTTTAAATGAGAGTAATCGACAAGGAGATCTGTAATAAAATGTTTTTTTGGAAGTAAAATAGGATGTCTCGCATCTTCATTCAAGCTGGAGTCTTAAAGACGGCCTCCTACCCTTATCAATCCATTATTTCCAATGGTTGGGGATAAATGCTGTAATTTAAGATTACATTGCTGTCCTCTCTTAATGTTGTTAATATCTGAAAGAAATTCAGTTTGTTGTACTAAACGACAAATCTGATATATATTAGTAAAATAGTTTACCTTTTTCTTGTCCGTCTGGAGGCCTTTTCTCTATATTTCAATCGACGCGTTTCAGGGCATATGCCCCATCATCAGGATATCCCTTGTTAAAGGTCGTCAATGGTTAAAATATTAAAAACACTGCACACACAATTCTAACACACAACAATAAATGTAATACAAACATAAAAACACATAAAATGCCCAAATTATAGACACACACGATATCGATGGTGCGCACCACGACATGCTATAGTCGACTGCAGTGTTCATGTTGTTATATGTCGTGCACTATGGACCTTGTTCTGTATTCTTATCGCTGTGTCGTATAATAGATTGGACTGGAAATACAGCTGATCGTTAAGGATGACTTCTTCTGTTTTTTTATTTTTGTAAGCTTTATATATTTCGTATTCTTCAATAGCATTCATATAATTACCTTTTTTGCATATGTGGAGGGGTTGAAAGTTCGTTGTGAAATCAGTATAACTATGGTTGCTGTCCATCAGATGGCGCGCGTAATTTGACACTGTTTTACTAAATTCTTTTCTAGGTAAATGTTCTTTGAATCGTCTTTTAAAAGGTCTACCAGTTTGGCCAATGTAAAAGCTGTCGCAGTCATTGCATATTATCTTATAAACGCCCGTCCTGTCTTCAATTGATTTTGAATGTTTAGGTACGAGTATCTTATTAATGTTATTATTAGTTCGGTAAGCCATTTTAATATTTATCCCACCGAATACTTTGTTTAAAATTTTGGGTAGGGTGTTACCATATTCCGATGCTATATACCTAATTTTATTTTTATTATTTTCTTGTAATTCTATGTTGTTTTTCTTTTTTCTGTGTTTCTTGACCAAATTATCCACGATTGATCTTTTATAACCATTGGCCTTAGCTATGTGTTTGATCGTGTTCAGTTCTTCGTGAAAATCTTTGTCATCTAATGGTATGGAAAGTAACCTATGTATTAAACTATGATAGGCTGCCATTTTTTGAGAAAAGGGATGATGTGATTCAGCATTTATCGTGAGATCCGTGGTTGTCGGTTTTCGGTATATTTGGTATTGGAACTTTTCATCTAGTCTTGTAATTGTCAGGTCGAGGAAGTTAAGTTTATTATTTATCTCTGTCTCGAGTGTGAACTGTATGTTTCTATTGACACTATTCATGTATAATTTCATACTTCTGCGTTAATGGGTTTTAGTGCACGGCGTGTGGCGTTATCAAACAGCCGGCACCACAATTTGTTGGCCTACCTAAAATCCATAAGACCAATATACCGATTAGGCCATTGATAAATTTCACAACTGCGCCGAGCTACAATGTCAGCAAAAAACTTGCAGTGAAAATAAAAAACAGTATAAAGGTAAGTAATAACCATAGTGTAAGAAATAACATTGACCTTGTTAACAAATTGAAGAGCATTAAATTACGACCTAATTATAAAATAGCATCTTTTGATATTGTTGACTTGTATACGAATGTCCCTGTTCAAGAAACTCTCACTATCCTTAAAGAAAATCTTATTAACGCCAAAATATGTAATTCTGAAGAAATCAATGATTTAATCAATTTACTGGAAGTTATACTTGACCAAAATTATTTTACATTTAACAATAATTATTACATCCAAAAAGGGCCTAGCCATGGGGTCACCTTTATCTGGTTTATTGGCTGACATATACTTAAACCACTATGAGAATACATATTTGCTCAATGGCATAAATAAACTTTCCAAGAACATAATATCATATACACGCTATGTTGATGATACGTTTATAATTTTTAATGGCACAATACGACAAATAGAAAATATGAAATTATACATGAATAGTGTCAATAGAAACATACAGTTCACACTCGAGACAGAGATAAATAATAAACTTAACTTCCTCGACCTGACAATTACAAGACTAGATGAAAAGTTCCAATACCAAATATACCGAAAACCGACAACCACGGATCACACGATAAATGCTGAATCACATCATCCCTTTTCTCAAAAAATGGCAGCCTATCATAGTTTAATACATAGGTTACTTTCCATACCATTAGATGACAAAGATTTTCACGAAGAACTGAACACGATCAAACACATAGCTAAGGCCAATGGTTATAAAAGATCAATCGTGGATAATTTGGTCAAGAAACACAGAAAAAAGAAAAACAACATAGAATTACAAGAAAATAATAAAAATAAAATTAGGTATATAGCATCGGAATATGGTAACACCCTACCCAAAATTTTAAACAAAGTATTCGGTGGGATAAATATTAAAATGGCTTACCGAACTAATAATAACATTAATAAGATACTCGTACCTAAACATTCAAAATCAATTGAAGACAGGACGGGCGTTTATAAGATAATATGCAATGACTGCGACAGCTTTTACATTGGCCAAACTGGTAGACCTTTTAAAAGACGATTCAAAGAACATTTACCTAGAAAAGAATTTAGTAAAACAGTGTCAAATTACGCGCGCCATCTGATGGACAGCAACCATAGTTATACTGATTTCACAACGAACTTTCAACCCCTCCACATATGCAAAAAAGGTAATTATATGAATGCTATTGAAGAATACGAAATATATAAAGCTTACAAAAATAAAAAAACAGAAGAAGTCATCCTTAACGATCAGCTGTATTTCCAGTCCAATCTATTATACGACACAGCGATAAGAATACAGAACAAGGTCCATAGTGCACGACATATAACAACATGAACACTGCAGTCGACTATAGCATGTCGTGGTGCGCACCATCGATATCGTGTGTGTCTATAATTTGGGCATTTTATGTGTTTTTATGTTTGTATTACATTTATTGTTGTGTGTTAGAATTGTGTGTGCAGTGTTTTTAATATTTTAACCATTGACGACCTTTAACAAGGGATATCCTGATGATGGGGCATATGCCCTGAAACGCGTCGATTGAAATATAGAGAAAAGGCCACCAGACGGACAAGAAAAAGGTAAACTATTTTACTAATATATACTATAAGTGGCTTGGATACCGAAAAACATGGATCTAAATCTGATATGTTGTTTGTTGAATCTCATGTGCCGTTAGATTTCCTGTATATTTAATTTTGGAAGTTAAATTGTTCGAAAATCGCAAGAGATTTCTCTGAAGTTTACTCCATGAGGAATATTTGTGCAAGTGTCAGACATAGATTGTGTCTCCTTCACAGATATAAAAACATTTAAATGTGCATTTTTAATTTCTGGAAGCTGATCAAAAACTGTTATATCTTCTGGTTTCTTTGGCCATTTAGTAATATCTGCACTTAGCCATGAGGGACCTCTCCACCCAATATCATGATGAATAAGTTACCTTGGTTGCAAGCCTCTAGAGGCACAATCGGCAGGGTTTTGCATAGATTGTACATGAGACCAGAAAATATGGTATAGATATTCCTGAATTTGAGCTACACGGTTCGCTACAAATGTTTTTAGCTTGTATGGTGGTGTTGATATCCAACACAATACTATTTTAGAATCAGTCCATGCATGGACAGAAGTGATAGAAGTTGTTTTGGAAAGAATACTTATAGAATATTTCATAAGTTGTGCTAGCAGGTATGCGCCACATAACTCCAATCTGGGTAATGAAATGTTCTTTAGGAGTGCTACCTTGGATTTTGTTAAAATGAGAGTGATTTTGAACTGTCACACGTACGTAAATACACACAACCTGAATAACCGTGCTCAGAAGCATCACAAAAACCATGTAGTTGTATGTTTGTTGCCTCAGAGACACCTATATGACGAGGTATTGATAATTTCTCCAAAACAGGCAACTCTTTTAGCAAAGTATTCCATTTGTTGGCAATCTCTTTAGGAAGGGATGTGTCCCATTCACAACCTAAAGTCTACAAGAGTTGTATAAAAGATGTAGCAGTAAATATGACCGGTAACAAAAAACCACATGGGTCATATAACCTAGCAATTTTAGATAGAACTGTTCTTTTGGTTTCAATTGAACTGTCAGGTTATGCTAATTTTGTAGGTAAAACAATCTGCGTTTGGTAACCTTTGTAAACCTAATATGCTTATTAGTGGGTGACCTGGAACACGAAAGTAGATAGGGATTTCTTGATGTTCTGCTGGAATATCACACAGTAATTTTGGATGATTAGCTGTCCATTTTCTTAAGTAAAAGTTACCACTTTGAAGTAGTTGAATGACGTCATGTTGTAACGTTAAAGCTTCTTCAAGATTGTCATGTCCCAGTGCTAAATCGTCAACATACATTTGGCTCTTTAAGGCTGTTGAAGCCAAAGGAGGATTGTGCTCTTCACCTTCCGTGAGTTGTTGTATTACCTTATTAGCTAAATATGGACTTGAAGCCATGCCATTCGTAACAGTGTTGAGTTGGTAAACTAGTAGTTGGCTTTGTGGATTGTCACGCCAAAAGATTAGTTGGTAACATCTATCCTGCTCGTCAAGGTCGATACAGCGGAACATCTGCTTTACATCGGAAGTGAATACGTATTTATAACGCCTGAAATTGAATATGATAGTAGCAATGTCATTATGTAATTTAGGACCAACATGAAGTAACTGATTAGGCGATAAATTATTACTTGTCTTTCAACTTGCATCAAAACAACTCGAAGACGTGTAGTGGTGCTGTTATGTTTAAAAACACCATGATCAAGGTAAAAAGTAGTGTGGTTTGCCTGTAACTACATTGGTTCACAGTTTCGTGTGTCCTGTATTTAAATAATCATTCATAAAGTCACAGTATAATTCTTTCAGCCCAGGTTGAGAGTGAAGTTTCTTTTCTAACACAGAAAATCTTCTTTTAGCAATGCTTGAAGAGTCACCAAGAAGTTCTGAACTTTGTTTGAATGGGAGTCTACAGTATACTTCCCAGTGACAGGACATCTAGAGTGTATTTTTTGAAAGCGATTTTCGCATTCAACTTCATCAGGTGTAAAATGGTTTACTTCAGGTGGTTGTTCTACTTGCCAGAATTGAGTCATAAGTTTGTGAAGAGGATCTTCATGAACTTTGAATAGTGTAGTAATGTTACTGTCACAATGGTCATAGTTGTCTGTGCTGACGATTGAGGCTTTACCTACTATGAAGAAACCAAACTCTGTATCCAAAGCATAGGGCATGTTTTCACCTAAACTGTATTTTGTAGGTTTAGAATGTCTGCAGAATGTGTTTTGTACCTGCATTAGAATGTCTGCAACTATAAGCATTTGAATAGGACCCTTCTTATCAAAAGTGGGATCTGCTAATTTAAAATGAAGTAGTTTCTCCTTGATTTCTGGAGATCTGGTGCAAGAGGGCAATTTCCCTGTGATTTTGTCCAATATGAGGACTGGAAGAGACGTGCATATTTGTTTGTTGTCAAGAGTGAGTAGATCAATGTATGTTTTACCCTTAGTTTTAGCAGAAGCACCCGAAATTCCATTGACGTTACAAACTTGGTTAGAGAACTCACGGTTTATTTTGAGTTTATTAGCTATATCCTCATTTATGAAGGATCAACTAGAAGCCGAATCAATAAGAGCTCTTGCTATAACAGTATTGTTGTTTGAAGACATTAATTTTACAAGAGTTGTGTCCAAAATGGTGATGTATTTTTTACAACTAGGGTTCTTCATTGCTTGAACAGAGTGCAATGTTGTTTGTGAATCAGCTGTTTGTGATACGGCAACCGGCAATGTTGGCTGTGACGTCACACCGTTATCGTTACGTATCGAGTTCGCTGGGTTTTTTGTAAAATGTAATAGCGTATTATGACGTTTGGTACACAGGCGGCATGTACTCTTACATTTGCAATCTTGATAAGTATGGTCACTTAAACAGTTTATACACAAACCACTTGTTTTAATATACGTAAACCTTTGCTCAGGTTTTAATTTGAGAAAATTGGGGCACTGAAAAATTAAATGTTCTCCCTTGCAATACGAACATTCTAATTTACTAGTTTGTACTGTAAGTGTTGTTACATTTTTATTTTTGATATTGGTTGATTTGAAAACATTGTTAACAGGTTGTCTTTGAAAATTTCGTTTGGCACTTGTGTTAAACACGCATTCTCCATATGGGAGCACTAGTCTTCTAAAAATTTAATTAATTCCTTTGGTGTTGGTAACTCATGTGAATTGTTTCCCTTATACTCAAAGCGTGTGCGCAGTGAGAAGTCGAACTTTCGTAAAAGTAATGTTATTAAGATTGGATTGTTGTCTTGGACATCCGATCCTAAGCTATTTAGAGCTGTTGCATGTTCGTTAAATTGGCATATGAAAGCTCGCAAGGTTTTTGCATTAACATCGTAGGCAAGTCAATTAAATGGAATTATTGTAATATTCGTGGATTGTGGTATCTCTTAACTAGAATATCATATGCAATAAGATAGTTCTCATTTGTAAGAGGTAAGAGGTATTTATTTTATTAAATTCAACGGCTCATGTTGAAGTGAAGAAAGCAAAAATTGAAATTTCTCAGTGTTGCTTAAACTTTGATTTTTACTCACAGCTGTGTTAAACAAATTAAAAAAGGCAATCCATTGGAAGATATGGCGATTAAACGTTTCCAGTTGTATTTTAGGTAATCTGATACCGCTTCCGGAAAACGTGTTTGACTGTGCCGTGCTGTTGTGGTTGTTGTGTTTGCTGGATGTTAAAATTGTACGTAATTTACAGCTTATTTCTATAAATAGATCATTGATTTGATTGCTTAAATTTTCTACATCCGATTCTTTTGTTTCGTCGAGCAAAGTAGCATCGCTAAATAATCTCTCTAAGTTTTTCTAAACATTTTTAAATTTTATGTTTTTCACAAGTTTCCTCATATAGGGATAGCACCCTTTGTTCATCTCATTCTGTTAATTCGTAAATGTCAATTAATGTCTGTGTATGTTGAGATATTTTACTAAAGCGATGAAGGGGTAATTTACCTTGTCGAGAGAATCTAGTGTATTTCATTTTGATTTACTGGACTGTTCGGTATAGAGATTGAATGTTAAATAAAGATAATAAAATTATGCTTCACTAATTATAATATTTACTTATTGAAATGAATAGCCTAACAATGTTATCAAGACAAGGAAACGACGCTTGCACTGTACACGCGCACAGGTCCACTTTTGTTCAAAACAAATTAGATATTTATTTCCAACGTGCACCCTATGTAACGTGATCAGTATTGCTTATAATGAACGTAACCGACTCAAATTAACTGTCCTTTAAGCATGTCCAGTATTGCTTACAGTAGAGAGATTCGGCCCGGAGAACCATAAATATGTTGTGTAATGTTTTGTGTTTTACACTTTAGTTATTTATAACCCGTAAAGTAAGAGAAATGCTGCCATTCTTAGGTTTTACTGTTGTCATAAATATGAATAGGTTCTTAACTCCACAGCGATACACTTCTGGGGAAATTGGCGGTCCCTCTAATGTGAACACTGGAATTTTATGTAGATTGCAAAAGATACAGTTAATAAATTGTCAATTACATTATATGATTGAATAAAGTATAACACATACCTTGTATCGGTAGAGATTCTTTGAAATGCTGAACTCACGTACACGCAGTATGTTGCCTAAGGTCGTGATGCTGGATGATGAGATGAAAGGGGTTAGGGGCGTTGCTAGAGAAGGCCTTCCCAAAGGGATGCTGTGGATGTTGCTGCAGATCCTTCACTAGCAAGGCTACTAGATGTATTATAAAACACTGAATTGAATTGTACGATTTGTACTAATGAAATTTTCACGCGAACAGTTGTCGGCGAACTGAAGTTAATTGAATGAAAAAAAAAATATATATTTAATGAAAACGTGAAGTAAGGTGATGCCACAAATGTACTGTATAGGCATACTTTGCCCTAACAACCTCCACGCATGAGATGTGAGTAAGTACTGATTTGAATTGTTCTGTCCTGTAGATTTTGCTTAGCCCCCACTAATGGGGTGATTGGTTCTGACCAATCAGGATGCATAAATTTAATTGTAAATTAAAATCATATTCAAACAATGTCTTGTTACATTAAAAATAGTAAAAAAAAATATGATTATATATATGACGCAAACTAAAATAAGTACTATCCAGATGTATTTATTTACACTCTAAACACGTATTTACATAAAACCTAAAAAGGTGTATTTTAGTTAGTGTTTTTAGACACAATTTGTCTGCTCACTCTGTCCAATACTGATGACACCTGTCGCCTGTATTGAACCAGTATCAGTGTCAATACATAAGCCTTCTTCTCCCGCCATCTATCAAAAGTCCACGTTGGCGGTTACATTTTCTATTATTGTATTATTCAACAGTGAATGGACCAGCACAGTTATCTTCTGCCAGCTGTTGGGCTCAACCTAAATGTTACAATCTAACAAGGGGCGCAATGATGCCCTGCCCCAACAACGCAATGCAATGCAATAAAATTTATTTAAAACTGGTAAATCTAATTTAGTTCTTACTTACATGTTATATAATACTCTAAAGTCAACGAATTTAAAATAATAAGCCTTATGTGTGTTTACTTGTTGTTAATATAAAACCAGTTAATTTTAAAACTAATTTAAAATCCAGTTTTACATATATGTAAAAAATAGTATTTGTATTTGGCGCAGACAGAGAGCGCCACATGCAGCTAAGAACGGACACCAACCAACACTCACACAAAACACAAAACTACGGGGACCAGGTAACGAAGTGCTGGTTAACAACGTGTTAATTAAATCAAGTTTGTTTCTCATTTAGATACGTTTACTTCAAAAACCATTTAAGTTACATTAATGAAGCCTTTTTTCCTGTAAGATAAATATATGAGGCATACTGTGAACCTCATTAAGGTCATATATTATTAAAAAAGTAATTATGGTCATTTTTCAAAGAAGGTGCGGCAATACTGAGCAATTGTTGTAACACCTTCAATGTCTTTCATATTGATGTATGTTTTAGTTTCTGTGTCCTATTGATGATTAGAGAAAAAAAAGTGTTAAAAATGTAAAATAAGTGAGTAATTTTAAAATATAAATGTGTATTGCAGTTGCACAAGTTGCACCTGCCATTAAAACAACCAGTTCATGGAAAATTATAGAAGATTTATTTTTCGTGTTCACTCATAAAAGTTTTTCTTTTTATTTCTGTTATAATAAAAACTATATATATTTATTGCTTTGCCAAATACTGTCCCAAATACAGGAACATGTGATTAATTTGCGTGGTGTCATTTACCAACAATTTGAGTTTAATCCCTCCTTCAAGCAATCATTTCATTATTAATTTGTAACAGCTGATCTATTGAAATATAGTTTGTCAGTTTTGGGGAAGCAGTTACTTTGATTTTTTACATTACAATACAATTGCTACTGTTTGTCACAAGTCATATGCTATGTCAAAGTGTAATAAAATTGGAGTGTATTGGTTAGGTATATAAAAAAAAGAAAATTCAGTTTATGAATGCTGAAGAATGACGGTAAAGGAAGAAAGCTGAGTGATGAGAAATGTATTAATGTAAAAAGAATAACAGATAGTATCAGTGATAAGATCCAAATATACTATGGACTAGCGACATGCCAAATCTAGAAGACTTTAAAATGATACAACAAAACATTTTGTCTACCTTCTTCCACATGTTGTCCACTGATGAGAACCCAAGACATGAGTTGGGTCCTACAGGTGCAAGCTCTTTGTGTAGATAAGAAAAATGCCTTCTAACAGGGAAGAAGTAAACTCACTCTAAACCTTTGTCTTCTGTAGTCATGGGCATAATCGAGCCAGTTTTTACGGACTTGGTTGATACTAATCTTTTGAAGTGCTGACTGTATGGTCAGAATCAAAACTTAATGATAGTATGAATAATGCTGTTTTGCAGAAACTACAGGAAACGTATTTGAAAATTTAAAATTAGATGTAAATCTTTGATTTAATAAACGTTCATTTGCTAAGTGTCATGTGTTGAAGTGTATGGATGTTACACCAGGTAAATTTATCATTCTGTGTTTGAAGGTTATTGATAAAATAAGGATTCAGAAGACGTAAGGAAAGCAGAATGAAGAAGAAAACAAAGGTGCAAAGGGAGAAAGGTAAGACTGGTTTATAAGAATGTTTCATAAAAAGTTATATTGCAGGTGCATTTTCGAAAAGGAATATTTAAAAACGTTAAATACGATATTCTGAAAGTCCATATTTTACGTGTTTAGGTACATATAACTTGTATTAAAACATGCAAAAACTTTGTGTCTTTTTATTATTTGTATCGCCTAATAGTGCTTAGAGAACCTAAAATTAAGACTGATATTTAAGGCAATCATTTTATATGTGTCCAATAAGAAGTTAAAATTTGGATTTCATAAAGATAATTAAACCATTGGAAATTAACAGAACTAGCATGAGAAGGTGAGGGGGAGAGAGAGAAAGACGTTGTGTTTTAACAAAGTACTGATTTTGAGTTGATAATCTAGGTAAGTTTAACGCTCATAAGCATTTAAATATTGGAGGAATAACTTAATTAACATTATTATATATAGTAAAGTGTGATAAAAAATGATATGGTTGAATAACCTGAGTCATAATTGCTTCACTTTGTTTACTAAAAATTTAAGTATGAAGTCCCAAAGCTGTAACTTGGATAGTTTTTGTAAACTATCATAAATCCAAAAACACTTTTTTGGCTTAATAAGAATTTATTATTTAAGTTGCGAATAAATATACCTAAAGCAATACAATTTATTAAGAATTTAATTCTGAGAAATTGTATGTAAATAAAGTCAATAAAAACCAAGAAAACTTTATAAAACATGAACTTTTATCGAAGAAGAAATAAAACAAAATTGGAAATTATTATAAATTCTTAAAAAATTATAACTTTTCAAAAGCACAAACACTGATATGTGAGAGTAATCAGTTTAGTTCTTTATACCTTAGAGATACTGTCGGAAATATTGTCCTTGATTCTTTATGCAATATCCGAAGCGAAATATAAGATCAGTGGAAGTTTTTTTGACAGTGAATCATCTTTTTCACTTAATCTTTTCTTGACATCGCTGTTAAATTGTTCAAATGCATTTTAAATTCTTTTCTCTAATTCTTCCCTTGAATAACTTTCCCTTCATAAACTAGATCCTTTAAATTACTCTACAGGAAGTAGTCCAAGGGATTCAAATTAGAGGAACTAGGAAGCCAATAGGTTTTCCTCTACGAATCATTCATCTTCCCGGATAACTTCGGTTTAGTAGCTGTCTAAATTATGTGAACAATGTGGTGGCACACCACTGTGTTGAAAGAACTGTTTCAATCTTTTTCCGAGACGTATGTTTCCGAAGAGGAAAAATTGTCTTTACTGATCCTTTCCTTGAATTAACTTTCATTTCATTAATTAGCTCCTTTAATTGGGCGCAAATATAGTAGTCTATTGGATTAAAATTATGGGATCTACGAGGTCAATTAATCGGTCCTCCTTGATATTGTGTGTGTTGTGTGGTTGGACTTCCTATGAGTTTAGGACTATTTGGGGTATTGTGCTAATGGTAAGCAGCTTGGGACAGATAAGATGCAAAAGTGCATCAAACGTGGCATCAAGGTTAAGGTGGAGGACTAGTTATTAGGCATTTGCACGGTCAGAAGTGTGTGAGTAACGATAAAGGAGTTTTCTGTTGACTACCTACAGTTTTCGAGGGGTGCCTTCACAAGTACCAGCATGCGATTTATCAAAAGAGGGGTTTTTGAGTATTTCTTGCCAGTCTAGAATTCTGGATGGAAGGAAGTAGTCTCCTATTCTTGGCATGTCAGCAATGTACCTTAAGAAAAAAGGTCTCTAGCTTTTTGTTCGGTACTCTGGGGCATGTAAAACATTATGTAGCCGTTCTTGATTATTGTAAATGTAGATAATCTCGCATGCCTTATTGACTGCTTTGCAATGCTTCCTCAGCGTTTTTCTCCCCATTTATGAATGTATTGTTACGACGGTCTACTGATCGTCGTATGGTACAGTGGAAAACAAAATACAAGACACCAATTAAGTCACTAATCACCAGCTTTAATTATCACAATTAAACAGTTTGTAATGAACAAGACAGAGCCTTACAACGAATCAACTAAAAATTGTTCACACGCAATAAACATCTCTACTAATATAAGACACAAATGTATTTCAATCGTCCCGCACAATACATTATACTTCGCCACAGTACTACAAACCGCACTCCAATAACTCGCAACTCAAACTGAAACTAACGTCGTTGAATACTTGTATTTATATCCCGCCGAAATACTAGATTATTCTATACTGCGCACTAACAATAAAGGAAAACATTAGAGCGTAATTCATTACGGCCGTGACACAGTTTGCGCTGCTTCTTGTAGAGTCTAACTACTGCGTCGAGAATCACGTACGCTACACACATTACAGCCGGATTCCTCTGGAACATTCGATAAACACGTATACTGTTCTGTAATGTTGTAACACGGCCTCCTCCTTAATCCTGTTCGTCCCAAACTGGCAAACCGTTTCTGAAATAATAATTGGCCAGGCGCTCTATGTGGACGACTTTGAACTGTCGCTGTCCTTCCTGTTGAATCCGATAAACAACATCGTTGATTCATTTTTTCACAGTATAGGGCACTTTCCAGTTAGTGTTAAACTTAGGTGAGCGATCACGGCGGCGCTTTGCGTTGAACAACCAGACCTGATATCCTTCTTGGAAACCCACACTATTGCTGCGAATGTCATACCGGGTTTTCATTTTATCACTGGCAATCTTAAGCCGTCCACTTACCAAGCGATTCATTTCTCGCAGTTGGTTTTCTAATTGCGGCTCTTGGGACTGAGTCTCAGGTGATCCGAACATCAAGTCCCAAGGAAGACAAATCTCTCGCCCAAACTCCTATTTTGCTGGGGTCATGCCGGTTGTGTCGTGTATTGTTGACCTATACGCCATGAGGACTAATGGTATACGTAGGTCCAGTCTGTTTGGTTTCCGTCAACAGCCTTCGAAAGATGCTGTTCAAATGCTCTATTGAATCTCTCAAACATTCTGTCCGACTGAGGATGCAGAGGCGTTGCCCTGGTTTTTCGCATTCCGAGTAGGCGGCATAATTCTTTAAAAATTCCTGATTCGAAATTTCTCCCTTGGTACGTATGGATTCCCATAACGGCAAAAGAATTTGTGAACTAACTCCTTTGCCACAGTGGTAACCTCCAGATTTGGACTTGCATAGGCTTCCACCCACTTAGTAAACTAGTCACCTACAAACATGATGCACCGGTTTCCATCGTCAGTAACTGGGAATGGTCCAGCAAAGTCTATCGAAATTCTCTCGAAAGGCAATCCAACTTTATACTGTCTCATTTTCCCACTGCTTCTCGTTGGTTTGTGGGCCCTTGCTTGCAGCACATATTTAACATACCCGTACGCATTCCTCTACGTCGTAGCGAAGATGAAGCCAATAGAATCGCTTCCGTATTTTTTCTAGGGTTTTGTTAAGGCCAAGATTGCCTCCAGACGTTCCATCATGCATCTCCTTCAAAACACATTGCACTTTACTTCGGGGAACTATCAAGTGCATGTCCACGTCTCGTCCATCTGCGCTTTCCCAAGCCCTTTTCAGGTAAGGTAAGAGATACCCATTGTGCCCAGAAGTCCTTCAGCATTTCCAAACCAAGGCAGATATCTTGCCAATCCGGGCGGCTACCTTCCTCTTTTGCTGTCAAGATCGGTCCAATGTCATCCTCAGTCATCTGTTCTTGTCGAAAATCTTGTGTCGTCTAGTCGTCTAACAGGAAGTCTACAGTGATGGCTTGAACATGTTCGCTGGCGTTTTGTTCTTCTTTCCTGTGGCAATGTCGGCAGTCTTACGAGCATGGTCTTCGTGATAAGACAGCCGTATTACCATGCAGGCGCACCCGCCAATGTTGTACCTTGAGGTTTTACTCTTGCAGACGTACGAGCCACCTTGCCAACTGTCCTTCTGGATTTTTAAATCTCAAGAGCAGCAAGTGCAAGTGCAATATGGTCGGTGCTTAGTAAAACATCCCTTGCATAGAGGTATTTATGGAAGTGCTCCAAAGCTCGAACGATTGCCAGGAACATTCAACATGTAACTCAACAATTCCTCTTTGGTTTAGAAAGCATCTTAATGTAGTACGCTATTACTCGTTCTTCACAGTTTTGCACTTGACACAAAACAGCTCCTAGACCAGTACTGCTTGCGTCTGTGTCTACGAAATACTTCCTTTCGGAAGCTGGGAAAGCGAGAATTGGCTGCGAACATAATGCCATTTTCAAGTTCCTAAATGCAGGATCACACTCGCTCGACCACTGGAAGTTTCGTTTATTTTCCGTTAGTTCATGTAGTGGTTTAGTAATAGTAGCGAAGCCTTTCACAAAACGTCTGTAATATGAGGATAACCCCAGGAAACTCCGAACTTCGTGTTTATTCTTCGGAACTGGCTAGTCTCTTACGGTGTCTACTTTATTAGGATCCATGCTAAAACCCGCTGCCGAAACCAGATGGCCCAGATACTGTAATTCCTTCTAGAATAGAGAACACATCTTCGTCGTGCTCAGCTTCAGTTGGGCACCGTGAATTCTAGATAGAACTTCCTTAAGGTTTTCCAAATGGTCTTTGAAAGTCTTCCCAATCACTGAGATCGTCTAATTAAACAAGGCAAGTATTCCTTGTCAGGCCTCGGAGTACCACATCCATCAATCTTTCGAATGTTGCTGGTGTATTACAGAGTCCAAATGGCATGACGTTAAATTGGAATAAGCCATTGGGGTCGAGAACGCTGTCTTTTCCTTGTCTTCTTGATAAAGACCTACTTGCCAATATCCACCCTTCAGGTTCATTGCGGAAAACAACTGAGCTCCAGACAGCGTGTCTAGTCTATCGTCAACGCGAGGTAATGGATAGCAGTCTTTCTTTTTAAAGTCATTTAACCTCCGGTAGTCTACGGAGGAACGTATTACACCAAACGTTTTCGCTACCAGCACTACCGGAGAAGACCAGGCGCTTGACGAAGGCCCGATTACACCCTCTGTGAACATGTCCTGTAACAACCGAGACATTTCCTCTTGTTAGCTAATGGAGGCCTTCGAGGAGGTTGGCGTATCGGTGTTGTGTCCCTGGTATTGATGCGATGTTATACAAGAAAGATTCTTCGCAAAGACTGTCCCCAAACTGCAAAACCATCTTTGAGTTCATGTAAAATTGTCTGAGTTCTTTTATTTCACCATCTGAGAGTTTCTTAGAAGATCAGTTCAATAATTCCTGCAGTTCCTCTGGTAATTTAGAAGTATCCAAAGTACTGGACCTATGTTGCGTCATTCCAGCTACCCAGGCCACAAGAGTCAATTTGCCTAGGAGAGTATTGCTTTGTAAAGTGACAGCTTGATCCAAAATATTCGCCACTCTAATAGGTACATTTCCGGTTTCTTCATTTTTTACTAAACTCCTGGCAATTAGCATGCCCGGGGTGTTGACTACCTGGGGTTCGAATATAGAGCACTGATTGCCCCTAATATCTACATCGGTTCTAATCATGATGATATTTTCGGAGTTTGGCGGAACAGTTACGGCCACTTGATTTATCACGTCCAACGATTTTTCTGGTGTATTCATTTTGGAGAGTATTACCTCTTCTTTTCCGATTCTCAAGACATTGTTTTTGAAGACGACTATAAATCCATTTGCATTCACAACGTCCACACTAAGAAATGCTTCATCGATAATGTCTGCAACAAGTACTTGATGATCAGACTCATGTCGACCGAGGCGTAGGTGTATCTCCACTTTTCGAGAAACTTGACAGCCGTCCAGTAGCTGTTTGCAAGCTGCAAGAGATTTTTGAGATATTGGCTTGAGATTTTTCACCACGTCGGGGCGCAAAATGGAAACTGTTGCGCCTGTGTCAACTGTAATCGAGGTTGGCCTTTCTCGAACGAATCCGGTAACCACCAAGCTCCCTCTACTTTTCTGAAGTGTAGAAATTGTCTAGGGTAGTTCCCCAGTTAGTCAGCACACGCCCCGTTGTACCGACTACTGCTCGTTTCCCTGATGACAATCTTGTTGTAGATGTCCAGGCTTCCCACATCGATACCACTTCGGTCTTTCATTCTTTCTTACTTTACTGTTTCCACCGCTCGTTGGGTCTCTGTTCCTTGGTTTTCTTCATCTTCATCATCTGTGCCGTCGCGATCTTTTAGCGCGCTGTTTATGACTTGCACAACCAGACGCTGACTTTGCAGATTCAAATTGCCAAACCATATACCAGGGCATCTGCTATGTTCTGGTGTCTTACCATTCGTAACACATGCTGTAGTTCATTATCTCGGACACCAGCAAGTAAATGTCTGCATCACAAAACTCGTTCGGAAATCTTTGGCGCTTCAGGATAGACCAGTCTAATAAGTCTGTCGATATTGCTTCAAACTCTTGAATGATCTCCCCGGAGCGTTGTCGTCTTGCTCTACACTGAGTGCAGTACACATCTCGCAAATGTTTATCACCATACCGTAATTCCAGAGTTTTTATCAATTCAGCACAGGTGTTTTTGCTGACAGGTGACACTTTCTGTAGTAGTTCTGCCTCGGGCCCTATTAATGCAAGAACGAGTGACACTGCCTTGTCTTTATCTGTCCAATTATTTGCGCATGCATCAGCTTTAAATTGGCGGAGGTACGTTGCCCAGTTATTGCTTCCGTCAAAGTTTGGAACTTTGACATAAACTGTTAACTGTTCCTACTGGAGTCAAAGTGCATTTCTCTAGTGACTTACTTTCTGTGTACTTTTCTGTCTTTATCATTGGTACAGTCAGTTGAAAATTTGTTTCGGTTGTATCTTCAGGCAATGCTCAACTTCACTTTTAATTTCTTCTCTTATGTTTGCCATTCAGTTTTGTACTGCGGATACTTTATTTGACACGGATTCTTCTATGACAAATATTTTGCGGACATCGATTCTTTAACACTCGAGACAGTTTTTTCTAATTCAGCTATTTTTGGTGTCATTGATTCTTGTACCTCCAATATGTTAGTAATTTCTTTATTAAGCTCACCTCGTAGGAAACCCAGTTCCGTGGTACTATGCTCTTGCATCTGTTTCTGCTCCTGCATTAATGATTTGATATCTTCTGTTCCATGCTTCTTTTCCTTTCCTTCCAGAAGGAGGAATTTCTGTCTCGCATCCGCTTTTTAATCTTGTCGATTTTCTGCTTGTTTTCTTTCCTGTCTTCATTTTTCTTTTTGTCGTCTCTCTGCTTCTTCTCCCTCTTTGGGTCGTTCTAATTTTTGTTGTTCATGTGTCTGCCGCAGCAGCGATTGGAAAACTTCCATCATCTGACTGGCATCCATTGTTTACGATTAATTATAGATTACGCTCGTCTTATACAAAGTGTCCACTGTTTTCACCGTTAACGGTTCTGTCGCGCTTCTGACTCACTGGTACGACGGTCTACTGATCGTCGTATGGTACAGTGGAAAACAAAATACAAGACACCAATTAAGTCACTAATTATCAGAATTAAACAGTTTGTAATGAACAAGAAACAGTTTGTCTCTTGCAACGAATCAACTAAAAATTGTTCACACGCAATAAACATATCTACCAATATAAAACACAAATGTATTACATCGTCCCGCACAACAAATTATACTTCGCCACAATACTACAAACCGCACTCTAATAATTCGCAACTCAAACTGATACTGAACGTCATTAAGTACTTGTATTTATACCCCTCCGTAATACTAGCATATTTTATACTGCGCTTTAATACTTAAGGAAAACTTTAAAGCGTAATTCATTGCGGCCTTGACACATTTTGCGCGGCTTCTGTCACAGTCTAGCTGATACGTCAAGTATCACGTACACCACACACATTACAGCCGGATTCCTCTGGAACATTCCGAAAACACGTACAATGTTCTGTAATGTCGTAAAAGTATGTACATATGCATCACACGTAATTCCAATTAAGCATGGCAAACCACATGAAAGTAACCACAACGAAGTGCGCAAATGACTATGAGCTCTCTAGATCATTGGCAGTTGTGACTAATGCTCCAGCCAGACAGTATCCACCAGCATGTACCCAGCAGGGTCCACCCAACATGCGTTAGCCCTATCAAGGGCTTACTCACACCCGATCCTTGTGACTGCTACACCCAAACGCCCTCAGCCTTAAAGAGTCACAGAACGACAAGATCTTCGTCAAATATACTGCCATCCCCCATAGCAGCAACATACCCCTCTATTCTCCAAACAACTTCTCCTGACATAGACACCTTCCTTCTTAAGCTAAATTGGCGACATGTCCAGAATGCAAAACTCCTTCCTTCCATCCAGATCTCAGCATAATCTATCAATCAACTGGCAAGAAACACCTAAATCCACCTTTTCATAAATCGCCAGCTACCCTTTGCAAACAATATAGGTAGCCAACATAACACCCCTTTATTGTTAATCACAAATTTCTGGCCACCTCTATTCCAATATCCCGCTCTGTCCACGCCCACTAACTAGTCCTCTGCCTGAACCTTGATGCCACAACGCCACACTTGTGCACTTTTCCATCTTACGCGTCTGAAGCTACTCGTCTATGCTGATTCAACATTGCCACACAATATCCCCAAAACACATTTAACCCCATAGGCGGTTCAACTACATAAACACACATCCACACACACGCGCGCGCGCACACGTACGCAGAGTCCTTTCTCTTCCTCTAGGTGTTTCCACCTTCTCAGCGACCGGCCTGTAGTAGCTTTGGTGTTTCCCCCAAACGTTCATCCATATTGATAAAGCAGGCTTGCCTCCAAAACATCCCAAGCTCATCCAACTGAACATATCACAAATAGAAAAATAAAACTCTGCGCTGACGTTCATATGCTCTTTTCCACTTCTGTTTACATATCATATTTTATTGATATCTGTTTATGATATTCGTGTGTTTTTGGAACTCCTGGTTTTCTTTGTCATTATAACACAATCGATATTGTTCGTGTTTGACATGTAGGCCTACCTTGGATTTTCTTGGATTTTATTGTCTTTTACATCTTTAAGTGTTATCGCTAATTAGAATATATTGCTGTGACGCGGAACATAATTATTCTAGATAAAACCTTTTATAATTTTACCTCACTGCCTAAACCGGATTTTATTATAAATTTGATTGTGTAGAACTGTGCTTTATTTACATTAAGATATGATTAAATATTTACACAACAACATTAATTTCAAAATTAACTAATTTATTTCTTATGGCTTTTATTCCTTATGATCCCTTTTCCATTACTTATATGTAATATTTAGTATAATTCTTGTTTTTATGAACACATTATGATCAATGCTCTCAAAACATTCTTTCTCCAATGGTTATGTACTATTCTGTGAGATAAGATAAGTGTATGTTAATATTTTGAAGTCATCCGTACAAAAACGAACACTTCCTACATCGTATACTTGCACCTACCTGTTACTAAAAGCATAAGCCTAAAAATACGTAAATTTATATAATTATAAAAGATTTAAATTTATGTTTTTAGGTTACATATATATATTATTCAAAATACGTTTCAGTATGCGTATAGTGTTATATTCATAGAAGTTATTCATTGATTTATATTACCGTTCCTAGCGTGCCAGGTGTTATTGTGAATTCACGGTTCCAGTCAACGCACACAGGCATAATACTTGCGTGTACTTGTACACTGTCTGTAAGTTCAAGTAGTGCTATGTCATGTGTGGAGCTAGTGGCTTGCCCGTTGTAACTTGGTAAAATTAATACTTTGCGGACCTGCAGCAGAAACAATTGTTGTTATTAAAATCTTAAAAAAACTAAATTAGTTTTACAACTTTAAACAGAATGGGCTATTCTTGCCGGAATACTTCTCCTCATAAAGGAGATTCAGTTCATAGCAAAAATACAGGTACGGACTATTAAATTAATAAGAACATTAAAAATTGTGTAATTCCTTTGGTTTAAAAAAAAAGTGAATGAATTAATATTTTGTCGTGATTGGTATTATTGTTTTTATTATAAGTATTTATTATTGTGTTACTAGTTGTTAAATCTATTGTTATAAGCGTATATTGTTTCTCGTTGATGTGCTATTACGTATTAGATTTATTATTACATATTCGATTAGTATGTTATTAATTAATAAATTTATATCTGCATATTGTGCATTTATAAGGTTTGTGTTGTGTGGGGCAATATTTATTATTTTATTTTGCATTATTCCTGGTATTTAATCAAATATCTAATGTAGTTTTTAAATCGTACCAGTTCCTGTGTACTTTGTTGTAATGTTTGTCTTCACTAAGCAGCTTCTAGTTGAATATATTTTACTGCTTCTCTATGAGAATTTCTGTATGATTTAAAAATTATTTTATAATTTGTGTGGTCGCTAATGATCGAGATGCTGTTGCAGCGACCTTAGAAATAAATAAATAAAATTATTCACACTATCAGGATATATAAATAGATAATAAAGAAACGATACATATATAATTGTATTTTATTTAAGCAGGTGTGAATATGTTACATCAAAATACCAACTGTTACACATATTCTTCTGTTTCTTCTTCATTTTATTATTAATTAAATCCTTAAATTTTTAGTGACCGTCAATCAGTGAATGTTTTAGTGGATAGTTAGTGAGGATCGGTCAATAATACAACTTTTAGTAATTTTGCGTCGACGTTTCGACAATATTTATTCAACTGAGGTTATTCAACTGTATAAATTAAGTTTTTTCATACTATAATTTGCTCGCTTTCTTAAAGATAATTTGAAGATGTAAACAAACTATCATAAATCTTCACATAAAAAATGATACATACATACACACGCACACACTCACATCACCAACACGTTCACCCAAATATTTAATTGTTTCGTTGTGTTTGATATTTCTATTGTATTTCATACACAGGTCCTGAAGATGACAATAAATATTGTCGAAACGTCGACGCAAAATTACTAAAAGTTGTATTATTGACCGATCTTCACTAACTATCCACTAAAACATTTATTATTATTATTATTGTTGTTGTTGTTGTTGTTATTATTACTATTATTTTATTATTAGGCATTAAATAGTCTATGAATATTAAAACTTGAGGTTTTTGTAGTATTTATACATTGCCCATAATACCCATTGTTGTGATGACAAAAACTTTATACCTCGACAACAAAGTGTTAAAAAGTCAACATAAAAATGTTTAAACTGTCTCTAGCTAATGGCCAAGCCTTAAAAAATCTTACGTTACTAGAAAAACATTATGCTAAGGCAGCAACATAAATGCCTCTAATTTAAAAATAGTAAATTAATGTAGATTTCAACCTGTAAAAAATGAACATTACCGTAAAAATCTTAAACATAGTATGTAGGCTTTCATAACCGGCATTTGACTTACATCAGCTGCCAGGCTGTCAGACAGCTGTCCAACATTAATTAAAATTATAGTTAAAAGACGGTCTACGACAACAATCCCGAAAACATAATAAACTCTATATGGAACACTTAACAATTTTACAAAAATAACACACCGATGTATTGGCAGTGCTCGTAACGCCCTGCTTCAGTGTGGTGGGAAAGAGGTAGTGATCAGAGTCCCACGAGAGACTACTGAGTTTGTGAATAAGTCTCCCCTGAAACACAATGATATTAATATATTATTGGAAACAGAAATACCTTATTGAAATAACGCATTTCGATTTGATTGCGTTCCGCCCTAAGTCAAATTCCGTCTTCTCTCTGATTAACTCGCTTTAAACACACAAAACAAGTATTTTTTAAAGGTCATGTCTTCTTCCCTTCTATTGATGATTTGATCTCCCCAGTACCACTACTAAATCTCGATCGCCTCTCTCTGCATACGAGCATAGTAATGACGTGTCAAGGGGAATACTTGGGTTTCATAAAACAATTTCTTGTGGCCTTCGTTGGACAAGGAGTGCTCGGCAACGGCAGACTTCTAGGACTGGGACAGGCGACAGAATTGCTTGTGTTCATCAAAGCGGGTTTCCACAGCGGCACTACTAAATGTATCCACAAGTGAATAGGACATCATTGTCATCACCATCATCATCATTGTCATCATACACATCCAGGAGCCGCATACCATACATATTAGCCACACAAACATACACATATGCACGAAATAATAACTTCGCAACGGTAAATCAACAAATTCGCAGGTGACAAAAAAAATTGTTAAATAAAAAAGAACAATAAGAAATTAAATATGAGCTAATGTAGTAAACTTAATACATGACTGTAAATAGTGTTTTATATTCAAAGAAACAAAGATAAGTAATTATAAGATTAAAAAAAAGTTCTCTAAGTAATTATAAACGGTTGCTGTATTGTAAATAATAATTATTTTTACTAAAAGTAAATACTACTTTATAAAAATATTATATATAAACTTACAATTTAATTTAATAAGCATTAAACTACTTTTATAATTGACTTTTTGTCACCACCTGTTGTTCAATCAAATATATTGCAGCTTACCTTCTGCAGCTTCCAGAAACAACGTCTTCACAAAGTTGACATGTTTCGGGACACTTGTCCCATCATCAGAACTTAAAATAATCGTGTATCATTTAAGTTGATATATTTGTCAATTAATTAAAATATTAGAATCCAACATGAAATAAATAATTTAAAACAATATGAATACTTAAATGTCTAAAAGCGAGCGCGAATGTTTAACGATGTACATCGTACGGAGCTTGACCGCGCACTGAATTACGTTTTGCTCCCACCACAATAGCGCAAGGCAGTGTGTACAATACATTTGACTTGAAAAGCAGTTTATCATTTAAAACACGCGGCTTGGTATCAGTATTGTTATATGCTTTATAAATTTCGTACTCTTCAAGAGCGTTCAAATATCGTCCTTTCTTACATATGTGAAGGTTTTTTTTAAGAAGATTTACAGAACATAGGCCGCCTACACACCTTCACAGTTTGGACAATATCAAGTCAAAATTTGCAGAACACCTCATTTCCGAGAATCATAATTACACCAATTTTAAAACTAATTTAGTACCCCTTCACATATGTAAGAAAGGACGATATTTGAACGCTCTTGAAGAGTACGAAATTTATAAAGCATATAACAATACTGATACCAAACCGCGTGTTTTAAATGACAAACTGCTTTTCAAGTCAAATGTATTGTACGACACTGCCTTGCGCTATTGTCGTGGTGGGAGCAAAACGTAATTCAGTGCGCGGTCAAGCTCCGTACGATGTACATCGTTAAACCTTCGCGCTCGCTTTTAGACATTTAAGTATTCATATTGTTTTAAATTATTTATTTCATGTTGGATTTTAATATTTTAGTTAATTGACAAATATATCAACTTAAATGATACACGATTATTTTAAGTTCTGATGATGGGACAAGTGTCCCGAAACATGTCAACTTTGTGAAGACGTTGTTTCTGGAAGCCGCAGACGGTAAGTTGCAATATATTTGATTGATTTCTAAGCCGGCTGTAGATGCTTATATAAACCCTGCAGAAATTACAGAATAATTTTCCATTCTTTTGGTGCCGTGCTGGCCTAATTTGCGTAGTTACAAGTGACCGGACAGTCTGGAGGATATGCTAGTGCCTTGTCAGAGACGGTGCAAGCTGGGCTAGTCGAGAAATGACGCTCTCTACTTTTCGAGAGTGTTATGTAATTCCCGTTGCAGTATAAACACAGAATTGTATCAATAATAATATTATTTGTAATGTTGCATAATAAACATTGGTAACCCATCAGCATGGGGGATGATAAATAGCATAGTGTTAATGTTCTATTATTCTTATTCTATTGTATTCAAATATTTTATTGCAACTTTATTATTGTTGTGTATTTCACAACTGGCATGGAACAAAATTAACGAATTGAGTGGTGTCAGAAAATAATTTCTAATAACAAAAACATAAATAAATAATATTAAATAAAAAAGCAATAAACTGCCATGGTAGAGTCTACTAATACCACCAAGGGCTATTCAGGTAAAATAAATACGCTCAAAAAAGATGTACGTGGTGAAGATTGAATTCCTACTGAACTGAGAACGAGAAATAGACTTCGTACATTATAATATAAATTAGAAAGAGAAGATTAACTTTGTTAGTAAACATTTTTAAAATTCTATTAGAGGATGGTACACTATCGTCTAAGATAATTCAACTACTTATGAACAATTTAAAGACTCATTTAAAAGTCACTATGAAACAGGTAGAAAACTTACCCTGGAAGATTGCATCATTCTGTTGGGTGAAAGGAGTAAACACATCCAAATTTCACAGAACACCAGTTAGTGTAAACTTAGCATACCACTTCAACCAAAATATAAGATTAGCTTTATACACACAAGGAATTAAAACAATTGAAGAATTATGAATTCTACTTGTACATTCGAAACGTACGTAGGGGGACCCAAAACTAACGAGAATTTTTCTCTGGCAGTTGGTGGAACGCTAGTTCCGACTTCTCCCACTAGGTGCCTTCACTAGACACTATTTTGTATCAGTTGCCCTAGCGGCATTGTTGTGGAAACATTAGCGCGGTCAGTGCGACTATTTTTTGTAAGCGCTGTTTCAGGTTTTCGGCGATTTTAAATTAATCTAATGGCAGACATTAAATACCAACGTGCTAACATCAGATTCTGTTTCCTGTTAGGGAAGTCAGCAGCAGAAACTGTCGCAATGCTTCGGACGGCTTATGGGGGGAAGCTTTGAGCCGGGCAAGGATTTTGAGCCGACAAGAAAGCAAACGCGGAACGAATTTTTCCGCAACACGTTTCATCATCAGATCTTCAGTCGAAATTCGTTGGCATGAACTCCAGCATATTCCAATCATTTCCTCCAATTCATCGATTGTTCTACGACGATCGATCGCAACACGGATTTTTTCAATGTTTTCGTCCGTTTTGGAAGTTGAGGGACGTCCCGGTCGTGGTTCGTCTTCAATTGACATTTGACCACTTTTGGAACGAGGAAACCACTAGTAAATCCTTGCCTGGATCAAAGCTTCCTCCCCATAAGCCGTCCGAAGCATTGAGGCAGTTTCTGCTGCTGATTTCCCTAACAGGAAACAGAACCTGATGTTAGCACGTTGGTATTTAATGTCTGCCATTAAAAAAATCGCCGAAAATGTGAAACAGCCTTACAAAAAATAGTCACACTGACCGCGCTAATGTTTCCACAACAATGCCGCTACGGCAACTGATACAAAATAGTGTCTAGTAAAGGCACCTAGCGGGAGAAGTCGGATCTAGCGTTCTACCAACTTCCAGAGAAAAATTCTCGTTACTTTTGGGTCCCCCGCGTATAGTCCACTTTATATATGGACTGATAGCGCATGATGATGGACTGGTATAGTTACACTCAGCGTAACTGATGTGAACTGCAAGAGAGGAGAGTAAACTTTACGTCAGAGTCGGGTGCAGGCTGTTTAAGCCCACGAGCCTGATGTTTATTACATGTCAATTAAGTCTTTGCTTTTGTAAGAAGCAGTTTAAAAACTTATTGCAATGTAAATATAAAACATATATGTGAAGATCTAAATAAAATTTGAATTTGCTGCTAAATAGGGTTCCTAACAACCATCATCATACAGTTGTCACCAATAAACCAGCTTTCTGCACAAAAGTTTAAAATTTGTTGTTTTAAGGCTGCAGCTAGCGGACAGAAAGTGAAAAAACGACTCAGCCCTCTGAGTGAGAGATATTACTGGCAGGCCTTTAACATTCCCGTATTTTTTATTCTTCGTATTGTTTAAATTAGCAGCCATCCTTACTTTTCTTTTATAAAATTGCTAAACTGCTATAATTGTTTTTATTATTTAGACAAAGCTTTTCGTCATTACTGACATCTTCAGGTCTTAAACAACCATCGTTGTTTAAGACCTGAAGATGTCAGTAATGACGAAAAGCTTTGTCTAAATAATAAAAACAATTATAGCAGTTTAGCAATTTTATAAAAGAAAAGTAAATTCCCGTATTTGTGTGAGTGTGTGTGTGTCAGAGTGATTCAGAATATTCCATACAAAAATAAATTTTAATTTATATACTGGTATGATGGTCTCACTAATCGTCGTATGGTACAGTGAAAACAAAATACAGACACCAATTAAATCACAAATTACCAGCTTTAATAAACCACAAATAACAACTTGAAATCAACAAGATACTCTCAAGAGACATGCAAATACATAGGTTCATGGACATAATTTTACCTGTACAATATGAACAGTAATGTGTGTGTGCTGACAGACGTTTTTTATTCAAAACATGGACACATAAACCTAAATATGTGGACACTATAAAAACTTTGAATACGTTGTGCTACATACCAAATTAAAGAAGAAATTCTCGTCTACAATAAAGTTATCTTACGTGAAAGGTAAAGTAAAGATATTTTTAGCAGTAAAAATTAGAATTAAGCCAAAATATACTGTTTCTGGTTGTTAGTTACACCCGGGATGGCCAAGTACGTTTTAAGTAATTACTTACCTATAGGGAAAATGTTAAAAGTAGTTTTAAAATTACACATATGTACAGGCAATGATTACCAGTTGTAGCCTGTCAAAATAAAGGACTCGTGTAGATGCAAGCTGTATGTGAGTATAGTGTGACGAACTTGTATGTGCTCTACCCACAGAAACTGGTACTGTGTGCTATAAATGACGGATTTCTGTGTACGCCTTTATTTAACTCGTGTTAGTGAACTTCAGTCAAGACATAAGTCAATAACAATAACTAAAGAGGTTATTTTATGAAACTTGTATTTTATAATATACGTCTTGCAATTCAGACAATGCCATCAGAAGTACGGCATAGAGACACGTGTGTTGGTGTAAGATTATTTCAAAAAGTACAATAATAACAGAGTAATGTAAACTAAAGTAATTACGACTATAATTAACTAATAAGGCAGTTGTGTTATGTATACATCGTTGGCACAAGCTATGCCTATGTATATGTCTCTTTGCTGTTCGCGAACTATCTAGCTAAAACTACAAGTCATATTAACATTAGTGTGACCAACTGCTAAAGATATTATCACGGCATTAAATTCACATTAAAGCATGATTA
This sequence comes from Magicicada septendecula, assembly GCA_034769895.1. Taxonomy (NCBI): domain Eukaryota; kingdom Metazoa; phylum Arthropoda; class Insecta; order Hemiptera; family Cicadidae; genus Magicicada; species Magicicada septendecula. The sequence goes on from JAWRYS010001111.1 coordinate 473,363, forward strand.
TTAGATTTACTTTTAGAATAGATACATTTTTCCTTTGTGTGGTGAACACAAATATAAAAAATTGGTGTGAATGTTCCTTACTTTGTAGGTTATAATTTGCTCTCACACTTGATCAAGAACCACTTAGACGAATTTTTTTCATACAGTTTTCAATTTTTAATTTTCCGAATTATTATTATTAAATTTTCCATGAAGCTACTTATAGCTTATAGCCTACTCTTTTTTCCTTAATATTTTGTTTGACTTTAATAAGCAGACCATCAATTTTGGCTAGTCAAGATTTACAATGCCATTCAAATCCCTTAAACATTCATGTCATATTGTTACGCCACGAAATTTTCTACACGTTTCTCGGCAATCTCACCAGGGCCCAGTTGTAATTTTGAGTGCGTACATATTGCTAACTAGAGAGGAAAAACAATTAAGTGTCATTTATCAAGCGTCAACTATCGTGGCTGTTCCAGACCGCAACAGTCCGCGCACTGTGTTCAAGGCCTAACACGACACTGTTTCTAGTGGATTCTAGAGCGCATGTAATAGGCAGTCTGCTTGACACGTCATCCAGAAAGTGACCGATTATTCAGGCATATTTGCGGGGTAAAAATATAAGTATGAAGCGACGGTAAGTTCAGTTTACTTCGTCGATTACTCACTTCAGTTTAAGTGGCGATTTATTCAAGTGAAGTTCGAAGTATTTTTGTGTTATAATAGTGCAGGACGCTATTAGTTGACAAATTGCATGTGAAAAATTTTACTTGAGTTATTGCACGGGTATAAACTTGTTGATTACAAACTGTTATTTCTGATTAATTAAAGCTCGTGATTAGCGACTTCATTGGTGTTTTTACTTTGTTTCCATTCTACCATCGACGATCAGTGAGATCGTCTTAGCAATACAAATTTATTCATAATTTGTCTAATTTAATATCAAGTTGAATATACTTATTTTCCTGTTCTGTTCAGGAGACTCAATTTTAACAATTTTAATTTGAGCTGCAGCATATTCTGCTTCAATTTAAATGTTTGTATTTCAAAATATCTTTTAGCTGGTCTTTTTCATGAGTGTACTCTGAGTCCCAAACTTTGATCTGTGTCTTTCTAAAACAACAACAACGAAATCTACAAATAAAGTTTACAACCTCTTTAGCCAACCACTGTGAAACTCTCTAAATATTTCATGATTATGGTTTTGGACTAAAATTCACAGTTCACTAATCTTGAAGTAGTAACAAGCATTGTGTAAAATAAACAAGCAGCCAGACAAAATCATATCTACTAGAAAGGTTTTTATTGTGTCTATAACAGAAGTAGTAAATAGCACATTTACACTTTATGAAGAAACATGCCTTTCTCCTTTAGTCCAGTACATACAAGAACAATATGTTTCATGAAAACTGACAACGTCGGATAACTATACGTTTATTTGGTATTATTACTTTTAATATTCATATATATTGTATACAGGTGTTTCTTGAGGAATGGAAAATACTTCAGGAATGCATTCTAGTCCACAGGCTGAAATAAAGAAGAGAATTCGTAAAAACATAGGCCCGACAATGTTTCGCTTTCTATTTACGAGTTGCAAAATATTTTACCTTGGTAGCTGCTCCAAGGCAACAAATAAGACCTACTGAAATTATTGGCACTTAAAAGATAAATTTGATGGTTTTGTATAGTTCGGGTGAGAAAAATTAAAATAGAGCGGGCCAAAAATGGATCTTGAGAAGTTTTATTGAAACTTTTCATACATCTCAAAAAAATTAATGTAAAAATACCTTTTTGATTTGACGAGAATTTACTTGTTCAATTTGCCAATAAATAAACGTAAATTTGTAATAATACATTTAGAGAATTTAACTCAGAGAAATTGTATGTAAATAAAGTCAACAAAAAACAAGTAAACATTATAGGTTTATTAAAAAATAATGAACCGATATCATAACGCAACAGTTTAATAAGGAAAAGTAATTCAAAATTCCAACCGTATCCCAATAGGCCAGTCATTTTAAACGCTAAAATCGCAATAATTCATGTAGTTCTAATTGTTTGATATGTTGTTAGGACCAGTACTAGTAGTGTGAATCCAAGTTTGCAGCTTCGAAAGACCTGTGCTAACTGCGTAATGCGAAAAAACTGCAAAATTTTCAGACTTTTTTCAGTTTTTGCCTTATAACTTTTAAAGTATGCGTTCTAGGGAAAAAGAGAAAAAATACACATACCTTTTTTAAAGTAGATTAAATGTACAACAACTTGACCTTAACGGCAGCTCTGTATGTCCAATAGTTCCCGAGATACAGCACTTCAAAAATTGGCCATTTTTTCCAAAAAGTGAAAAAGTTTCGTTTTGGTCGAGTTTCGAGCCAAATATCGGGAAAAGTTCTTATCCTACGAGGAAAGTCGTATAAAATGCATTTCTACTAAATTTATTTAGCATTAATTTAAGTACAGAACAACGCCTATAGACCTAATAAGTCTCTCGCTATTTGCAAAAAACCAAAAAATGGGAAAATTGGATTTTGGGAGAAATGGATCTAAACACTTTCCATGACGATTTGTGGGAACTTGAATGAAAAAAAAAGGCATAAGACCATGAAAAAGGAATGAAATATGTATTTAATTAAATTGAATATCATAAAATTGTAAATAGTACAATAATAGAAATATTCATAATAAAAAAAAACAGAATATTAGCACTCCGGGGAGTGCCGACAGAAGTGAAAACGTTTATACTCAGGCCTGGAGAAACGCTTTGTGCATGGAAAAAACATTTAATTTAGTGGTATTACAAAATTGCTATGAAATATCTACAACTGAAAATTATGAAAAATATTTTTTTAATAAAATTTAATTAAAACAATGTAAAATTTAATCTTAATCAATTATAATTTTCAAATAATAATTAATTTAAATATAAAAATTATATTTTTGTTATGATAAATTTATATTTTAAATACATTTGATATAGTTTTGATATTTTATGAATCATTCTATGACACTAATTATTTTGGAAGGAAATGTTAAAGTTCTATAGTATATACACAAGCAAAAGTTTCTGATAATTTTACAGTTTAAAACTTTTGAAATAATAAATGTTTATATAATATAATATAAATCAATGTATAATCATTAATTTTTTTCTCTAATAACGTTGATATACAAAGACAAAAATCTTACTATATATCCAGATATATATCTTATTTTATTATAAAGCATATACAGTAAGTCCCCGATTAACGTCGTAGTTACGTTCCGGAAAACCGCGACGTTAACGACGAATCTTAAGCGACTTAGTCTATGTCAAGCACAATACTGGAACCTAACCTATAAAAGTTACGTGTTTTCTTATGGGGAAAAATGTTTCGATTAACGTCGTTTAGGTTAACATCGCGGTTTTCCGGAACGTAACTACGACGTTAATCGAGGACTTACTGTACTTGATAGCAATATAAATTCAAAGAGAGAGGGAACCGCCTATACTCTCTGTATATGTATAAGCTGATGACTCACCGTAACGAAAAAAACGTAACCGATGAGATGCTGACGCGAAACTCTATGTTTTTCTCCATACAATAAAAAGTGTTTCTCCAGGTCCGTGTATAAAAGTTTTCACTTCAAAAATGGCAATGTCAAAATTTTGAACGCTTGGAGGGTCCTGGTAGAGAGTCGTCGTGCTCCATCGCTGTTTGCCTCTCCATCCGCATTTCCCCAGGCAATGGATCGTCGGGGTCGTCGTCTTCGTCATCTGTTTTGTCATCAATCTGGATGACGGGGACATTTTGGCATGATTTGCCGGCGCAGAATTTGCACAAATTAGAGCACTTAAGCCCTGCTTTGTGCCACGTGCAGCCCCCAGTGCACTCTTTCTTGCACTTACAAGATAGAAATTTGAGGAGGGTTTGTGGATCCGGTTCGCTTTTTGTTGCGGTTAACCCCTGCTGGCTTCTCGTCCAACCCCAATCACTCGCTTCTTTCTCCACCCCCAACCACATTTGCACCTGGTGGTAGGTGTGGTAGGCATGATATCTGGCAGCCCCTTCTGTTAGGGGCAAACGAGCCAAGTTAACCTTCGCACTGGCTGCCGTCTTCACGAAGAGTTGATATCGTAGGCCGTGTAGAGAGTCGTGGTTGTCATCCCCTCCATAAAGAGCCACGAGGCACTTCTCTCCAGCTCTGGCAATGGCCTCGTGACTGGCATCTGGCAGCAGAAAAACTGTAGCTAGGTCCACCAGGTGGTGATTCTGTTGGAGAACGCTCCACAATTTGGTTTTCCCCTGCCATAAAAGGGCAGAGGTGGTGTCGCACCCACTGAATGCGTGTAAAAACAGTTCAAATCCTGGGGAGAATTCCAATTCTCCCCAATTGAATGAAGTGGTGGAAAACTGCACGCAACCTGACTCACCTCTGCCACTTTTGTGGAACTAGACGTTGTCGATGGTCGAGCCCAAGACATTGAGAAGAACCAGTAGGTCCACATCCTCTCCAAATATCAGTACGTTCTCCAAGGACGTACTTTTGTCAAGCGCGGTTCTCACAATGTCGCTGTCTGCATCTTCTGAAGCTCTCTTAGTCTTAATCCACTGGTTTTCAAATGCTGAGCACAGAAGGTCAATCAGGCGTCGTTTGTTCTTGTCGTTGGATAACAGTTTTTCCTGGGGCACTTTGATTAGTGTTGACTCTTCAAACATGATGTCGTTGCAAGAAAGAGCAGCGTAGTGACGCAAGCGTTCAGCGGTTTTGGCACTCATGACCCTCAATAAACGGGGCCCCATCCTCTGGATATCCATCAAACACCACTGACACATTCCTACCAAAGTGGTTGAATGTGTAGCTGATGTACCCAGCAAAAATTGCTCTAATGGAATCATTACGGTGCCAGGTAACCTTGTGTAACAGATATCCACTATCCACCACTACGAACGTACTCGCTCCCACAGGGATGTTTTGGGGAAGCGGAGTGAAAGCAGAGTAGAAGGTAGATTTTTTACCTTTACGCATCCCCTCTTCACTAAACAATGCCATTGGTTATGTAGCCAACTCGTATTTTAAATGCTCTTTCAACACCTGGTCCGACTGCTTTGTAATGCACAACTTCTGGAAAATGGTGAGTGGATCTACGTCAACACGCTTGTTTTGCACTTTGGCAGAACTGCTGATTGATGCCAAGGTTAGCACTATTTTTTACCTTTACGCATCCCCTCTTCACTAAACAATGCCATTGGTTATGTAGCCAACTCGTATTTTAAATGCTCTTTCAACACCTGGTCCGACTGCTTTGTAATGCACAACTTCTGGAAAATGGTGAGTGGATCTACGTCAACACGCTTGTTTTGCACTCTGACAGAACTGCTGATTGATGCCAAGGTTAGCACTTTGTCTTTTCGTTTGAAAGTTACCTTCCCAAACGAGTTGCCAGTGATTTGTTTGACCCCTCCAATTCCCAATTCTTGGGCCATGTGACAATTGATTTCAGGACCTCCAACAATTCCACTGCTGATGGATAGTATTTTGTCAGTAGCTGGAAATGGAGGGTAGATACTGAACCAGTTCTTAAGTTTCTCCACATCAGCACTGTCTCGTGTAATTTGTGTTGGCCTCATGTCGACGTGTTATTCAGTAGTTGTACAGGAAATGTCCCAGAACCGTTCCACTTCCTCGCAGATGTTCAGCATGTACACCATTCCTCCAGTCCACTGAGAAAGCACACTGCTGGATATACCGCGACCATGGGTTAATCCTCCCTGGCTCTTCATTGATTTCATAAGGACCTGCTCCATAGACAAATCTGTCCACAGGCCTGACCAAAATTTATCCGATCGGCGAATCGTGAAGACTCCTTGTGTGAATAAACGAAATTCTTTTAGATCCATTATCTGTTGTAGATTACTCATGTCTTGCAGATATAGACGAGCACTTTTGGCGTAAAAAAGTGGCCCGCTGAGTGGAAGAAAGGAAGCATTTTGCTTAAAGTTTCCAGGTGGAGCTCCCAATCTTCCATCTTCTCTGCCTGTATAAATATCTTCATTAGTGTAGTCATTCGATAGTACTGCACCCAGAGCTTTGAGGTTGGACCTTCTTTTTCCAGCTTATCCAATGCAGTTTTGAATTTGGCACTCACAATTTGGAAAGTTTCATTCTGGCAAGAAGGATCAGAGACCTTTCACTTTAACTGAGCATTATTTCAGTTTCTGACCATTCAGCATTTTGTCCACACTGTTCTCGGCGTATATTGTCGTAAGCAATTCCTTCAGGCCCCTACCTGCCATTATAGCGCCAATGCCACCCATGAACGACATAAGGAGATGGAAACCACCAAGCCTCACCACCACACTGCTCAACTCAGGATGTTGGCTACTCTCAACAATGTCTCGAGCTTTCATGTAAAGTGGTTGATCAAAAGTCACAAAGCACGTTTTTTGAGAATGAGCATTGTTTTTTTCACTGGCTTCAAGAAGAGATGTCAACACGGTGTCATAATCAGTCGGTGGAGCGTGGATGAATGGGAGAAAAACAATTTTTGAACGTTTAAAATTAAGACCATCTGTCACCTGCTCCATAAACCTATTCCAGCCAGGTATACCTGGGGTGTTTGACGATTTCCCGTATAACCAGAGCATGTCTGGGGCTGTGGGCAGTATGTCACCAGCAACTTGGAAAACTTCCTGTAAATCGGTAATTGAAATAGCTGACAAGCCAGCATTCTTTCTCACGCTGCATTGCTTGAGCTGTGAGACAGCATACGAACTTATTGTGTCACCAGAAACATACTTGTTCAAACGTCGGATGCTTTTGTCTGGCAATACAGCGGAGTGTGGTGTAATGATCATGATGACACCCATTTTATGAAATGTAGTTTCCCCATCTAAGGTGTTGACATTCACATCGGCGTTGTCAAAGACGAACTGAATGAACGCTCCTTTTTCAATGGTTGGTGAGGCTTCTCCCCGCACGATAGCTGAACTTTCAACATGCATTACCTCACTGTAACTGCATGAAAATCCCATAGCTGAGCAGAGGTTAACAAGGTGTTTTGATCCAAATTTCCTGTATAAGTAGGTACCAAACTTGTCTTAAGTGAGGAGAGGAAAGATTTTGGCCTCACTGCTGATATGAGTGCGTGAGCGACTGCAACACATTTTTTTCCAACCATCGAGAGAATGGCGTTTGTGTTTGAGCACGATGGTTTCTAGCAACAGTTTCAGAGACTCAGGAACGACAGAATCGATATCCCGCATGAAATCATCAGATGGAGGATACTCAGTGGCGTCATATGTTTGAGAGGGAATGTCTTCCAAGATTATCTCTGCAACAGCCTTCACCACTCACAACCGCTCTTCTGCAGCATTGTTCCTTCTTTCATTATACCAGTTATCATAGAGAATTTTTTTGCCAATGTCTCTGAAACACAAGACTGACTGATGGCTACGGCCGCGGCCAAGCTCTGCAAACATAATATTTTCGTCATATCGTTTTGTGAGGTGAGTTTTGACACTTCTTACATCAGGCTTGTAATCGCCTTTGATCTGATCCATGAGGTCATTTAACGAGAATTGACATTCCTCCCTGTTTTCAGCAAGGTATGAATATATACACTCCATACTCTTCAGGAGATTCTTTGGCTCAGGACGCCCTCTTTTATATCCACTTGTTGATGGCATGCTGTACAAAGTTTTTGTGACATAGTTGGTGGTACCTGCATCAGCAGCGACGAGGTCAGTTTTAGATGCAAGGCGCTGTATGATCTGCTGTCCCCATTCAACACATCGACGTCCAGCTGCTTCTGGAAGCGATGCCCTCACACTCAGTTATTCAACGTTGTGCACGAGATTCCGTCGTGAATGGGGCAGTTTTTGCTGGAGCTTGAGAAATCCCTCAGTGATATTTTCTCCACAAAGAAAACAAATTTTCTGAAGATTCGAGGAGCCCAAGGAGCCTCTTGATGATCGGAGCGATGACGATGCTTGAGGAACTGAATCACCTCCACGACGGACAGATGCTGCAACATTGCTTACAACAGTGTACCACTTCCTGCATGCATCATGTACGGTGACTTCATTCAACTCTTGTAAAAATTGTTGGTTCTGCAGAAGGCCACGTTTCACACTCACTTCAATAAGCGAAAGAATACCTCTTTTTTCACAACTATTACTTTGCCTTCTTCAAGTGTACTGCGACATATAAAATAAATGCCAGGCGGAACCGACATTTCGTTCAGTTGGACTTCGAAAGTTGGATGAGAAATACGATTTTCGGTTGAAAAGCTCACATTTTACGCTGAGGCCCGAAAAACTCACGAAACACTCACAAGGCGAAAAACTCACGAAACGCTGAGGCCCGAACACGACAGTTTCAACGATAAGACTCAACTCAGGAGAACCGTAATGTGAGAGAGGACTACCAGACAGGTAAACATGAACATTTTGTAAGTCGAAACAAGCGTCAGACACAACCTAAAGATTTTAGTAAACAGTGACTTGGCAAGTTGTGTCTGTTTCAAAGTTTCTCCAAAGTCGATCCTAGACATCAACAATCCTTGTATATTTTGGAATGTGTAGCACTTTGTGTACACGTTACGATTCACGAAAAACGTAGTAATATATTATGATGCACATTGCTCTGGCAGTTAATTTGTTTGGATGTGACATCAATAATAGCCAGCACGTGAAATGATTGTGTGTGTGTGTGTGTGTGTGTGTGTGTGTGTGTGTGTGTGTGTGTGTGTGTGTGTGTGTGTGTGTGTGTGTGTGTGTGTGTGTGTGTGTGTGTGTGTGTGTGTGTGTGTGTGTGTGTGTGTGTGTGTGTGTGTGTGTGTGTGTGTGTGTGTGTGTGTGTGTAAAAAACAAGCAGATATAAACTATCCATAAAGAACAGGAGAGACAATATTAATGCAACAATTAGACTAAAAGTATTTAAGTAATATAGAGCATATTTACCTACATGCAGTTATAATTATGTACGTCAGTTCTTCCACCCCACTAATATTTCCGTCACTGTTATCACTGTTAGCCGACTATCACTGTTACTCAAATCGTCTTCACCGCTGTTATCCTGTTCTATATTAGTTTCTAAACTCTCGGTTACAGTATATTAGTACTGTATATTATTATTAGAAGGAGCACGAGGGAGAAGACCCACGTTAGGTCCTTACACCAGATAAGAACATTTTTCTAGACTTTTGTGCTTTCACACAACGTTTCAGTTGAAATTATCTTATGGTTATTTTATTACATTTAATTCAAATAAATTTATATTTCATTCCTTTTACATGGTCTTATGCCTTTTTTCCTTCAAGTTCCCACAAATCCTCATGGGAAGTGTTTAGATCCATTTCTCCCAAAATCCAATTTTCCCATTTTTTGTTTTTTTGCAAATAATGAGAGAACTATTAGGTCTACACGCGTCGTTCTGTGCATAAATTAGAGCTAAATACATTTACCACAAATTCATTCTATGACGTTTCTCGTAGGGTGAGTACTTTTCCCTATATTTGGCTCAAAACTCTACCAAAACTAAAGTTTTTCACTGTTTGGAAAAAATGGCCAATTTTTGAATGAAGTGCTGTATCTCGGGAACTTTTAGACACACAGAGCTGCGGTTGGGCTCAGTTTATTGCAAATTTAATCTACTTTAAAAAAGATATGTATAACGTTTTCTCTAGAACGCATACGTTAGGAGTTATAAGGCAAAACCTGAAAAAGTCCGAACATTTTGCAGTTTTTCACGTATTACGCATTTAGTACAGGTCTTTCGAAGCTGCAAACTTGGATTCACACTACTGGTACTGGTCCTAGCAACACATCAAAAAATTAGAAGTACATGAATTATTGCGATTTTAGCCTTTTTTTATGTACAAATATGACTGGCCTACAAGTATTTTACAAATAATCAAGTGTTATTTACTGTCTTACAGGTGTCCAATGTGGCCACCACTTGCATCACGGATAACATCAAGTCGATATGAGAATTCTTCCCCGACGCGTATCACGATCCATTACAAATTATAAAGTTTTAAACATTAGCCGTCGTTAATTAAAATTTAAAAAAACACAACGTTTCGAAATCTATAGTATCACAGGTCGACTTCAGGCGAACAAAATTTAATACGAAGGTAAATCTATCTCTTACAAATAAATACCGTCAAAACTCCAAATCTTGTTTAACCATTTAACCAAATATATTGCTAAAATAATAAAAATAAAACATTACTCACCATTCCAACAAGAAAGGATTCCTTCTCTGGTTGCAACATAAATACATAAACAAGGAAGCTACCAGGTACAGGACCAGGTGGAGGAGCAGCAGCTTGTTGTGCTACGGTGGTCGCAGTGTCCGGGAGAGTCAGATGACTACATGTTGCCTGTCTGTCACCATGACAAGCGATCTCGCGCTATCATAGGAATGGAACCCCCAACGATTTTAATTTGGAGGGACAGGATGATGTTAACTTTGTTGGATCCTGGGACCTCGCAGAGACCCGTCGGCAGACTGGGGGACACCTCAAAGACTTTTCGTTTGAGAAGTAGGAATTAACCCCCCCCCCCCACATCTGGCAGGGCGTCTTTAACCGCTCAGGAAAATTCGCCGAGGGCTGCCAAGCGGCAATTTCGGCGTACGGGAGAGAGCGTAGGCGGAGGCAGCGACCACCATAGGTGGCACTAAGCAAAGGAAGCCACAGAGAGAAGCTCTCCTTATATAAGGGGTTCTCAAGGGGTGGGGAGATGCGCGGCCAACCAGACACCAATCTCCAACAGGTGCTGAGAGGCGTGGCCATCCGCAACATTAATCCTTGCCCAACCCTACACATCACTTTCTGTGTCTTTCTACATAACGTAGGACATTCCTATACCAAATTGTGGAAATATCTTTACTCTCTTGGCTGATACAATTATTCTCAACCACGATAAAAGATGTCTCTACAATTTTTCTTTTTGACATATTATTTTCTTTGCCAACAATTTCAACATTATCCCATAACACTTTGTGGTGCTCTTTCCAAACACGTTCAGCCTACTTTGATACACTGGACCTTCCCTCTTTGACATTTTTTCTATGTTCATCTAGGCGGACCCCAAGCGTTCTTCCCGTTTCTCCCATGTACCGCTTCCCACATTCACACGGAAGAATATAAATATCGTTTTTTGATTCCAATTTCGTGTTATTTCTTGGTATAGTTTTACATAAAATATTCTCTATAGTTTTACGGGAATGGAAAGTTGTCAGTATCCCGTATTTCTTAAGAATTTTCCTAATCCTTAATATATGGTATGACAATGCTCTTTATTTCTTTATTGTCCTTAGTCTTCCTATTCTTCTTTCGATTTATCGTTTTATAAATATAGTGTTTAACTTACCGTACACATTATTAGCAAAACCCTTGATAATAGTTTTAGATTTATCATCCAAATACCCTTCCTCCGAACAAACATTTTTAGCCAGAGCATGTAAAGTTCTAATAACCACCCGATACTCTATACAGAACAAGATGACCTCTAATTCTATAGAGGTCGAAACGTCGTGTTCCTTAATTTTAACTAACGATAGCTAATGTTTGAAACCTTATAATTTGTAATGAGTATACCGCGCCATCGATTGATAATAATTTTGAGAATTGCATATCACGATCGACTTAGTTGATCGCTGTTGTTATTCGATGTTTAACCTCTTAACCCACAAATTAAAAAATTTAGAGGGACAAATTTTTCCTCAGTTTTTTAGGTTTACTTGAGTCTAAATAACAAAACAGAGTTTTAATAAAAAATTTATTTTATATTAAAATTACAGCTTTGTAATATATAAGTTACAATGGACCACAGTAGAAAAAACGGTTCTCTTCCAAATAACACTATCCATTTTAGCAACCTATAACTAAAAATGTTAAATAATTAAGTTTTATTAAACAATATATATGAAATTAGAAATTCTGAATGTATTTATATCAACAACGTTTATATACGAAACTCGGTAAAACAATTTTGCTATGTAGTGACACAATAATGAACTTTACACTTCACGCACTTTTACACCTGTTAGTCCTTAAATGCCTGGATACTTGCATCTATGTCGACTTTCATCCACCATAGGCCAGTGTCCAGTTTTTTTCATTTTGGCAGTTACACTCTAGCATCTCTGCTGTCGGAGCTCGGTGTTTTCTCTTGGTCATTTCAGTTTCAATGAGGACAATTGAAAGGCATCTCTTTTCTTTTCACTGCATTTTCATTCATTACATAGAGCAGATGCTACTTGTAGGTCAATCTGATCTTCTTTGCTAATATTTTAATATTCATAGTGTTTATGTGTATTAGCTAACCATTTACAAATTCCATGACCATAAAATGAAAGGAAAACCTAAGATAGTACTTTTAGAAACGGATGAGAATTCTATAATAAGCATTTAAACGGTCCAACAAATGTACTCCACATACGAAGCTGTTTCATTGCTTTTGAACAGAGGACAGATCTCTCTGTTTTAGTTTTTTGATAAAATTGCCGTACTACTGATACAGGATGTGCACTTTCACGTCTGGATGCTAGAACAACCCCACATTCGTCAACCTATTTTGTAGCTCTCAAATGTTTGCCGCCAAATATATTGCCTTTCTGGTCAAACACTCACCGTCCCTCTTTCCTTATTTGAGAATCGTTTTTGAATTTAAGAACAGAAAAACGATTTATTCTAATTGTCTCCAAGGCTTCAATACCTATATTAGAAAGAACAGAAAAAGTCTCAAAGAAAAGAACCAATTATCAAAGTATAGCAAGAAAACATTATCGTGTGGAATATACTCCACGATTTTTTTAAAAATATTACCCCTAGAGCCTATATCAGGCAAGCATTTAACAGTAGAAATTGAGCCAGTGATAACTTGAAAATTATGAACAAGGCCAGTTGAGTCGCACAACACATATAACTTACAGCCCCCATTTGTGGGGTTTGTTTGGATTGTACTGTTTGAGTGAATTATGTCCCTTTAAGGGCACAATCTGCTCATCGACGCAATCGTCTGTTTTGTAAGGGTAATGCTTTACATGTTCCGGGTTGACTGTCAACGAAAAGCATAATCTTGAACAATCTGTCACGGCCAGGGTATTCACGGTTTGGCAGTTTATCGTTGTTATTGAAGTTGGCTTTGAAAGCTTCCCACCGACTGCGTGACATTACATTGGCAACCTTATCAACTCTTGTATTTATTGCCCAATACATACAAGTCCGTGGTAAACCATATACCGACATATGTACACAAGATTCCATAAACTGTACTAATTCATCTATATCCAGTCTAACGGGTCTATTATTATCCCGTTGTACAGAATATAAACTGGATTACTATTTCTTTTATGAATTTGCTAACTGCTATAATTTTTTTATTGTTCGACTAAGCTTTTCGTCATTACTGACATCTTCAGGTCTTAAACAACCTTAAAACCGTTGTTTAAGACCTGAAGATGTCAGTAATGACGAAAAGCTTAGTCGAACAATAAAAAAATTATAGCAGTTAGCAAATTCATAAAAGAAATAGTAAGGATGGCTGCTAATTTAAACAATACGAAGAATAAACTGGATTGTTCAACTATAATTTCTACCAGTGATGAATTGAAGAACTAGCATATTGGTGAAGCTACTTCACAATAACCATCTTGTCTAGTCCATGATGGAGTTTATTTTCCAGTGTCTGGTCCAATGATGTCATACCAGTCATAGTGTCATCATAGGTGCTGAAGGCGCTTCTTCTTGCCCTCGTCATTACTATCAGAACTACTCTCAGAATCATCTGGAAATACACATATAGGCATATGAGTTACATTTAAAAATAATAACATGTAAGAAGAACTTGGAAATAAACTTCATACTATTTACACAGATTGGCTGCGGCTTACCTAATAGTCTGCTGAGTTTTGCTTGTCGCTGCGTACCAGAATGTGGTAGATATTCAGGATCCTCGTCACTGTCGTATAATACTGAATTATCTTCTTGGATTTCGTTGTCCATGACGTGTCCGTTACTTAACTAAATATCACTATTACTTAACTACTCGGAACACTAGGTTTTTTATAAGTAAAAGCATAACGTTTTACCTTACAGCCTAAACCGGTTTTCTCCTTTAAAAGGCTTCTTCGGAGGCCTTTTAAAGGAGAAAACCGGTTTAGGCTGTAAGGTAAAACTTTATGCTTTTACTTATAAAAAAACCTAGTGTTCCGAGTCGTTAAGTAATAGTGATATTTACTGAATTATCCTTATCTTCGGTACAGAAGCACACATTACATGTTTGCTACTCGATCGTGTAGAGTCCATGTAAATAAAAAACACAAATTTTTATATATTGGTAAAATGTGAACAAATCTACTCTACATAAATTATAACATAGTTGCTCATTGTAACAAACGTGATAAAAATCATTTTCACCCATAATTATATTTATAATTATACAAGAAGCTATAAGGTTTTTGCCTTGTGATGGTGTGGAATACATCTAAAACACCTGCAAGCTTTTACACATTGGTGAAATTCAAACAGTCTACTTGAATTATAACCTAGTTGTCCATTGTAACAAATGCAACAAAGACGTTTTTACTCACAATTCACACAATTATCAATCCGCTTATGCAGCAAATGTTCTAAACTCAACAATATATATTGGAAAATAAGAAAACAATTTTTAAAACAATAGCTTACCTGTAATTCTCAGAAAAACTTCTCAATTACAGTAAACAGTAGCTTCACTTATTCTTCTAATATGGCTGACTTTACTTAGTTGTGTAGGTTACCAAAACTAGTCACATAAGAGACCACTAGTCTTATTCTTCTTACTGGAATGTTATAATTAAGATACAAAGCGTAGTAGTGGTTTACTAGTGCTTTGGTAGTCACAAACTAAATAAAATGGGTTTATAACGTAGACCTATATGTTACGCTGGGCGTTAATAAGTTAAGGTCATCAAGGTGGGTAGTGTTGGATAGCGTGGAAGTAAAACTCTATCTTTTCATATCCCCACAAGAAAAACTCACATATGGTGAGATCTGAAGATCTCGCAGGCCAAGCACAAAGAGCAAGAGTAGTGTGTTGAAGGGGGTATCGAAACAGGAAGTGTAACGTCACGATCTGCTTATGACCGGAAGTAGAGACGTCACGACCAGCCATGACCTAGCTGAAAAGCCAGTGACGTCATTGAAACAATAGCGTCATTATTTCCGTAGCGCCCATTGTTTCAGTGGTGAAACTATAGCGTCATGTTTCATTAGCGCCTGTTGTTTCAGTAGCGCCTTTTCTTTTAGTGGCGCCATTGTTTCAGTAGTGCCCATTGTTTCAGTAGCTCCATTGTTTCAATGCCGTCACTGGCTGTTGAGGTTGGTCGTGAGCAGCCGATCGTGAGGTCGTTGATCGGGTCAGAGTAGATCGTGACGTCACTCTCCTGGCTCGACACCCCCCGTACTTGACCGCGTGTGTGTATTTTGTTCTCGTTCATTTCAGTCTCGGTTTCTTTCATTTCAGTCTCGGTCTCGTTCATTTCGGTCTCGGTCTCGTCCATGTCGACCTCGGTCTCGTTCGTTTCGGTCTCGGGCTTCTCGATCTCGGTGCTGGTGGTCGGGCTCGGGCTCCGGACGAAACGTCGCTCACGACTGTCGACACAAGACTGAACGGGACAGCCAACGAGGCCTGTTTATATAGGCGGACAATGTCCCTCTTGTTCCATTATTGAGTGTAACTACACAACACGGATTGCACCATACTGTTTCACAGTGATATGATGGAACAGTTCTAACAAGTGGATTGCACAACGACGTGCACTAATTAAGCAATAAACAGCAACAGCTCCGAATGAACCCAAAATAATGTAAAACAAGCATATTTTATATAACATAAACAATTCATGTAGCACCATTTAAGTTATTACAAAATAATTAATAAAAATAATTAAACAATAAACAGCAATTTGAAATCACAAAACGTGCATTATATCATATCAAAAAACTTACCAACTCGGAAACACCGATAGAATTGCACACAACACGTAACTAATTAAGCAATAAACAGCAACAGATACAAAAAAAAAAAAAAATTAAACCCGGTCCACGAAAGTCAGTGAAAGATATTGCTCCGACCGCGGTCAACGAAACACTAGCCCTGTGGACAACGTGTCACTCGTATAAATGTTGGGTAACCGGAAAACGAACGAGGAGGGAATAATAACGTGAATAAAATATATAACTGGAAGAAGTGCATTGTCGGAAATTTTACAACTCCATTATCGAATGACCGTCACTCAAATCGTATACCCTAAAGACTACTGAACCAGTAGTCGCTCCCCACAAAATTTAGCTTCACGGAACTATAAACAAAGTAAATGATTCCAGTTGTAAGAAATAAAAAAGCTAAAAAAGTGTCAAAACATCTGAAAAAGTGGGTACTGGAACGGAAAATTCTGTTTCTGTACACGTGCGCAGTCGCACACAAAATTTACCCTGTTAAAAGTTAGGAAAACGTATTATCGACCTCTTATAAATAAAAAAATGAAAAATATAAAAATGTAATAAATAATTTTAGACATTTTAAAAGTAATATGCTGTATACAAAACTACAAAATTTAACATTAATCAACGTAAATAGGTGGTAAGCGTTTAAAACATATAGGCCTAATTAAGAAAAATATTCGTAGATATTATAAAATAATATACACAAAAAATGCAAATATATACAAAACACGACCGGCATGTTGACACCTATACAATTCGACACTACCCCCAACGTAGAACACCACAAATAACTATTTAAAACAAAATGAGAGATTTATATAAATGTACCCCTCCAACCACTCCCCATCACCAAAAAAAGCGATAATGTTAAGACGTACTTGTAAAGAAATTAAGATAGTCCAAACTCCTGAATTCGGGTTTAGAAACAAAGTCAACAATAGGGAATAAGAGGGACTCGCACGCGTACCGGAGCATGTGTTGAAACGGAGAAACAAAGTCAACAATAGCGATTACATATACATACACATTATCGCCAGTGGTACAAGTAATCATACACATATACAAATCATTGACGAGAAAAAACGTTCGATCAATTACCGATTCCATTACCGAAGCCAATAAGAAACGAAAGTAAAAAGCAATACGACATTGCGGTAAAAAAATATAAACGTGAACGAGCGTGCGCCCTTTGTGTAATGTAGAAAATAGGACCTGCCACTCACATTTCTCAATAGCATGCGAAAGAAAAAAAAACGCAGATGTGCGACAGAGGGAGTGCGCACGGACCTGTTACACGCTCTGTTCATCAACAGAGCGATAGCTGGACAGTCTCATCATCTATTAGGGCGACGGCGGGCGGGCGAAGAAGTGTTTCGTGTGCGAGTGTGTGTGTGTGTGTGTGTGTGTGTGTGTGTGTGTGTAGACAACCACAATGACTCTCATCCCAAAACTTAATTGACCTTCACTTTGTGATAACACGATCGAAGTTTATTAAACATTCTTTAAGGATAAAACTGTACGTGCTACACCTTAAATTACATTTGCAAATTGTTAAATAAACTTCGTAAAAATTACAAATTATGCGCGAAGGCTCACTCTTTCTACAAAATACAGAATATCACAATGTGAAAACATGAAAGGCTCAATAGTTGACATATTAATCATTAAACGTAAAAACGGTGATGGAACAGTCAAAACTCTTATGCGGCAGCTAACATAATTGTACGTTATTACTACCAATTTTTAGCTAGTTCCATTTAAATCGGAAAACGCGACTTCCACTGCGTAAACGTTAATAATATAGCGTAGACACTAGAGCTCTTTAAAATAATCTACAAAAGAGAGAGATGTAGAAATGTTCCAGGATGCATGTTTTTTAAAGCGACATACACTCCAATAATTTAATACTTAATTGTAGTATCTGCTAATGCTCCAAACAAGTACACACGAGTCCCGTCATATTACATATTTCTGGTGCAATCAGCAGTTTTGGAAATATAACTTTCTCATCGCTTAATCAAAATATCCATCAAACAATCGGTGTCTATTTACCAAAAGTTCAAGCAATATTTAATAATTAATAAAATAATTCTGTGATGCCTGGTATTTAGAAAATATCTGTAACAATAATGTTGTAAACTCTAAAAGATGAAATATTAGCAGAACTATTGAGCTGTGTTGGCGATTTAATGTTAAAGAAGAAAGCTTCTAGACTTACCGCAACCTGATGCTGTTCCTGTAAATGCATCATATAAAGAAATTACTGACTGGAAACCAACAACGTAGGAATTCAACCCGACAATGTATGTGCCCGACAAGAACAACACAGTCACCAAAGAAAGTAATTCCATTCCGCACAAGAATAAAAAATGCACACCGCAAGGCGTGTTTACCCTCCGGAGTATTCAACCGTTCTGATTACGGAGCGGAAGATTTCGATCCATGCGAACCACACACTTGTTGATGTTCGAAAAAACACATGGCCATCACGTCGTGAGAACAAGAAGGAATAATATAAACAATTCTGAAACACCAAGGTGTAACTGACCCCCTGCTGAGCAAGCACGAATATACATCGCTGGTTAGACAACACAGCGTGAGAAACAGAAAAAGTACAGTCTTATTGAAGCAATTTTATATCACAACTTACTAACAGCTGCGCGCGCGCAACGACGCTAGCCCCTATATACAGTGTACAGCTACTACCAACGTCTCAGTTAGCAGACAGTTTTAAGTAATTTTAAACAAGTTTATCGACAAGTTTTACTGCGGTTGTTGGCGTACGTTAAATCCAAGACAGCTAGTAAATATTCGGCAGTTTTGTAAATTATTAGGAACCATGATGACTGCTCCGAAACTATCAAGTACCGAAGTTCTCAGCTTCAGTAGAAGAAACGGACGTTTTTATCTAATTCAACGATAGTACCCGCACTTGCGCACACACACAAACCCGGTTTCTTATAAAGTGCGACACATGGATAAACATGTATTATTTATATTCAGTATATGTAAACGGTTCTGTACAAGAATCTGGAATGTGTGTGTGTTCAACCTCGTTCAGGTATAAGGTTGGATCTCTGGACGATTTAGATATAGGCTTACTCGAAAATTTTGTCTAAATAGAGAGAGAAGCAGAAGTAGAAACAGAATTATCAGTCAGTCGGTTCAGTTTTGGGTTGAAGGCAGTATGGTCCAAAAGCCGTGCGCGAGGACAATAGTTGTAATATTTAATGTTTTTTACACATTATTATCTGTACAATTGAATTTATTATAGCTAATAACAATATTTACACTGTACTTGTAATGCAAATTTACATGCCTATCAATTGTTATACTTTGTTCTGGAAATATTATTATTTATTTCAGTCAAACACAATAACATTTGATTATAAGTGAAACTAGTCTCAAGATTTTCAGTGCCTGTTGCGAGAAATATTATAGAAATATATCAATTTTAACAAAAATACGTGAAAAATTATTTTTAACTGTTAAAATTATTGTTTTGAAAAAACGACTCGGGGATTTGTTTAAAAAAAATAGTCTTAAGTTACAATAAAGACATCCAGAAATCAAACAAAAGAAAAAATCCCAGGTGCTTTGACCTTTGATTTAAACTTGGTTCAGGACCACTGTGACACGTTACCCCCTGGCCCGCTAAACCCTACGTTGATGAGAACAAGAAGAGGAGACGTTTCAGGCACAAGACTATTACACGTTCCACTTACCTGCTTACCTACATTTAATACATTTTAGGTGGATGTAAGAGCTGGGCTGAACTCCTCATTCTCATGAAGAATAGCTAGACGCACAGCATAGTACTGTGTCGCCTAAGAACTAAATATTAGTAACAAAGAACACGGATGCAGTGTCGGTTGAAGTAATGGTACGAATAACTTCATTATTACTTTTATATTAGTATGATTGCAATAACCACTAAACTCCCGAACACACTGCACTAATGTTTTAGTTACTTTGTAACCATAGTGTCTAAATGAATAATAATTAAGTCCTAGATTTAGGTGCATGTATGTTTCCACAGATATAGAAATATAAATGTTGGCATGTATACCTACATTTGCATGCCTACATCGATTACTTTTCACAAACATAAGTTACTGATAACAATATGAAATTTCTTTGGCGTAAATAGTTTACAAACATTTTGAAGGCGGCCCAAAATTTGCAAGGAACGTTGATGGATACTAATTTTGTAAAATTATAAAAGATACCGAGATTTTATCTTAAATTCAATTCAGCATAATCTGAATTTCCACTGAAACTTTTACAATTTTTCCAAATCCTTACTTCCAATTTTCACCCTAGTGCCGTTAAAGTTAAATATTTTTCATTGTAAACACTACATTCTGAATTCGGTTAAAATTCAATTTAGGCTGATGTCCGACAGGGAATTTTACACTTTTTTTAACATATCTATACCTATTTTGGGCCGTAGTGCCAAACAAATTTCAAAATTTATTACTGTAATAAGATTTTTGTTAGAATGTTCTAATTTGATACCCCACGTGGAATTTGTGTTTTTTTTTTAATTTTGGTACCATTTTTCTGCCTTGCTATCACAAAATTTTGAATTTAAAAAATCTAACGCTACATCAAAATTGTCGTTAAAATTCTCTTTAATCTAACCTATCGAGTCGCGATTTAGCCGTGGAACCGTGTAGACGGTTGTTGTGCACTGTTATCGAGTATTGTTATGTTATGCTATGTTTAAACATAGTTTATCTCTTGTTAGTGACTTGTGCTACGTAATAAATGCAGATATAATATTATTTTGACTTCAAAGTTCTAACAGGGTTTTCAGTGAGTACTTTAAACTTTGATAATTATTGTTGGTTACAATTTATCTCGGTCGTGCTTAGCGGCTCAGGTTATCGGCCAAGTGCATTTGACTGTTATCTGGCTTGTGACCCGGTTCGGACTGGTTCTACATCACATCGACTCAGCTACAAGATCAGGTAAATATGCAAGCAAACAGCGGTGGTCTTGATCAGCAACATATTCAGACTCCGTACAATCCAAACTTCTATGTAACTAGCCAGAACTATAACCCTAGTTATGAGCATCAACAACAAAATACTCATCTTAGAGGTAAATCACAACCTCACTTTCGGTCACCAATGCCACAGCTATATCTTCAACAAACTACTTATCCTTTCTCAAATATGCCGGCACCTAATGTCTGCAATCAACTCCCGAACCAAATGCCATCGCAAACATTAACGACCACTAATACCAATATGGCCCAAGCAATACCTCCATTCAGCTGTCCTACCAACATGCCACATAACTCCCAAGAGGACATAGATTATGATTCATTAAGTGAAGACTTATCCTACTCTGAACGTAATGAAACTGAAACTGCAAATGAATCTTGTGTACATAACGTGCCTTGGCAGCAAGTTAAACGCCCATCTAAAAAAAAAAAGGAAACGATCTGCTACAGCAACTAAAAGCATTTACTTAACTCAAACAGCAAATAGATTCGATCCCTTGTCCAACATAGATACGTCTCTTAATCACGACGATTCTGGCCACTCAAATAACGCTAATAAAAAGAATCACCCGAAAACACCAAAGCCCCCGCCAATCTATATATACGGTGTTACGAACTATATAGCAATGACAGACTTTCTGGCATCGGCTGCAGAATACGAAACATACCACACCAAAGCTCTCTCAAACAACACAGTTAAAATTCACCCCTACACCGTTGGCACTTACAGAAAATTAATTAGACTACTCTGTGAAAAAAATATAGTCCATCACACCTACCAGCTGATACATGAGAGAGCCTACCGTGTTGTCATAAGAGATCTTCACTATTCAGTGCCACTAGAAGAAATTAAAGACGAGCTAGCTAAATATGGCCACAAAATTCGAAATATCATAAACGCGAGACACAGGAAATCCAAGGACCCACTGCCTCTATTTTTTGTAGACCTTGAGCCCCAAGATAACAATAAGGAAATATATAAATTGGATTATCTACAAAATACAAAAATTAAAGTTGAACCTCCAAGAGTCAAAAACACAATAATCCAATGCACACGATGCGCCACTCCAAAACTTACTGCAGAAAATCATTTATCTGCGTAAAGTGTGGAAAATCTCATGACACTAAAACGTGCAAGAAACCTAGGGGTACCCCTGCTACCTGTGCACTATGCGATGGCAGTCACCCAGCCAATTATAAAGGGTGTTCTGTCTACCAAGACCTGATAACATCTGTACTTAGGGGCAATCCACAACTGCTAAGTAGTGCTACTCCACAGACACAATCTAATGTGATTCAGAGTTCTCTATCCCCTCTACCACCACCGCGAAATACAACTTCTACATATGCTCAAATCAGGGGCGGAAGTAGAAGGACACAAATGACTAGCAACAGCCACGCAAACCCCACTAACAGGGAAGTAATGGACCAACTGGCAATTTTCCTAAGTGAGTTCAAATCTATGTTTGCTCAACTCATTAATCAAAACAGCATTATCCTCAACATGTTATCTACAGTCGTAAATAGAATACCTCAGGAATGACCACGGCACTAAGAATAGCTGTCTGAAATTCGAATGGGCTTTCCGGCCGCATACAAGAAATTATCCTCTTCCTGAATATCAATAAAATTGACATCCTCCTAATTTCAGAAACCCATTCAACGGATCGAACAGTCTTCAAAATACCTTATTATAACATATTCTATGCCAACCACCCTGACGGTTCAGCTCACGCAGGTTCAGCTGTCATCATACGAAATACTCTTCATCATTATGTAATGGAGCCACATGTCACTGCAGAAATCCAAAGTGCAATCATTAAAGTTCTCGCCCTTCCATGGCCCTTGACCTTAGCAGCTACATACAGCCCCACCACGCCATTCCATATCAACAGACGAATATCTAGAGATTTTCGCCACTCTGGGACCACACTTTCTTGTAGCGGGGGACTGGAATGCAAAGCATACTGCCTGGGGCTCAAGGCTTATCACACCAAAGGGTCGAAATCTACTGGAAGCTATACACCATCTTCATCTCAGCTACTTATCAACAGGAGAACCTACGTATTGGCCCACGGACTTAAATAAAATTCCAGATCTTCTTGATTTTGCGATAACAAAAGGAATCTCGCACTTATGAACCAAAATCGAACCACCTCTCGACTTAAGCTCTAATCATAGCACCATAATAATTACATTAAGCACTAATGTAATCTGGAGGGAACCTCCACCTGTTTTATGCACTAAGCAGACTAACTGGGATTTATTTGAACACATAATCAATGAGAATACCAACTCTAATTTTCGCATTATGGATTCCAGAGACGTTGAAGTAGCCGTTCAATACTTTACTAAACTAGTACACGTAACTGCAAGGCAAGCCACAGCAGAAAGAAAAAAAGTTTTACCTGATTATCATAATATACCTCTGCACATCAAACAACTTATTCAAGAAAAACGACAAGCTCGCGGTAAGTGGCAACGAAAGAGAAACCCCCAGAGTAGAGAGAAAGTGAGCGTTAGAAAACACTTCCGGGTTCCAGTTCATGACGTCATAGAGGCACTGGCAGCTGGTGTCCGAGCTGTCCATGTGACGTCACTGTTTTGTGTGTGTGTGTATGTGTGACTGAAACACTTCCGTGTTCCAGTTCATGACATCACACAGAGGCTCAAGTCGCTGGCGTCCGGATGGCTAAAACCTGTTTCAAGACGTCACGGAGGCCGCGGTTTCTGCATGTCCAAAATTTGGTAGCCGAAAACAATGTGTAGCGGATGGGGGTACCCGGAATTCGGCGGTTGCCCGGACGCGCAGAGGCTATGTCATCGGGTACCGTTACTCGAAATTTTGGGGGTATCGGGTACCGTTACCCGAAATGTTTAAATCAACGGATGGGGGTACCCGAAATTTGTGGGTACGCCCACATGACGCATGTATAAAACACTGGTTATGACGAAACAGGAGGCTGGGTGGATATGCTAGCTGGTTCGACGATTACGTGATGTCTGAAATTTGACACCCGAAATGTTTAGAACAACGGATGGGGGTACCCCGAAATTTTTGATGTTCAATATTTGACAACCGAAATGTTTAAAACAACGGATGGGAGGGGGTACCTGAAATCTCTTGGTGTCCGAAAGTTAACACCCGAAATGTTTAAATCAACGGATGGGGGTACCCGACATGACGCATGTGCTCGACTGCGAGGCGAGACAGTTGGTTTCTGTTATGTGTAAAAACAATGGGTATATGTTACATCATTAGTGTTTTATGATGTTAGTAGCTTATGACGTTACAGATTAATGAAGGAAGCGAAGCTGTGAAGTTGGATGAATCTGTTATATTGAACAGGTATAAAATATAACGCTTTTTTCCGCAATAATAACTAATTATTGATATATGGTATGTCATTGGTTTATGACGAGACGGAACACATGTTCATCCTAGTGGTTATCATCGCGTCTATTATTCACTGTCTTCTCATTAGACTCATTGCGTCTAATCATTTTCTTGCATACTTAACTATTTATAGCTGCAACTTTAATGCTGTGTAGCGAGCAATGTCCTGACTTGACCGAGCGACCCAAGAGCGATGTACTAGGTTGTCCTCAAAATATAAAAATTACTTCCAGCTCGAGTACTATAAATGCAGCAGCAAAATACATGTAAGTCGCTCTGTAGCCACTCACGTAGATCGAGCACGTAGGTAAGCGCTGACTCCTTGACTATTTGTTGATTATTTAATACAATTTTTCAGGTTGTGTAATTATTATCACTGAATAATTAGTTATTATTGTGAAAAATGTGTTATATACTTTGTATATATATTTTATAGGATGGTAATGCACTTTCAGGTTTTGTATATATGTTAATTTTGTATCGAATCGAATAAGGTAACTTGATCTATCGCGGACCATTCGATTGAACCGCTAATGTGTGTTGTAATAGTACTATTCCGTTCACAATGCTACAGGTTAATCTGTAACAGTGTTATATTACAGGTGTGACTAATACGTGTATTAAAAATAATATTTTTAAACTTTGTGTGTATGTGTGTGTGTGTGTGTGAAACGTAACAACTGTGATAATTACTGATTCAACTGAATAACTAGATTTTGTGTGTATATTTTATAGTCATATGTTATATTGTTTATTTTTTTGACGGAACGTTTAACTACCGTGTGCTAGTGGAATGCAGAAGTTGCTTTGCTGCAGGGCATAGAGACCGGTCTCTGCACTTGCGTTCAGTATTGTGTCTGTTTTTGCAACGTAGCGCAGCGTTATGTATTTTATTTTGTAAAATAATGTTATATTATGGAATATGTCTGTGTCTAATACATACCACTGTTAGTTAGTTCATGTGTGTGTATGTGTTGTAATACAGTGTGACTCTAATCTGTTATATGTTTGTGAACTAATGTTACATTTCAGGAGTTATGGAATTTATCTCCAAGTATGTATATTACCCATTGATTTATATACAGACTGTATGTTTTTAATGTATAACTAGATTTTGTGTGTATATTTTCTGTTGAATCGTACATCGTAAACGACCGGGTTCTGTCTGTCATATTTTACACGTAACTCGTTTTACCGCGGGGTATACAACACTGCGATTGTTCTGTTGTAAGCAGTCGGTCACCAGAGCGAAATTTTACTATTGTTTTAATATATTATAAAACAGATTCAATCATTTAAATATTATTCTATCGTGGGTGTATACTCGTATAGGTGGTTTATTTATTTTTTCGTGTAGTTATAAGCTTCGTATATGTTTGTAGTGAAATGTACCTTATTTCGTGTATATGAATAAAACAACTTTGTTTGAAATTACCGTAAGTACATTATTTTATATTTAATGTCATTATAGTAATATTGTGTACGCATACTACGAAGGTTTATTTATTTTTTGTCAATGTAACTTTTTCTTTCTGCAGGCAATCAGTGTCATATTTCATGTGTTATTGCATTTTGCTGTGTTCCTATACATATAAGTATGTATATTTAAATATACAACAATGGTTTATTTTTTTCTGTGAATGTACCTGTATATTATATTCGTTTTAATTTGTATAATTATAAATAATGTTGAACTCGCGTTTAGTATTGCATCTGTTTTACATCATAGCGCAGCGTTACGAAATTTTTCTGTAACTAATACACACAACTGTTAGTTAGTTCGTATGTGTGTGTATGTGTATGTGTGGGAAGCAGCTCAAAAACTGGTTTTTCAAACGAGCTATCTCTCTCGTGATGTGGTTGTCCTCGAACGTTGTGAAAATAATCTATTTTTGTAAGTGTTCTATATGTAATATCTTTCTGTATATGTTGATATCGTTCTGCTGTCATTATGTATGTGTCTGATGCACTATATTGAAAAATGAACAGATCATTAACTGAAAGTGTACACGCACTGTTGATTGATATGCGTTATGTTATAAGAAATTATAAAACTCATTTATAAGAAATATAAAATCATTTTATTAATACATTAAATCCATTGTTAATACGTCTTATACATTTAGTAATACATTATTTGTTTGTGTTAATGAAAACGCGCGCGCACGCACACACGCACACACACACACACAATACAAAAATAGTACATGAAAATATTGTTATAGAACATAATTGCAGAGAAAAAATATTATACAAAGACAAATACTTTATATATATATATATATATATATATATATATATATATATAACTGCTTCATAGTTACATCAGTGAAACAAATACATCTGCATTGATCAATAACATACAATAACATACACAGCGATAGTGATATATCACTGTTATGTATGAATAATATTGAGATACATTATTACTGTTGTGGTTTATACAGAAACGTAATTTACTTATAATTTAAGTATAGTGTTAGAGTTACAATTAAAGTTTTTTCCAGTTGCTCAAAAATTAAACATAATATATTTATACATCAAGGTGGTACAAATAAAATTTTAGTTCATAAATAATCACAGTACATTTTATGTCATGGTTTAAAACCAATAATTACCAGCACCCCACTTTATCGTATAGCATTCCTCATTATAAAATTTTGGTGTACAGATTGATGAATAACGGATAAAATCATGTTTCATATAATACATATTTCCAAACGACTTCTGTCTAGATAATACATGTCTATTGTAATGAATATAATTTATATTGTGATATTTACAGAATGTAATTGGAATTTCTCTTAAGAACGAAAACAATGTGTAAAATTGTGTATTGATGAATTCATTAAAAGCCTTTCTCAAGTTCACGATATTTTTAGTAAACGTTATACATTTCCATCGATTCAGTTTATAATGATTGTTTAACAGAACCTCGAACTGTTCATAGTTAATATTTGAATACAATTTAATTAAATCTCATTGACAATAAAGTGTTTTAATTTTAGGGGAATAACCCAATTCTCTACTCAGAACTTTTAGAGTAACGTTACATTCAACATATTTTTTTCCAGTATCTAACTCAAAAATTAAACATAATATATATATACATCAAGGTGGTACAAATAAAATTTTAGTTCATAAATAATCACAGTACATTTTTAATCATGGTTTAAAAAAACAATAATTACCAGCACACCAACACACCCTTCCACACTTATTACTACCACACTTTATCGTATAGCACTCCTCATTATAAAATTTTGGTGTACAGATTGATGAATAACGGATAAAATCATGTTTCATATAATACATATTTCCAAACCACTTCTGTCTAGATAATGCATGTCTATTGTAATACATATATTTTATATCGTGATATTTACAGAATGTAATTGAAATTTCTCTTAAGAACGGAAACAATGTGTAAAATTGTTTATTGAAGAATTCATTAAAAGCTTTTCTCAAGTTCACGATATTTTTAGTAAACGTTACACATTTCCATCGGTTCAGTTTATAATGATTGTTTAATGGAACCTCGAACTGTTCATAGTTAATATGTGAATGCAATTTAATTAAATCACATTGACAATAAAGTCTTTTACTTTTAGGGGAATAACCCAATTCTCTACTCAGAACTTTTAGAGTAACATTACATCCAACATATTCTCTTGTCTTGTTTCTTTTTCTGAAAAAGAAAAAAGTAAAATAAAATTGAAATATATATATATATATATATATATATAGTCTACAAATCCATGTAAACAATAGTTGCGATACAAGATAAACGTAATGACTAACGCGATGTGGGTGTACACCGGCGAGCACAGACCACAAGAAACACTTTTCATCTTCTACATTTTTTACATTAATAATTCCTTTCTTACTGTTTGATAATTTCAATGGTGTAAGTAGAAAGCTCGACCCCACAAGAGGATTATATTTTGTAATATTTAATTCCACCCGCTTCATTATTTTTGCGCTAGCTATCGAATACTGTTCATCGATATCGTCATACTGTGACTTAGGTTCTGTACGTGATCTAAATACCGCATCACAATAAATATTTTCGGTGTTTATTAATTTTTTAAAGGATACACGAACTGCTAAATACCACTTTATATAATTATTTAATGGTACGGTTTCGTTACAAATTTTATCAATAATCTATTAATTTTTTAAAAGATAATGAACTACTAAATACCATTTATATAATTATTTAATGCTACGGCTTCGTTAAAAATTTTATCAATAACCGTGTTTGTAATCCTGTGCGCGTCATCACAGTGATAATTATACGAAGATGTACAACAAGCAAGGTGCTGCAAATAAACTTTAAATGTCCATAAAACAATTACAATGCACTTTATATATCTGTTATTCACGGTTTAAAAAAACAATAATTAGCAGAACAGCAACATATTCTAGCACAATTCATAGTACCCCACCAATATCCAGTTTTCTTATAACATGACTCATTATAAAATTTAGGTGTCCAGTTTGGTATGTAATAAGTAAAATCGTGTTTCATATAATACATATTTCCAAACCACTTCTGTCTAGATAATACATGTCTATTGTAATGAATATATTTTATATCGTGATATTTACAGAATGTAATTGGAATTTCTCTTAAGAACGGAAACAATGTGTAAAATTGTTTATTGAAGAATTCATTAAAAGCACTCTTCATTTTCTCAATATTTTTAGTAAACTCTGTACATTTAAAATGATTCAGTTTATAATGATTGTTTAACGGAACATCAAACTGTTCATAGTTAACATGTGAATGTAATTTAATTAAATCACATTGACAATAAAGTCTTTTACTTTTAGGACTATATCCCAATTCTCTACTCACAACTTTTAGAGTAACGTTACATCCAACATATTCCCTTGTTTTGTTTCTTTTTCTGAAAAAATGAAAATAAAATTTGATATATAAAGAAATCCATTCATGATTACATTCAGGTTTTGTTCTCTCTCTCTCTTCCTCCCCATATCCATACTCTATTAAATTCACACTCACTTACTACATCACAATGTCTGTTATATGGCGGTGTACGACATATATCACCCTCACACTCGCACAAACAATTCGCCTCAACACATCTGTTCATCTCCCTGTAACTATAGAATAAACTATATATATATATATATATATATACATTTTTAAGGTTTTTGTTTCTCCATTACGAACATGTACAAGAACCGTACATGTCCGTATGGAAATCAAAGTAGTATTTTAATATTTTAAAATTAATTTTCACACACACACACACACACACACACAATTCTTGTAAACCTAATATTAATATTAATAATAGTAATATATACTATACTTCTAATAACTATAATATATTATATACTATAATATAATATATACTAATACCATCCATATTTCGTTCAATTACTTTGTCTGAAAAAAAAAAAAAAATGAAATTAATACACTTACATTTGTATACATATATGTGTGTGTGTGTGTTTATACGAGAAACATACTCACATAATCGATGTCTAGCTGAACACTCGTTTTCTCGTTTGGTAGTGGGACGTGCGATGTGACGCAAAGTGACAGCACACAAGGCTTCACAGCTTTTAGTTGCTCCTCTGTAAATACGTCAGCCCATCGTTTTGGAAGATAAACGTAAAAGCGTCCCTCTTCCGGCTGCGGGCAGGTCCCATCATCTTCTAAGTCGACTACAATCGATTCGCCGAATTTTGTTTTCACAAATTTCATTCCTAAAACGTGATACTTCACATTTAATTTTAAACTTGTTAAGTCCCGTTTTGGGAGAAATTTCGGTACAGATTTCGCGTTCGCAACGATTCCTTCCATGGCGAGTACTGATGACTGCATAGGGAAACGCTGGCGTATTTATTCTGTTTCCCCCGACCACGTTCCTTCCTTCTAAAGCGTCATCTCCTTCGGTCACGACCGGACGACGACACCCTACCCCGCACCCCGCACCTCCTCCGCAACGGTAACGGCTATAATTTTGCTTCCTACCCCACCCCGCGTCGTCTCGGGCCACCATCTGCTTTCGGTCACGACCGGACGATGACATTATACCCCGCACCCCCACACCGCACCCAGAGCCTCACCACCACCCCGCACCTCGCCTACATATTTTGTTCAATTACTTTGTCTGTCGCTCCGCAGCGACCGGGTTTACCCCCACCCCCACCCCCACCCCGCACACCACTCGAGTCCGTCGGTCACGGTCACCCCGCACCCCACCCCGCGTCGTCTCGGGCCACCATCTGCTTTCGGTCACGACCGGTCGTACAACCCAGCCCCCCGTACCCCGCACCCTACATCCCGCGCGAGGCGAATCAACGAGCGCGCTTCGGTCAAGGTCGCCGGCATCCTGTACCCCGCACCTCGACTACCTCTCGGTCACGGACACCGGCTGCAACCTAGCTCTCTACCCCGCACCACCATCCCACACCTTTACCCCGCACCGCATCGGTCACGGACGTCGGCTTCCTACACCGCACCCCCACCCCACCCCACCCACCGCAACGCGCGTCGTCGGTCACGACCGGACGACTACCTACCCCGCACCACTGCTCCTCGCGAGGCCGATCGGTCAAGGGCGCGCGGCGACAGCGTCACCGGTTACCGGACTGTCTATATAGGGAACCGACGACGCGAAGCCGGCCTCACTCCTTTCACAATGACCGACAGCAGCAGCAGCAGCAGCGGCAGCAACAGCGAACACCGTGCTATCAATGGTAATGTAATTACTATAAAATTTATGATACTTGACAATACACTAAACACACAAACAGTATTATTAGATTACAAACACACGGTTATTGATCAGATTTGTAGCGAAGCCGTAGCATTAAATAATTATATAAAGTGGTATTTAGCAGTTCGTGTATCTTTTAAAAAATTAATAAACACCGAAAATATTTATTGTAATGCGGTATTTAGATCACGTACAGAACTTAAGTCACAGTATGACGATATCGATGAACAGTATTCGATAGCTAGCGAGAAAATAATGGAATCCGTTGACAAATTCACGCGTGACGGAAGCGGGTGGGTCGAAAACGGTGTCGAGTCGGTGGAAATAAATATTACAAAATACAATCCTCTTGTGGGGTCGAGCTTTCTACCTACACCATCGAAATTGTCACACAGTAAGAAAGGAATTATTAATGTGAAAAATTTAGAAGATGAAAAGTGTTTCTTGTGGTCTGTGCTCGCCGGTATACACCCGATCGCGTGTAACCCGCATCGCGTTAGCCATTACCTTCCGTACGAAGAAGAAATAAACATGAAGGACATACCTTATCCCGTCGCAGTCAATAAGATAAAACGTTTTGAAAAATTAAACGAAAACATATCCGTTAACGTTTTTGGCTACGAAGGCGAGGTATATCCTTTACGTATTACTGAACATCGCGGTAGAAAGTACCACGTAAACCTACTGCTACTGTCCGACGCGAACACTACTCACTACTGCCTCATACGGAACCTTTCGCGTATGCTTTCGTCGTTGTCAAAACGAAACGGCGCTTCGTTTTACTGCAACTACTGTCTACACCGATTTTCGGACAATAAAGATACTAACGCGGCGCGAAAACGAGTTGAAGAACACGAACGCAACTGTTCTCAGCACGGAGTACAGAAAGTAAAACTTCCTGACGAGAACGAAAAGTGGATGTATTTTAAAAACTTTTCACTTTGTCACCGCGTACCTTATACGGTATACGCTGACTTCGAATCGTTTATTGTTCCGACCACCGGTAAAAACGTGGCACATCATATACCAGCCAGTTTCTGCTATGTGATAGTTGACTGGATGGGAAACGCCGTCAAGGAACCTGTAATATACCGCGGTAAAGACGTGGTGGACACGTTCCTTCGTGTGCTTTTAGTCGACGTTCAACGACTCGATAGAAAGTTTAATAAACCGATCCAAATGACAGCGGCCGATGAACGGTCATTCCGAAACGCTACGCACTGTCATCTGTGCAAGAAGGCGTTAACGGATGACACGGTTCGAAACCATTGCCACATAACGGGAAACTATTTAGGCGCTGCTCACAATGCGTGTAATATAAATTACAAGATACCAACACACGTTCCGGTTTTTTTCCATAATTTAAGTGGATATGACTCGCATCATTTGATGCAAGGTTTCGGAAAGTACAAGGAAGACGAAATAACGTGTATCGCTACTACAAGCGAACGTTACATCTCCGTTACACTCGGTCAGCTCCGGTTTCTCGATTCTCTGCGGTTCATGAACGCGTCACTTGAAAAACTCGTCTCCAACTTATCCGCGGATAAATTTAAAATCCTTAATCAATTTTACACGCGTAATGTTAATTTACTGTTGCGTAAAGGCGTGTACCCTTACGAATACGTTACGGACGATTCAAAATTTGACGAGAGGCAGTTACCGGACCGCGAACATTTTTACAACGGGTTGACAGAGTCGGATATAAACGAAGAAGATTACGCGCACGCTCGAGCGGTTTGGTCGGCTTTCGACATGCAAACGTTCGGTGATTATCATGACCTTTATTTAAAAACGGATGTACTACTGCTTGCAGATGTATTTGAAAACTTTCGAAACATGAGCCCGCAGTACTACGAACTCGATCCGTGTAACGTTTTTACCACCGCCGGTTTAGCGTGGAACGCGATGCTGAAAATGACAGGAGTTAGGTTAGAGTTACTCCGCGATATAGACGTACACATGTACATCGAAAGAGGTATCCGTGGCGCTTAGCAGCAATTTCTAATCGGTACGCCAAGGCCAACAACCCGTACATTCCCGATTATGACGCAAGCAAGCCGCATAACTATTTACTCTACCTCGATTGTACCAACCTGTACGGAACGGCTATGACGCAGCCTTTACCACTGTCAGATTTTCGATGGTTGGAACGTACAGAGATCGATACGTTGAACGTGCACACGTTACGTGACGATGATGACACCGGTTATATCCTGGAAGTCGATCTGGGGTATCCACATTACCTACACGACTTACACAGTGACTACCCTTTAGCACCCGAAAAGTGTACTATTACGGACACTATGCTTTCACCGTACTGCTATCGCATGAAGCTGTTAAAAGACTTTGTGTGTAGTAACGGTAAGGTAGAGAAACTGATAACGTCCCTCGAGGACAAGACAAAATACATTGTTCATTACAGAACATTGAAACTCTACCTCGAACTAGGAATGGAGTTGAAAGCGATTCACCGTGTGTTAGCATTCACACAGTGCCTATGGTTGAAACCTTTCATCGATTTTAATACGGAGCGACGAAAGGAAGCCAGAAACACCTTTGAAAAAGACTTTTTTAAGTTAATGAATAACGCACCGTACGGAAAATCGTTGGAAAACGTACGGAAGCGAATCGATTTCAAGTTAGTTCCAAACGAGAAGAAACATCACAAACTAACCGCTAACCCCAGGCTACAACATTTTTTCATCTATAACGAGGACCTGGTAGGTCTCACGATGAAAAAAATATCCATTACACTGAACCGACCTTTGTACGTTGGGTTCAGTGTATTGGATATTAGTAAGCTGATTATGTATCGGTTCCATTACGGATTCACGATGAATACGTACGGGTCACGTGCACGTCTATGTATGACGGACACTGACTCTCTGTTGTACGACATTCGCACCGACGATGTGTACAAAGACATGGAGGAGCATCTCGAACTCTTTGACACGTCGGAGTACCCTAAGGCACATCCGTGCTATAGTGAAACAAACAAGAAAAAGTTGGGTACTTTTAAAGACGAAACAAATGGAATACCGATACTTGAATTTGTCGGGTTGCGCGCAAAATGTTATTCATTCGTTACGGCAAACGATAAAGAGAAAAAGGTAGCGAAAGGTGTGCCACGTTCCGCGATAGCTACACAGTTGAAACATCAACTTTATAAACAATGTGTAAAGACCACTTCTCAAACTTATACTACGGCGCAGACTATCCAAAGCGAAAAACATAACATATACACAAGAAAGCTTACAAAATTATCGCTGTCACCATACGATGACAAACGATATGTCTTGGATGACGGTGAAAAAACACTGGCGTACGGTCATTATAAACTCTGTCAACCCAGACGCGAGATAATTCAGCAAGCGAGAAAATCCGTTATAAATTATGCGTTTGATATACGTTGATATAAGACTCGCTTGCAGGAGCAACACACTGTCAGTAACGACGATGAAGTCGGTGAGGTTCAGTGAAAACGTAACGGTATATCTCGTACCAAAATTTTGCGATTCGTGTTTCGGGTGGCGATATGGAAAACGTACGCAAAACTATTGCAAAAGAATTGCACAGACCGGTGAGAAGGAACTTTCCCAGACGTCCGGTGGAGGTGAAGGGGTTACACGATCTCTACCAAGCGGATTTGGTGGAAATGATACCGCATGCCAAGTTGAACAAGGGGTACAAATATCTAATGACGGTAATAAACGCATTTAGCAAGTATGCATATGCGATTCCCTTAAAAACTAAATCGGGTGTTGAAGTAGCACATGCTCTCGAACCAATAATTGTAAAAAATAAAATGAAATACCTGCAAACGGATAAGGGGAAAGAGTACTTTAACACTACCGTACAAGCTTTACTAAAGAGATTCAACGTCAAACACTATTCAACGTATAGCGAGAAGAAAGCGTCCATCGTAGAGCGATTTAATCGTACGTTGAAAACGAACATGTACCGCGCGTTCAGCGAGCAAGGCCATTATCGGTGGTTGTCGCTTTTGCCTAAATTGGTGATGGACTACAACGACAGAGTGCATAGAACTATAGAGATGAAGCCGCGACAAGTCGACAAGAGCAACGAGAAAATTGTGTTGGAACGAATAAGAAAAAATACCGTACCGCGGAAAGTGAGCAAGAAACATAAGTTTAAAATAGGCGATCGAGTGCGTATCAGTAAATACAAAATCACATTCGCTAAAGGTTATAGACCAAACTGGACGAACGAGATATATACAGTGCACAGAGTTCAGCCAACCGTACCGGTTACGTACTTGTTGAAAGATCATACGGGTGACGTTGCAAAAGGTGGGTTTTATGAACAAGAATTGAGTAAAATTAGCGTTGGTGATGTGTATCTCGTTGAGAAAATATTAAAACGTAAAGGTGATCGCGTGCGAGTGCGCTGGCTCGGCTTTGATGGTAAACACGATTCGTGGATACATAAAAAAGATCTGATATAATAGCATTACCACAGTATTTAACCGAACGTAAATGAGTTAAGATGAAGATTGAACAACAATCGTTAAAGTTGAATGTTAAGAACGTAGACTCTGCTAAGTACAACGGTGAAGTTGCATATAATAAACACAGTCCACTGTTTCCAAACACAGTTCGATGTATCGTGTGCGGCGGGTCATATAGCGGGAAGTCAAACGTTGCCTTTAACATGTTATTCGATTCAAACGGACTGCGATTTCAGAACCTGTACGTGTTCTCCAAATCGTTATTTCAACCAAAATATCGTATGTTGGAAGACATTTTTAATACTCTCGCTGACGAAGGAATGACGTACTTCACATACAGTGAAAACGATAAAGTACCACCTCCGCACGAAATTGTACCTAATTCAATCATGTTGTTCGATGATGTGGTATGTGAACGGCAGAATAACATACGAAAATATTTCGCTATGGGACGGCATAGCGGTGTGGACACTTTGTACCTTTGCCAAACGTATAGTCTGGTGCCAAAGCAACTGGTGCGTGATAATGCCAATTTCTTGGTTTTGTTCAGACAAGATGATCTCAATTTACGTCACGTTTACAACGATCACGTTAACACAGATATGAAATACGAAGAGTTCAAAGCGATGTGCGCCGAAGCGTGGAAGGATCGTTACGGATTCATAGTCATCAACAAGGACTCACCGATAAACGCAGGTAGATACAGAGTGGGTTTCGATCGTTTTATACATAAATAGAATAGTTTGTGCAAGAAAGTCATCAGTGTCAAGATGGATGACAAGCAATTGACACATGAAATCGATGCAATTAGCGATAACATAAGACAAAAGTATCGCGCGTTGAAATATGACATCAGAGAGAGCGATGAAGCGTTAACGAGAAAGTACAAACCTCTTTTGGAACCGTTAACCCAGATTTCGGAAAAGTTGAATGACTCCAGTGATAAAATAAAAAAAAAAATAAAAGTTGAAGATGAAGATACGAAGGCAGCTGTTGAGACGAAAACACCATCACAACCTCGTTTCCTCAGAACGTAAGTGTTGGCACAAACGCCTAATGTCGAAACACCGAACGTAACTCTTGAAGAGTTTTTAACAACACCCGAAGGTCGACACGAAGCACAAGAATACGTTGAACAATCTGTCGAAGGTCCGCTCGCGAGGAAATACTTACTGCTCGCGTTGTCTGATGATCGAGATAAGAAGATGGATCATACGTACGGTACTCGTAACGTTGAAGACAAATGGATGGTAGGCAATTCGGTGTTAGACATCAATCAAGACGATAGCTTCTACATAGCTGGAAAACGATACAGAGGCACACCGGGCCTCTACGAACTTATGTTTATGAAAGAACCCGACAAGAGCGTCTACGATGAAAACGATTTAGCAGCGTACAAGTCTATACTGTCGGACACTAACGCTTATAAACGTTATTATTTACCCGGTGCTAAAGTAAATACAAACAAAGGTTTAAAGTACAGAGAGATAATCGCTCGATTGTTCCCACCACGCAGCAAACGTGGTATCGATTACGTACACTGGAACGATCCCAACGAACTGGTTGAACGGTTGAGACTGCTGGTAAGTTCAAAACGCACCGGTCACACCGGACACGACAACGAAATCATCTCAGTAGTAGAGGAATTACGTGAAGCCAACATTATCGTATAAATTTTATGAACGTCGGTGTAACAACTCATTGTTGTCAACACTGTCGACATGTGCGGATTAGATTTGACACCTGACTTTGAAGTCGAAAACGAGAGACTGAAAACCTTTACATCATGGCCTGTGTATTTCATCAGTCCGACCGCTATGGTTGCCGCAGGCTTTCATTACACAAATGAAATTGACAGGGTTCGATGTTCATTTTGCGGTATAGAAATCTTTCGTTGGAAAGAGAGTGACGATCCGATTGTGTTACACACGCGATGGTCACCACAGTGTCGTTACTTAAAACGGTTAGCACATCATTTGTAGCGTGCAGTCGTACAATGGTTGTGGACAAGTTCGGGAGACATCAAAGCGCCGTGAGCGTGCGACGTGAAACAAAAAGACAATTACGCGATACTGTAGGATTTAAGACTACGAATGATGGGCATATAGATGTTGAAAACAAAAAGATCCGCAATCTGAACGAACCGGATACAGGAAAGGATGCTGTATCCCTGACTTATATGCAAACACATTGTCTGCTACTCGATGATGAACGTAAAAGCGTGGACGTTAAAGGGTGTAGATTGAAAAATGTTGATACTCCTGTAGACGTTAAAGACGTAGTCAACAAATATTACGTTGATGACAACTGTATACAACACTCGAGTCAAGAGAGAGGTGAGGTCATCGATGCACGAGATCGATGGGTAATCAACGTTCGAAGTCCGGAACTAGCGACCTATGCGGTCAACAAAAACTACGTAGACTCGAACGTCATTAAAAAAGTATCGAACAGCTATTTGTTTGGGCAGAGCTGGTTGTCAGGAGTGAGTTCACCGATTTTTGCAGATGACGCGGTTAACGTAAAATACATGTTGCAGAACACCGTTAGCTTGGGCGAAGATGGTGTTTTCAAAGCAGCGGAAAAGAGAATATCAGACGTAGCGGATGGTTTTGCAGAGAGCGATGCTGTTAACTTACAACAATTAAATGACGTGAGACGATACGTAAAGAGCGAGATGTATAAGGTCGTTAAAACATTTCAGTATCAACTGGATTACTACTTATTGAAATTGTCTAAGCCACGTAGTTCAGAAGACGAGTGGACACTCGACACGAAGGAAATAAAAAGGTTAATAGATGAATACGATAAAAACACAGAAGAGAAAGGCTGGAGATCGGTTTACGATGAACAACAACGTTAAGAGGAAAAAGGGGTGGGGCGTCGGAAACGTGCTTAAAAACGTTGTACCGTCCGTTGTTTCGTCAGTTATCAATCGAGCGGTGGACGCACTACCTGTCGAATTACATCTTCCGGGTTAAAGATTCTGTGGACCGGGCACGAAACTTGAAGAAAGATTAGCGCGTGGTGATCGCGGAATCAACCAATTAGACGAAGCCTGTCGCGAACACGACATCGCTTACGCTCAATACAAAGACAACGAAAGTAGACGTATTGCAGATCGTAAACTCGCAGAAAAAGCGTGGGGACGGGTAAAGGCGTTGGATTCGGGTATTAGCGAACGAGCTTATGCGACAGCAGTTGCAGCTATGCCCTGCAGCAAAGCAACTTCTGCATTCCACTAGCACACGGTAGTTAAACGTTCCGTCAAAAAAATAAACAATATAACATATGACTATAAAATATACACACAAAATCTAGTTATTCAGTTGAATCAGTAATTATCACAGTTGTTACGTTTCACACACACACACACATACACACAAAGTTTAAAAATATTATTTTTAATACACGTATTAGTCACACCTGTAATATAACACTGTTACAGATTAACCTGTAGCATTGTGAACGGAATAGTACTATTACAACACGCATTAGCGGTTCAATCGAATGGTCCGCGATAGATCAAGTTACCTTATACGATTCGATACAAAATTAACATATATACAAAACCTGAAAGTGCATTACCATCCTATAAAATATATATACAAAGTATATAACACATTTTTCACAATAATAACTAATTATTCAGTGATAATAATTACACAACCTGAAAAATTGTATTAAATAATCAACAAATAGTCAAGGAGTCAGCGCTTACCTACGTGCTCGATCTACGTGAGTGGCTACAGAGCGACTTACATGTATTTTGCTGCTGCATTTATAGTACTCGAGCTGGAAGTAATTTTTATATTTTGAGGACAACCTAGTACATCGCTCTTGGGTCGCTCGGTCAAGTCAGGACATTGCTCGCTACACAGCATTAAAGTTGCAGCTATAAATAGTTAAGTATGCAAGAAAATGATTAGACGCAATGAGTCTAATGAGAAGACAGTGAATAATAGACGCGATGATAACCACTAGGATGAACATGTGTTCCGTCTCGTCATAAACCAATGACATACCATATATCAATAATTAGTTATTATTGCGGAAAAAAGCGTTATATTTTATACCTGTTCAATATAACAGATTCATCCAACTTCACAGCTTCGCTTCCTTCATTAATCTGTAACGTCATAAGCTACTAACATCATAAAACACTAATGATGTAACATATACCCATTGTTTTTACACATAACAGAAACCAACTGTCTCGCCTCGCAGTCGAGCACATGCGTCATGTCGGGTACCCCCATCCGTTGATTTAAACATTTCGGGTGTTAACTTTCGGACACCAAGAGATTTCAGGTACCCCCTCCCATCCGTTGTTTTAAACATTTCGGTTGTCAAATATTGAACATCAAAAATTTCGGGGTACCCCCATCCGTTGTTCTAAACATTTCGGGTGTCAAATTTCAGACATCACGTAATCGTCGAACCAGCTAGCATATCCACCCAGCCTCCTGTTTCGTCATAACCAGTGTTTTATACATGCGTCATGTGGGCGTACCCACAAATTTCGGGTACCCCCATCCGTTGATTTAAACATTTCGGGTAACGGTACCCGATACCCCCAAAATTTCGAGTAACGGTACCCGATGACATAGCCTCTGCGCGTCCGGGCAACCGCCGAATTCCGGGTACCCCCATCCGCTACACATTGTTTTCGGCTACCAAATTTTGGACATGCAGAAACCGCGGCCTCCGTGACGTCTTGAAAAAGGTTTTAGCCATCCGGACGCCAGCGACTTGAGCCTCTGTGTGATGTCATGAACTGGAACACGGAAGTGTTTCAGTCACACATACACACACACACAAAACAGTGACGTCACATGGACAGCTCGGACACCAGCTGCCAGTGCCTCTATGACGTCATGAACTGGAACCCGGTAGTGTTTTCAACTGGAACCCGGAAGTGTTTTCTAACGCTCACTTTCCCTCTACTCCCCAGTATAAAACAGTTCTCAATAGGCTCACCCATAGAATTCGCTAAGCTATGCAAGAGGCCCGAAACGCATCGTTTGAACACTACGTTACATGTTTAACACCCCATGATCATTCAAAATGGAAGGCAACAAAAAAAATCAAACGACCGGTAATCCCAGTATCCCCCATTCGTAAACCTGACGGCAGTTGGGCTCGAGCAAATGAAGATAATGTGAATGTGTTCGCAGATCACCTTTCCCAGGTTTTCACCCCAATCTCATCAGCAATTGATGACTCAGAAATTCTAACTTACCTTGATGCTTCCTGCCAATTATCCCCTCCAATCAAAGCGTCTGCATTCTCTGAAGTTCTCAGGGAGATAAAACATTCCAAGACACATAAAGCCCCCGGTTACGATTTAATAGTTGGAGAAGTTCTGAAACATCTTCCCAAAAAAGCGATAGTACTGCTTACAACTATTTACAGCAGTATGCTCAGACTGTGCTACTTTCCAATCCAATGGAAATTTGCCCAAATTATCATGGTCGCAAAATCTGGTAAACCCCCTACTGATCCTACATCTTACAGGCCAATAAGCCTTCTTCCACTCTTGTCAAAAATATTTGAACGACTTATCCTCACCAGACTAAAAAAAATAGTGCCCTTTAGGTACCTAATCGCTGAACACCAATTTGGGTTTAGAGAAAAACATTCTACAGTGCAGTAATGCCACAGAATAGTGAACAAAATTAGGGATAGCATGGAAAAGAAGACGATGTGAGCAGCTGTCTTCCTGGATATTCAGCAGGCTTTTAATAAAGTCTGGCATGAGGGCCTTCTGTACAAGTTGAAGAAACAACTTCCTGATCAACCATATTTACTGTTGAAATCATACGTGCAAGATAGACACTTCCCAATCAAAATCGGAGACACTGTGTCAGTTATCTCTCCTATAAAGTCGGGAGTGCCTCAGGGCAGCGTTCTGGGGCCATACTTATATCTTATATTTACTGCTAACCTACCTGTGACAGACTACACTACCACCGCCACCTTCGCTGATGATACCGCTATCCTCGCAGTAGATCCCAACCCGGAACGAGCCTCTGAGAAACTGCAAAGCCATCTTTACCTACTGCAAGATTGGTTCCAGCGGTGGAGGATCCGAGTTAATTCTGCAAAATCCACTCAAATAACCATCACCATGAAACGTAGCTCTTGTCCACAAGTCACCATAAACGATGCCCCCATACCTATAAAATAAGAAAATAAATACCTGGGGTTGCATTTGGACGACAAATTAACATTGGAAGCACACATTCAGGCTAAGAAACAACTACTCAACTTAAAAGCTAGGCAAATGTACTGGCTCATAGGTAGAAAATCTCAACTATCTCTCGCAAACAAAGTCATCATATATAAAGCTGTGCTCAGAACAATCTGGACTTACGGTATAGAATTGTGGGGCTACTTTAAACCTTCCAAAACAAAGATTCTGCAGACAGTTCAGTCAAAAATCTTGCGCTGCATAATGAATGCTCCCGGGTTCATCTCTAATTATACTCTTCACAAAGACCCCAACATTCCATACATTTCGGATGTCATCAAAATGCACGCCGCTAAGTACAGGAACCGCAACATAGGACACAGCAATAACCTGATCAACGAGCTCCTCAATCCATCACTGGATGTA
Source organism: Magicicada septendecula (assembly GCA_034769895.1). Lineage (NCBI taxonomy): Eukaryota > Metazoa > Arthropoda > Insecta > Hemiptera > Cicadidae > Magicicada > Magicicada septendecula. Next base: position 515,586 of record JAWRYS010001111.1, read on the forward strand.
TGAAGGCTGAAGAGACAGTGGCCAGATGACCTGACCCGGTGAACGTGGTAATCATCGCTGGATGGTTCCCACCTCAAGTGACGACTTATACATCACTTTTACTTATTACTCTGTGAAATGAGTAGATTGTAAAATTGCATTATAAAAAAAAAATCTATCCTATCACACAAATGACTTGATACTCTTTAATTTTGTGAAACCCTCGCATTTTGACCCTGCCACTTATTTATGGGCGATAAATTTTAAAAACAATGGGACTCTATGCACACACGTGCGAAGCTTTTCTAAAATTGGTTGACGCATTCAAAACGATAGTGAGACATAGCCCAAACAGACAGACAGATGTACAGCTACCAAACGCCAAGCGCTTGAGTTAAAACTGAGAATTCACTTCGCTCGGTTCAGTTACAAACCTCATTGTTAACAAATGTTTTGTATTAGTGGTTGTGTTATATCCATCATCCCTAATAAAATAATATTTAACTACATAATAAATATACTGTTTCTGAAGTTAGTAATACTTGAAATTAACGCACTGTCGTTACGTACCTACATATAAAGTAGAGAAGATGAGTGCCTTGGATCAGAGAAATGTATAGAGGTGGGTCGATATACCTATAACAGGTATTTTGGAACGATATTCTTGAGGAACTGATATAATAGCGACTGAAAAGTTAAAATAGCTGTTCCGATTCAACGCTAACTGAAAACTGAAATGTCGAAAATCCGTTCCGATCACTCGCGACCTCACGGTTCCAAGCCACAGGACTACCCTACGATACTAATGAATAAAGAAGTAAACGAGTACTACGAGTATTACGAGTACACGAGTACAAAGCCACTGTTTGGTGCTGAATACTTCATTCCGCGCATGTACCGATTACCATATAAGTTTGAAACGAAGCAAAACAGCGAGGTTCAGAATATCTCAATGCAAAAGAGACGAAGCTGTAGGGTAGATAACGAGAAAAAATCATACTGATGTTACATTTATTCTCGTGTATTATACAGATATATAATACAGATTATAAGAAAAAATTATTTATATACGAGTCACCAAATAGGTAAATTCTGAAACAGCGAATTATATTGTGTTATAACCTACAGAGTTACAACATATATTACTTTTATATAAATATATTACAATATATTATATATTTTATTAGTATATTACATGATAGGCCATATATTACTTTTCGATAGTACTGTCGTCTTCGATTGTAGCAGACAGGACGAGTCGCTCAAGTCATTACCGGTCGACGTTCGACTGGAATTCGAGTCCTCGGAAAATTTCCCCTCAGAAACCACAGCCTTCTGCATGATACTTCACGATTCGCTCAAAGTATACACTCCGCTGTCCAACACTGTGAACATACGCACTTGATTTCGCCCCCCACTACTACTACCACCACCACCGGAGTAGTTGTCTCCCCCCACCACATCCACCAACAGGAAGTCGAGATTTATATACATATTACCGAGTGTTGCATCATAATGTGTGAGTTAAGAGACTGCAGCCATCCTTACTATTTCTTTTATGAATTTGCTCACTGCTATAATTTTTATTGTTCGACTAAGCTTTTCGTCATCACTGACATCTTCAGGTCTTAAACATCTTCAGGTCTTCAGGGTTGTTTAACACCTGAAGATGTCAGTGATGACGAAAAGCTTAGTCGAACAATAAAAATTATAGCAGTGAGCAAATTCATAAAAGAAATAGTAAGAGACTGCAGTTGACTGGGAACGATATTGTTGTTACTGTGAACTTTGTGAGTGTGTGTTATTACCCAACAACATGGCGTTGGCAATCGTTGCATTCGACGATCAGCAGAAGCAGCAGTAATCGCAACCGATACACCGCGACGTGTACTCAGAACTAACGTACCCGTTGTCGCACAGACGATACGTAACAGCCGGAGTGTTTGATAAATTCGGTCACGATGTGTGCGTTTCGTTTACGGACGGTGCCCGTCCGCAACACGTGCTATTCAATTTCACCGACTGGAACTTTGTGATTTTCCTACAGGAACGAATTACCGACGGCCTTTGATATCCCCGTTTGTCCGATGTTATGTTAGTTTTGTTTCAGGACAAGGATAAAGAAGGCGAAGACGATAGAATTAAAAGTGTTTACATGAAACGCGGATGTGTACATTTGAAATTCAAAAAGAACAGTTCTATCGTAATGAACGAAAGCGAGCGGTCGTGTTTTGTTCGGTTAATACCGATAATTAAAAAGTACGTAGAGCTTTTGTTTGACGAACAAGAGAATATTAAACTGTACATCGATCGCGTGCTATCGAGTGCGGGAAGACCATACGTGTGCCCACCGGACGTGTTTTGCGATATCGTGATGTATGATCTTTTGTACGACGAACCCGTTATGTACGGGAAAGCGGAACCGGTAATACCGGTTAATACTGTAGTCGAGCTGATACGTAACCTTGAACACGACGAAGAATTTTGGAGGAAAAAACAAAAAAGTCGGACTGAATATAAAAGGTCACGTACGCATTAGAATAGCTACACTTCTCGTCATGTGGCCGCAAGGAGAAGAAGACGTTCGAACCACTGTCGTCGAGTTTCAAGCGTTCCGCGGTGTGCAAAACAAGTATGTTGTCAAGGAAATCGCCGCGGTAGACCGATCTTCACGATGTTTTACAGTGAAGGCGTTTTTCGCGCCTCCTTACGAACTATCGCGTCACCGCGAAGACGGTAAGAACCAATGAATGGTTGGAACGGCGCTATCACCGGTGAGATGGGACGACGGTTACATTCCGTACACGCACATATCACGTACGATCGCGCAAATCTGTGCGAATTTCACCGTGATCTACAATAAAGGGTCGGAGAATGTCGCTTTTCTACGCGCCTACCACCGCAACGATATCGACCTCAACGAAATGAACCCGGCGACCGCGAGCGACCGGTTAACGAGCTCGTTATAGTGCCCTATCGTGCAACATCGAAACGACGAGGACAACAGCGGCGGAACGTTCACGAGGTGCGCGCTGCGTAGAGCGTTCTTCTACAGCGAATGGTTGGTAAACGCAAGGAAGCAACGTGTTTTACAATGGTGTACACTGTGCACGAACGTTATGTATAGCAATATATTTTAATGTGTGTTTATGTGTGACTTTACACTACAGAATAGGATGTTCCCTATTATAAGTAAGTGTAGAGTAGTTAAGTATATACGGTGTAGTCTGTGCATGAATGTTTAGTATAACAATATTTTTTAATGTATGTTTGTATGTGTGACTTTACATTGCACAATGCGATGTTGCGTACTATAAGTATGTGTATAGTAGTTAAGTATATATTGCTACGACAGCACAGGACAATCTACGCGTTGCGTTTATCGAATGTGCCAGAAGGATCTTGACATAACGCGTGTGGCGTACATGCTACTATACGCATTTTGCGAGAATCTTCTCGACTCTGCCGGGCTTCGGTCGGGCACTCACCCTGTGTCAAGGCCGTAGTTAATTACGTAGTTCACACGAGACATTAAGACGCAGTTTTGGATGCTTCTGGTGTGTGATCAGGGCTATAAATACATGGGGTTGCGGCCTTAGTTTTCAATATAGCTGCGATCAATTTCCAGAGCGGTTCGAGTTATTACTGTGTACGTTCAAGTAGTTATTAGTGAAGTGTTGCGTTTTATAATCTGACGGTATAATTGTAATACAATTGAGTTTTAATATTAGTGGACATTTTATTGCAATGTGAACAATTTTCAATCGATTTGTTGTGGAGACTGTGTTGTTAATTACGAACTCTTTTACTGTAACAATTAAAGGAGTGATTGGTGACTTATTTGTGTCTTTTACTTTCTTTTTGTTTCCACTTTGCCTACGACGATCGAGTAGACCGTCGTAACAATATGTTTGTGTATATTGTAGGATATCGACGTGCTTTGTCCGAGTTTGTCCACGTTATGTTGAGAGAGAGAGAGAGAGAGAGAGGAGAGAGAGAGAGAGAGAGAGAGAGAGAGAGAGAGAGAGAGAGAGAGAGACAGAGAGAGAGAGAGAGAGAAGAGAGAGAGAGAGAGAGAGAGAGAGAGAGAGAGAGAGAGAGAGGATCGATTGTTACAGGCTACGCTACTGCCGCGGTAGAGATACTCATAAACGTGGTCGACTGGTCTGCTACGAGTTACTGGCACGGTGGAAACACGATCGTGAAACGGGGAGACCACGGTGAAAAAGCGAAGGTTATCTTTATCTCACCTTGTAGGGTCGCTTAGAAGGGACGAGAGTACATACCGTTGTTTTTATTATACGTAATTGACACAAATTTATGTATGCATCTGGTTATAAGATTCACTATAAATTTATGTCACTGTATGACACAATACTCGACCGGCTACAGAAAAAGTATTGTTACAACTCTTCCATTATATCACTGTGACACAGTACGGCACAATTCAATCGATAGAAGTGTTCCATCTTATCACCGTGAAACAGTAGGGTGCAATCGTGTTGTGTAGTTACACTCAATAGCAAAACAAGATGAGGATTGATTGTCCGTCAATATAAACGAGGCTCGTTGGCTATACCGTTCAGTTCTTGTGTCGACAGTCGCGAGCGACTCTTCGTCTCGAGCTCGAGCTCGAGCTACAACCCAGCACCTACCGACCACCAGCATACACGTACACGCCAACAGAACCATCTTCCCCTCACATGCAACACGGAGAAAACACTGGAACATTAAGACACGTGTCGATCAACTGAAATAGACAACGAGCTCACGATCAGCTGCTCATAACGTCACTGAAACAGCATGACGTCACTGAAACAGCGGTAGTTACACTCGATAGTAGAACAAGACGGGGGGATTGTCCCGCCTATATAAACGGAGTTCGTTAGCTATACCGTTCAGTCTTGTGTCGACAGTCTCGAGCGACGCTCCGTCCGGCGATCGCTAGCACGACCACCAGCACCGAGAACGAGATGTCCGGGATCGAGACCTAAATGAACGAGACCGAGACGGAAATATTTGCGAAATAATCGCACACACACACACACACACACACACACACACACGCTCAAGTACGAGGGGTAACGAAACATGAAGAGTGACGTCACGATATACTCTGATGATCGGAATTAACGATCTTACGATCGGCTGCTCATGACCTACTCACACACCAAGTGACGGCATTGACACAATAGGCGCTACCTGAACACAATGGCGCAAATAAAACAATAGGCGCTACCTGAAGCAATGGCGCTATTGTTCCAATTACGTCACTGAGCTGTTGAGGTAGGCCATGGCTGATAGTGAACATCACTACTTTTCTGTCATCAGCTGATAGTGACGTCACACTTCCTGTTTCGATACCCCCCTCCAACACACTACTAGCAATGTCTTGGTCTCCCCTTTTGACCAATCCATCTTTGGTGCAGTTTTTCTTTCAGGAAAGCTTTCATTCAGAAATGCTCGAACCAACAGATGCCAATGAGGCGGGTGCTCCATCGTATTGTAAAATGAAGTCATCTGAATCTGCGTGCAGTATCGGGAAGAGCCACTGTTGGAGCATATCAAGATAGGTTTGTCTTATAACGGTGTTTCCCTGGAAGAAAAATGATTCACGAACCTTGTCCTTAGATATCGTACAGAAGACGTTCATCTAAAGGGAATCTCTTTCGTGCTCAACTTTCCATGTGATTGATTTGTCCCCCAAATGTGCACATTAAAGCGATTGACTGTACCATTCAAGAAAAAGATTTTTCGTTACTGAATTCAAATGAATAACATTTCAAATGATTAGTGACTCATCACATGACAATGCTTGAAAACTGAAAATTTCTGTCACGAAATCGGTTCATTCTTTGGAACACTTGTAAGACCGGAAATAAAACTTTATTATCTCTAGAATACTTGTGATTTAGTTAGAGCCATTTATTAATTTTTTTGAATAAAATATTGCGTTATGAAATTAGTTATTTCGTATTGAATAAAACCGTATTCCAAATAATATCAGATACGCCTATATGAGTTGTCTAATTCCATGTGAATAATGAGATGGTGCACCATTATATTGAAGAATATTTGCAGCCTCCTTTCAAGATGTCTGAGTGTCTTCTAACATGTTTGACAATTATTTTTTGAAATATCTTTGTACACGATACCAGTGAGACGAACTTAAATAATAATTGACACAATTAACTGGTCCCACTTCATACCATACTATACATTTAATAATAACCGGTTTTTTAAACTTAACTCTATTATCTGGTTTGGGATTTTTACACGTCCACCTGTGACTATTGTACAGATTTTGTGTTCCATTTCTCACAAAATTAGATTCATTAAAGAATAAGCACTATTAAAACACTTCAATTTTCTTTTATTCGTTGGCAAAAATTTTATCTTTGCTCACAGTTACCTGGTTAAAGATGTTGAAGAAATTGCAAATGATAAAATTTTTATTTTTTTAGTGTTCTTTAGGCTTTAGTACAAAGAATGCCTGTTCGATGTGAAAACCTTTTAGTGCTAAGTTCACGACTGCCATGTATCATTTGAATGATATTTCTTTTACTCAGATATAAGCCGTTCTATAGGCCATTCAATAGAACAAACAACTGTCGGAAACGCCCCGTTAGTTCATAAATTATGGAAGAACAGCGAAATTTTTTAGTGAGATAGTCTCCTGTTTGAAAATCTTTGTTAATATTGATGCTTTTCCTTCTGACAATTTCCATTACTAAAACTGTACACGAAAGCAATGTCTGCACACTCATGATTTGAAATTTCAAATAGCTCCTTGAAATTATGTTTAAAAAACACACACACACTACAAGTTGCAGATTACAGGTTACTTATGATACATAATTATGGTAGTACATTATAAACTAATTGTTTGTAAAAAACTTTTTCCTATTTTATTTCAATTTAGAGTCTGAAGAATATAGTATTGCCAATTTTTTTTAAATCTAAAAGGACAGGTTAACCAATGTGATTGAAATGATTATTTTGTAATTATTTTATCAGTGTTAAATCAAATTATTGTTTTCATTTACTAAATAAGTTGTTGTTATTAGATAACGTTAACTATTATTATTTATTACCAAATAAATAAATGGTTTGGAGTACATTACCAGGAAAAATATCTTTAACAATTTTTGTGTCTATTCTTCAAAACATTTAAACTATATAACGTTAATTTGTTTTGTATTAAATATACTTAAATCAGATTTCACGAATTAAATTATTTACAAACTGTATTATACATTTACATTTACTAAATGGCAATTTAAAAAATTAAATTTACATCCAATTTAAAATTGTATTTTTAGATACTAATTTTTTGAGATTTATGAAACCTTTACATAAAATTACTTAAGATGTAGTTGTGAAAGTTTTTTCAATTTTACAGGCCAAAAACCATATGAAACAATCAAATTTACCCTTTAGTTCATGTTCCAAGAATTTTAGTAGGGCTTAATTTTAGTCTTGGATTAAAAATCAAGGTGAAAATTTTGCAAGCCATAAATCGAAAACGACGCGTTTTCAGACCAAAGATTATATGAAATTTCTTCTTTATTTTAGCCTGTAGATTGCTACAGGCTATATTTTATGAAATATACTATATTCCTCATGGTACACACTTAATAGCTGATAAAATTGTTTTGTTAATATCTGAAAGTTTAAAAAAAGTAAAATTAAGTATATATCTTTAATATACCTTCTGACACATTGGGGCTTATAATTAGCACCTATTCATCGTCATTCTATAATCAGTGTTCAAAAATAGTGTTCCATCAGTAAACTTAATTTGGGAGTAGTTGAGGAAGGTTTCTATCTGTTGGTCAGATTGTGCATGGTTTCCACTACATTGTTTAACTCTTACCATGTTTATAAACATAGTTTAACACATTAATTATAATGGTTTAATTAAAGTTACTGTACTTTAATATAGTTGGCACTTTATTTAGACCCTGATCGCAAATTGTAAATCCTGCTAGAATGTCTTGCAAACTTCTGAGTTTAGCTCTCCTATGCCTTTTTTTCGAGGTTTTTAACTGCTTTTTCGGCAGTGATATTGCCAAATGTGGAGCACAACGATGCTCCAGCCACAATGATTTCATTCCTTTTTTTCGAGGACCCAGAACATGCTAATGATTCTGCCTCATTCACAGTTAGAAAGTAATATTATTACTTGAACATTTAATCTCTACCGGTAGCATTTGCACAGAAGCATATTTTGTTCTTCAATGCAGTCACCTCCTTTTGAATTCAAGGGAAGTTACTGAATTCTCAGTGATTGTCAAACCATGTGGAAAAGACGTCAGTAACACCCATAAAAGCATATAAATGTAAATTCTTTAGAGCTCAGCTTTGAAAGTATGCATAATATAACAAATAAAAACTTGTCAGGAAATGACAAGTTTATTTCTGACATCACTCAGGTAGGGTAGTAGGAGTCAATAACTGAACAGCAAGAATCACTAGTATAAATTTGCTCAAATTCAAATAATACCATGTTGGCTTATTTAAGTGCGTCTGGTGCAGTTTAAAAACAGGTATGTTTAAGAATACGTAACCCTAATTTTCCTCAGTGCAAAGAACCTGAATGTGTTGTCACAGGATAAATGGCGCCAATCGTACACCTCAACGTTTTTGAGGTTCTTAAAACGACCGTTGGCGAGGATCATTTGCATACCCCGCCCGAGCCGTGCTGTGATGTTCGGCGGCTACGTCCGCTGTTCCGGGCGTACTACTGTCCCTTGTTTCGGCATCGGTATGTAGAATCCGCTGCCGTCCCAGTCGATGTCCATCGCTGGTTCTCCTTTGTTCTCCACTATTCTTCCTTCTTCCTTTTCCTTCCAGCTGGCGTTGCAACGTCCGGTGGAGTGCGTCCGATGGCGTGGCGATGGAGTGCGCCAGAAAAGTCTAGCGGCGCTCTTTTTATGCCCTCACAGGGATCGCTGATTGGCTCGTTGCGTATTCGTCAGGTGTCACGCGCCGCCAGAAGTTCGCGGCTGGTACCGGTGAGTAGATGTTTTTACCTCGATGCCGTCACAGTGTATTTATACGGTTTAATGATCTTACAGTTACCTGGGTATATTTCTGCATTACACTCGTTTAACACAAACTTGTCTAATTTATATAAACAAGAACCATGTGTTGTAATTACAGGTTTTAATTTTAGTAATTCATGTAAACAATAAAAGAAGGATTAGTAGCTGCTACCAGCACCAACATATATTTAATAGGCGCTCTGGGCACAATCCATATGTTATCATCTTATGTGTGTGTGTGTGTGTGTGTGTGTGATTAATATAATTTATACCTTGCTTTGTTTACTTACTTTAAAGCCCAAAAAATTATTTTAATGTAAACAGATGTGAAATGTAGAAGTCTTACATTTGCCTGTACAGCACGTGGCTCATCATGAGTCCACTCTCTGTAATATTTTCCAAGTCCCAGTTTAATTTCTTCTGGAGGAAGTTTTGATTTTCTTAGTTCTGAGAAGACACAATAGGCAGCTGAAATTTATAAGAATTTCTTGATATTTTATGGAAAATGTTGCAATTGATAATACAGAAATGAACATAAACCTAAGTAGAAACAAAACTGTTAAATTGACAAATTAATTCAATATATATACTGCACACAATTACAATTTTGCTTTTAAAATCAATTAATTAACATGACGTATTATACAAATTCTTAATATTTATTGGAAAAATTCATCCAAACCTGTTAAAACCATGTGGGCTGAAATAAGACTTCCTCCACATGTTTGTTCCCATTGTCCAGAAGCATTTCTTAAATAAAGACCTACGTGCCATGGAAATTCAGTATATTTTGTGGCAGAACCATTAACAATAAGAGAATTATTTACGACGTGTAGGTTTCTTTTTCCACAAACTAAAAATACAACAAAAATATCTTACACATTTAAAAAATGAAAGTACATGCAAATATTTAATTTCAAATTATGTTTAGATAGTTAGTGTTCCGTATTATAAACAATAAAATTGAAACTGATATGTATAAGAGAAGTTCAGAAAAGATACAAAAATGTATATAAAAAGGTGTATGTTCAGAAAATGGAAGAAAAATTTGGAACGCAATACATTTTATAACAAGTGGTAAATCCTTTACCGCATTAATGTTGTGGATTATAAAAATAAATTGTTACTAAATTAGAGTAGCAGACATAAGTAATACAGAGCTTTTTGTTTGTCAGTAATATATTTTCCAATTATTACTGAAATAAAATATAGTGACAATAAGTTTTTCAGCAAGACTTTTTTTAGGAAATGGGGCCTTACTTTGCAACACAGTTAACTGCAGGACAAAGAAACACTAATAGAAAAATAAAACTGTAATATACCTTTGTATTAAAACAAAAATAATAATCATAAATTACCTTATATACTAAAATAATCTTCATAATATAGCTTCTTAACATTAACAATAACTATTGGAAATATATAGGTTTCAATACAACAACATTAATATAACAAAAATATTGTAATGTTGTTATATTACAACCATGTGTTGTACAATATTAATGACAGTTTGGTAAAGTCAAGATGTGACACTGTTGTTGTTTGTAGAGTACCATGCAAACAAAACTGAACAATAGCTGTTTTACTGTATACACAATATTATTATATTTAATAGAATTAATATGGCAGCACTAATAAAATACATAACTTTTAGTAGTACAAGACGTCTAACTCTCTAAGACAAAATTACTTGGACTGCTATTTTTGTTTGATTTTATTAACATTCATGTTATTAAATGTGTGCATGTGCGTGTGAGTTTGGGTGGGGGAGGGTAGAGAACACAGACATAGAACTTAAAAGCAATTAAAAAAATTTATTCTTATTTCAAAGAGATAAAAAGTTTACAAAACTACATTGATTTTATTTTTAGTTAAATTTATGACAAATTTTGTTGGTGCAGATTATATTTATAACGCTTTTATTTTTATAGTAAATCGTAATAATTGATCTTGATAGTCTAGCCTTGGTAATGAGTTAGTCTATGTAAAATTCTACTTACCATTATGAAGTCATTATATTTTACATTTTGGATTTCACAAAATCACCTGCTGAAATAACTCACCACTCGTGAAATGTTACCTTGCATTTTTCATTAGGGATATCTGATCACTTTAATTACTCGCTACTGTATATATATGTCTATATCCATGTGTGGCTCTGTTAGTGTGTGCGTGTGTGTGTACTTTTTTCCAGTAAATCTTGTTATTTCAGTTTCTTGCAGTTTTTCTATGTTAAATATAAGATTATGTAACTTTAGCAAATATATTATTGAAAGTTTTGTTAGTGTAAAAATGACAAAACCATTGTTGGAATACACGCTTACAATACAAAGCATTGTTGAAATATAAGTCTTTCAAACAAAGCACTGCTGGAATATAAGTCTTTTAAACAATTCACTCCAGGAACATAAGTCTATAAAATGAAGCATGTATTGAATATAAGCCTAAGAACAAGGTTTTGCTTGAAACTAAGCTAAGGAAATGAAACCTTGTTGAAACAGAAGTCTTCAAAACCATAGTTTGCCTTTTTAGTTACGCTGATTAAATAAATTAATTGTACCACATTTATTGCGGCAGATTTATTCCACATTTATTCTTTGCGGCAGATTGACATTACAATCTGGACTGTTCTAGGTCATGTGAGATACTAATGCCCTTCCAGATGGTTACTCGACTACTCTGCTAGCATCCAGTCTTACTATCTGACTACAATGCAAGGAAGCAAAGATACAAACATAGCCCAGTTATGTTATAGCCCAGCTGGTGATTTATTCAAGTGTAGATCAACGAATTGTTGTGGATTAGTGGGTCAATTAGTCAGAAACTGTAATAAGGTAACATTTGTTGTAGTTGTTGGACACATTTAAAATGATTTATTGTATAAGAGTGCTTTTTTTATTTATAACAGCTGTTTTTATACAATTGTAATTAGTGACATCACTGGTGTCAGTTAACCTGTTTCCACCGTATCCATGGCAATTTGGTGTGATCGACATAACAATAGAATATGTATACGATACTCGTATAACAATTACTCGTATATACAATTTTTACAATATACAATATATTATGCAATACAATATTATTGCAGAAATAAATTTTGCTTGGGTCAATTATACATTTATTGGTTATTTCTTTTTGATATAAAACATACAGATATATCTGAAAATTATAAGTTAAAAAAATATACATTTTAAAATATTCAATAGTAAACATATGAAAAAGCGTCTTTAACTCTTTTACATATATAACAAGTTTTTATGATTTCACTTTCCTAGATTTTCGGGGTTAACTTGCATTGGTCAGGACGTTCTCGCGGTCCTGCTCCTACGTTATCACACAGGCCGTTGTGCTCCTAGGGTGGGATGTTGATAACAGCGTTTCCTCGTGGGGTTTGTGTTTCTATAAGTTACTCCTGATTCAGTCCTTGTTAACAGCCATGGGTTGTTGAAGATCTCAAATGCCGTGCCTGACTTCATGGTCTAATTCAACCATCCCTCCGATGATACCCTTTGAGTTCCCAGAGACTGATGGAGACTCCTCCTTAGAGACTGCCATATGAAGTACTGCCTAACTCATGGCTGACCCATGCTTTTTTAGATCGATGCACATAATGTTATTTTTACATGACAAGATTATTTAGATTTTATTAGAAAATTTGCCATTTAGTAGACATAAACATCCACTTTCTAGACCTTCCAAAACCACATCTCTTCAGCTGAAAGTGATTGTGTAACTACTTACTTTGTAATTTTTAGTATTAACATTTATTTGATATTAAAATTATTAGTTAATAAAAGTTCTTCCAATTTGTACACTATTATAAATGACTTACAGTGTGTCAGTTAATTGGCTTAGTGTTAATTACCTTCACATAATTTGTTGCGCACAGCACTTACTAACTTCCACTATTCACTGCATTGCTGTTTTTTATCGCTTATTATCGTCTTAAACTATCTCCTTAAATTCATAGTGACCGTCAATCAATGAATTTTTCAGTGAAGAGTTTGTGAGGATCGGGCAAAAATATAACTTCAAACACAACAGAACAATTATTTGGGTGGACGTGTGTGTGTATGTTAGTGTGTGTGTCCGCACAAGCTTATGCGTGTATATGTATTTATTATTGTATACGTGAAGGAGCTGAGATAGTTTGTTTACATCTTCAATGTTTTGTTAAAAACAAAGAGAAAAATTTTAATATCACAGATCTTAATTTATACACTATTACAATTTAAATTACTATAATGTAATAGTATTTTTATTTAATTATAAAAGCAATAATCAACAAATTAATATTAAATTGGTACAGAAAACATTTATACATATACCAGTCAACATGTAGCGTAGTAAAATATATTATAGCTACAAACAGATTAAGGGATGCAACTACTATATGTAATTAGTAAAAGTTATTTTTAATATATTTCACTCATTGCTGGTATTAAAAACTATCATTAATTGTGACGATTTAATTGATAATAAAATATTTAATAATAAAAAAAACATTTGAAAAAGCAATTAAGTATTTTTAAATCGCATTATTAAACCTAATACCCCTGTATTAACTCAGAATAAGTATGAGATTTAAATGGGAAAAATCTAATCTAAACAAGTAATAAAAATCGTATTGTAAAAAAAGCTATTAATATCACTGTTAACCCTTTAGCAAGTCATCATGCGTTGACCTGTTTAATTCCAGACACAACGTGCTTAGCGAACCGTCTGTAACTTAGAAATGTATGAAAATCGTAATGTAAGTAATTAGTAACTTGAAGGCACGAGTAGTAGTTAAAATAATTCCAGTAAATTAAATAAGTATAAATAATTTGTTTCTTCTTGTTATAATAATTTCTATTTAAATAAAAATAGGAACTATATTATCGCGCAGTACTCGCTCCGCTTCGTTGTAATGTGCCAGTCGAATCGAGTACAGAGTGACTATGCAGCCGTCAGACAGTGCACACCTACGAGCGAGAGCTCTTCAAAAATGCGTTGATTAGTTTTAAGCGTAATTGTTAGCTACCACAATTAAACGTGTAGAGCAAGTTTTTAATATATAAAATGTAGAAAGATTTTGTTAAGAAATGTAATAAGTTAAAAAAAAAACTAATTAACAACACGTAAGCAAGATGATGTCTCCCCTCAAGAGGTAAACTCCAGTACAACTTTACATATGAAGATGTGACCTGCATAAACTTTACAATGTGGACATATACGACCCATACGACGCTGACTAGGACCTACGTGGATCTACCCCAACTTTAACCAGCATAACTTCAATCTCCTCAGTGAACCAGCTATCAAGTATTCGCCGAAGACACGACCCAGATGACGACGCCGACTACCAGAATTCCCAAGTGTGACACCCCAGGATGAGGACAGCACAACTTATTGTAAAGGTGACTCGATAGCTTGCCTGTCGAGAGTTAATTACATTTGAGACATACTTACAGATGAAAGAGACTTTTCAAAGACTATAATTTTCTTTAAACAATAAATGAGACCAAATAGAAGTATACTGTAATACTGAATATCATACGTTGTAACGTTAATATGTAAATGTTAATTATAATCTCTTTAGTAAATAATACCATTCTTCAAATGGTAAATGAAGTCTTGCAAGCACCTAGATGAACATAGTAATACTCAGACGTCTTTGCAATATTTAAAGTAAACTCGGATCCGAGGTAAATGTACATGATCAATATGATCCCAAGTTTTCAGAAAACCCTTTTGAGTATTTTAATATAATTAATTATGTTATGGGATCTTTTCATATCATTTGTTAATAAAGAGAAGTCATCTTATTACACATTGAAGTGAGTGCATAAATCAGTGAAATAACTTCCCTTGTGTCCTAATCATTAGCTTAATTATTATTATTAATTGTGTTGAGTTTAGTTTCAGTTCGTTACAACGTAGGCAGCCCATATAATTGGCTAGTGTCAATTATGATGGGTTCCCTGGATTTGTAACGTGGCAATAACGTTACAAACATGCGCCACTCTGCTTTGTTATTAAAGAAATGATCGTGTACAGAGTGTCAAAAAAATGCGCCACTCTGCTTAAAGTTAAAAAGGTTGTAAGTATAGTGACACTAACAAAAATACGTCACGCTGAAAATTAAAATAATTGTTACGTAGTAAAATAGATAACTATCTGCACTCAGTTATCTGATCTATGCACTCAGTTACTTTATTTTATGTAACATTAATTTTCATAACATTGATTTATTTTAAGATACGTAATTTAATAAAATGATAGTCTGTATAACTTTAAATATCATTGTATGAAGCCAAATGCAAGTACGTACATGAATTTTAGTGCTTGTTGATCTGTTCAGTCTTTAACAGGTTTATATTGTGACAATTCAAGACCTGTAGTTTCTTGAATATGCCTGCATAGTATGTAAGTGTATGTCTGTCGTCACGGTAAACTAAAAACCTAAACTCCTGCGTAAAGTAGACCCGGTTAATTACGTGTAAAGAATTTCGTAACTTAATTTTGTTACCAAAAATTAAATAAAAAAAAAGATTTAATGGTGGAAAGTACGAGAATTAATTATTACTAAACTCAGACTGTTATAACCGTAATACACCTGTAACTTGTAAAGCATGTTTTGTTGAATTAGATTCACCCTTTACTCCGACTGGTCTGTCCAGTTAAAACGGGTTGAGAAAGATAGGCTGAGGCATTGTGTAGAGAACAATACGTGTGCGTAATCCCCGCGTTCCCACGCATACAACTGCCTTGTCTTTGTTTACTAAATAAAAGAGGGTGACCTACATTCCCGCAAACAGCTGGTCGTTGATTTAACATTGAAATTTGTGTGTGGAATTTCTGTCTCTCCCTTAGAAGAAAAATTACTCTCTTGAGAACTATGCAAATGATTTACCCAAGAATGCAACTTGTCTATGTAGTAAGTGTATAGTATAGTAGAGCAAGTATTTTCACCGTGACAACTATTGAATAATATAGTGACTTAAATTTCAAATAAATAAATGACTTAGTTAACCCTCCATTGTTAGATAAAGTGTTAAACCCCATGCCCCAAAACAGTAAACTTTTAAACTGAGCGAAACTGAAAACAAAGTAAACAAAATGTCTTAAATAAATATGGTAATTCAAGAGAAAATAATTCTACGTAAGTTTCTTAAATGTCCCCCAAATTAAATAATAAATAAATAAACGAAAAAGGTAAGTTTCTTAGGAAGAGACAAAAGGAAGATAATAATAAATGAATAACAATTGCTTTAAATAATAAGGCTAAATAAATCTTAATTTAAACTAAATTGTGTAAAGTGTAGCAGTAAATAAGGAAAAAGAAAATAATAATAAAAGTATAGTTGAATAGTGTTAACACCCGGTCGTGGCCTGCTCAAAATAATTCCCCCGCTTGCCAGTAAGAGACAAACTAGTTCGCACCGGAAAAATGTAGTAAGCAGCCAGCCTTCCCTATTGTTATAAAATGGTAGCATCGCTAGACAATGAACACCACCCTAGCGTATAATACAATGCGTTCAGTGTGTTTATGACCTCCTGCATAGTTTGTTTATGTATTACAGCTGATCATTTAAAGAGAGAATAAAAATTATCTTTGTGAAATTCTGCTTCTCTCAGTAGCGTAAGAAATTAGGATTAGAAATAATCTAAAGTGGAGTATGGGATCCACTTTAGGTTATATTAGATGTAATTAAGAAGTGAATATATGTAACGTAACATAGTCACAACGGCGCCGACTGAAAAGGGTAATGATGGTGCAAAAAGCTAACTTGTATAGTTAGAGTGTGCCGAGGTAATCATTAGTGAGTGCTGAAAGCTAACTTGTGTAGTTAAAGTAAGCCGATGTCAGTCGGGCCACGATATTGTGAGTTACGGAAAAGTAGGGAAATTAGTATTAAGAATTAAAATATAAGTTAGCATTGTAAGTAACGAGAAAAGGGAATTTCACGAATGAGAACAAGATCATTTAAAGAGGGATAGAGAAAACAAACCATGTAAGAAATTAATCTTCACACATTGACACCAAGCATACTCCAAGTCCCCAATTTTGCGTTCTCCTTACTAAAATCCTTAATGTGGATTTTAAGCGGCCGAGTATGTGACGATTTAATTGATAATAAAATATTTAATAATAAAAAAAATTTTGAAAAAGCAATTAAGTATTTTTAAATCGCACTATTAAAACTAATACCCCTGTAATAACTCAGAATAAGTATGAGATTTAAATGGGAAAAATCTAATCTAAAAAAGTAATAAAAATCGTATTGTAAAAAAAAGCTATTAATATCACTGTTAACCCTTTAGCAAGTCATCATGCGTTGACCTGTTTAATTCCAGACACAATGTGCTTAGCGAACCGTCTGTAACTTAGAAATGTATGAAAATCGTAATGTAAGTAATTAGTAACTTGAAGGCACGAGTAGTAGTTAAAATAATTCCAGTAAATTAAATAAGTATAAATAATTTGTTTCTTCTTGTTATAATAATTTCTATTTAAATAAAAATAGGAACTATATTATCGCGCAGTACTCGCTCCGCTTCGTTGTAATGTGCCAGTCGAATCGAGTACAGAGTGACTATGCAGCCGTCAGACAGTGCACACCTACGAGCGAGAGCTCTTCAAAAATGCGTTGATTAGTTTTAAGCGTAATTGTTAGCTACCACAATTAAACGTGTAGAGCAAGTTTTTAATATATAAAATGTAGAAAGATTTTGTTAAGAAATGTAATAAGTTAAAAAAAAAACTAATTAACAACACGTAAGCAAGATGATGTCTCCCCTCAAGAGGTAAACTCCAGTACAACTTTACATATGAAGATGTGACCTGCATAAACTTTACAATGTGGACATATACGACCCATACGACGCTGACTAGGACCTACGTGGATCTACCCCAACTTTAACCAGCATAACTTCAATCTCCTCAGTGAACCAGCTATCAAGTATTCGCCGAAGACACGACCCAGATGACGACGCCGACTACCAGAATTCCCAAGTGTGACACCCCAGGATGAGGACAGCACAACTTATTGTAAAGGTGACTCGATAGCTTGCCTGTCGAGAGTTAATTACATTTGAGACATACTTACAGATGAAAGAGACTTTTCAAAGACTATAATTTTCTTTAAACAATAAATGAGACCAAATAGAAGTATACTGTAATACTGAATATCATACGTTGTAACGTTAATATGTAAATGTTAATTATAATCTCTTTAGTAAATAATACCATTCTTCAAATGGTAAATGAAGTCTTGCAAGCACCTAGATGAACATAGTAATACTCAGACGTCTTTGCAATATTTAAAGTAAACTCGGATCCGAGGTAAATGTACATGATCAATATGATCCCAAGTTTTCAGAAAACCCTTTTGAGTATTTTAATATAATTAATTATGTTATGGGATCTTTTCATATCATTTGTTAATAAAGAGAAGTCATCTTATTACACATTGAAGTGAGTGCATAAATCAGTGAAATAACTTCCCTTGTGTCCTAATCATTAGCTTAATTATTATTATTAATTGTGTTGAGTTTAGTTTCAGTTCGTTACAACGTAGGCAGCCCATATAATTGGCTAGTGTCAATTATGATGGGTTCCCTGGATTTGTAACGTGGCAATAACGTTACAAACATGCGCCACTCTGCTTTGTTATTAAAGAAATGATCGTGTACAGAGTGTCAAAAAAATGCGCCACTCTGCTTAAAGTTAAAAAGGTTGTAAGTATAGTGACACTAACAAAAATACGTCACGCTGAAAATTAAAATAATTGTTACGTAGTAAAATAGATAACTATCTGCACTCAGTTATCTGATCTATGCACTCAGTTACTTTATTTTATGTAACATTAATTTTCATAACATTGATTTATTTTAAGATACGTAATTTAATAAAATGATAGTCTGTATAACTTTAAATATCATTGTATGAAGCCAAATGCAAGTACGTACATGAATTTTAGTGCTTGTTGATCTGTTCAGTCTTTAACAGGTTTATATTGTGACAATTCAAGACCTGTAGTTTCTTGAATATGCCTGCATAGTATGTAAGTGTATGTCTGTCGTCACGGTAAACTAAAAACCTAAACTCCTGCGTAAAGTAGACCCGGTTAATTACGTGTAAAGAATTTCGTAACTTAATTTTGTTACCAAAAATTAAATAAAAAAAAAGATTTAATGGTGGAAAGTACGAGAATTAATTATTACTAAACTCAGACTGTTATAACCGTAATACACCTGTAACTTGTAAAGCATGTTTTGTTGAATTAGATTCACCCTTTACTCCGACTGGTCTGTCCAGTTAAAACGGGTTGAGAAAGATAGGCTGAGGCATTGTGTAGAGAACAATACGTGTGCGTAATCCCCGCGTTCCCACGCATACAACTGCCTTGTCTTTGTTTACTAAATAAAAGAGGGTGACCTACATTCCCGCAAACAGCTGGTCGTTGATTTAACATTGAAATTTGTGTGTGGAATTTCTGTCTCTCCCTTAGAAGAAAAATTACTCTCTTGAGAACTATGCAAATGATTTACCCAAGAATGCAACTTGTCTATGTAGTAAGTGTATAGTATAGTAGAGCAAGTATTTTCACCGTGACAACTATTGAATAATATAGTGACTTAAATTTCAAATAAATAAATGACTTAGTTAACCCTCCATTGTTAGATAAAGTGTTAAACCCCATGCCCCAAAACAGTAAACTTTTAAACTGAGCGAAACTGAAAACAAAGTAAACAAAATGTCTTAAATAAATATGGTAATTCAAGAGAAAATAATTCTACGTAAGTTTCTTAAATGTCCCCCAAATTAAATAATAAATAAATAAACGAAAAAGGTAAGTTTCTTAGGAAGAGACAAAAGGAAGATAATAATAAATGAATAACAATTGCTTTAAATAATAAGGCTAAATAAATCTTAATTTAAACTAAATTGTGTAAAGTGTAGCAGTAAATAAGGAAAAAGAAAATAATAATAAAAGTATAGTTGAATAGTGTTAACACCCGGTCGTGGCCTGCTCAAAATAATTCCCCCGCTTGCCAGTAAGAGACAAACTAGTTCGCACCGGAAAAATGTAGTAAGCAGCCAGCCTTCCCTATTGTTATAAAATGGTAGCATCGCTAGACAATGAACACCACCCTAGCGTATAATACAATGCGTTCAGTGTGTTTATGACCTCCTGCATAGTTTGTTTATGTATTACAGCTGATCATTTAAAGAGAGAATAAAAATTATCTTTGTGAAATTCTGCTTCTCTCAGTAGCGTAAGAAATTAGGATTAGAAATAATCTAAAGTGGAGTATGGGATCCACTTTAGGTTATATTAGATGTAATTAAGAAGTGAATATATGTAACGTAACATAGTCACAACGGCGCCGACTGAAAAGGGTAATGATGGTGCAAAAAGCTAACTTGTATAGTTAGAGTGTGCCGAGGTAATCATTAGTGAGTGCTGAAAGCTAACTTGTGTAGTTAAAGTAAGCCGATGTCAGTCGGGCCACGATATTGTGAGTTACGGAAAAGTAGGGAAATTAGTATTAAGAATTAAAATATAAGTTAGCATTGTAAGTAACGAGAAAAGGGAATTTCACGAATGAGAACAAGATCATTTAAAGAGGGATAGAGAAAACAAACCATGTAAGAAATTAATCTTCACACATTGACACCAAGCATACTCCAAGTCCCCAATTTTGCGTTCTCCTTACTAAAATCCTTAATGTGGATTTTAAGCGGCCGAGTATGTGACGATTTAATTGATAATAAAATATTTAATAATAAAAAAAATTTTGAAAAAGCAATTAAGTATTTTTAAATCGCACTATTAAAACTAATACCCCTGTAATAACTCAGAATAAGTATGAGATTTAAATGGGAAAAATCTAATCTAAAAAAGTAATAAAAATCGTATTGTAAAAAAAAGCTATTAATATCACTGTTAACCCTTTAGCAAGTCATCATGCGTTGACCTGTTTAATTCCAGACACAATGTGCTTAGCGAACCGTCTGTAACTTAGAAATGTATGAAAATCGTAATGTAAGTAATTAGTAATTTGAAGGCACGAGTAGTAGTTAAAATAATTCCCGTAAATTAAATAAGTATAAATAATTTGTTTCTTCTTGTTATAATAATTTCTATTTAAATAAAAATAGGAACTATATTATCGCGCAGTACTCGCTCCGCTTCGTTGTAATGTGCCAGTCGAATCGAGTACAGAGTGACTATGCAGCCGTCAGACAGTGCACACCTACGAGCGAGAGCTCTTCAAAAATGCGTTGATTAGTTTTAAGCGTAACTGTTAGCTCCCACTACTAGACGTGTGGAGCAAGTTTTTAATATATAAAATGTAGAAAGGTTTTCTTAAGAAATGTAATAAGTTAAAAAAAAATTATTAACAACACGTAAGCAAGATGACGTCTCCCCTCAAGAGGTAAACTCCAGTACAACTTTACATATGAAGATGTGACCTGCATAAACTTTACAATGTGGACGTATACGACCCATACGACGCTGACTAGGACCTACGTGGATCTACCCCAACTTTAACCAGCATAACTTCAATCTCCTCAGTGAACCAGCTATCAAGTATTCGCCGAAGACACGACCCAGATGACGACGCCGACTACCAGAATTCCCAAGTGTGACACCCCAGGACGAGGACAGCACAACTTATTGTAAAGGTGACTCGATAGCTTGCCTATCGAGAGTTAATTACATTTGAGACATACTTACAGATGAAAGAGACTTTTCAAAGACTATAATTTCCTTTAAACAATAAATGAGACCAAATAGAAGTATACTGTAATATTGAATATCATACGTTGTAACGTTAATATGTAAATGTTAATTATAATCTCTTTAGTAAATAATACCATTCTTCAAATGGTAAATGAAGTCTTGCAAGCACCTATATGAACATAGTAATACTCAGACGTCTTTGCAATATTTAAAGTAAACTCGGATCCGAGGTAAAAGTACATGATCAATATGACCCCAAGTTTTCAGAAAACCCTTTTGAGTATTTTAATATAATTAATTATGTTATGGGATCTTTTCATATCATTTGTTAATAAAGAGAAGTCATCTTATTACACATTGAAGTGAGTGCATAAATCAGTGAAATACCTTCCCTTGTGTCCTAATCATTAGCTTAATTATTATTGTTAATTGTGTTGAGTTTAATTTCAGTTCGTTACAACGTAGGCAGCCCATATATTTGGCTAGTGTCAATTAGGATGGGTTCCCTGGATTTGTAACGTGGCAACAACGTTACATAATTTGGAAAAATATAAATGACAAAATGACTGTAGAACGTTACGAACTTACATCAGATAATTTACATAATGTTGCAAACACAAATTTTATGGTAAACCTATCATTCAAGTGAAACATTGTTTGACATTTCTTATGTATGCATACACAGGTCCTGATGATGACAATAAACATTGTTGTAACGTTGACACAAATAAGTTAAAATTTGTGTTATATTTTTGACCGATCCGCACAAACCCTTCACTGAAAAAAGTCTTAAACTACGAAAACATGCAATACTCATCTAATAATAATATTGTCTTATGACATTCGAATCATTTTATACAAGACACCAACTAAGGCTTATTGTAAATATGTCCCCATATTATATTCACACACAGTGTGAATGTTTGTCTCATTGCAATAAAGCAATATATTAATACAAGACAATGAAGGAACACTCTAAAACAGTCGAGAGTGTCGTTCTAAACGTTTCTAGTCTACCCGAGCAGTGCGTGTCAAGGCCTTCACTCACATAGCAAATAAATACCCCTTCAAAACTTTTCGAAAGCACTTGAAATAGGCAAATTAATCTTGTACGCCAAAAGGATGGAAAGCTCTTCTGGAACTCTTGCGCTAACTGTATAATCAACAGCGGTTGGCTTAGTCAGTTACGTTGGGCGATATATTCAGTGCAAATGAAGTGGTTGTTGTGTAAAGTGATTATTGTGTTATAGTTAGTGCGAAAACCTGTATATTTGACACAATTATTGTGTGTGGACCATTTAATTTGAAATATTATACGACAGTATCGTGTTGATTTCAAATAGTTATTTGTGACTCGATAAAGCTGGTCATTAGTGATTTCGTTGGTGTCTGTAGTTTTCCTTTCCCGTGTGCTATACGACATTTAGCAAGACCGTCGTAACAGTAGGTCAGAAGTGCGACAGAACCGTTAACGGTGTAAACAGAAGACACTTTGTACAAGACTAGTGTAATTTGTAATTTATCTGCAAACATGGATGCCAGTCAGATGATGGACAATTTTCAGGCACTGCTGTTTGCAGGCAGAGGAACCACGCAGTTAGGAGGCGGAAGAAACAGAAACATGACGGAAAGAAGGAAGCAGACAAAAGGCAGAGGATGCAGAGGAATGACAAAAATCACTCTAGATTGAGTCGGAATAACGGCAAGACAAGAAAAATTTAAAGAGCATTAATTAGAATAAGCAAACAATTTATAAGATAGCTTTCAGCATTTATATTAATATTGAAATGAAAAATTCCGAACATCAAGGCAAGAACAAAAAATTATGATGAAAAAATGGTTCAGTGAGTATAAAAAGTATAACTAAAAAAAAGGAATTAGAAGCCATAATTAGTACACTGGGGTTTGTAGCTGAACAGTATAAAAATAACAAAACACTATTCAGATAAAATAAATATGTTATAAGGTGACTTGAGAGGAGAAGTGGACAATTTAAGAACAGACAAAGAAAGATGACCACCGCCCATGGTTGCGTATCCATCATATATAGATGAAAAGTTAAAATTGGTATTCATATATTTGAAGAAATACAATCCAATTGAATTCCTACTAAACTGTAAACAAGAAATGATAATTGACAGCAAAAATTGACTTTGTTAGTAAACATTTTTAAGATGCTGCAGCAAGGAGCTACATGGTTGTTCCACACAATTTAATTACCTATGAACATTTTGAAGACTCATTTGAAATTTGCTACTAGAAAACACATAACTACAGTAAGGTAAGAGACCATTTACAATATAGTTATTACAAAACAGATGGAAAACGTAACTGCTGAAGTGTACGTCATTCAGCTGTTTGAAAGGACTATATACTTCCAATCAAATTTCATGAAACTCGAATTAATGCTAAAATTATTACATTGCTTTAATTGAAATATTAAGCTTTTAGTGTATAAGAAAGAGTCAAAGAGTTAGTCAGCACACATGTTTTAAGATGAATACAAATATAAAACTTTCAACAATCAGACGCAAATAAATGTGAAAAAATGGAAACTACATCAACAGAGACTAAATAGCGTTGAGTGAGAAAAGAAAAATAGCTTCAAACCAAGAGAGAGGAAGAAAGAAAAAGGGGTGAGAAAGAAAGAGAAAATCTATTAGAAATTTCGTAAACGTTACAAAAATTAGTTAAGCCTGGCTGAATTTATATAAGACGTTTCTTAAACCCTACACTTATTCAATACATACTGTAAGGAAACAACATGAAATAGAAATAAAAATCAACCCTCAACGTCAGAACAAATATGACTATCAGGAAGTCATTATGTCCGCCTGATTCATTCTGGACCAATGAAATAGTTTATGGAAACAGTTTATTTCCACGTGATTTATATATATATATTTTTTTTTTTATTGAAACTGGTCTAAAAGACCAACCATCAATTTACATCTAATGTTTGTTATAATTTTAAGTTACTTATACAGTCGCCCACTGGTGTACTATATATTACTTTCTAGATTTCTGCGCACACTGCACTACACTAATTCAAAAGTTTTAGTTCTCTTCAGCCTTCTCACTCTATTGGCGTTGTCAAGCAGTTGAATAGCTTCTACATTGATATGCTGGTGTAGTCTAGATTCGTGCTTAGCAGCAAACCTTTTAATTTCACTGGCGACATCAGGGATCTTAAGGTCTCGATGTAGATCACTATTTCTGATGTACCATGGATCACTTACCATGTTCCGTAGCACTCTATTCTGGAAGGTTTGAATACATCTAATGTTCGTTTCTTTCGCACAACCCCACAGTTGAATTCCATAAAGCCAAATTGGTTTCAGAATTTGGTTATATATCAGAATTTTGTTGTGTATTGACAACTGGGAATTTCGTCCCAAGAGCCAATACAGTTGTCTATATTTGAGACCAAGCTCCGTCCTTTTTTTCTGATGTGCTCCTTCCATCGTAGCTTTGTATCTAGGGTCATTCCCAAATATTTGGCAGTGTTTGCATATGGTACTACAACACCATTTAAGGTAACTGGAAGACTGTTCTCTATTCTTTTGTTTGTAAAATTGATATGGACAGATTTCAGTTCATTAAGCTTAATTTTCCATCTCCTAGTCCACTGCTGCACCTGATCACTAGCATCTTGAAGCATGTTGGTAGCTTCACCTAAAGGTCGAACCAATCGCCATTATAGCTGTGTCATCAGCGAAAGTAGCAACAGACACGTTCTCTGGCTGCGGCAGATCACATGTAAACAACAAGTAGAGGATGGGCCCCAAAACACTCCCTTGGGGCACACCTGCCCTCACTTGATTTATATATGAAAATAACAGAACATAACACCTCTACTAGGAGAATAATTGAATTAAAAAATTATCCAACAATGACTGTATGTATTAATAAATGTTAATTAGATGCACTGGTCGACACAGCGAGTGAAATATCTGCTATCTAATAACTAGCGTTTATAGTTTAGTTGAGAATAATGCCGATTGTTTTGATTGTATATTTACATGAGCCATTGTAAAATGTGAAATTTAAGTTAAACCTTGACTCACAAATTGAAGGGAGTCAACATGTAGTTGTAATAGTACAGTAAAAAAATATTGAGTGTTCTGATGTGTACATAAATTGTGTGAATGTGTCTTAACTCAAAACATGTTTGCATAAATTACAGATACTGATCAAAGTTGATTTATATAATGTATTCATTTATTTGTTTTTTTAATTATTTTCTAATCTTGTCTCATGTGTAGACTGGATGCTGAGACATACAAAAATTAATTCTCAATAAACTTGTTTACTGATTCAAGGCTTAGCCAGTAAATTATGCTTTGTGTTGTTGATGACTTTATTTTACAAATTTAATTGACAGAGTTAAATTTTATTGTATATTAAACAGCAATGTTTTGATTGATTGTTAGTTTATCTTCAGATGTGTTTCATAAATGTTCAAGTTATTAATATAAGCATTTTCATTTTTCTTGATCAGTGAAGCATTGAGAAAATTTCAAAACACAACGTGTTTACCTGGTTGACAATGCAACAGTTCATGAGTCCATAGGCCTCTGACTGTGCATATTCTTTCTGTGTATGGTCGAGGCTGAGTGTGAGTATAGAACGGTTTACATTCATCTTTTGCTCGTGTTCCAGGACGCATTGGCTCGCTACAATCAACATCAACTACTCCAATATAACATCTTACAGTTACACCTGATGACACCAGAGGTCGGCACATTTCTGAAAAATTATTTTTACATTTGAGAAGAAAATTAAATTATTCCTGTTAACTTTAATAAATTATGTTAACTATAAAAACATCAAACATACATACGTATACCAACTTTTGTCTAACGTCATCCATATTAGAATTTTAGAATATTCATTGACATAAGAATTGTGTATGTATTATGTATAATAAAACTATTTAAAATAAAGGTTTTGGTGATTTCTGTAAAGCTCTGCAGGACCCGTTCTTATAAAGTTCTATAAAGCATTAGCAGTCTACAATAATTTTAATTCCAATATGGCAAATCCAGTAGTTTAGCTTTGTTAATATTTTCGATTTTCTGTCTTCTCTCAACACTGAGATTGTAGCTTCCTTTAAGTCATCAAAATAAAGTACTGTTGCACACAATTGTGTTATATTTATGTAGAATAGTAATTAACATACCAGTCTCTTTCTTCCTCAATACATTTAAGGTTTGTTCCTGGCGCTTCTGCCATGTAGCTGTGCTGCATTGAAACTAAATGCTGTCTATTTTTTCAGTACTATTCTCTATAGTCAACATTCCCAGCATGTCAGAAAATCCGAATTATCTTAAGATGTGTAGTATTTACAAAAGAATTTATGTCAGTTTCCATACACTGGCATTAAAATCTTGATATGTCTTGGTATTCAGAGCTTCAGTCTATACCAGTTTGTATATGCACTTGTGTTATCTCTTCTTTCGAGGCTTCTATCAAATCCAAATACAAATAGGAAAAGCTGTAATCATGCTCAATACATGAATATCATCTTTATGAAAATTACTGAAACACTAGAATTTTATTATATTGAATGTGACATCAACGATTTATGAAACTATATACACATATTATGTGTTATAGTAAATAAATCAAACGTGGTTGAAAAAGCAAAAGTAAAAAAGAAATAGAATATGTTTGGTTAAAATATGCTTTAGTGATCTAACAACTTTCCAAAGTAAACAGACCTTCCATACAGTCAACTTGATCATATATAGCTCACATAGCTGAGTGTGACACACACACGCTTGAATATGTATATTGCGCTGTACAGGGGTCGTATAGAATAAGTAGTCTGTTAAATCGTGTATTGAAGTGCTATTTGATTTATTAATGATATAATTAAAAATTGCTCTATATTGATTTAGGCCTATTACTTTTTATTAAAGGGCAAACTAATTATTCTCTCTCTGTTAAACTGACTACATATTTAAAATCAATTTCCTCTTATATTATCTAATACATAACATTTTTAATGAGTTATTTTGTCTTTCTAGTTTACAAGTTTATTAAAATTTATAACAAAAATAGTCACTTTCCTTCATATGACAAATGTATGTAGACATGGTGATGATCCAGTCTGGAGTACAGGTATGGGTCGGTCACTCTGTGTAGGTACAGGTATACTCCATCTGGTGTCCGGCGTTCAGGGCCGTTCTCAAGTTGAGCAATTCTGTTAATTGTAGTTAATTAATTTTTCACTGTAATTTTTTTTTGTGTATTGAGCTTACACAATACAGCAGACTTCAAGTGTCTTTCAATCTCTATACGGACAATCTTGTACTTTCGCGGATTAGAATTATTTAAAATTCACAATACCATCAACTCCCGAACGTTATAACTTGCGTTCGTACGCTTTCGTAAACGTAGCGTTTATACTCCAGCCGTACGTATTCGTTTTTAAGTTCAGAAAGAGATGGTCTGTATAACAATAAATCAGAATTAAAATAAAATTTTGCCTATTTCCCGTACGCTGGTTGGTTAACCCGTTACCCTTCTTTGAGTCTGAAGCCATGATAAAATTGTTCTTGTATTAAACTGTCCGAAACCAAATTGCAGCTTCTAAAAAAAACTAGTAAAATTTTACAACTTATCTAGTGCATCATAAAATTTCTTTATAAAAAAACTTAGCCTATATATTCTGTTCTTCAAATTAAAAAGAAGTACAGCCATTCGATCTTACGGTCTTTTATTAGCCCTATTCTGATACAAGTCTCACGTCAAAATTTTTATTTTAACGAAAGGTACTTAATTTACTATGTTTTTTATTATTATCCTGCAAAAATTAAATATTTTCACACACGCCCAATCGTCACACACCTATGCATATTTTCGCACCATTTCACAACACTAACTGTTTTTTTATCTCAAAATTATTTAAAACAACAACTAAATCTTATTGCGTAGGTTACAATATCCAAACCTGCATACTTTACTTACACAAATTTTCATTTCAACATGCTATCATATGCTTTGAGTCCCAGTAATATTATATTATGCATATTCTATTAATAGCAGTATGTATGTATGTGTGTGTGTGTGTGTGTGTGTGTACTTTGAAATAAAATATTGCATAGAATAAATAATTGATATCTAGATATGGAAATGTTTGGCTTTAATTAATTTTTCTAAATTTTAGACTGCAACGAATTTACTACAGTTTATGAGAGCATAACAAAAATTAATTGGCATTTTCTAATAAAAGTAAAATAAATTAATCGTTCTGTTTAAATAAATAAATTAATACTTCTTTTGCAAATGAAAGTAATAAACAGTTTCTGTTGACCTTCAGTTTATACTTAGAAAATAATTCCTACACTCTAATAATATATATCTTAATTTCTATAAGTTTCTCTGTCTTTTTAATTTATTTGTTTTATGGATTTATTTAGTTTTTATATAAATGTGTTCACTTTCCTGGTGTGATGAATGATGCAATGTTCCTCTTCGTTTCCTGATGAGTGTCTGCAGATGCTCCTTTTAGGTAGTCGTCAGGATACCGCCGCTCCTCCTGTTGTTCTTCTTCAGGATCTCCTCCTGTTTTCAAGCTTTCAGGGTCGTTGTACGTGTTGGGTACTTCTATGAGCAATGATTAGTTAATAATTATTACTTAATTATATATCTCCGGCAATTTGATGCGTTCAAAATGCCTAAGCGGACGATATTCAAACTATTACCGAAGATCAATCACTCGATTATTCATTCCCGGACTACTAGTGTTCGAAAATTAAGATTACACGTTATAGAGAGTAATGAGACAGCTTTTTCTGAGTTCTACGGTAGACTGCTTTGCTTCTCGTCACGGATCAAATCAACTGATATATTAGCCAAACTCATTGGTCAAAAGCGCTCCCTCACCCTTACGCTACAGACCAGATAACATACTACTTGTAAGAAATTTCATATAGGCAATGTAAAAGTGCAAAATAAACGGGTATAATTAAATTGCTTTTCTTGTGTGTGATAAAACTTTTTTGATGAAAGACTCATATATTATGTTCTTTATATTATTTCCAAACTTTGCTACCAGATTGGTCTTTATTTTATGCACATTCTGGTATAAGTCCAATGTCGGAAATTTGATTCACACAAAAGTCATTTAATTTAATTCGTTTTTTATTGTTAATTCGTAACACAGTTATCAAACGCGCACAGCGCACTCGCCATATACCTATGCATACGTTTGCACTATTTCACAACACTCGTATTTTTTTATACAATCAAAAATCAACTTAATCTAACAATTTTGACATGATTCTTATTATATATATTACAGAGTTCCAACAAGCAACTTTTACTTGAACCAGTTTTCATTGAAACATGCTATCATATGTTAAGGGTGAAATGATTATTTTATATGCAAATCTCACCTATTGCATATACACACCGGCTGGGTTAAAAAAAATTGTTTCACAAATAATAAAATTTTTTTTCTTTAATCAACTCAAAATTCCTTTTAAATAAATACAATATTTAAACAAACATAAATTAACATATTTAATTCAAGTATAAATAATTCCTTCTTGAACTGTCAAATTTAAATTTTTCGGCAATAATAGCATATGACATTGAAAGTAAAGTATGAGGTCGTTGTCTCTAAACAGGTCTAAATGTTTACATTCCCCAGCTGACCAGTTAGCCAACCTTTCATTCATACAATGACGTTTTATAATACAATTTTCTTTACGTTTCTTTATTTAAGTTGATTATTATTAAATCATTTTTTGTGTTGGAAGTATTTTCGAAGTGACGACTCGTGGAATTTCCCGATAACCTTATTTTTCTGTTCATCGGCAACAATGTACGTATTTTTTCCTACATTATCCCGCAGTGTAAAGGACCGTTAACAAGTCGGAAGGAATTAGTCGTAGTGTTGTATTCACTTTTCCCAAAGTTATGTGCCTTCAGCAAGACACGTTCTCTCACATTAAACGTCTGTAATTTGTGTGTAGCGTTGAATTCTTCCGTTATTTTGTAGCTACCCTACAAATCTGTTCGTCAGCTTGTACTCTTTTAATCTCAATTGTCACAGGGAGATTCGAGGTATCTAAAAGATATCCCAAAATCTGTCAAGCTATTTCCGAATCCAATTCTATCGGCGTATATCCGGTGACGATACTGCAATTCTCGTTGATAGATTGCTCAAAAAACTCTAAATACTACGGCAGACTATTATGGCGTTCATGACAGTGTACCAAAAACAACCTACCTAATTCCCTGTTGACACGTTCAGCAAGATTACCCTGTGGACGCCTAATCGCAGTCAAAACAGGTTGAATTCCATGCTGTGTCAGGGTATCAGACCACAATTTATTGGAAAATTTCTTGCCATTATCAGTTAAAACCCTCTAGACATGTCCGTGTTCAGGGATGTATTTGTTGAGAATAACATTCAATACCGAGCGCGTGGTGGGACGCGGTATAGCATATAACTTTACCAACTTCGTACAATATCAACGCATACAATAAGATGTTTGATTCCGCGCGTAGATTTCGGTAAATGGCCAAGGAATTCCACACACAATATCTCACCTATATGGAATTTTTGGTTTTATACAAAACTAAGTTATGATTAATTTACAACATGTAAAAATGAAGAGTCCCCAAAATACATTAAACGTAGTAATTTTCAGACTGTGCTAAGTAACAAGTAAATTGTAGGTACTGGGTGTGTGTCATTAACGAAACAGAACAAGGTCCAATATTATTCTGGTAACTTCTTAACGATGAACTACAAACTTAGTGAACTGCATAACATCATATTTGTGCTGATAGAAAGTCACATACATAGTACAGAAAGTATCTTATAGTTGTTGTTATTGCAAAATGTAATAAATGCTACTACTTGAACAAAACAGTTTTATACTAACAAAATTGTAGCTACAACAGATAACATTTAGTGTATCTGTATGTAACAGATACCTAATACCTATTTACAGGCTTGTTTATTTTACCCATTTATTACCCATTTATTAAACAATTCATCCCGCCTATCAGCTGAGTACACATCACTCACCTCACATATCTTAGTAACATTATTATTACTATTTCTAATTTCCTTACATCTAATGTTTTTCCTGGAATACTAGTATCGCTTTGTTTTGTGCTTTGTTAACACTAGGTTTCTGAGTGTATTTGTATTCGTTTGTTTCTACATCTGTTTTATTAGGCTCTGAATTTTTTATCTATTTGGGTTCTGACCGTGTCCAAAAGCGTTTTTGTTTCTTCCAATAATTTTCTTTCGAGTTTCTCAATGTATCTTTTTATAACTTTCCCTTGTTTAATCTTTGTTCTTCCCATTTTCGGTCCCATTCACTAAGTTGCCGTATAAGCATGCTTCGAATGCATGTAATAATTAAGGGTGTGATATTTGCTTTTTTATTATTATTTTAAATTACTTTAAATTATTTAGATATGAGTTTTTAGTAAACAATTTTACGTGAATGTTCTAGTATTGATGTTTATAAAGCGTTACTAATGTAAGCCTACGACAGTAGCGAGCCACTTATCTCATCTGTGCAACTAAGTTTATTTTATCTATCGCTTAAAAGCACTTAACATTCCGAGATCGTGACTCATATATCAAACTCTCGTTTGTAATACAGGCAAAAATCTGGGATCTACAGCAATTAACTTATTTAATTTATAAAACTTGGAGCCTAGAAAGTTTGTTAAAATTGAAGTGTACATGTTTCAGTATCAAAGTGTACATGTTTGTTATAATTGAATATTCTCTTGTAAATGATTGTTAGGTTTTACACCATTGTGCTGGTTGAATTGTGTATTGGTATCATAGAAATTTGAAAGCCGTCCTTCTTGCGGATCTTGTTGTTAGAGGTTCTTTATAGGCACTGATAGATTTCTGATGTCGTTGTCATTGTTATTTGAATTTTATTTATGTACTTTGTGATTTGGTAAAATGGCACCTACATTTTCCTCTAATACATACAATAGACTGCCATTGTTAGGGATTATTTCCCTCCAAACTGTAAGTTTCTAGATTAGAATCATTAAAAAATACAGTACTACATGATATTGTAGTGAGAAAATGTTTGTCTGAAAACTACAGACTTTGAAACAATCTGCTGAGGCATCATTGAAACCTTATATTAATGCAGAGAGTCTGAAGGACTGGAGGAAGCAGAGATCACAGAAACAATGACCTATTTGATGGCTGGGGCAACAACTTCTCAAAATTTGCCCACCATGGTTCAGTTCAGTTGAACAAACCAAAGTTCAATTTACCAAATTTTGATTACCATTTGCCAGCATGGCCAGTAATATATTGAAAATTTATAATTCTGTATTATTTTATAAAGCTTATATAGATACTCCGGAAAGGCAATAAGTACACGCTTATTATACCTTACTTCCAAACACATTTTATAAAAAAATTTAAATCAAATTGTAGCTTACTTCTACAGATTGGAATTTTTGGAGACCACTTTCCATTAACACAAGCAGTATAAAAAGTTTCGTCCTCAGTTTCTTTAATATAGTATCCTTTATTGCATTTGAACGATAAAGCAAAATTTTGAGGAACAGGTGTTCCTGGTACCTGCCTACATACTGCAGTTTTATTGTCAAATGCACACTCTGCTGCTGTATAATCTCCAAATTCTGGTGGCTCAGGAAGGAGACAGACTTCTCGTTGAGGTAGAGACAGAGGACTAAACAAAGTTTAAAAAGTAGTCACTCAGTTAAATATGCTATATTTAGTTATATTTATGTAATGATTATTACAGCATTACACAATTTGTATAAGTATAATAATTAATATTATAATTACGTCACTAAACTAAATATAACACATTTATTAACATATCAATATTTTTTAAATTTAAGTTAATATTCATATTTCTGTCCAATCACGAACATAATTTATACATTGTACTGTAGCACTGACACAAACCTACAGAGGTGCACTCGCGCGCGCGCGCGCGCGCACACACACACACACACACAATCACGCAATACCTGCCTGTGTATCTCTGTCTGTCAGTCTGTCTGTCTGTCTCTCTCTCTTTCTCTCTCCCTCCCCCCTCTCTCTCACTCTCTCTCTCTCTCCCTCTCACTCTACCTCTCTCTCACTCTCTCTCTCTCTCCCTTTCTCTCTCTCTCTCTCTCTCTCTCTCTCTCTCTCTCTCTCTCTCTCTCTCTCTCTCTCTCTCTCCCTCTCTACAGTCGCAACTCCTAAGTTACTTTTCTTATTAATATCGGAAAGGATATTATGAATTAGTATACGTTTATTCGATTAAAATTTAATGTTTGTTAAACTTACACACAGACTGGTACTTCTGGAGACCACTTTCCATTAAGACACAGAGTGTATAAATTTTCTTCCTGAATTCCCTTCATATAATATCCTTTATTGCATTTTAATGATAAAAGCCAATTTTGAGAAACAGGAGTTCCAGGTACTTGCCTACAAACCTCTGAATTATGACTATTGGATGCACATACTGGTGCAGTATAATTTCCAAATTCCGGTGGTTCGGGTAGAAGACAGCCTCCACTAAAAAAATGTGTAAAGTAGAAATGCAGCGGTTATATATGTATTTCATATAATATTTATATTTCTACCTATAAATATGTACTATTTCTTTTTAACTGTACTATTTCTCATAAATATATAATATTTCTTTTTAACATAAGAGAATAAAATTGAAAACATTTTGATATAAATACTTTTTTAACCATAGCTTGGTGCAAAACTTATGACTAAGAAAGAACAAAATCAATTTAAAACTTGTTTATGGCCATTACAAAATGTTATATAACAATAATATTCCACTTAAATGAACTTCATATCCTGTGTACTGTTGCAATACATAAATTTGATACACTATAATGACTTGATATTCATCGAGTAATCATTTCGATATTTATAACAGAGTCTATATCCTGTAATGACCTGTAATAGGAATATTAAATTTGCCGGATAAATCAGGATTTTGTGTGGCTGATACCAGCAATAAGGAATGCTATGATGTGTTACTAGCTGCAACTTTACCTTTTTTTGTGCTTTTTGGATTTATATGGTTATATTATTATTAAAATATACTATAGGAAACAGGCTCACATAATCTGAGCATTGAAGCGTCAGATAAAGAAAAAAAAATAGAGGCAGTTTAAACAAAAGGACTAAAATTGTTATTGGTGCAATGTCGTCCACCAACAATATCAATTCCCATAAACAATATAAACTTGACCTGCTGAACGATAGACGGAAATATGCAAACATAAAATTTATTAACATTATCAGCACCTGCTTAATCACATTTGACTAAACATTCGAATAAAAGTTCCAGAAACTATCAGCTAACAAATTGCTGAAAATCAAATATTCTCCTGTCACATTATGAAGATAAGGTAATTTATAATGTTTGTATGATTGCTTTTTATTATATTTCATACTAAATAGTATAATAATTAAAATAATATAAATTATTGTAGGTGACAATACGCCTGTTATGTTTATAATATTTAGTTATAATATTTTTTTTTATATCATTCTTCAAATATTATAACTTGCTATAGTTATAACCTATCTAACTTATATCAAGGGTTTTGATATAAATTATTAAACATAATTTATAAAATTTTAATGAAGAAAGTTGTGTTAGTGGTTAAAATCGAAAGCAGAATAATCACTGTTGCACGCCACTATATAAAAAGTATTCCGATTAGCGATTTCAAGCTTCACAGCTCATCGTCATCGAATCATCATCATCGAATGACGATTCCCGATCTGACGATGAGCTGTAAAGCTTGAAAGCGCTATTCGGAATACTTTTTATATAGTGGTGTGCAACAGTGATAATTCTGCTTATAATTTATAAAATCATAATGAATCATAATTTTAGCAAATTAATCATTTATTGCAGGCTGGTTATTGTTTAATTCAGTACAGAATAGTATTAATATATGTCAATTAGTAAAAATTAATAATGACTTATTATTTTAATTTCTTATAAACTAATTTTATCTTGATTGTATCTTTCCATTTTCTAAGTATACTAACACATACAAAAACGTTTCCGTCCACCCAGTAGTAGCTTACATTTTTAAAGTGGAAAAACTCATTTTCAAATACAATCAGATTAGAAATGTTAAAAGCTACATACACACAGACATATATATTGCAACAATACACATATTTGCCCAGGGCGGTATGTTTAATATGTAATTAGCATAGACAGTGTAAGGAACAGTTTTAGACAGTTTTGTGCAAGAAAATGCAGGAATTGACAAAATCTGACCTGTCGAGAGAACGCCTGCTGTGCCAGTGGAAGATACGGCGTGTGTGTGACCAGCTCCGATACGATAATAGGGTGATGTGCTACGAATTGTTTGTTCCAATTATTCAGGTCTTAACAGGATTATAATAAACTAATTACTTGTGTTAAACTTGTACGCAAAACTTACGCCAATTATAAAGACACCTTTGTATAAAGGAAAATGTAATGAATAAGTTGATATAACAATTCTTACCAAATATGCAATATTAATGATGCTATTTAATTAATATTAATTACTAGTGTAACTGAAGAGTAATTAATATGTGTGGTATATGTGAGTGACCAGAGAAAAATTACGCAAACAATGAGATCGCTCATGTGACGAATATGGTCATAAGTTCGCCATAATTAACCGAAAAGTGAGTGTAATTTAAAGGACGCTCTGGAGCGAACTCACCATCTCTAACCTGTCGAAAGCAGGAATGTTCCTGTCAAATCGCCACCAGTATAAATACCACTGGCAATTTTGGGGGATCACACACTCGGACTCAACAAATCTACAGGACGTTACGCTGCCCTTTTGCCGATCGACTTCTGGACACACACGCAGACTACCACACTCACACCAAGACGTAAGAAGGAATTCTGAAGCGTCACCAACAACAACATTTAGAGACAACGACCACAGCACCATCATCAACATCATCATCATCATCATCATCATACTCTCAGCATACTGGACACATACACACCCGCAACGGTAACAGCAGTATGCAGGTGATAAAAAACAATTATAGTAATTTTAGTGTGAAAAGAGCTCTTAAAAGAAATGAACTATAAACATTAAAGCATTAAAGTTATTAAGTTTAAATATTAAGAAATAAGAGAAGTTAATTTAATAACAAAATTTACAAAAGAAATATCAATTTTTGTCGTATTTTTGGGTGTGGCAGTATGAGTCCATAATAGATTGGAAGTAAATGGTAGATTAATTTATTTTTGTTTATCGCAACAATAAATTCATTCTTGAAGCTGAATCTTATTTTGTTTGTAACTGAGTTGCTATCAGTATTTAAAAGTTGAGTTAATTTCAGACACACAGAAATAAAAAGAATTTAAATAACTTGTTCAACATGTTGTTTAGTCAATAAGAATATATGGGTGTTTATTTTTGTCTGGTATGTTATGAATAGCATTGCAGGTTACAGTATATTTGTAACACTTATAAAGGTTTATAATTATGTGTCTAATGTTTGAAATTTTAATATTGAAATATTTTTTTCTGTTAATTAATAAATATTAGAATGATTATTTGAAAAGATTTTAAATGATTTATTTTATGTCAACAACATCTCAGTCCTCTTTAAAAAAGTATTTAATTACTGTACGACCACATATACTTGACGCAACGAGAAACAAAATCCTGTGACCTGGCCGGTGTAATACATATTTAGTTGCGTTGAGTACATGGTAATATGTTTGTATAATTGTTGTAACGTTGGATAATAAATTGGTGCGACCAACGTGTGGTTCGATAGTCAATTTACATAATAAATTGGCGTGCCCAAAGTGGGGACCCGAAGGTCAAAGAAGCCACAATAAATTAGCGTGCTTCTATAATTAACGAACCATAATAAGTTGGTTCAGAATTAATAAGTGTATTGTTATTAAAGTTATTATATTATAATTGTAATATTCTTGTGCATTTCACAACTGGCGCTCAACAAAATTAAAGGGGAGAGAAATTGTTGGTATGAGATAGTTAAAAAAATAATAAATATAAATAAATAATATTACATAAAAAACAATAGAGTCGCGGTTTACCAATGATAATTATTTTAAAAATATAAATAATAAAAATAATTCAAAATGTCAACAAGGTTTAATTTCAGTATGGAGGCAATGACAGAGGGGATGGGAAACCTTATGGACGAATATGGTATAAGAGAAAATGTATGTGCTAGAACAGAGAGAATCATAGAAGAGTTAAAACCAGATAAAGAACAATAAAGCAGTAAACATCATAGACACACATTAACACCAACAACACGAACTGGTGCTGAAATTAGTGCATCTCTTCCACAGAGATATTAGATTAGCTACTTACACACAAGGAATTTTAACTGTTGACGATTTATTAATTTTACTCACACAGTCTGAACACATGTTTCATACTGATTACAAAAACAAATCCTGCGACCTGGCCGGTGTAATACATAATTAGTTGCGTTGAGTACATGGTAAAACATTTGTAGAATTGCTGTAACGTTGCAATATTACAAAATGTCACGAGATCACAAAACATTAATGTACCCTATAACACAGTCAATTATCATAAGAAACAATAAAGTATAAACCTTTGAAGTAGAGAAGATTTAATATTAAATGATTAAGAGGAATAAAATATAATTTAGTTTCCAATGAACATAAATGTGATGATAGTAAAGGAAAAAACAGACTTAAAGACAAGACGTGAAGTGACTAGAAAATTTAAATAATTTACCTTATACAGTATTTAATCCGGTAAGCGATCTTCTGTTATTTATTTGTTTTTACAACATGTTTCGGAGATAAATCACCATCCTCAGGTAAAATGTTTATTCACCCTAATGCATAGGGGTCATCGAAAATGTTAACGCACATAAAATGTAACACATAAAACTAGATAAAAACACATACAACACACAAGCGCGTGACATATGACCCAGTGCACTGGTCGGCTTCCGGTCGCCAACTAGCTTTTACGCGTGTTTCACTTCTTATCTTCAATGCGGTCTCATAGAGCGCGTTGGACTTAAATATCAGCTGGTCATTAAGTAATTGTTCTTTATGTATTTTTGAGGCCCTGTAAATTTCAGATTCTTCTAGGGTACTCAAAAGATGACCTTTTTTACAGATGTGTACAGGTTCCATGTTTTCTTTAAACCCGGTGGAAATATGGTTTTTATTTGGAAGGTGATGTGCGTAATTTGATGTGGTTTTGTTAGAGTTATTCTTTGGTAGACTTTCTCTAAATCTATCGATGCATCTTCTGCCCGTCTGTCCGATGTAGAAATTATCAGATCCACTACATCTAATTTTGTACACACCTGAACAATCTTCTGTTAAAGTTGGAACTCGTGGTTTAAGTATATTTTTTAATTTATTAGTGGTCCTGAATGAGACATTGATATTTAACTTTTTTAACCCATTTTTTATTATATTAGGGAGTATATTTGTGTATATTGCTGAAACATATTGAGTTTTACTTTTTGCAACATTTTTACTATTTAATTTTGCAAGTATTTATATATTATTTTATCAACCATTTCACTTTTATAACCATTTTTTATGGCTATGTGTTTCATTGTGTTGACTTCGTCATTATAATCCTCAGTGTTCATAGGTACATTCACTAATCTGTGTGCAAGTGCATTAAACGCTGCCATTTTTTGTGATACGGATGGTTTGAATTAGCATGTATAACCAAACCTGTTGTTGTTGGGTTTCTGTACATTTTGAAAGTGAGAAGAGTATTTCGTTTTTGTACAGATACGTCAAGGAAATTCAAGCAGTTATTGTTTTCTATTTCCATGGTGAATTTAATGTTGTGATTAATGCCGTTCATAAATTTGGAAAATTATCTATTTGTCTGTGAGTGCCGTTAAATACTAATAATGTGTCGTCCACGTAACGTGTATACGAAATTATTTTATCATAAAAACCGTTATGGTCAGATAATAAATATTTATTTTCATAATAGTTAAGATAAATTTCAGCTAAAAGTCAACTAAGAGGTGAGCCCATTGTTTTTTGGTTAAATAACTTGTTATCATAAGTAAAATAATTCTGTTGTACTATGATCTGTAATAGGAATAGGAGTTCATCTATTTGTATCTGATTTAGAATGCCTGTCTTAATTAAATTGTTCTTATGAATGTGTAATGTTTCTAAAACAGGAATATTTGTATATAAATTAACTATGTCAATGGAAACCAATTTATAGTTAGGTAAAATCTCTATAGTTTTATTTTTTCTATAAACCCTAAGGTATTTTTTACGCTATGAACATTTTCCATTTTTATACTGTTTTTGATAATATGTCGTAATTTTTCAGCTATTTTATAAGTTGGGGCGAACGTGTAGTTAATCAAGGGACGAACGGGTAAATTTTCTTTATGTAATTTAGGCAATCTACAAAAATACATAAAGAACAATTACTTAATGAGCAGCTGATATTTAAGTCCAACGCGCTCTATGAGACTGCATTGAAGATAAGAAGGGAAACACGCGTAAAAGCTAGTTGGCGATCGGAAGCCGAC
The DNA here is from genome assembly GCA_034769895.1 of Magicicada septendecula. Lineage (NCBI taxonomy): Eukaryota > Metazoa > Arthropoda > Insecta > Hemiptera > Cicadidae > Magicicada > Magicicada septendecula. The sequence continues at coordinate 555,929 of JAWRYS010001111.1, forward strand.
CAGTGCACTGGGTCATATGTCACGCGCTTGTGTGTTGTATGTGTTTTATGTGGTTGTATCTAGTTTTATGTGTTACATTTTATGTGCGTTAACATTTTCGACGACCCCTATGCATTAGGGTGAATAAACATTTTACCTGAGAATGGGGATTTTTCCCCGAAACATGTTGTAAAAACATATAAATAACAGAAGATCGCTTAGCGGATTAAATATAAGGTAAATTATTTAAATTTGGTTCTAACAGCGGTCTGGAGACTATACATAAAATGAATGACTAGAAAATACCCAAATGATTAGGATAGTGAGTAGAATATTTATGCCAATCTGCAGAGAATAAAATAAACACAACCCAAGGATAACTTGTGAAGGAGATAGGACAGTGCAAAATAAAAGAGATCAAATTAATCATAAAAAAAAAATTAAAGTGATAAAGTAAAGAGGAAGTACCATAAATAAACCACTATATTATAAAGATAATAGAAAAATAAAAATCCAAATGGTAGGAAATAATATTATTAATATGACAAACAAAACATACCAAATGACATGACAATAACCATTACTGAGAATTATAGTAAAAGATACCCAATAATATAAGGAGAGTGAAGTGATGACCGTGTGATTATGATGCATAAAATAAAACAATAAGTTTGTATCTTATAATTTACTAATGTAATTAATGTAAACCAATGAATGTCAGAAAGAACTGATTAATAGTTCAAAATGTACTTATAATATAAGACAACTGGACAATGGCGATTATAATGATAAATAATAGATAATACTGTTAATAACTAATGATAAGTCAATGATATAAATAGTAAAAACAAAGACATGTGAACTTATGTAGCCAATTAGAGTGAAGGGGCTTATCATAACCTAAACAGGGGTAAAATTACACTGATAAATACGAAATTATAAATTAAAAAATGATATAAAACTCTTGTATATTATACTTAAATGAAACTAGATGATATAACGACAATTCTAAGACAGATACTAGATCTCTAAGTTGTTATAATTATTGTAATTTTTGTAAACTAACAAGAAAATGACAGAAAGTAAAAGACTCACTTTTACATAAAAAAACCTGTACAAAGACCAATAATAAATTGGAGTGACTAATAACCATATAACTACTATACTTTAAACTAAATATTGATGTGTAAACAATTAATAATTGTCACTGAAATAACCATTAATAAGATGATTATAATGCACATGACCTGTTGCAACAAAATGTAAGATTCTTTAGATGAAATAACAAAAAATAAGAACGTCTAGATAAAACCCAGATCTATATATGTCTAGAATGTCTATATATCTTGCAAAACTTACTAGTAAATGAGAGGATTAATTATGAATGAAATATTAACATAATAAAGAATGTATTATATAAATATAACGATATTATATTGACATGATGCCTAGTTGTGCAAAAAATAATGTGTTTTTAATGATAAAATACAATAAAAAGGCATCTCCTAATACAAACTATGTTGACCAGAACTTTATATGATTAATTAGGGTTAATTATGAAATGTTGTACACTAATAAGTTACAACTATTAAACCATAATAAGTGAATCCAACTCATGAAGCTATAAGCCTAGTGAAGCTTGGAACCAAACTTTGTATTTTCTTCACAATTAAGTGTTTATAATGTAACTTAATAACAGAAAAACTGTGTATTAGTGGAACTAACTATTATAAAGTTAAAAATGTTAATTAAAAAATTATAAGATAGATTTTAATAAAATATCATTTTAGTACGCATAAGTTATAACTGTTACCTTTGTTAAATATGAACAAATTTATGGCTTGTGAGATGTCCATTTATTCAGCAAGACAATTGCCAGATGGTAAAGCTAGATTTGAGCTCACAAGTCGCATAAGGAATTAATATCAGTTATAAGTATTTTAACTTAAAATACTTAACGAAAGTATTTTAAAAAAACTTAAGTTAAAAGTATTTTAATAGTTTCAGGAAAAAAGTTTGGCGTCAATTTTAGACTCTCAAACTCAAAGGCCCACGCTTTGAACAAAATTAAATAATTTTGTTAACGCGGGGGGATGTTTCAACAAAGGAATGTCATCAATTCTGACCAATCATACCTCTTAGATCGAAATTCACACCGATGGTTCAGATTGGAAGAGCGAGATAGACGCGCAAATTTTGGACAGTTCTTCGTGAGTTTGCAAGCAGAATAGTTGACAGATCCGCGCTAAAGTAATCTGCCATTTTACCCATAGTGCAGTGCGGTAACGTATGTAAACACGCGGCAACCTGACCTTCGAGACGTAGCGCGAACCGACTTCGAATAAAAGTGTTGTGAAGTGATGGCTTATTATAGCAATGAATGCTAAAGAAAGCATTTATAGTGAATATAAAAAGCTTTGAAAAGGAATTAAGGAAGTATAGTGCCATTTATAAAAGAAGTAATACTTAATGAATTTCGTACATTATATGACAATGCCATTGGACACTCCTAAACATTTGTAACTATTTTTGTAACGCTACACACCAAACAAACCATTATTATTCAAACAATTTTAACTTATTAACAGTAATTTAGTTGTAAATAGAAGTGAACATGGTCAACTTTGGTAAATGATAACCTCCAATTATGTCGTCCATGTATAACCAAATTTTATTAACAAAAACTGTATAATATTTACCTTATTTCTTCCGTCGAAGTCACACGACGGAAGAAATAAGGTAAATATTGTAACATTACATTTTGGCATAGCTTGATATCTTACCAGATTTAATGAAGATCATGGATAAGAAACTTAACAAGAAGAAACATATCTTTTAAAAATGATAGTGGACATGAACAAATGACAAATTTAAACTGACTTAGACTATAACTGACCGTACCCATATTAATGTTTAGGTAAAGTGATGCAAAATACCCCGATGATGACATAAAATTCAAATAATTACAATGATAAGACTTACAAAGCCAGAAAGCATTATGAACCATTACCATCAGTAAACAAATTGTTTTGTTAAAAGTATCATACAATATAATAATAATCAAAATACAAATTGAGGGATAATAGGCCCATATACTATAGAATATAAAATAATATAATACGAAAATGTTAATTAACCAATATAATGGAATAATACAAAAACACAATCATTATAGATACATAGAAACATACAATTAATAGTGTGAATAATGGTGGACCTAATGTGATAAAATAAATACTGTGCAATCAAATAATGATTATCAAATGCATATAAGATGGAAAAACAGTAAACGTACCTAGTACAGCAATGGCTGAACTGCCTAAGAAAAATAGAAAAAAATAGAAAATCATTATTAAATGATTAAACTTTATATTTAAATGTTCAAAAGTAAGGATAAAATTGTATTTATATTATTTATAGTTTTGTTAAGTAATGAGTGGATGATATGTCTTGTGCAGGATTTATGTAACCAGGCATTTACAGATTGTTTAAACACAAAATATGAATTATGTTTTTTTATAATGTTCCAGTAATAATTATTGTTATAATTTTAAATAATAATACTAATAGAGTTATAGGGAGGAGTTTTCATGGTAGTTGCATAGTTAATAGGTGTTACAATAACAGAAAATAGAAATTTAACATGTCAAGACATAGGCCTATAAAAACTTCGGAATTTTGTAAATTTTAGGAAAAACATATAGAATTTTATAAAACAAATGTTGCAGTATGGATAGGTTTCTAATTAATAGTATACACAGCAAATATGAAATCGAAATAATCAGTATTAAATTATTTAAGAAAATTCAAATAGCAAAAATGTAATATCAGAATTTCTTAAGCAAAAATAGGCATGTTTGGTGTCTATGTGTCACAAATGTTAAAACCGAAATAATGATGCTATTAGTTTTAAATTCCCAATTAGTATAACAAAGTTATACTAATTTAAAAGTTATGGCCAAATTCATGCAATAAAACAATGAATTTGTATAACAATGGATATCTGAATCAAACAACCAGATTTCAAGTTTTACCTTAGCAAACCGAAAATTCATATAAATAAAATAGGACTTCTTTAACAACCATCATAGAAGACAGACGCGTTATTAAAACGTATTAACTAATTATATTTTAACAGAGTAAAACTAAACCAAACATAGTAATCGAATACAGGACAGTTATTGAAGAACATTATAGGATCCCAACCAGACACCAATTCGGAAGATTACACATCCTGGAAGAGGAATTGAAGAAGATTTGAACCCCATTTTCGTCCTAAACGAATAAAAGAAGAGGATCCGGGTGAATCTGCATCATTTTATAACCTTGTTTAACACAACAAACACATATGATACACGAACCAATTAGAAAATTACATAAGAAGAATCACTTACACTATAGCATATACCAACACTGAAGAACATTTGAATATAACACTAATTGATAATTACACCTTCTTGAATACCCTACAACCTGAAAGACAACTAATAAATAGCTAAACCTGTTCATAACCTATAACTGTGAACGACACATACACGACTGCTAGTTTGCACTATAAACATCAAAACCATTTTATATCCTTCCATTGTAAAGTTTTTATTTTGATTTTAAGAGTATTAATTGTTTAACCATAATATCCGGACCGAATACGCCCTGAGATTATTTTATTTAATAGAAATAAAACAACAAGCATCATCGTTTTGGCTGATTCCAGTACAGTAATCTAGTTACTACCAACTTATGAACAAGACGACATAAGTTGTCATAATTTATATTCAAAAATAAGAAAAAACGAAAACGTAATTGATCAATCCTTCAATTGAATAAATATTGATTGAAAGTGTACATCTGTCTGGGTTTTATTATTGCATTATTATTACTGTTTTAATTAAAAATTACGACAGCACAGCAAAGCGGAAGGAGCGACAGTTGGCAGCTCTGCATTACGTCACTGGTGTTGGATTCCGAGGCGAGAGCGAACGGCGGGAATAGTGAATAACGACCGCAAACGAATTTAATATAAGATACGGCATCGTTAGTTATTGTTACAAATTGGCGAACCAACGTGTGAGGCGATAAATTAAAATATAATTTATAATTAAACAACCAAAAATATACGGAAATGAGGAAGCGAGAAACATCGCGCAAACGAGCGGCTGAAACCGAGAAAGTAAGCGAATTAAGCATGGAAGACAAGGAAGCAACACCGGTTGAGGAAGTAGAAACTATAATAAGGAAGGCTCAGGAGAAACAGCCAGAAGAACCCACACAAACAGAAGGCGAGAAAACGCAAGAAATGATTATACGTATGATGGAATTAATGCAGGAAACTGGTAAGAAAACGGAAGAAAAGATGTAGGAATTAAAAAAGGACAATAAACAGTCTATGGAGGAGAGTAATAAGAAACTAATGGACGAAGTGAAGGACAATAAACAGTCTATGGAGAAATTAAAAAAGGACAATAAACAGTCTATGGAGGAATTGAGCCGAAAATTGGAAGAGACTAATAAGAAAATTGAAGAAAAATGGGAGAATTGAAAGAGAATAGCAGGAAAATGGAGGAGAAAATAGACGAAAAGAATAGAGCATTGAGGGAAGAATTGAAGTGACATTACCAGGAAACCATGAAAAAATTGGATGAACACAAAGAGTCATTAAAAGAAGAGTGGAATAACAAGATGGAAATTAATAACCGGCAATAGCAGGAAGAATGGGACAAGAAGCTACAAGAACCCGTGACCGAAATTAAAAGGGTAGAATCGGAGACCAAGGAAAAGTGTGAGCGGATAAACCAATAGATACTGAGCGTCCGGGAAGAAACGAATGGACGAATAGAAAATATGCAAACCAACCAAGCAGTGATGGGAGAAAGATTAGAAAGCATAGGTACTAGTCTTAATCGGGTACAAGACCAAACAACTGCCCATAGAGATGAGATCAACTCTCTAAGAAACAGACAATGTACCGGTGCCCATACCACATGTGACGAAAACCGAGAAGCTATCGACTTCCAGAATTACAGAAGAAGCCCCATGCTATTCCTAGAACTGGTAGAAGAAAAAATAGCAAAAACCGGAGAAGACAGATGGGTTGTAATTAGAAGTATGCTGGACGAAATCTTCAGAAAAGTTTATGACAATTGGTGGACGGCGATGCGGCCGAATATACAAAATTTTCAAGAATTTAAAAAACAATTTAAATCCAAATACTGGTCAGATGCAACACAACACATTATAAGAAGTGACATAGGATTGGGCCGATATGATCTACACGGCAAACAAACTCCGACCGCATACTTTCTGGGTAAGATTAACATAGCCAGACATTTAGAGCCTGCAATTCCTACTGAATGTTTAGTGAGGCTATTGGCTTATCACTATGGTGGAGAAATTACGAGAGGCCGAATAAACGGACGGATACAAACCATTGAGGAGATTTTGGCATTGTTAGCGGAAATGGAACAAGAGAAGAGCTTCCTCCAATACAGACGAAGGAGCGACGAGATGGATAGAAATAATTGTCGCCGCGACGCCCGATATGAAAACAACGGTAATAGACCAAATAATAATAATTACAACAACAACAACGGTAACCACTACCAACGTAGTTACCAAAATAATAATAACAATAATAACTACCCACGGAATAATGCGGTGAATAACAGTAACAATAACCACAGCCACTATTACCGTAGCTCTCCTACGAATCATAATAACGGGTACCAGCGTGCCAATGATAGAGACAATCACTAGCAGAACAACCGAGGTAATCAAAACAATTACGATAACCGTTACAGACAGAATAATAATGGCAATTATAATAACCAAAACCAAACATATCGAAGGCAGGTGAATTATGTGAACACCGAAGATAGAGATATGGGAAGACGTTCGTACCAGGGGCGAATGAATTATAATGGCAACCGGGAGAGAAATTTTCAGGAGGAGAATAACCAGCGCTACCGGTATGAACATAGACGAAGTAGGAGCTGCGATGATGACAGGAATAACAGAAACTCAGTGACGTTCAATAACAACGCCATTGAGATACAAGAATTACAGAATAGAGACAGACCCGGTCAACCAGACAACAGGACCGAGGAGATCAGCCCTGATTTAAACGGAGCGCGGCAGTGAGAAACCAACAGGTCCCATCACTGAACCGACAATTTGGGTACTTACTAGGACGAGACAAATCGACTGACAATACCGTTACAATAGTGCATAATCATTTATTAAAAAATGTGAGAGCGGAATTGCTAAACGAAGATACAATAACGAACAATAATTTGAATAATGAGATTGCTTATATTATCGCCCAAGTAAATGGACTAGACACAAGATTCAGACACAAGGGTAACATAAATGACCAGAGAAATATTTGATTTTTTGGAGTTAACATAATTAACAAAAGTCTTGGTTGATAAAGGAGAATGCATATGCAGTAGAAAGTTTTAAAACCAATTAATATTAAAGAAATTGGAATACAAGTTAATTCATTATTGAAGTAAATTAATCAGAAATTGCAAAAAGATGATCACACAATGAGTAAGCCGAGAGCAAAATAAATATTTAATTAATTAAAATTAGATAATAAGATTTATGTATAACCAGTGTATGTAAATTGTTAGATATACGTTGTGTACGAAGGAGTCGTACAAACGATATAAAAATGAGTAGTGTTTCTATATGCGAAATGAAAAATTTTGTTTGATAAAAACATAAATAATGGAACATTTTTAAACTTAAATAACGTATCATCTTCTTATTACGATCAGACCCATGATTATTCATTACATTATATAATTTGTTGTGTTATATAATTTTGTCGCCCTCAACGTGTGGCACGATCCCAACCATTTGAGTATGTAAATTTTTTTATAGCTAAATGCTTGCTCTAAAAGTAAATGTTTGTTAAATGAAAAGTATATTAAATATAATAATAATTATTTATATTAAACATTAATTGTATGTTATGTTTATTGTTGTGTATTAAGGCACAACTGGCGCTCAACGAAATAATATCATTGTAAAGGTGTAATTGTAATAAGAAAAATAATAATAATTAATATGTATATTATTTTAAATAAATAAAATTAGTAATTCATTTCCATAATAATATTTTTTTATAACATAGGTCTAATAAGGAATAAATAAATAAATAAAGATAAATAATTCAATATGGCAGCACCAGGAAGCTAGGATATGGAAGCACTTCAAACTATGATTCGTGCCTTGGTAGATGAATTAAGCACAAAACAGACAGAAAATTTAAATAAACAGACAGAAAATTTAAATACTAGAATAGAGGAATTAAAGCAAAATTTTAAGCAAGATACGATAAAAATAGTCGAACGTTTGGAAGAAATGAAATTAGGTACTCTCCAATTGAAATTAGATAATATAAATTTGAAAGAGGAATTAAAGCAAAATAAAGCTGATAGAAATAATAAATTGCTAAAAAAATGTGACGAGACGAATACACGTATTGATGCACTCGAAGGTAAATTTAGGCAAGCCCTACACGAGCAAGTTATTAGATTAGAAAATAAACAAAAAGAATTACGTCTTAAAGGGAGAAAAGATCTGAAAGATGCGCAGAAAAAGTAAATGATAATTTAGGTAAAAAGTTAATGGTAATAAAGCAAGAACAAGGTAATAAAATACAGACGGTTATTGGAATGTTACAAGCGACAACTAGCAAGACAATTGAAATAGAAACTCCTACCACAATTATAGAAGACAAAATACACGAGACATTCAAGACTGCAAAAGACTGTTCTGGAGAGGTATCCCATATGAAGGAAAAAGTCCGGAGTGAAATAAACAACTTTCGGAAGAACATCGCAGACGGCCGACGCAGACGTTGATGTTTTCAGCACCAACAGAAGAAAGAAATAAGATAAAATTTGCAGGTAACAAGTGGGAAAGAGCATGGAATTTTTGGCGAATGTTGAGAAAGAGATGTAGAAGGTAGGTAGTGCGGTAGACGATAATAGAAACATCGAATTTGTTACTCGATTTCTTAAAGATTCTGCAAGCCAATGGTGTTCTATAATTCGAGATAACATTACTACGTACCGACAATTCCGCGATGCTTTTGAAAACAGATACTGAAAAGTACTTATACAACGTCAATACGCCATCAACTGGAATATGGTAAATTTAATATGCATGGTCGTACAAGCATTGAACAATATACATTAGCTCAAATAGAAAAGGTGAAACACTGAAACACCTTAAACCTCAATTTTTAGAATACGAAATAATCTCCAAGTTGTCTTATCACTTTCCGACAGATATCCAAATAGCTGTATATACTCTAGGTATTAAAACAGTTGAAGAATTTTTAATACACACAAGCAGAAAATATCACGGAAGGTAGTAGTACAAAGCACTATGTTCAACCAGATGTTAATTGTAACTATAATAATTATAAATCAGAATGATCAAAAAAAGCAATTTCAGAATGATCAGAAAATCAAAGCAACTGTAACTAAACTAAAGAACAAAATAAAGAAGAATGATATTATAGTTACGAAGGCGGATAAAGGAAATACAATGGTACTAATGAGAAAGGAAGAATACATAAAGAAAACGGAAGAATTTATAAGGGAAGGACCATACGAGGAAATAAAGTATGACTATGCAAGTAAGTACCAGTCAAGGATAAAACAAATGATGAAACAGATAACATTTATAGAAGGAAAAAAGAAAAAGTATTTATTGGAAAGTAATCCAACAGCACCAACTTTTAAAAGTCAGGTTAAGATACATAAAGAAGGAAAACCAATTAGACCGATTGTTTCTTTTATTAATCCACCTATTTATAAATTATCAAAGGAAGTTAGCAGAGTACTGAAAGAGAAATATGAATTTGGGACAAAATACAACATAGAGAATAATATAAAATTGATAGAAAAATTAGAAAATATTAGCATTAATGTAAAAACAAAATTGATATCACAGGATGTTAAGGACATGTTTACTAATATCACAGTAAATAAAGTTATTAAGTTAATAAGCGATAATAATATGGGAGAATACAGGTATAAAAAGCAGTTGATGAAAGTAATTAAAGAATGTGTAAATCAGAACTATTTAGGTTTAATAACAAGTTTTATATACAGAAAAAAGGTTTACCTATGGGGTCTTCATTATCCCCTATTCTTGCTGAAATATACATGAATGATTTTGAAAAGCAATTAATAACTTCCAATAAGTATAAAGACAATATAAAATTATGGTCTAGATACGTTGATGATGTATTAGTAGTTTGGGAAGGAAGCATAGAAGAAGTGCATGAGTTTATAAAGGAGGTAAATAATAAGGATAAAAACTTACAATTTAAGGAAGAGATAGGAGGTAAGCAAATAAATTACTTAGATTTAAACATAGAAATTAAAGATAATGAGAAACTACAGTTTGGGATATTTAGGAAAGAGTCGTATTCTGATATAATTATACCAAGAGAGTCGTACCACCCATACAGATATAAAATGGCGGCAATCAATTCCTTTTGTTACAGAGCTCAGAAGTGTTTAAAAGAGAACGAATCAAAAGATAGGGAGTTAAAAACGATAAAGGGAATTGTAAGGAATAATAATTATAGCACCAACATAGCGGATAAAGTTATGAAAAGGGTCATCATACAAAAAGCTAAAATAGAACCAGAACAAAAGAATTATGCAGGGTCATTGACATACATAGGTTCACATACTAGAAAAATTATAACATGTTTTAATAAATATGGAGTAGATATGGCTATTAAAAAATGTGAAACGGTATTTGATAAGATAAGGAATAAGAATATCGAAAAAATTCCAGTATTACAGACAAGCGGAATTTATAAATTAAAATGTAAAGACTACAACAAAGTGTACCTAGGTGAGACAGGACGAAAATTCGCATGCAGGTTGTCTGACCACAGACGTGGAGAAGGTAATAGAACAACCAATTCGTTATATGCAAGACATTTCATAGAAGACAACGACAAGTTTGTTAATCCTTTGGAAGAATACGAAATTGTAAAAGTAGTAAATAACACAGTTGAAAGGAAGCTTAGAGAGGAGTTAGAAATATTGAAAGAAAGAGAAAAAGGGTTAGACAATTTAATTAATATTAAAATTAAATTTGATAATGAAGAAATATTTTATAACATGATTAAGAAGTAAATGAGAGAGGGCAGAGAGATAAGATTAAGAATTATATTTCATAGTACTAATTGGTTGTTTTAAAATAAGGGTGTGTGACTGACCCACGTGTGTGGAGAGGAAGAGGGTAGTTAAAAGGATGCACACACACACACACACACACACACACACACACACACACACACACACACACACACACACACACACACACTGAAACACAAGGAATTTACTAGAAAAATATGTAACTGTACAGATGGTGAGACAGAGTTTAGGGGGTGGAGAAGGGTCACTAATTTTTAGTTTGTTGTTGGTGAGCAGGGTGGTGGAGAGGGGTGAAGGGTTGGGTATTAAATATTTTCTGTCTTTTCCTGATCTGACGATGAGCTGTAAAGCTTGAAAGAGCTAATCGGAATAATTTTTATATAGTGGTGTGCAATATTGATCATTCTGATTGTGATTTCAACCACTAACACAAATTTCTTCATTAAACGTATAATTATAATGCTAATTATAAACCACAGCTGCACAACACTGACAACCGCTCTAATGATAATAAGCCAGGCGACTGTAACAAAAACTGGTGATAGAACTCAAGAGAAGCGGATAGGAACTGAACGACGAGACCGTAATATCTACGAGAGAGGGGCATAGTGGGTCCGCGTCACATAAATATTTTCCAAAACCATACGACAAATTAGTAAGTGCAGTAAAAGGAGGCGGCAACAAGTCAACACAGCGAGGAACATTTGAAGCGGACAATAAGCCGTCAACGTCTACACAATGACATAGCGGACGGAAACAGCGTTTTACAATAAACAATATTTACCATAGTGATACGTGACGAGCTACTAAAGCACCAACCAGGATGTAGAGCAAGGTGAGAAACAAACACAATGTCCCATTGTCAACGTTCGAATTAATAATTGTGATATAAAAATGTTAGTAGACACGAGGAGTCAGCTGTCAGTTTTAAATTCTGCATGGGTACAGCGAAAAAAAATATTTTAAAAATACGTCTATGTTAACCGTAAATAATATGAACATCACCACAGCCACAAATAAAAGAGAAAGAGTTAGACAACAGGCGTATGTAACTATGACATATAAAAAGTTAGAAATAACATACCCCATGATTATTATGAAAAAATTAATATACGATGGTATTTTAGGAATTGATTAATTGAATGTACTAGATTATAAGATAAATATTAATAAGAATAAGATAGAGTGTAATTATAAAGGCACTCAGTATGAGATAAATATGAATGAAGATAATGAACAATCTAAAGTTAAAGAAACACCTATTGTTTTGTGTAAACCACCGATACAATGTGTACCACCTCAAAATGTGAATACGACGAATGACAAAATATCAATACAGGACGAGGAGCAGCTTCACAACCTAATTGAAGAATATGAAGATATATTCAACGAAGCACCAACGCAGACGGCAGTATACGAACACTATTACTGTATCAGACCCAACTAAATTCGTCAGGAGGACATATCCGATCCCAATGCGCTACGAGGAAGAGGTAGAAACAGAAATTTGTCGCAAGTTGGAAAATAACGTAATAGAACGATCCCACAGCAACTTCTTATATCCCCTAGAGGTAGTGAAGACGAAAAGTGGGGATATTCGCCTATGCCTAGACATGAGGGAGCTGAGTAGCATCATTATGAAAGAGTGTGACCGCGCGCCTAATGCAGACGAGTTGTTTACAAAATGTGAAGGAGCACGTTACTTAACAAAGCTGGATGTACGCTCAAGCTTCTTGCAAATTCCGATAAGGAAAGAAGATAACAAATTTACGGCCTTCCTGTACAAAAACAAATGTTACCATCATAAAGTCTTTCCATTTGGATTAAGCACGAGTTTGGCAGCTATTGTGAAGTGTCTAGAGAGAACACTGGGACCAGAAATACAACCGTATACAATATTTGTAGACGACATTCTTGTAATATCAAAAACGTTTGAAGGACACATAAATAATCTAGGTATAATATTCCATAACTTTAGGCAATCCAACATGTCCCTTAACCTAACCAAATGTGAATTCCTAAAAACTTCCATTCATTTCCTAGGACACATTATCTCATCCTCAGGTATACAATCCGAGCCCACCAAAATATCCAGTATAACAAATTTTCCTTCACCTAGAAACCTTAAAGGGTTACGAGCATTCTTAGGAATAACAGGATACTACAGAAGATTTTTACCGTTGTAAGCTGAGAGATCGCAACCTTTGTTGGAATTAACAAAGAAAGGACAGAAATGGCGATGGGAGAAGAAACACCAAGAAGCCTTCGACCAAGTGAAAACATTATTTCTTGTGAACATCATGCTACATCACCCTCAAAAGAGAGGAATGTTTGTGATTTATTCTGATGCCAGTGATTACGCCGTGGGAGGTGTTCTATATCAACAGGATTTTCAAGGAGAACACAGAGTCATAGCCTACGCAAGCAGAGTTTTCAAAGGAGCAGAAAAGTATTACTCAACATCAGAGAAAGAGATTCTTGCCATAGTCTAAGCTCTCAAAGCATATAGGTATTACATTTATGGTACTCATTTTGAAATACATACGGATCATGAAGCATTATCATTTTCGCTGAAGTGCAAAGTTAAGAATGCACGGTTATTACGATGGATTCTAGCCATCGGATAATACTCATTTACAATTAAATATTGCAAATGGAGGTATAACAGTGTGGCAGATACGTTAAGCAGATACATCACGAAATAGTGTGAGGAGATCTACGAGGACGAAAAAAGAGAAATACGATTTTTATCCATCAGATGGTAAGCTAGTCAAAAAGTAAGAAGATTGTTGAAGGATTTAGCTGAGGAACAGGAGCAGGATATTACCATAAGAAATAAAAAGAGCCAACATCAACTACCCATTCAGTATGAAAACACAACAATATGCTCTTCAAATTGGTAAAGTAAGTTTAGAAGGTAGTATTATCAAATGAAATGTTGCATAAATTAATAAAACCTCTACATGAAAGCCTTGCACATGCTTCAGCTTTGAAATGTTATTTATGTCTACGAGAGAATTTTACCATTATTAATATGTTTAGGAAAATTAAAAAGGAGTGGAAAAAGTATTATGAGTGTCAGACCGCAAAACAGCCAAATCTTCACACATATGTTGATATGCAGATTATTCAGAAGGAAGCTAGAGGAGAGTTAGTTTCAGTGGACTTTCTGGGACCTCTACCGAGGTCAAGTCGGGGAGTTAACCACATACTTGTCTGTATAGATGTGTTTTCCAAAGCAGTTCTTCTGTATCCAGTTATGCGACCTACAACAAAAGCTGTACTGAAGATACTACTCAATAAATATATCCCAGCATTTGGCAAGATGAAAAAGGTCTTGAGTGACCAAGGCGTACAATTCCAGAGCGAAGTTTGGCACCAAACATAAAGAGAAAATGGAATTAAAACTATCATAACAGCTATTAGACATCCACAAGGAAATCTAGCAGAGAGCGTAAACAAGGAGTTAGGTAAATATCAACGGATTTACTGCCATTACAAACATAACAGATGGGCAGAATATTTACCATTCTTCGAAAAGGCTATGAACGAGAACTACAGTGAAGCAACAAGTTACACGCCAATTGAAATAGAAGGAGACCGTAAACCCGAGAGATTTTGTAGAAAATGTATACACAAACCTGTCAATCAAAACACACAAATTCCAATCAGCGTTAAAATAGAGAATGCGAAGAGAATAATAAGAGAAAAAGGTAACAAGAGTGTAGGGCAGTTCAACAGAACGCATAAGCTACAACAGTTTGCAATTGGAGAAGAGGTATTATTAAAGACTAATCCAGTAGAAAAAATAGTTGACAATACAGCTAAAAATTTTTCAGTTTGGATGATGGACCATATACACTGGTACGACAAGTTGGTAAACACACATTCATAGTGTATGACGGCGTGAGAGAAAAAGAAATTGGTAAATACTACGCTAGCTCTCTGAGAAAATTCCATTCATGAATAACGGGGTCACTAGAACAATTGAAGTAGCAACGACTGAAGCGGATGTACTACAACCGCAACACCACAGCGACTTTACCTACAAGGGGGGAGGAAATATTTGCTCAAAACCTCCAAATAAGGGTACAAATGAAAAAAATCGCATACTCTTTATTAATCGCACATAAAATAAATAATTGTGTCTGTAAATAAAAACAATACCATATTATGTGTCTAATAAAAAGGCAGAACAAACATTTTAAGTTGGTATTAAAAATTTATTTTTTTCACCGAGCAGGGAAATAATGCAACGGTACAACCATTATATTTTGTAATTCTTCTATTGGACATTGAACAGCAATTATTTATTCCTTAATTTTTTTATATTCTATTGCACTAATGGTAGCAAACTTCGCAACGAATGAGGCCATTTTACAATGTGGAAGTCCAACCAGAGCAGCAGAGCGCATATGAGGAGGTCTATGGACACACCCGCAGCATATAATGTGAGGCGTAACGACTATTAAAGCGTACATGCAGTAGAATCCGACCAGAGCACCAAGAGGACACGGAGGACATAGACTGAGTATCGAAGGAGGACGTACGGATTGTCAATCACGACAAACGAGGTGATAAAAAACATTGTAATTACAGACATTTGAAAGACACTAATTAAAGTTAGAATGAAAGACATTCGAACTGTATTAAAATAACTAATTGTACATAAATGTAAAAGCAGAGTAAATTTAGAATAATAACTCTTTTATAAAATTTAGTAATTAAGGGTAACATAAATGACAAGAGAAATATGTGATTTTTTGTAGTTAACATAATTAATAAAATCTTGGTTGATAAAGGAGAATGCATTTGCAGTAGACTGTTTTAAACTAATTAATATTAAAGAAATTGGAATACAAGTAGGCCTAAATTTATTATTGAAGTAAATTAATCAGAAATTTCAAAAAGATGATCACATATTTAGTAAGGCAAGAGCAAAATAAATATTTAATTAATTAAAATTAGATAATAAGTTTTAGTGGATGGTTAGTGAGGATCGGTCAATAATACAAATTTTAGCTATTTTGCGTCAAAGTTTCGACAATATTTATTGTCATCTTCAGGACCTATGTATGAAATACAATAGAAATATCAAACATAACGAAACAATTAAATATTTGTGTGAACGTGTTGGTGATGTGAGTGTGTGGGTGCGTATGTATATATCATTTTATATGTGAAGACTTATGATAGTTTGTTTACATCTTCAAATTATCTTTAAGTAAACTAGCAAATTTTAGTATGAGAGAACTTAATTTATACTGTATTACAATTTAAATTACTAAATGTTATGTTATTTTAATTAATTAAACAAACAGTAATGAACAATTGGATATTAGATTGGTACATAAATTGTTTATACCTACAACAGTCAACATATAGCAAAGTAATATATTACCTATAACTCAAACAGTTTAGGGGCTGTTCACTACGTAATATTAAAAGTTATTTTACCATGTTTCACTCCCTACTGGTGTTAACAAACAATCATAGTTTAGAAACATACAATTTACACAACACTGTAAAACATTACGACTTAAATTAGATAGTTGACAAAGGTTACAAACAAATGTTTCTGGTAAATTTTACTAACAGGTTAACTTGGATAATAATTGTAATCATGTTATAAAATATAGTCAAGAGTACTGTAGAATAATGTAATTTATGTAAGTGTCTACAACCACTCTTCTCTCTCACCCATTCTCCCCCTGCCAGTCCTTCTCACAGCCTCTCGCTCTAACCTGAAATCGATCTATCACACACTATCACCCCACTATCTCTCTCTCTCTTTCTTCTACATCACACTCACTGTCTCCTCTCACTTCTTCCCTCTCTCACTCTTCCACCCTTCGCTCACTCTCTCTCGCTCTCTCTCTCTCCATCTCATTATCTCTCTCTCTCTCTCTCATTATATCTCTTAATTCACTCTCTCTCTCTCTTTCTCTTTCCCCCCTCTCTCCCACTCACTCTCTCTCGCTCTCTCTCTCTCTCTCTCTCTCTCTCTCTCTCTCTCTCTCTCTCTCTCTCTCTCTCTCTCTCTCTCTCTCTCTCTCCCTCTCACTTGTCATTGTCCACGATTGGCACTCTAAAACACTCACCATTTTTATTACACTATCATCCTCATATAAAATTTAGAATTATGCACACGATAATAGAAATGATTTACCAACTTGTATTAAACGGTTCCAGACTTTATAACACAACATTATAGATAACAGATCTATTATATGAAAATGGTTATTACTTAACGTTTACATTTTACACAATGTTATTTACCTGGAACTTGGTCTATACAGAGTACCATAGTCAATTTAGTTCGTATATATGTCGGTCATAATCTCTCTCACATGCTCTCACTACGCTCTCATTCTCTCTCTCTCTCTCTCTATATATATATATATATATATATGTGTGTGTATATATATATATATATATATATATATATCTCAGTCTTGTATCTTACTGACTCATACAGCACCTTCTCACTCACGTTAACCACTCGGGCGCTCTGTCTCTCTCTCTCACTCTATTCTAAACAGATATATACGACAAATCTAACACGTAGACGTGTACATACACACACTCTAGCACTACACACGCACGCACACGCACAACATACACAAACACACACACACACACACACAACAAAACAACTAACACCAACAAAACAAAACAATCTCCAAGCCAACTACACATTCGAGAATCATACATAAATATAAAACTATTTTATTCTCTCCTTTTTATCATCTAAGTGTAAATTAGCACAACGGAGATGCCCACTGTACTGAGTTTAAAATTGATCGAATATGTGTCTATAAGAAATGTTATATGTTTCTTAGCTAATACTAAATAATATGAACAGTGAGACACTTGCAATATTGTTGCTGACGCCAAACACACAACTGTAAATTTTCCCTAACCAACACCTTATTATAAAGCAGAACAGACGACCCTTGTACATTTGTAGGAAATTAAGTAACATGTATTCGGAAGACAGTTGAGAAAGATTTGCACTAGGGGGGAGTGTGACACTAACGACAAGCTGGCCACTAATGAGCAACACATCCTGTAGGGAGACTACTGACTATTTCTTCAAATTCATGTTTTGACGGTGTGTATAAGTTGAGCATAACCGGACGAGAGGTTTTGAGTATCAGTGCGAAAATTAATGGAGTGAGGGTCACTTTTAATTTGAATCATTTCCAGTACGCATCTTTTGAAATAATTATTTTCGTAATAATTAATTTGGGTGTTGTTGAAGTCAAATTCATGGCCGGTGTTTAAATGGTGAGATACTAAAGCGTTGAGATTATCATTACGGATTTTTTATGGCAATCATACCTATGTTGATAAATTCTCTTATGTAAATATTGGGACGTAATACCAGTGTATGTGGTTGGACAGTCATTGCATTGGATAGTGTATACGACATTAGATCGTTTGTCTTTCGATGTCGGGTCTTTGAGGCTTGAGAAGAGAGATCGAGCAGTATGTTGGTTTGTGAATGCTAAAGTTTTTTGAATTTTTGATAGGCATTTTTTAAGTTTTTCAGAAAGCTCATTGACATAAGTTGTAGGAAAGTACGAGCCGGCGTTAGGCTCAGGTGTATTAGATTGGGCAGATGTAAAATTGGGGCTCAACTGATTTGCGCGATGTTTATGAATTACCTGTTTGATTATGTGGTCTGGGTAACCATTGTTTTTTAACATCTTAAATATTAATTCATTTTTTTTTTGATGAAATGATTGATCACTTAGACCGGTGGCTCTCTTATATACCGAGTAGATTAAGTTAGTTTTTAGATGTATGGGATGTTTGGAATTAAAATGCAGATATCTACCGGAGTTCGTGGGTTTTATGAACCAATAGTGACTATAGTACCATCTGTCTGTCTAATAACCTTGGTATCAAGAAACGAAATGGAACTGTTCTGTTCGTGCTCTATTGTGAACTGTATTCGTTCAAAGCCCATTAGTTTGGAATTGAACAGAGATAAGATAGTGTCATGTTGATCATATGGAATACATGTTATAATATCGTCCACGCATTTATATAAGGAGGGGAGTTTAACTTATAGCGTAGGGATAACTGTGTCAAGAAACTGGTTCATGGTAATGTCAGCTAAGATGGGCCCGAGACTGCTACCCATTGCAGTGCCATATGTTTGTTTAAAAAATTGTCCCTGAAATGTGAAATAACCATTATTGCAACAATGCGACAGAAGTTTAAGGAAACTGTCCTTATCTAATGTTGTATGTGTGGAGATGCAGTTCCAATTTTTATTTAAAATGTTGATCACTGTTTGGATATTTACATTAGTGAATAGGGAGGAAACATCTAGTGAAATTAAAACATGATTGGGAGGGATTGCGTGTTTCTTTATAGTTTCAACAAAGGCAAAGCTATCTAAATATCACTATTGTTTGACGACTCGGAACACTAAGTACTTTTATAAGTAAAATCATTTTAATACAAGCTGATAAATCATTTCTGTTATCGTGTGCATAATTCTCTATTTTATATGAGGATGATAGTGTAATAAAAATGGTGAGTGTTTTAGATTGCCAATCGTGGACAATGACAAGTGAGAGGTAGAGAGAGAGAGAGAGAGAGAGAGAGAGAGAGAGAGAGAGAGAGAGTGAGCGAAGGGTGGAAGAGTGAGAGAGGGAAGAAGTGAGAGGAGACAGTGAGTGTGATGTAGAAGAAAGAGAGAGAGAGATAGTGGGGTGATAGTGTGTGATAGATCGATTTCAGGTTAGAGCGAGAGGCTGTGAGAAGGACTGGCAGGGGGAGAATGGGTGAGAGAGAAGAGTGGTTGTAGACACTTACATAAATTACATTATTCTACAGTACTCTTGACTATATTTTATAACATGATTACAATTATTATCCAAGTTAACCTGTTAGTAAAATTTACCAGAAACATTTGTTTGTAACCTTTGTCAACTATCTAATTTAAGTCGTAATGTTTTACAGTGTTGTGTAAATTGTATGTTTCTAAACTATGATTGTTTGTTAACACCAGTAGGGAGTGAAACATGGTAAAAATAACTTTTAATATTACGTAGTGAACAGCCCCTAAACTGTTTGTGTTATAGGTAATATATTACTTTGCTATATGTTGACTGTTGTAGGTATAAACAATTTATGTACCAATCTAATATCCAATTGTTCATTACTGTTTGTTTAATTAATTAAAATAACATAACATTTAGTAATGTAAATTGTAATAATGTATAAATTATGTTCTCTCATACTATAATTTTCTCGTTTTCTTAAAGATAATTTGAAGATGTAAACAAGCTATCATAAATCTTCACATATAAAATGATACATACATACGCACGCACACACTCACATCACCAACACGTTAACCCAAATATTTAATGTTTTCGTTATGTTTGATATTTCTGTTGTATTTCATACACAGGTCCTGAAGATGACAATAAATATTGTCGAAACGTCGACGCAAAATAGCTAAAATTTGTATTATTGACCGATCTTCACTAACCATCCACTAAAACATTCATTGATTGACAGCCACTAAATATTTAAGGATTTAGATAATAAGATTTATGTATAACCGGTGTATGTAAATTGTTAGCTATACGTTGTGTACGAAGGAGTCGTACAAACGATATAACAATAAGAGTATTTCTATATGCGAAATGAAAATTTTGTATTAATTTTAAACAAATTCGGCTTCTTAAAGTGTTCTCGTTCTCGCGTTAACTCTCAGACTATCTCGGTAGATAATCGGCCCCTAAAGGAAAATCTCCCACTCTGCGCATAAAATCACTAGAAATGATCTATTTAGTCTTAAGGAAATCGACTTGTCTTTTCAAGAAACTCTCGTGACAGTCAGTACATCTTTCTATGGCAAGACTTCGGAAGAAAATGAAACATCCGTACGCTGTCGGCGACGGACTCAAATAATTTTTAGACATTCTGATTGGTGGAAAACCTAGCAAGGTCATAGATGTTCTTATTGATGGCCAGAAATCAGGCTAAAAACTCTGTCCGATTCTGCAAAGGCCTGTCTAGATTAATCTACAAATTTTATTACTTTCTAGGAAATAACGGAAATAAAGGGAGACTAATTTCATTAAAAAACGATATAGAATTTATAACTTTGGAGAATTGAGTATATGGAAAACGTAGCTTATAACCATGAGAACACCCTGCCCATGTTTCAGAAGGAAATTTTAATTTTCAAAGAAGTTATTAAATAAAATCTAAATCACACGCGCACTCGCGCATTTACCACAAATATTTTACATGACATAAAAGAGTATAAAATTGTAAACATTTTGACATAACACACTTTTTTAAACATAGCTTGGTTCAGAACTTATGACTACTTTACAAAGAAACAAATAAAATTAATTTAAAACATGTCTTTGGCTGTCAGAAAATGTGTTAAAGCTTTAGATTTCCACTTATATGAACTTACTATCCTGTGTTCTGTTGCAATACACACACAGCCGCGCGCGCAGAGTATATATACAAATTAAGTAACCCACCACATTTCTGTCATGTTAAACTACAAATGAAAGTAAAAATTATTAATTGATGTTAATTATAAGCAGTAATATTATGAGTTATATCTTACGTTTCACTAAAATGTTAAAACTGTAAAATTTACTGTTTTAGATTATTTTACAGTTTTGCTTATGGATAAGGAATGATGGAGGATAATGATTGTTACGTTATAAGAGTTTAAAAATTATAATCCTGGTCATTAAGTTTTGAACGCCTGGATTTTCATGGTACAGTATACTGTATTTACAAGCAAAAAACCACATACGCAGTGTATTTCTCTACCTATCTCACTATGTTATGTAACCTCTGACTGAAGTATAGTATAATTCACCTGTTAAGCTAAATATTCAATCAGTCAAAATCATCTCTCATATCGGAAAACAATAAGTTACTGTAAAGCCTATTAGCCACTGTAGAGGTTAAAACATGATGTTGTAAGTTACCAGTTTGACGAACAATAAAACTTGTTATTATCGTCTGTATTATCACAGGATCTGACACTATTTGTTTGTATTTGTTAGGTATGCGTAACACAGAAGGATAAATGTAATACTAATGTAAATTTTGTATCCCCTATTAATACATTTTCATTTAGTTCTTTATATATAGTCCATATCCGACGTCGTAGCATCGTCTAACATTTCCTGAATATCTCACTATGCGGTACTGTTCCTTTATGCGTACCCGCAGTAATTTTCGTTATTTCAATTATGCGAATTTTTTGTTTTCGATATGTAGAGAATAGAGCACATAATTTTATGTAGGTATAAGAATTAGAGAAATTATAATTTCGTATGTTGCAAACTCGTTGTTTGGCGATTGCAATCGGTTGTTTTGAATTTTTTAATAGAAAATGTTTCTAGCAATAATATATCACAGCACGTGCCTGTGACACTAAAATATGAAGTTAGGTTAACATGAAAACTGAAATTACGAATGGAAACCAATATATCTGTAATGTAGAACTTGTTAATTTTTTTGCGAAAACCACGAAAAAACCAACTCGAAGTAAGGCCTATTACTGTACATGTCTCCCGTTGTGTGGCATAACTCGATTTTTCAATAGAACTCGTTTTATTAGTAGTACTCATTTTTCACTAATACTCGCTCTCTGAATAGTTCACTGAAAATCCACCAGATTCGAAGTTAAGGCGAATAGGGCCACCCCTTCCTTATTACTATACATGTCGCTTTTTGTGGCAGAACTCGTTTTTTCGGTAATATTCGTTTTCCAACAAGAACTCGTCTTGTGGCTAACCAAAAAAGAACGTCCATTATTTGCAGTAGGTTGAACGTATGTTGTCATTCCTTAACATATTGTGTTGTTTTTTCCATTAACCATAAATATTTGTATTATTTATTTTTCAGTTGACATATGCGTTGTAGTTTTGTTAATTTGTCAATTTAAAAACGTTAGGTTCTTTATTTTAAGTGTTACTCTGTTATAAGGATTATATATTGGCCTACACATTGAACGTCATATATTTTTTTTAATCATGGTTTTTATTTATTTCAGCAGTAAACTAAAAAACATAATTCCATTGTTACCTTGCCTCGCAAATGAAAACAAGTATTTTAGCTTTACGTTAAGGAATAGGGGAATTTACAATTAGTACATTTCTTCTTTTTCACATCGTAATATATCGATAAAATCGCAAATTAAAAACATCTAAAATGTACAGCGGGTTTGGATGAAGGTACAATTCCCACTTTGCTTTTTTAGTTTTACATAATTTAGCACAAGCGCAAAGGCAAGTATTCAGTAGTAGTTACCGTTAGTTTCACACCTGTTTACTCGATTGTTGTGTAGGGCGGTCCCGTGAGTAACCGGAACAGATATTTTGATTTTTCTCTAATAGCTGTTCTACAAAAGTAACCATTAAAAAGTAACAGTTATATAAGCATTGAAACACATCTACTGTGACTTAGAGGTTTGCTAAATTAGTATCTGAAAATCACAGGTACAAATGAAACAGTTTCAAAAAAATAACGGGTACAAATACCTGTTATTATGTTATTATGTACCTATTGTAAATATACCTGTATTATACAATTTCTTATTAGAAATATATTGAAAGTAAAAGTGTCAACCGTGTTACATTACAGTGTGACTTTACTAAGTTGTTACTGTTTAAAAAAAAAAGAAAAAGAAACAAAAGAATTTACAAGCCTATCTCCTTTTGCGAATAAATTAACTTAATACAAAGGTTTTGTAAAATATATAAAAACACTTGGTAAGTTTCACAAATTTATTTTTATTTTTTTTAATTAACTCTGACAGCTGTTTCGACTAACTTAAGCAATTGTCAAAGAGCGAGTGAATGAAATTACGGAACACAGGATGTTAGAGGAGTGTAGGTGGTAAACATCTGTTTAGGGCGTATCTGGAACATCTGTGTTGTGATGGCGAAAGGGGGGAGTGTGTGCATGAGACAAGGAAAGGTCAGGTGTCTTTAAAAACTCATGCACACACTCATGTCTTGTCTCACCAAGATATGTTTCACCAAGTGCCCAACGAGTCATCAATTAATATCGTGAAAAGTAACTTAAGATTCACTAGGAGTAAACAAACTTACATAGATTTAATATTAAGTTACTGATTCTATATTGGTTAGAGATATCGGTTGCGAAACTTAACTCTAAACTTAATCGGTTAAAATGCACGTAATAATAGTACAACAAATGATGTCAAAAAAATATCAGGAACATATAATAAAAACATAACACTAAGCCACAAGAGTGAATGAGAACAAAAACATTTTTACAGATAAAAAGAATAAAAACAACTGTAAAGAAGAGATATAAATAAATAAAATCTTATAAGTAATAAGTAACAAACAAGAAAATTAAATGCATTAAATAAATGGATAATCTGCAGATTCATTCAATAATGTACAGAGAATATACAAGTCATGAAGTAATGTATGTCACACCTATTCACATTACAATTTGCATCACTCAAATAACACATTATATCTCTACTAGTAATTTTGTACAAACCACTATGTTGTCTTTGGTACTGACGAGCGCTTTCGGCAGTCAAGCCATCTTCAGATCATTTACCAACAGAGAAATATGAAACTGTTCGCTTCTTATTTACCGCTCTACCGGACCTATCTAGCCCCGCCCCGTGACGGAGTCGCGTCTTACTTAGCTCTACCCATAGTGGGTTGTCTTATATGCTGGTGCTCCAATAAACGATATTATTGGATATTATAAGTTATCAACAGAATGTAGTAAGATACTAAAAGCATATTACGATTTCGAGAAGAAAATACTATAGAAAATAACAAAAAGTTGATAGAAGCACTGAAAAAAGAAGCACAAGTAAAGGAAAATTCAAGGTTAATATCGCTTGATGTAGTAGATATGTTTACAAACATTCTGGTTGAAAAAACGTTAAAAAAATTTGAAAAGAACAAATTGAAAGGATATGAAAAGAAAGACAAATTAATAAAAGTAATACAAGAGTGTTTGAAGCAAAATTACTTTAGGTTTAATAACAAGTTAAAATTCAGAAGAAGGGACTTCCAATGAGATCATCAATGTCACCGATAATGGCAGATATTTAAATTAACTAATTTAAAAATAAAATAATTTTAACGGTGAAAATTAAAGACAAAATTAAGAAATGGATGAGGTGTGTAGACGATATCTTGTTAATATGGGAAGGCAATGATGAAGAATTAAAGATATTTTGTGAAGAAGTTAACAAATTAGAAGTATACAATTTAAAATGGAAGTAGGAAACAAGGAAATAAATTTCCTAGATTTTAACATAAGAATAACAAGAGAAAATAAACCAAAATTTGACATTTATAGGAAAAGCACATATACGGATGTTATAATCTCAAGTCATTCAATATGAAGTCTCAACTCCATATTGAATGACCATTTAAATTTTAAATCCAACCCGCTATACGATACAGCATTGAACCTGCTTAGGTGTAATCACTCAGATAATAATTCAGTGTCCGATCGGCTTCGCTGTGGTGCGCACCATTTAGAAAGCGAGTGAGTTACATTAGTTGACAATTATGTGTAATATGTGATTTTAACTGTTCACGACCTCAATAGAGTAATTTGATCTGATGATGGAGCATATGTTCCGAAACGCGTCATTTTAATCGACGTATAACGAAGTCATACGACGGATACAAGGTGATTTATTTATATAATCTACCATTTTTCTATGTTGTATATGACAAATAATATGTAAATATTATCCTATAATGTAACTATGACATTACTAGTAAACATTGTTGCAAAATCAAGTTATAATGAATGTATTTGAAAAATTATTAGAATTCATTGAAAGAGACACCAGAAATGTATTGTGACTCATATGCAGTGCCATGTTGTTTAGTCTCTTCTATCTCAGTGTACATTTTAAGAAAGTCTAAAAGGCAACTAAAACCGTTAAATAACCTTTCATCTGACAGTATGTTTAGATGAATGTTCTTTGTTTCCAAATCATAGCCACGAGTTCTTTTCCATGTCCCCAACGCTGACAGGAATAGCGAGAGCCTCTGAGAATTCAAGTAATTTGCAAAGAATGTTTTGCTTGCTTGTAACTGATGTCACCAGCAACTGACAGCAGAGACACACCGTTTTTCCAATCACGGCACTTTATGAAAGCCTGGAGTCTGAAACTTCTTTTAGAGGCAATCTTTATGATGTCAAGTATCTTGATGTTAAATGTTGGTAATATTATTTAGGCCTTGTTTGGAATCATGAAGTGAGGCAGCATGAGGACTTGCAAGTCTTTTTTTAACATTTTGCTGACAGGAAGAACTATGTCTTCTAAATAATTAACTTTTTCCACACCATTTCTGCCAATAAACACCTCATGATTTTCTATAAAGACACTGAGCAAACATAGAATCTTGGAAATTATTTCCTTGACACGGTTCATCATGTGGCAATACAGAGCTATGAAGAAGTATGATTTGCAAGCCGGCTTGTATTGTGTGCATTACTTTGAAATATCCACATTTTTCTTTCAACCATTACCCCAAAATATTTAGATATTTACATTCTCTGGAATGGATCTTCAGCGTTTTCTACAATTCTCCTTACATTTTAATTTTTATACTCCCTACTCTTACATATGCGGTTTTCTACCATAAGACAGCTGCTTACCTTAGTTTCTCTACTTTTACTCCTTACTGCTTTATTCACCTTTTCTTGTCCGTCACTATTACAGGTATATTAAAGTGTAACATAAATTTGTGTAAATATACATATTCCATAAATCCAAAAACAAAAATCAACACTTACCTTACTTAATTCAAAATTTGTAAATTAATGTTTCAATCAAAAGTAATGGTATCTTGATGATTTTGTTAATTTAGCAGTGTCTTTACGTATATAAAAATTTATTTATTATTATCAATAATTGTAATTATAGTTATTATCACAGGCTTAGAAGACATATAAAAGTTATTTTGATAGTGGATAGTTGCAGCTAACTTACAAGTTATTTTTACACTGTGATTCATTTTCATCAGATCCATCTGTACAGTCAGCTTTGCCATCACAGAAAAGAAAATAGTCAATGCACTCACCAGACAAACATCGAAATTCTGTCATCCTGAAATATCATGCAGGATCTATTTTACACACAGTATTAACATGCACAACAAAATATTCATACTAAAACATAATGCCGTATTGCCCTACAGGCAGACACTTTGGCCACATGGGTCTCACTTATCGGTTGTAAAAATGACTTTCAGATATCGTGAAGAAAACATAGACCTAAACATATTTATGGTTCATTCACAGACCTGCTATGAAAAAACTGTTTTCATAATTTTATATTCCCTTAATGTATTTTTTGGCACAGAATTCAAAAATCGCATCAGAAGTTTACGTCATATAGGGTTTCCTTGAACCATGTTTTTTCCATATTCATATAACAAGAGGTTACTCAGGGTGTCCATTCAACATTTGATAAATTTTGGCTAAATTGCTAAAGCGTGGTTAATGATAGTTAATAAATAAAGAAAGTAAACTGTTTGTCCAAAATTAGTTAAAAATTAATTCTTTTAGTGATCGTTTATATTTTTAATATTATTCCAAAAATCTTTAAATTTTTATCATTTACCTAAATGAGTGCTTCACTAGCACTTACTGTGCTCATTCTTATCATCATATATTTCCAGCATTGAAGAAAGTTATAAATATAAGTGGTTCAGACTGTTTCAACATAGTTCCACACGAATGTATTACATATCTGTTACACACAACTGAAGATGGCCTTCGTGGGCACAGTCGAAATGTGGAACATGATGATGAAATTACAATGGACATGATGGACCATGGTGAAACAGCACAGTTAATTTTGTTATTGCTCTATTTACTACATTCAATTATGTGTTCAGTGGGTTCAACCTAACAAACATTAAGGGGTGGGGGTACTTTATTTTAATGGAGAACACTATGTGACATTGTACATAACTGGGACAATTATCTCAAAATATTTAAGTATTTACGTAGTCTGAAATAGACAATCACTATATAGTGAATATCTTCACTCTATTTTTATAGAATATCTCAAATTCTCCTCGTATTTGCATTATATACTCCTCACTCTTACATATTTGGTTTCCTCCCAGTAAGACAGTTGTTTACCTTAGATTCTCTACTTATACTCTTTATTACTTCTTTCGCCTTTCCTAGTCCCTCACTGTTACAGCAACGCCATTTGCATACACCATAAAATGAACCAGCTTCTGATTCCTATTTCTACTATTCTTCAGTTTCTTATGCCTTCTTAGGCTATTGTGCAATGAGAATATTAGTTTGTACAAGTTGTGCAATCAAATATAGTGAAACTACATAAAATTAGAACAAGGACTTGTGTATATTTGTGTGTGATTGCCATAGCAACCTAGATTACACACACACACACACACACACACACACAAACACCCTACAGCATACTCCCATCAAGTAAACTGATTCCAGAAAAACCAGTTTATACCGGTTACTTGTAATGCTTACTTTTAAACCAGTATTTTATTCGTCCTTTCTGTGTTTAAGTAGTTACTAGCAATATGTTAGTTTAGTTGATTTTTACAGGCTACCAAGTATGCCATTTTTTTTACATTTTACAAAGTACATCATTGCGTTCCATTTAGCATTTCTGAACATCGAACGTAGCTTTGCTACGTTATAAACAAGATAAATATATTTGTTTTTAATAATTTATTAATTACAATAATGTGAATTATTATGTACGACATATAATATATTAATTAAAAAATGTATTATAAATGATAAAGTAATTTACAGGTTTTTATTTAAATTATTAAATCTAATTTATTAAATCATATTGATTCGTAATTTTTGCTAATTAATAAATTGCTGCTGGCTGGTTCTTGTTTAATTCGGTACAGAATAGTGTCGATTTGTGTCAATTAGTAAAAAGTAATGACTTAATAATTTTATCTCTTACAAACTATTGACAGTATCCTTGGTATTGACAGTACAAACTTGATAAAAATATCTTTTCCATCTATCCAGTAGCCTACCTTTTAAATAATAAAAATTCATTTTCAAATAAAATCAGACTAAACATTTTAAAAACTATATATGCATGTGTGTGTGTGTGTGCGTGTGTGTGTGTGTGTGTGTGTGTGTGTGTGTGTGTTATAGATGTGAAGAGTATAGATAAAAATTATATATGCAACATTATTTATTTGCAAATGCAAAAACCTTGTATTAATTAAAATGTACCAACAAACATGTTTTAGCAAAGAATTTTACAAATATCCCAATACAATATTGTGCATAAAATAGTCTTGTATAGGCTTATACATTGTGAAAGTTAGCAAACGAATTTAGAAGGCAGTTGGATGCCATCTTGCCAAAACAAATACTGTATAATATATATTCTAAATATCTGTACGGTATAACATTGAATCACGTACTTGCACGTCAAATTTAATTGCACTTCAGTGACTGCAACTTGTGGTGTTGCGGTTGTGATTGTGGTTGTGGTTTGAGTACATTCAACGTCTGCTTCATCTGATCCATCTGCACAATCAACTTGCCCATCGCATCTTTTGTTGCCATCAATGCATGCTCCATACGCACACTGGAATGATGCTGGTGTACATCTGATAGAATTATATTAATCATATTAAGTAAAATTCAAATCAAAAACATATCATTTTTAATTTTAAACATATATTTAAAATGAGATAATTGAACAATATTGCGCAAAAGGCAGGAAACAGATTGACCCGGACTTTAACCAATTAGAAGCTGACATAAACCAATGAGTTTAATTTTGTTCAACAATCAGCAATCTATGTTCAACTTTCATAGAAGCAACAACATTATTTAATAGTCTAGGATTTTCGCTTCTGGAGGTGTTGTACTGTTTGAGGCAGTAGTGTATGTCACAGTTCAGACAAGTAAAGAGTATTTTGTTGGTTTAGTGTTAATAGTGTTGGTTTCCTGAGACTACCTCAACAGTGGTGAATAACAAAAACCAAATAACATAAGTGAGCACCCAACTTTAGGAGCACTAAGTGATTCTCATGAGCACTGTGCACACGTCTTGCCCGTTATCTGAAACCAGGAGTAGCTGTTCCATAGATGTTGGGGACAGTGCCATAGCTTTTTGTCCCCAGCCACAAAGGGTGAGGTATAGTGGTTCCATTGGTCAAAGCCCAAAATATTACATTATCAACAGCTACAACCAAATAATTAGGACTAGGTTTCCAAGTATGGCTGCACATAAATATTGATATTTTTACTACGCCTGTATAAAATTCTCCGACTTATTTTATCATTACACACACATCTCCTATATAAAACCCTCATAAAAAACTACTAAATGCATGCTTCTCTACTTTAAATAAGTTACCTCTACACTTTCACTTGCACAAAGATACTATTGAGATTGTTGAAATTTACTGAGCCAAACATTTGTATTTAAAGTTTTTACTCGTTAAATTTTTCGAAAAATTTTTTCCACGGAAACACTAAAAAATAACTTTTTGTTTTCCAGAACGTTCCGTTCTGAATTATGAAGTCCCGGTGTCTCATACCTTGTAAGATATTTCTCATTATCACTATAGGATATCGCCTACTTTTAAAATCTACCAAAAAGTGATACCATGAATAAAAACAATTTGTTATAAATATCACTTCCCATAACATATCGTCTCATTTGAGGAAGATTCTAATGACCGTGGAATCAGATTTTAATGATGGCAACAACAAATCTTTTTACTGAAATACATACTATAAGACTATACAGTTGTCGAAGAATGCTAAAACGTTTATGGAATTCAAACAGCACTTAAGAACGGGAGCCAACTAGATTTAGTAGTTTCAGTAAAAATGGCAAATATTCAGCCAGTTATTTCAGCATTTAACTTTTAATTTTGTGTTGATTATAAAACTGTAAATTTATTATACTTTATTGTATGTTTGGATTAATTTATAAAGTGGCACAATACGTAGAATTACACTTTACCAACAAATATTTTCTTGTTTTCAATAAATGTTGACCAAATTTAAAATTACATAAAAGTAAGCATTCAAATGTTATTATAAATTCAGAAAAATTAAATACAAATGAGGAGACTGAAGAAAAATTCCAGTTTTGTGTTACTGGGTGCCACTGGATTACTAGATAAGATAAAATACATTATGCGTATTTTAAAGTTGCACATTTTTTACAATTTATTTAAAATAATTATATAATTAAAGAACCCCCCTATTTGAACATTTCGTATGTCTCGTGTAGTCCTATGTATTTGAAATACAACAATTCTTTATTTTAGATTGCATAAATTGTTATATATTAAAACTTGATTTTTGAGGGCGCTGATAAACGTACACTTTTTATTGAATGCTTATTGTAAGTCAGTCATGATTGTGTCATCAACATAATTAGTAGCACAGTGTTTCTTTTAATTGCATGTGGTCAGAGTCTGAGCACTCTAAGCTACCAGTAGCCAAGATTCACCAACCCTCCCCGAGGAGCGGCAATTATAATCACACACCAAGCAGGTTATCCCTAGGTCGTTTCAATACGTTTTCCCTTAGGGACTTCCTACCTCCATTAACTTATCGTTGATCACGAGGTTTTATGGAAAGAGCTCAGTTGGATCTTTTATAATTTTACCATTCTTAAAGAGGAACAGTAAATGGTAAATAATTAGAAATTTTGAATCTCACCAGATGAAATAAAAGCATCGAAATTTAAAAATTACCATTACATAGTGTTAATAACTAAGTAACCAAATTAACAATTATACTTTGTAGCCTTAAAATCACATAGAGGTAAGACTTCAAGATTCTACAATAGCTGTGATTTTTTTTTATCTTAGCATAAAACCGACTTGATGGATATCCTTCTACTTTTATTCACTATCCCTTCTAATGCAAATGCCAACTGAAGTCCTACTAATATAATAAATTACAGAGTGCGGCAGAAAAACCTCCCACATTTCGCCGAGTCATTTCACCGGCACTGGTGGAGTGGGGGTTCGTGGTGTTGGTTTCCGGTAGCGTGTGCCTTGCCGTTTCAGTTGCCATTATGGCGTGGACTGGTATACACCGTGCGTTTGTTGTTGAGTCATCTATCCGAAATAACGAATCTGTGATCGCCACGCAGAGAGCTTTTCGAATACATTTCGAGCTTAATCGCGGCGATGCTGTTCCCGACAGAAAAACAAAATCCTCAACAGCTTCATGAAAGGCCTCAACATGTAGTATTATTATATTAAAGGCCTCTGTAGTAGTATTATAATTATTTGAACTTATATGTCTTACGAATTAAACATGGTTCTTGTTTATCTCTTATTAAAATAAATGTTTTTCAAACAAAATAGAAATCAAGTCTGATTAGATCATTGTAAATGTGAGTGTGATAAGATCATATTTATGTAAATGCAATTTTAAATGGTATACTATATATTAATAAATTAGGCCTATAGTTTATGGTAACGCATTTGCTTCTTTTGCATCCCAATGATGCTGTTAACGTAAATAAAATTATTGTTATAATGACATGTCACATTTTTAGTCATTCTCCTACTTTTCCGCTCATACCATACAGCATAGGACCTCAGCTTGGTTTTTAAAACTGTCATTACAAAATAGTTGTCTCAAAAAAGAACAACAGTGGTAAATCACTTAATTGTTTACCTTCTATTGCTTCTCTAAGGAAAAATTCCTTCTCTATTGTAATTCATTATAATTTCTACATAAAGTTATATAAATTTTTTTTTTCATTCTTCTTATACAAAGTAACGTCAAATGGCTGTTTTTATGTGATTTCAAGTAACTCTAATAAGTAGTAATAGTCATATTTTGTTTTGTAAGATTTGCGTTTTAAGCAAACCATAGAACAAATAAGAAAAAATCTTCATCACACACATGAAATTTCCAGCAGATATCATGTACCCTATCCTTTTTAATGAATTTTGATATTTAACTACAGTGTCATTTACATTTTTGGATGTTCTTCATCAAGTCTGCGCTTAACATCATAAAGCCAGTCTAATATTTCCAGGTTACTGACATTTGCAGATAATTCTAATCCTCCAGCGAAAATACCATATAAATAGTGCAAGTCTTCCTGAACAAACGTTAAGCCTCCTCCTTCGTCTCTTTTAGTAGGACCAGTACCTACAAAAAATCCCATTAAAATATTAAGTGTGACTTGTAAAAACTAACTACATATTAATAAGTATGAGACTGTAAATAGCAATTTGAAATAAGTTGATACCTTACCATTAGTAAGATCTCCACAAAATATATCAGGCATTACATATTGCTGTAATACTTGTGATGATTCGTTGAGACAGTGGCCGTAATCATTATATATCCAGCGAGCATACAATAGGACATCACTTGTACCCCAGAATGCAAACTAAAACATACCATCATCATGATCATTTACAATAAAATATTTGAGATAACTCTGTTAAGACGAGTGTATGTAATTCCGAGAACGAGCTGTATGTAACGTGTATAGAATTTGTAGGTGTCAAACATAATTATAGGCTAGAAAAGTAACCTAATTTAATAGACAGAGTAAGGAATTAGTGTTATAATTCATTTATCACGTGACTGTGGTGGGTGTATAATGTAACCATGGTATATGTATCACGTGATTGGCGTGAATAGTAGTGATTGGTCAATCATAATATGAAGCGTTATGTTAACAGTAAAGTTTAGGGGGAGATGAAGTCGCTTTTGTTTAATGTATCGTGTTCCGTGCTTTATATTTTGGTCAACATTTTGTTACGTTAGACCGATGGAAGATATCACGTAACCGTTGATTTTAAATGTGTCATGTGATTGGTGGGTGTAGTTTTGATTGGTCGGGCTCATTTTGGTGGAAAATGTTAGCAGTAAAATTTTGGAAATAGTTGAAGTCAGCCATGCTTAATAACTTAGCCATGCTTAACTTTGCCCTATTTTGTGACGTCAATGGTGGGACGGTGGTGATTAGTACGGTTACCAGAGCATAGCTGTGCGCCTGAGTTACAGCCGCTTTCACTGTACTAGTTAGCTCAAAAACATTGCTGTGCCATATACTGAGAAACCCTAGGCAAGATTTCTCCTGAATTACATATGTTTTCCGGTTGCCTATACGAACTGAGTTGATTTTATGTAATTGTGTTTATGTTCACAATAAATTGGGCTTCCCAAGTGCGTTCATTACACACTTTTATTCCTTTTTTTAAACATTTAAAATATGTGGCTTTTTTATCAAATAGTTTTTAATGTCATCAAATTAAATGAAATAGCTTGAATGATTAATCAAAATATATTCATGTGTCAAATCTATTTTTTTATTATCGCACTACAGACAACGAATAACAAACCATCCGTGAACGCCTGAAGCAATTTCTTGTTACATATCCTAATGGAGTTTTTGGAATTGTGGTATGTGTTTTGTAACAGATAAAATCATATTTATTTTCCGTAACCATGTCAATACCTAATTTACTAATGCAAACTAAAAATTTATATGTACACAAAGAAATCTCCCCTATCGTAGTATAATTCAGTTCTGTTTTAGCTCACAGACACAGATACACATACATGCGACGTACACTGTAAACACACTAACAACTCAGTAGTTGCAGGTGTTCATTTTCGACAGGCTTCCGCATGTTGATCAGCTTGTATTTACACCCACTAATTTTTAAAACTACTTACCACACTCTATGCTAATTATTTCAAAACAATGCTCTGAGTAAATATACAAATATACGTATTGTTGCAATACACACACACACACACACAATTGTTTATTGATTTATATTACCTTTTCTAACGTGCCAGGTGTTATTGTGAATTCACGTTTCCAGTCAACGCACACAGGCAAAATACTTGCATGTAATTGTACACTGGTTGTTAGATCAAGAAGTGCTATATCGTATAGAGCAAACATAAAATCTGTGGTCATAGGATACACAGGATGAAGTATTATTTTACGGACCTGCAGCAAAAACATTTGTTCTTATTAAAATCTTTAAATAAACTCAAATAGTTTTAAAACTTATAGCGAGTGTGATATTGGTTGCTTGGCACTCGAAGTTGTCCTTGATTTAGTATTAAGTGTAAATTAATAAGTCGTGCATGATAGGCTTCACGACATTCATTCATTGACTAGACAGAATTTCGGGACACTTTTATTGACACTTTAACAAATTATATTTTAATCATCACAATTTTGTATACAGACGATACACAAATGAGACCCATTTCAAGGCATTGTATGTGAATACGTGTTGTAGATGTTATATTATATAAAAAAAATAATAAATAGTTTCTCATACATTATTATTTTTATAATCATCACTATTACTATTCGGCTGTCTTGGTCAATGCTGGATTAATGCCAAGCGACCTTCTTGCCAAAGAGCATAAGATGAAGAAGGAGGTAGGTGGTGAGGCTGCATGTCAAGAGACATGAAGCCAGGTGAGGTAGAGAGATTAGGAGAAAGAAGAGCAAGATCATTGGACAGGAAGGCTCATCAAGCAGCTGTGGGCAGAGAGGAATCATGGGTCTATCGAGTATTACCCAGTTTCTGGCTGGGCATGGGTGTTTCCTATATTATATGAAGGATATTGGAAAAGTCACAAGACTGCTTGTGCTGCCTGGGGCCTGTGATCCAGCTGGGGTGGGGTCTACTGGGATAGCTGAGAAATATGTAGAACGTTTTGTAAAATATTACTATTATTACATTATTATCATTATCATTATTATTAGAAATATGTAGAACATAACAAGACACTACTATAATAGAAAACAATAGATTTCTTCTCCTAATTCTTAAATATCACTACATATGCACTATATATATGTTAATCATAGATAATGTACACCTTCAGGAGGTTTCATTGTCACTTCAGATGTAGATTGTCTCTGCAAAACATACGTTACGAAATGTACGGCAACATTACAATTTATCTATTATGTATAGGAAGAGTACTCCGCGTAACTATCCAATTACCTACCACCTAGGTCCTGGCATTTCTGTTTTCGTTACGTTAAGTCCCTTTTATTTCACAATACATTTCATGTGAGAAGATAGGAGAAAGATTTTGTGGCGTGGTATAAATGTTAATAAAACATTGACTTATATAAAAACCAACACATTTTTTAAAACTAAAAGGGAATATGTATTAACAGGTGCCTTTAAGTGAAGGTGTTTACACATATTAGTTATAGCATACACATTATAAACTACATATAAATAATATGTAAACAATATAACAAACAGAGATATGGACCTGTAAGTACCAAACATATAACGTATATTCAAAACAATTATAATATTAAAAAATTGTATTAAAAAAATTGTTTTAATTGCCTTGGGTGGCTCGCATTACAATATAGAAATCAAGTAATTATTTTCAATTGTTCCAAATCTAATATCAATTAAATATTTATTATAAAAATGACAAGTTTAGATGTAGTGTAATAATAAAATATAATATTTACTTGATTTCACTGAATATTAATTATTGTGCACGTATTTTAACTAACTAGAATATTTACTTGAGAATAGCTTTTACAATTACATGGTTAGATTATATAAACTATTAAAATTTTTGTAACTATACTATGTATAATTAATTACTTTTCCTTTTCTGTATGCTATGATTATTATTGTTTATTGTATTTGTTTTGTAACGGCCACTTTTGGGCCGTTACGTGAAATTTAAATCTAGACTATTTCGCCTAGATGGAGCGAAAATGAGCTGCAGCGCAGACTGACAGGATTTGCAATGAAACACTCGTATATCAGTAACAAGTTTTTTTATTAGTGTATCTTGATTTGATCATCATAACATTTTTACTTTACAGTGTTCAAACAAATGAATTCTTGTACTTTTCATAGCAGTTACTATCTTTCATTTTATCGACATATATAATATATATATATTGCGACAATACAAGCAAAGGCTGTAATGTGCATACATAATATATTATAAATATTTTATTTAAGTTTAATAATATATAATAGACGAGCAGGTGTGAGATTGGAAGCTGGCTTTCAAGCAGGAACCAACAGGTAAACATCACGCGATTACCACAGCATGTGTGTATACAAGTAAATAATGTGTGTGCGTGAAGCCTGTCTGATCCTGAAAGTTGCAATCTCACCACCCAAGTCAATGCTAAATTAAGAAAATAATTATTTTTAAGGAAACCATAAATGTCAGTGAGAAGGTAAAAACTTCTAAAAATGTGTAAAAATCGGACACGAGTGCAGTGGGAATTTTACGTAATTCGGACAATCAGTGCGAATCCAGTGCGATTTTTAATGCATCATAATTACACTAGTAGTGTGAGCATCATGATAATTGCACATCTCATAAGTCATTAAATTAGACAATATTTTATCGCCGTGAAATCTGCGTTAAACAGTGCAATTGGCGAAAAAGTGCAATTATGTGAAATGAGACGAGAGTGGGGGCTAACATGCCCTGTTTCAAATGTCGACAGGCTGGTTCCTGAATCGGTATCTGCAGTTTTCTTGGTGGATATAAATAGAAGCCTAGGAGAGACGAACTTTTTTTCTCTAACAAACCACAGTCGCGGCGGTACGCTATGCCAGTAACAAAAATAAAAGACATACACATCCCCCATAACGCCACATTAGCCTCCTTTGACATTAAAAACCTGTACACAAACATCCCCATCTCTGAAACAATCACCATCCTACAAAACAAACTCAAACAGAACAACACACCAGATGAACTTATCAATGAAATAACAGAAACTCTGAACATTATCACAAAACAAAACTACTTTACCTATAACAATAAATACTACACACAGAACGATGGCCTACCCATGGGCTCCCCCATATCCAGCATTCTAGCAGAAATCTTCCTCCAACACTTAGAAAAAACAAAAATACTCACAAACAATGACAGACACTCACATAAAATACTATATTGGCACAGATAAGTTGATGACATTCTAATACCATACAGGGGAAACAAAAGACAATGTGAACAGTTACTAACGCACATAAACAAAATACATAAAAACATAACCTTTACTGCCGAATACGAACACAACAATACGATAAACTTCTTAGACCTATCCATCACAAAACTAGAACACAGGCACAAATTCAGTATATACAGAAAACCAACTACAACTGACACACTAATACACAACACCTCCAATCACCCAATACAACTCAAAGTAGCTGCTTTTAGAACCATGATACATAGACTTAACAACATCCCCTTAGATGAAATAGACTACAAAGACGAACTAAACACGATAAAATATCTAGCAGAATCTAACGGTTATGACAGAACAATAGTCAGTAAACTCCTACACAAAACACAAAACAAACAACAGACAAAGACAGAAAACAACAAACTCATAACACTAACATACATCAACAAACAAACAGAAAAAATTGCCCCCAAAATCAAAAAAGCAGGATACAGAATCGCTTACAAAACTACTAACAAAACAGAACACACACTATCAAAACGCACGCCCAAAGCACAAAACAAATTCTATCTACCCGGTGTATATAAACTAAATTGTTCAAATTGCAATAAATTCTACATAGGCCAGACAGGACGTAGCTTCAAACAGAGATACATTGAACACACAAAAGCACTCCACACCACTACAGAATCTACCTTCGCAAACCACCTCATTGAAGCAAACCACACATATAAAAACAACGACAATAACATGAACATACTACACGTACACACAAAAGGCCGAAAACTAGACACTCTAGAACAATTAGAAATATACAAACACACAAAAACAAATAAAAACGACATCCTAAACGAACAGACACAATTCAAATCGCACGTATTATTCGAACACATCTCACCACACACACACAGCTTCGATCTTTCGAAACATTATCTCGTCGCCAACAACAAGACGAACAACGCTACTAACGACAGCCTCTGATGAAGCCTTCTATAGGTGAAAGCCGGTTCAGGCTGTAAGGTAAAACTTTACGTTTTTACTTATAAAAAACTTAGTGTTCCGAGTCGTCAATATTATAGTGATATTTAGTTAAGTAACGGACACGTCATGGACAACGAAATCCAAGAATATAAAATACATTCCAAAAAGCTTGAACTAAGTCTTATAATTGATTAATGTTATTATTTTTAAATAAGTGATAATGAATTATTATAAAAACCTTATTAGTTATTGGAATGAATATTTTAAGAAAAACATACATAAAAGTAATTGAAATAATAAATAATTAAATATTAAAATTAGTATAAAATTAACATTGATCCTGAACATATTTCCACGCAAAGTATGGAGTAATAACAAAAGAATTAAAAGTTTCTAAAATATTTAAAAAATATTAAATTTTTTTACACAAAAATCGCATTTATAGCCATCTGGCTTATCCCATCCACTGCATTCAGCGTGAGCCATCTCCCACACGATGTACACCGGAACCACATTTCACCATCCCTACCGTAGTCGTTGCAAAATAAACACTTGTCACTGCTTAACTCCATGAGATCATCATCGCTGCTGTCATCATTTAATAACTGTACTTCTCGTTCCAAATCTTCATCTGAGGATGATGTAGAATCCAATTTCACATTCAGCTTTCTACGACAGCTTCTTTTATTTACACCAGCAAGCTTTTTTCTCCTTCAATTCTTTCTTCTTCTGCTGTTCAACTTTTTTAATCTTCTTTGTATTAAACGTTCTTTAACTGGAGTTGAAGTCAGAATTTGAGAGTGCTGCTTAGCTGCGCCAGATCTTCTACCTGAGCAGGTTTGCTAGACCCAGGGACTGGGGATAAGTTTTGAAAAGGAACATGATCTTTCTTCGGGCCTGGTTGATTTGACAAAGAATTAGATACTTCTTCATTCAAATTTCTTTAAGATGAATTAGCTTGAGGGTACTCTGAACTGCGACAGAACTCTTCTTCAGAAAATAAATTGGGATATAATGGGTAAATCCCCGTTGATTTAAACCCCACGATCCCTTTTGCTACAGTAGCAATTCGCGAATAAGCTTTATTAAAAAGATTCGCAAAATCATCTGGTCTTATGAATTTGTATTTATTTGTTTTCATGTAGCGATCACACTCAATGTTGTAAGCACTCTTCAGTGGCCCAAAGAATGCAATGTCAAGTGGCTACAATCGGTGTGAATTGTGAGGTGGTATTGAAACCATCGTGATTCCTGATTTTCTGCACAACTCATATGATTCTATAGTAATATGGGAATAATGATTATCAAGTATAAGAAGTACAGGCCTTTCTGGTGTTGGGTGTAAATTTTTCTTAAAATGCTTGAGCCTCAAAACAAATAACTCTTGAGTAGTTCAACCATTTTTGAGTAATTGTATAAAGCACCAGGAGACCCATCCTTTTCAAACGTCGGGCTCATTCGCTGTCGGGGAACTATAATCATCGGAGGGATGAAACCACCCGCTGCGTTCATCGCACAAATAATGGTTATGTTTTCCCGGCTCCCAACTCGTTACTCACCCAACCCTTTTTTGACCTTTTGGGGTTACGATATTTGTTGGTTCTTGTACCGTTCCCATCCCTGTCTCATCTACATTAAAAATTAATGTTGCAGGAAAAATGTGCTTGAACATGACGTTTTCAATATTTGTGTAAAGCTGTGCTACTTCCTCCTTATTAAAACACTTAATACGGCTAATACTTATTGCTTCTGGTTTCCTTACCGCAAAAGAAGGATTTCTTCTTAAAAACCCCTCAAGCCAATATCTTCCAGCCATTTTTGTTGATGAGCAGAATGTTTGTTTGATGTTATTGACTTCGGCAAAGTCAAATGCTGCACGACGTAAATCACAAGGTGTGAGACCATAAAACATATTTGCTAATATTTTTATGTGTTCAGCAATACTGATTTCCTGGCCCGATGTAAACACGGATTGTCGTCCCAGCTTAGGTGCACTGCATTGACCTTTTTTTAACCTTTCCTGAAGCGTGCTAAAAGGAATTCCACTAGCATTACATACAGACCTAATGGTTCTTCCTTTTACAATTGCTTGGATAGCAGATTTCAGGTCTTCTGCCATCCATTTCACTTTGTCCGTCCTTCGTTTGTATTTCGAAACCATCCGAACCAATAATAGTTAAACAATATTGATACTCAAGTGATGCTCTCGTGATACTCACGAGATAAATAAAAACAGTGCTTTCTTTAACTTAGAGAACAAAGTAATATGTACAGTGGTTTCTGGTGTTATATAAACGCGCGTGTGGGCGCGCGCGTGTGTCGGTGATTGCTTTTGCATGTAAATTTTGTTGGATATAAGATTAAGAAAAATTAACAGAGACGTAGTATTGAACAGCAATTATTGTAATTAAATTTGACTACTTAATGAATTAGTTGTGCAAAATTAAAATGTAGAAAAGTATTAATTGGTCTGTAGACAAAACTAAAAAAACAAGTGAATATTAATAATTTGTCTGGCACAATTTGAAGGTAACACCAGTCACTTGTAGGGAATGGCAGTCAAACCTGACCGGTGTTGCCTGCAATTTCGCCATTGTAGAAATAATAACCTCAACAAATATAATTAACTATAAATGGTAATATGAAATACATAAAAGATTGTACACTAAATGCACTCTAAACACGTGTAAACAATAAGCAAATAGTAACAATAAGAAATATACTTACATTTATACAAAAAGTTGGAGATCTTATAAAGATAACGAACAAAACTAAAGTTTGCGTGTAACCACAACAAATAACAAAAGATAACTGATCTAACTCTGTTATTAGTTGACACACCCACCTAGAAGAGCGCAGCACTTTCTAGAACTCTTCAACAATTAAAACGGCTAAGATATCAACTGACCAGTATTCCCATCTGACCGGCATTACCTTCTTCTCCCCTACTACTTACTAAATTTGATACAAGAAATATTATCCTAATTTATATTCTGATTTTACATTTATGTATAATTTAGTTATTTTAATATTGGTTGAATGTTCTTACATTCCAAATTTAATTAGTGTCTTACAAATTTCTATAATTTCAATGGTTTTTTTATCACCTCGTTTGACGTGGTTATACATCTGTACGTCCTCCTTCTGGTCCTCTGGTCGTGTTCTACTGCATGTGCTGATTAACAGTCGTCTCGTCTCACGTCATATGCTGCCGGTGTGTCCTTAGACCTCATCACATGTATTCTGCGGCTCTGGTTGGACATCTAGTTTGTACTGTGACTCTTACTATAGATGTGAATTGGCGTCGTCGACTGACATAGCCTCCTGCGGCAATGGTTTAATCGAGAAGAAGAAACTCTATTTGCGCGACCTGGTATTTATAGTCGTGCAAACATTCCTGTCTGAACAGTATTTGACCTGTCAGATTCTGTCGAGCGTCACTTTCCCCACTCTGGTTCACGTCAAACTTTTCGCCTATCTTCGCGAATTACGAAGTTTGTTTCATATCACTCTATGCTCAATCGATCACTAATTTTTATGTGATTACTATTTGTAAATTGCACTTTTTTGTGGTACTCACAAAAAGAGTTATTCATTTTTTACGTATAGTAATTACACTTTTTGTCATAGCTGTACGATTTTTTAACACTTTATTCATCTATAATTTCTATACACTTTGGTGTCTTTTGTTTTATCCTATCGCACATAGTTTTCTTATAATTAAAATAAACATATAACTATTCTACTTGGAAAGGGTTGGTTACATTTCAGGAACGGACAGGTTTCACACACTCCAAAAAATACGCGCGTACACAACGCTAGCGACAGGTGTGTCGAAAATGCATGTCCATGCATGAATTCTGCGCTCCCTATTTTTAATACGATCCAGGTTATGCAATCTGAATCATGTTTATTAATTTATATTTATTTATTTTTATTATTTATTTCATTTATTTTGTATATATTCCATGTGCATTAATAAGAATTACCCATGCTTTTAACTATAAAAATTAATCAAACAATATGACAAGTGGATACTTTTACACAGTTAATACTTCAAATCACAAATATACATCCATAGGACATGTTCTCATAAAATTTTAATCATTATCAATTTAAAAACACTGTTTATAAGATTGCCTTATTTGCTTGAAACCTGGAGGAATGTTGTTGTTTTTGAGGTTTAATAAATGGAAACTTCCCACCTGTATTTTGAAGAACGATTGATTGCACGTAGGGTAACGATGATCTTTGATGGTAATGGTGCTGGTGAGTTGCGAAGTGCGTGCTCATATCTTTCTGGGTAGCTGTCCTTCTGGTAGAAGCTGTCCTTCTGGTGTTCTAAAGCTTTCCTGTGGCTGGCGGCGTTGGGGAGCTTTATACTGGATATCTCTGCCGATGGTGACGGATGTCGATATCATCATCTCAGCCCTTTCCTTCTCCCCCGGCTGGTCGGGGACCCTTAATATTTTTTACTTGTATTGGACCGTCAGAAAATACCGCTACTCCAACTCTCTTTCGCTTCAAAACACAGACACCACACACACACTGTCACAATTCTTTTCAAACAACTACTCTCTTATTAGCCATAAGGAAGCTTGAAAATTCGCCTTGCCATTTTCATTACCATTTTCAAAATCGAACACATTTACATTAAATTACCTTTATTTCTTTGCATATTTACTTTTAAATTTAATTGTCTTACATTTACCTTTAAAATTAATTTTTCTCAAGGCAGTTATGTGTAAGATTGCCACATGCTTCCAGATACCGGAAGTAACATGTTAGACACACACACATACACAAATTAACATGCTTCTCATTTTTAAATTAACACACATAACCCCTTATTAAATTAACAGCCAATAAAGTTATGATCCTCACCTGAGACA
Organism: Magicicada septendecula; assembly: GCA_034769895.1. Lineage (NCBI taxonomy): Eukaryota > Metazoa > Arthropoda > Insecta > Hemiptera > Cicadidae > Magicicada > Magicicada septendecula. Next base: position 599,992 of record JAWRYS010001111.1, read on the forward strand.
CTTTACGAATTCATGAACGCATAATAAGTAGAAGTAGTAGATTCCCAAGCGCCAGACCAGTAAATGTTCCGTCGGAGGGTTGACGAAAAATGTGGCCGCGTCACGGGTTTTGCAAACCCACGATGGTTCGGAAAAACTTCTAGCAAATTGTCGAACAGCTGGTTAACTGGCATACTTTATTGCGTCGCCGCGGGACGACCGCGGCTCACTGAATATCGTCGCAGTTCCCGTCGCGGTTAAGCTCGATAAAATCAGCCCTGCCTCACCCAAAGGCCACAGCATTGGCGCGATCTTTCAAACATGCCGGGAATTCAAATCCACGCACAGTTTATAACAAATAATTGTCCATTTCTCATACATTTTAACTTCGTGTTACCGTGTCGTGTCTATTGTTCCTTGATGAATATGATGTTCCTGGTGCCGGAGTCTGTTGTCGGTTGTCCGTTGAACAGAGTATCCCAAGTCTTAGAATTATAGGCGCCTGTCCTATATTGCTGAGCTGTCGGGCATAGTGTCTCCGTGATTAAATTATTAGCGTCTGTCCTATGTCCCTCTGCGATTAGACATAGTGTCCCCGTGAACAAATTATTAACGTCTGGTCCTCTCGTTGAGAAACGTACTGGGTTATATACTAAAGGCACGCCGACAGATTGAAGAATTTTGAAGACTAATTCATACATGTACATCTTTGGATCAGCGTGTCGGTTTTCATACATCACTTCTTTCGTATTTTCACTCATAAATAACGTTCATGTGCAACCTAATAGAATCATGGAATTCGTGATATTTTTGTCTTTTTTAGATATTAATTAATTGCCTGTCACAGATTTATTAAATGAATAATTATTTAATTTGTTTAGAATTCTGTTATATGTTTACACTTTACACATGCGTCATTTTTTACGCCTTAAAATAAAATCATTTTTAGTATGAAATCATGCTGTAAATATTGTCATTGTGCAAATTCTTACTAAATAATAAACGATTAAATTCATTTTATTTTCCACCTGATTGGAGTGGAGTTCAGTACCACTACTACATCATGACTTATTTTCAGTGAAAAATGTATATATAAATTTATCACCCAGAATGTATGTAAAGTTCAGTAAACATTCAGTAGTTTGAACATCTAGCTTGAGCAGATGTATGTCACCTGATTTTACATGAGGAATGAGATGGGCCTGTGTGAGTGTGTGTGTGTGTTTGTATCCTGCACTAACAGGAAATAAAACACTGTCAAAATACTACATGTTTTACATAAAATTAACAAAATTGGGGAATTTAATTGAAAAACATAATTTACTAGTGAATAAGTGAAGAGTACATAATATTTCACACCTGTGGACATGCAGTTGTGCAAATTATTGTGATTTACTCCGTTAATAATACAACTATGAATTACTGTAATAAAGAAAACTGCCGTGATATAGTGCAAGGCATCGTACATCAGTAACAACTATTTGGTTGTATTCAAATGTGTTATTATGTTAACAACTGTACAAATACAAATACAGATAAACGTAAATAATTTCAAAGTGTTAAAAGCAACGCTAGTCATCTTCTCGTCAGCAATTGAAATAAAACACTGGTAATAGTGTCGACAGCTTGTTTATTTCCTATATCACAAATAACTTCTTGCAAATAAAAATACAACACGGAAAATTCAATTTTCACGCACAACTGTACTTTATAGAAACAAAAGGATAACATGTAAATATAATATTGATCCACATTTGTGATATCAAACACATGCACTATCTCTATAACATATTCCACTGAACTCAAAACCAAGACTGACTGTTGACTCTATCTACTACTGTTTATATACAGTTGGTAATGATGTCATTCATAAGCATGCGTTGATTGAATACACGCTACTGCTAGTAATACGGTATCAAGGCGCATCAAGCATCAAGGTATTGAGTGCTTTGAATATTGTGTCATGTTTTGTACTCAACATTGAAAGTACACAAAAATCTAACACATCCACCACAATCACACATAATAAAACCAATGTGAAGTACCAGAAGCTAACAGGAAGCCACAATAATAATAGTCAACCAACAACACATATGTACGTCACCAGACACAAAAACCTGAAGGCTAAGGATGGGTACAAGATGGTACCCGAAACATGTTCTAATAAGGAAAAAAAGGCATATCTTGAAGTAAATTTATTTATAAATTTTAAATATATTATATACATCAAGAAACGGCCTGTAGCAGAAAGTGATTGAATGTATAATATATAATTATATATTTTAATATATTGAGGTTAAGGTTATAATATATAATATATATATATATATATATATATATATATTATAACCTGACCAAATCTCATTGATTTGGAGTTATATGTAAAAGGTTAACTATATCAATGTTTAAACAAATTTGAAGCGTTGAAATTCAACTCTTATGATGTAGCGTGCATCTTAACGCATTGTACAGGGTCACACGGCAACGTCAGGTGCCGTTACGTAACCACACACACTATAACAAATAAGGGAGACCCCCAAATTTTCAATTATTAATATTTCGGAAACCGGTAAATTTAGACAAAATTCAAAATAGCCAAAATGTTTGCCGAAATATTAATAATAGGGTGTGAGAATTTTATTTAATATAATTAAACATTAACAGACATAATTGGTTTTATGTTAAAAACTTCCTTAGTAATTGAGCTACACAGAAGAGCTTTTAATGTGTAATAGTCATAAGAATTATCAACCAAATGTATATTTAAAAATTAGCATAACTTGGCTTGCAGCCAAGATAATCGCAATATAAATTGCGACCGGACATCCGCACCGACAATTAAAATCCGGTGTGTTAAGAATATTAAAAATAATATTAATTCTCAGACTGTGGGAATTAGTTTCGTTCTCATGGAATAAGGTGACTCAAAATTCAAGTAGAAGGGAGAGTGTGTCAGCCAATCAAATCATTCAAAGAAATTGGAACTAACGTAGAGTTTTCGGCTGATAGAACACGCGACTGCCAGTACTCAAGAGGAACACACGTACATCTTCAATCGTCTTAGTAACATACATTTGTGAAGACTCATCTGTGAAGACTCGAGGTGTCAACACGCATAATTACGATCGTCTTGTTCAACAGATCAACTGTAACGACTCGTAATAATATCGTCTATTCAAGATACTCTTACTTACCAACAAATAAGCGTATCGCGCAATACATTAACTTTTGGCGTACGCACGCAAGAGATCAACTATGTACTACAAGAAATCACTTCAAGAGTACGACAGAAGAGGCCGTCTATAACCAGGGTACGAGCTGAAGAACTGACGAGCAGAGCGACAACCCGTAACGAGACACACACGCTGAAGTGAAACGTGAATCGAACGAGGAGCCTGACGTAGTTGTAGCAGCTAAAACTACAGACGTAAAACCATCACCAGTTGCGGAAGGAGCAGGGTGTTGCTGATTCCCGAACTCATCGCCAAAATCCAGGACGCTCAGTAGATCGTCGTCTCTAGCAGATTGGATCAGGACAGCGAGGGACTTCCAGAGCAATTTTTTACATCATAATATTCTGAACCAGGGAAGTAAAAATCAAATTATTCACTTCACAAAAGAACAATTATTCCTTTCTTTTTTTAAAATCATTGTAAAAGAAATAATTGAGATGCCGGTAAATCAGAGACTTTAAATTAATACGAAATATTCAATTGTGATAATCTATATAGCATGTATGAGTAACTAATAAGCCCTATCTAAGAATTAGATATAGATAAAAAGAAAAGCGCTATACAAATCTTATTAGAGAATTAATTAATTACCTATACTGCAGTATACGTGAGTCAAATCACTATTAAATAAAGGCACGTTGAACTAGATTCACGGCTAGTTTATTTCAGAATATTTACAAGCATTTTAGAGTAATTAAAATCATTTTAAAAGCATTGCAAATTAAATTAAAATTAAATTAAATCCATAAATTAAATTAATTTAAACTAATTTTTTTGAAATCAAGAAAAATGCAATTAATATAATTTGAAAATAACAAGCTGATTTTCTGAATAATAGTAACCATTCAGAAAACATCATACCAGTTTCTATTTACTGTTTTAGTTCGTAAGAATTGTTGTAACTATAAGTTTTTTCATTCTTATGTGTGATTAGAATATTAAACCCCGATTTTATTACCCAACACTCTATTTTTATTGCTGTACTACGGAGCCTACCGACCTCACAAAACTCTTCACAATAATTATAACAAGTTTAGGGTTTTGTTTTTGTACACTTGAGTTAATCTACTTGCGAAATCAAATCACAAATCCACACGCCCATAGTCGGAAGAAGCCGCAAGAACGGACAGCAGGTAGGTGCTCATTACACACGTTGCATAAACACAACAACACAGAAAACCATTACATTGCAAAACGTTATACATTTATCTAGTTATATATATTGTAACGTGACAGATGTATCCATAATATTGAATGGCAATTGATCATTAGAATAATGAAGTTATAATGTTTAAATTTGGAAGAAAGCATTAAGTTTAATATAAATAGATTAATTCATAGCAACTGTGGAAAGAAATCATTATTATAAAGAAAATACAAGTTCAAATAAAAGGAGTTACTAGTGATGAGTCATCCAAGACCAGTCTCATAACCAAAGGTTTTCAAGGTATAACCCAGGAAGGTAAAAAAAAGTAAATAACAAAGCAGTACTGAATATGACCAAACCCACAACGAGGAAGAATAAATAGAAGAGAAACCCTAAAATAAGCCAAGATCAAACAATACAGGTGGCGTATTTCTAAAATAAAGAAGAATATGGAGAAAATCCCAAGAAACCTGATGGCATCAAGAAGAAGATGGAGAAGATACCAGTCCCAGAAGGCAGGAGAAAAGAAGACTGATGAAAGAAGAAGAAGGCAGCATCCTGAAGAAGATGTCATACTCTTATAAAAGACACCCAAATCCCTATATCCCCAAAATAAATATCTAAAAACAAAAGTATAACGAAATAAAAACCACATGTATATAAATTTAAGAGAGAGAAGTGTATAAAGTAAAAGTTGCCTGTGAACTAAGATGAAACAATAATATAGTACCCATGGAACAAATCTCCATTGAAAAACGCTAACCAATTTATTATGTTAATAAGACTATACGACCATTTAGCATTAACATAATATAAAAGTGCAAGTGAACCAGTGATAGTTTTGGGTATTATAAAAAATGAACCTTGTGTTTCATTCTTGGCAATCACAAACATTGAATGCAATGAAATATGCAATTTTCAATGACTTGAAATGTGTACTGTGACAATATGTTGTTTATAAGACATAAATCTGTTTAAAATAACATTTTGTTTTATATGCAAAAAGAAAAAACAGATTTCATAATACTTTTCGAACAATTCATACTATTTATTTATTAATGACAGGGTACAATTCCCCAAAGACAATGTGTAAAAGACGGTATAAAAACTGTAGAATCCTACTTATAATAATAGTTAGAAATAAGAATATAAATATAAGGTTCTTATGTATATAGTATAAGAATGTTTAAAAATGTTTTAGATATAAGGCCATTTGTTTGGGTCTGATACAACTAACATCAGAACTATAAAAATAGTTACTACTTGTAAATAGTAGAGAGTAATTAAGATGTTAGTTAGTAAAAAACCTTTTTTTTTTTAACCATATTTCCATGTTAGAAATAAGGATTTTTTTGTAAAATGTCTGACTTGAAGACAACCATTTATTTAAAAAAAATATTCTTTATTTGTTTAACTATTATTTGTATTGTAACCAATACTAATTGTTATTGTGTAATTTGGAAAACATGTTTAATTCTACTACTATATGTAAAAGTCAGAGAGGGTATCACACATCATATATTGTTTGTAAAGTTTTTGTAAGAAAAATTGTTAAAAAATCATAGGCCAAAAGAATGGAAACCAAACTTCTTCAAAACAGAGAAATTACTCATTTAAAAGCAAATAAACAAAAGGGGTTTAGACAAAATAAACTTGAGTTCATGCCATATAATTGCACATACCATTTAGAGAGTATTTAATAAATTATATTCTGAATTATAAATAAAAATGAAAATGACTAAATTCAGAAATTTGGACATGGGAGTCATATATTCCAGAATAATGTTTCAGAATACAACTAATTAAATTAATTACGAGAAAATAAGGGAATATAAACCTTTTAATACAATATAGGATTATTAATATTAAATATAACTGATAAAATGGCTGAATTTTTATAATGACAGGAAGTATGTTTTGACTTTTCAGAAAATACTAAAATGAAAGTAAAATTACTATTTTTTGGACAGAAAACACTATAAAACGGCATTATTTAATCTGAAAATAAGCTGAATGAACTGAAAGATTAATTTAAATAACATCTAGTGAATAAAATTGATAAATAACCCAAGTTTATGTATTTATATAGTGAAATATTAAAGTGTGCACAGGATATGAAAATATATTTGAACAATGTTAAGAATAATATTATATTGGCTAAGAGTTTAATTGAAACTGGAGGAAACAGTTAGTTGATTATTGGTATTTGAACGGTTAACATGACAAACGTTTTGTAACGTGTCTAACCTAACTTATAACGGTCATATAAATCGAGTGAATAGTACGTTTTAGTGAAATCGCGAGTGACTTATAAAATACATCTAGAACTCTCACATTATAACAGAAACAATCAAGGAACAATACATAACACTGAATAATACATTTCTACTCCGAAAAACAACACAAAACACCAGAAAACTGTCTAACACATTAACCAAGTATTAGTGTCGGTATTGGGAAAAGTGTTTGAACTTATAATTACACGGATACACTAAATACAACCCAGAAACATTACACCAGGCACTAAACAACATTTAACAAGAGATTTGCTGACACCAGAACAGGAATACTGCCAGAAAATATATTATTCAGAACATAGCAGAATCGAGCGACATTTTGATCATCTGGATGGCAGCCATTTGCTTTTGTGAACCTCAATGCTTCCGTGATCATATCAGCTGTTGGTGAAAACAATTATATTATTTTCAAATTTATTTTCAATGTCTGTATTTAGTAATAATTATTAATTTGTTGTAACGTTATACTTTTTGAACATTAGCCCGATTTCTCTGACTTTGATAATAATTGGCTTTTTAAAGAACCCTGTATGATTTTTGTATAATATACTTTGTAATTTTTTCGAGATCCTGAGAATCGATATTATAATCGATAAGAGTTAATATTGCTATTAACTAATAAAACATTAATATACTTCAACACTAAATAGTTCTTTATTCCATAAATATTACTAGTTATCACTAATATAATTCTAATTAATAATCTACCAGGACTTTATCACCTATAAGTGAAGATAACCTAAAAAAATAAAAAGGTAAACAAGTATCGATTGGTTTGAAGACAATCTTATGAGTGGTGATAGTTTATTTAAAATATACCAAAACTTTAATAAAATTTTTCAGAAGAGCATTACACTTTTTAAAACTTCACAGCCCTATATTAATTAATTGATTATAATTAATTAATTAATAAAAAGAAAAAAAATTTTTAATTATTTTGTTTTAATAAACAATTTTTTTTTTAATTTTCTTCAAAACAACAATTTTTTTTTTGAAACTTTCGGTGAAGCTGAACATATATTTCTTCATCAACATTACGCTACTCGACCGGTCTTGCTACCATTGAGACTCGACCAGCTGGGAAACTTAAGGAAGTGTTTCAGGCCAGTAAGACGTCGAGAGCCACACCAATTACAAACCAATTAAACATATTACATTACACACCAATTAAACACAATCTCAACACTTTATTATTAATTTATTACAAATTGGCGCACAACTTTAGGGGCTTTAATTAGCGATTGGAAGGCCAATACATTCTGCCCAATCACTAGTTGGAGCTAGGCAACAGCTACAAAGCCAGAGAAAAGGGGACAACGACAAGCAAAATGGAAGAACTTACGCAAGAAGAAACGGATAAGATAATGGGAATGCTACGACAATTGAGACAACAGATGGACGAGGAAAGAAGGGAAAGGAAGGAGCTTCACGAATTTATAATGGAGAAACTGGATGATCAGCATAAAATACTAGATAATATGAACAAGAAACTAGATGACGAGAATAAGAAAATGGAAGAGGAGCATCAAAAATGGATTGAGGAAAGGAGAGGAGACAGATTTAAAAGCGAGGAATTAAGTAAGAAAAAGACCGAAGAAATAAAAAATGATAGCCAACCAGAACCAGAAGAAGTACTAAATGATAAAACGCAGGAACTAGTAATGGTAGTACCTGAAATTGAAACTAACCGAAACCAGGAAGATATTAAACCAAGGAAAAGGAGAATGTATCCAAGAAATGTAATAAAAACGAAGGAAGAGTTGGAGATGATGAAATATGGGTTAATTGATGGCAATAATATCCCAATTACCTATGACAAAGACATCATGAATTCTATGAATTATAGAAGGAGAATCGAAGTAATTTCAGAAATAATTTACCACAAGATAGTAGTTTACCACTGGGAAAGGACCAGAGGTAAACAGAATACGTCATGTGGACCAGATCAATTTCAGCGCAAGACTGGACAGTGGATTTCAGAAAGATGGAAATGTGATATCGTACCAGACTGTAATGACGGCACAGATGAATCACCAGAATGTATTCCATTAACGTGCCATCTAGGACAGTTCCAGGGTACGGTTAGACTAAAATATATTCCTTCAGAGTGGATATGTGATGGTGAGCCAGTTTATGGGGTTTCAGATAAACAAATAATAAGTGATAACCCAGATGAAGATCCTCACATATATTTGTCAGGTAACACAAAACATGGACCAGAGAAGTATTGGTGTATACAATACGATGATAGAGGGAACCAGCCCAGTAATTACGACGGCCCTAACAACCAGCCGCGTAATAACCAGTTTAACGGTAATTTTAACGGCGTTAGGAATAACGACCCCTATCCAAACAATAGAAACAACTTTTATCAACATAATAATAATATTCCATACAGTCAGAGAAATCCATATCCCAACAATAATGATGACAGCCCTTACCCACCTAACCGAAATGACTATCATAATAATTTTAGTAATAACAATAATAACAGTAATAACCGAGTGTCGCGCCCTAGGGTAGATTTTATAAGAGCAACTGAGATGATGGACCCTGGTTGACACAGATACCAAACACCATCAAGAAAAGGGACGGATACCATGATAACCGACTACGGCGAAAAACAATGGTGAAGAAGACGAAATAAATATCATTGGAAGGAAATGATACGAATAATAAACATAGAAACAAAACTGGGTTTTATGAATGAAGACTATTTAAGAAAATGAACATGACAAATAAGAATATGAGCAATGGAACGACATAAAGAAAATCGTCCATCTTCCTGGGTATATAAAAGAAAAAAAAATTTATAAGAAAAGAAAAAGTGGAGATCAACTTATTAAAGTATAAATAATATGGTCCGGTGTAGAGTACAATATATAATCATATGTTGTGGTAAATGATAAGCATAACAATACATATGAGTTGAGGGAAATCGTTTCAGGAAAAATCAAAGGAGTGTACAATCAAGCTTCTATGAAGAAATATTATGAAGAATGAGTTGTGAGTTTTAGAATTTTGAATTTATTTTTAAAAAATTCTAAAATAATGTAAGTACATCTTACAACCTAATATTTTGAGAAGAACATTCTAGAGAATTAAAAGAAGAAGAATTTTTTAATTTAATAATTTAAAAAATTCTAAAAATATGTAAGAACAACTTACAACCTAATAATTTGAAGAAAAAACTTTATGGTAGAAAGAGAAAGAGAGAGAATTTTGTACTTATTAATTATAAAAATTTAAAATTGAGTAAGTACATCTTACTACAACCTAATAATTTTGGAACAAACTTTATGGAAGAAAGAAAAAGAAAGAATTTAGAATATAACTTATTCTAAAATATGTAAGAACAACTTACAACCTGATAATTTGGAACAAAACTTTATGGAAGAAAGAGAAAAAGAGAGAATTTTGAATTTTGAATTTATTTATAAAAATTTAAAATTGAGTAAGTACTTCTTACTACAACCTGATAATTTAGAACAAAACTTTATGGAAGAAAGAGAAAGAGAGAGAATTTTGAACTTAATTTTAAAAGATTTAAAATTAAGCAAGCACAGCTTACTACCACTGAATTATGAGAAAAAGGTTTTGGAAGAATTAAGAAGAAAGGAATTTTGAAGTTAATATACAAAAAATTTAAAAATGAAGTAAGACCAACTTACTATAACTAAGTTTGTGAGAAAACTTTATGGTAAATAATTAAGAAGAATTTGAATTTGGAAAAATACCAAAACATTCAGAGATAATAGTAAGATCACATTACTATAAACAATTCTGAATGAAACAATTCTGGGAATAAATGAATTAAACAGAATTTGAATGTTGATAGAACGTCAGAACTTTGAAACAAGATAAGATCAACATATTACAAGGATTTATGAGAAATATTTTTCAATTAAATAAAAAGAATAGTTTGAATTTTACATTACAACTAACCAAGTTCCAAAAAATAATTATGTGTCAATTATAATTGAATTGAGAAGAAAATAAAGTGATTAATTCAGAAAAGAGAATTAACGTTAATCCAGAATAAATGCTAGATATTCACAATAGCATTTGAAGGGGTAGAGAAGAATAACAAAGAATAGTGTAATATGCCAGAGAAGAAAAAATTTGGAAGCAAAGAGACTAATTACTTATGAAACGATAATGAAAACAGTTAATTAAGAGCAAAGAAGAACAACTCATACCAAGCAGATGGAGAAGATGATTTTGAACAAATGATAATAATAAAACCTATTTGAAAGGCAAAGAGAAGAAATACCACATGAAATATGATATAAATGAATTAATGTTAATGAATGCGAAGGCGGATTAATAACTTTCTAAGAGAAAGGAAAGAACCAAAATGTTTAAATAAAATGATCAATATAACAACCTGAATATCTAATGTAAAGATACAATGTTAAAAAATTAAATATAATATATTAAGACCATTCAAATAATGAATAAGAAAGACTATATATAAAGACCATACTAATACTATGAGTAACCAGAAGAAAGTATAAAGAGAATTCAGATGGAGAAGAAAGAGAGTTACACTGTAAACAGTAACCAGAATTATTAAAAGAAAGGTTTTCAACCATAATTAAATTAAATATATCAGACAAGTTAAGAGTTTTGAAAAAATATATATGTAATGAGTATAATAATGATTATGAAGATTTATTAAGATAGAAAATGTGAGATAATCTGAGAGACTACGAAGTGGAGAATCCAAAGATATTTTTATTAGTCGAAAATGAGACTACTTTTTATTTATTTATTCGATGACTGACTGAAGATAATTCCAGCAGCATTATGTTTTTGAGCAGGGATGGATATGCCTCTGTACTCAATTTATAGAAGTGGTGTATGGCCAGCAGAGAAGTAGCGTACAGTGCCCCTCTGATCTGCCCCAGCCCACGTGATAGGGAATGTTAGGGAATTAATATCCCAAGGATACAACACGAAGTTGATATAGAAAGAAAATGTATTACAATTATAATATATCTCAGAAGACACTAACTATCCGAAAAGGATCAGTAGTAAGACAATTAACCATATATATAAAATCAATAAAACTCTAATATAAAAAAGTCGATATAAAGATGGAGAAGAAAATGAATTATAAGAAATGATGAAATTATCATAACAAATTATTTCATCCATAAACATGTCTGAAATAATTACTTCTGGAGGAGAGCAATCTGTAACGTGACAGATGTATCCATAATATTGAATGGCAATTGATCATTAGAATAATGAAGTTATAATGTTTAAATTTAAAAGAAAGCATTAAGTTTAATATAAATAGATTAATTCATAGCAACTGTGGAAAGAAATCATTATTATAAAGAAAATACAAGTTCAAATAAAAGGAGTTACTAGTGATGAGTCATCCAAGACCAGTCTCATAACCAAAGGTTTTCAAGGTATAACCCAGGAAGGTAAAAAAAAGTAAATAACAAAGCAGTACTGAATATGACCAAACCCACAACGAGGAAGAATAAATAGAAGAGAAACCCTAAAATAAGCCAAGATCAAACAATACAGGTGGCGTATTTCTAAAATAAAGAAGAATATGGAGAAAATCCCAAGAAACCTGATGGCATCAAGAAGAAGATGGAGAAGATACCAGTCCCAGAAGGCAGGAGAAAAGAAGACTGATGAAAGAAGAAGAAGGCAGCATCCTGAAGAAGATGTCATACTCTTATAAAAGACACCCAAATCCCTATATCCCCAAAATAAATATCTAAAAACAAAAGTATAACGAAATAAAAACCACATGTATATAAATTTAAGAGAGAGAAGTGTATAAAGTAAAAGTTGCCTGTGAACTAAGATGAAACAATAATATAGTACCCATGGAACAAATCTCCATTGAAAAACGCTAACCAATTTATTATGTTAATACGACTATACGACCATTTAGCATTAACATAATATAAAAGTGCAAGTGAACCAGTGATAGTTTTGGGTATTATAAAAAATGAACCTTGTGTTTCATTCTTGGCAATCACAAACATTGAATGCAATGAAATATGCAATTTTCAATGACTTGAAATGTGTACTGTGACAATATGTTGTTTATAAGACATAAATCTGTTTAAAATAACATTTTGTTTTATATGCAAAAAGAAAAAACAGATTTCATAATACTTTTCGAACAATTCATACTATTTATTTATTAATGACAGGGTACAATTCCCCAAAGACAATGTGTAAAAGACGGTATAAAAACTGTAGAATCCTACTTATAATAATAGTTAGAAATAAGAATATAAATATAAGGTTCTTATGTATATAATATAAGAATGTTTAAAAATGTTTTAGATATAAGGCCATTTGTTTGGGTCTGATACAACTAACATCAGAACTATAAAAATAGTTATTACTTGTAAATAGTAGAGAGTAATTAAGATGTTAGTTAGTAAAAAACCTTTTTTTTTTAACCATATTTCCATGTTAGAAATAAGGATTTTGTTGTAAAATGTCTGACTTGAAGACAACCATTTATTTAAAAAAAATATTCTTTATTTGTTTACCTATTATTTGTATTGTAACCAATACTAATTGTTATTGTGTAATTTGGAAAACATGTTTAATTTATAATACTATATGTAAAAGTCAGAGAGGGTATCACACATCATATATTGTTTGTAAAGTTTTTGTAAGAAAAATTGTTAAAAAATCATAGGCCAAAAGAATTGAAACCAAACTTCTTCAAAACAGAGAAATTACTCATTTAAAAGCAAATAAACAAAAGGGATTTAGACAAAATAAACTTGAGATCATGCCATATAATTGCACATACCATTTAGAGAGATTTTAATAAATTATATTCAGAATTATAAATAAAAATGAAAGTGACTAAATTCAGAAATTTGGACATGGGAGTCATATATTCCAGAATAATGTTTCAGAATACAACTAATTCAATTAATTACGAGAAAATAAGGGAATATAAACCTTTTAATACAATATAGGATTATTAATATTAAATATAACTGATAAAATGGCTGAATTTTTATAATGACAGGAAGTATGTTTTGACTTTTCAGAAAATACTAAAATGAAAGTAAAATTACTATTTTTTGGACAGAAAACACTATAAAACGGCATTATTTAATCTGAAAATAAGCTGAATGAACTGAAAGATTAATTTAAATAACATCTAGTGAATAAAATTGATAAATAACCCAAGTTTATGTATTTATATAGTGAAATATTAAAGTGTGCACAGGATATGAAAATATATTTGAACAATGTTAAGAATAATATTATATTGGCTAAGAGTTTAATTGAAACTGGAGGAAACAGTTAGTTGATTATTGGTATTTGAACGGTTAACATGACAAACGTTTTGTAACGTGTCTAACCTGACTTATAACGGTCATATAAAGCGAGTGAATAGTACGTTTTAGTGAAATCGCGAGTGACTTATAAACTACATCTAGAACTCTCACATTATAACAGAAACAATCAAGGAACAATACATAACACTGAATAATACATTTCTACTCCGAAAAACACAACAAAACACCAGAAAACTGTATAACACATTAACCAAGTATTAGTGTCGGTATTGGGAAAAGTGTTTGAACTTATAATTACACGGATACACTAAATACAACCCAGAAACATTACACCAGGCACTAAACAACATTTAACAAGAGATTTGCAGACACCAGAACAGGAATACTGCCAGAAAATATATTATTCAGAACATAGCAGAATCGAGCGACATTTTGATCATCTGGATGGCAGCCATTTGCTTTTGTGAACCTCAATGCTTCCGTGATCATATCAGCTGTTGGTGAAAACAATTATATTATTTTCAAATTTATTTTCAATGTCTGTATTTAGTAATAATTATTAATTTGTTGTAACGTTATACTTTTTAAACATTAGCCCGATTTCTCTGACTTTGATAATAATTGGCTTTTTAAAGAACCCTGTATGATTTTTGTATAATATATTTTGTAATTTTTTCGAGATCCTGAGAATCGATATTATAATCGATAAGAGTCAATATTGCTATTAACTAATAAAACATTAATATACTTCAACACTAAATAGTTCTTTATTCCATAAATATTACTAGTTATCACTAATATAATTCTAATTAATAATCTACCAGGACTTTACCACCTATAAGTGAAGATAACCTAAAAAAATAAAAAGGTAAACAAGTATCGATTGGTTTGAAGACAATCTTATGAGTGGTGATAGTTTATTTAAAATATACCAAAACTTTAATAAAATTTTTCAGAAGAGCATTACACTTTTTAAAACTTCACAGCCCTATATTAATTAATTGATTATAATTAATTAATTAATAAAAAGGAAAATTTTTTTTAATTATTTTTTTTTAATAAACAATTTTTTTTTTATTTTCTTCAAAACAACAATTTTTGTTTTGAAACTTTCGGTGAAGCTGAACATATATTTCTTCATCAACATTACGCTACTCGACCGGTCTTGCTACCATTGAGACTCGACCAGCTGGGAAACTTAAGGAAGTGTTTCAGGCCAGTAAGACGTCGAGAGCCACACCAATTACAAACCAATTAAACATATTACATTACACACCAATTAAACACAATCTCAACACTTTATTATTAATTTATTACAATATATATATATACATATATATATATACATATATATATATATATATGTAACTACCAACCCGGCATCCGAACATTGAAAAATTGCATTGAATGTGGCTTCCACCGCTTCATGGCATCCTTATACGGAAGTTAGATTACAATCCCCTTGTTTGACCCCCATCTTGTTTCAAAGATCCATTGGAGTGTTTTTAATTTTTTTGTCAGACGTCAGAATGGAGGTGGAATGAATGTGTCACGAATAGTAGTTGAACCAAATTGCCACTAGGTGCACTCTAAACGTGGAGTATATCAGAGCAGTGTATATTTATTTCCATACTTTCGCGTAAGTGACTTCCGTGAGATCTGGCAGCACTGCGGGGAGTGTGTTCGGTTGCCTGCCTATTGTTACGTTCCTAGCACGTCGCTATGTGTAAAATGTAAATTAGACTGTATTTTGTTTTGAGTGATCGTCGTCGCTTATTGATAACATCAAAAAAAGAACCCGTTTGATGGTTAAAGCTGCAATTGAAAAATGCTCTTCTAATAATGGTAATCATATTTACACTATTTCTTCTATTGTTATAAGTAATATTATTTATAAATTATCCTTGTCAATTAACTTTTTCTACCTTACTGACTTTCCCCGTAGTAAGAAAAGATAAAGTCATATTCTGTAAATCATTAAAATTCAACAGGCCAATTAAAACAAAAGGTGTTTAAAGGAAAATAAATTTTACTTTTCTTACGTGTGCTAGGCGGCGGCGGTCGGAAACATTTTACTTAATTGATAAGCCAGTGAGTGACAGCCAGTTCCTGATGAAAAACAGGCAAATTTCCTTCGAACAGTTTCAACTGTTTATTCCCAACTGCTGCCTTTCCGTAACTTTAAAGAATTTCTTTCGTTTCGGGAAGTTGTGAGCATGTTCCGAAATTTTGGTATAATTGACTATTATACTGTAAAGGTGGAGCGGTCATGGCGTAGTGGCTAGCGTGTGGCGCTACTACGCTGTCGGCGCGGGTTTGATTATCGCCGGGGCCATCTGATTTACATACGACCGTTCCCCTCGCGAGACGATGGCAAACCAGCGAGAGGTATCCCGCCTAGTATAAGCCTTCCCCAACTATGCCGTTCGGATCCGGCGTTAAACTGTAGGTCCCATATACATGTGAGAGACTCCGTATCTCATGCACCATGGGTATATGCGTGGAAGGTTCAAACTAGTAGAAAAACTGAAGGACACAATAATAAGAATAATTGTAAACATACAAATCTTTGTAATACAATTTGCTTCCATACAAATGTACCTATTTAAAGACATTCTATTTTTTTATTTAAATGTAAAATGTTTAAAACTATTCTTTAGGTGCCAACACGTATAAAATCCGAAGTCAGAAATTATTTATAAATATTGACAGGTGTACCTTTAATTTTTGTCTCTAAAGTTTTGGTAAACAATAGCTGCTGTGATGTAGTTAGAGAGGTCCGTTTAATTTTATATTTCTATTCCGAATGCTAGTAGAACCTTCGTGCTTGTCTTTAGCCGAAGAACTTTAATCATGAACCTATTTCGATTAGTGTTGCGAAACTAATTTGTGCCTGAAGCCAAATCCCACACCCCATCTATTCCGGAATTCTTGTGCACAGTAACATTAAAAGTTAACAACATGTGCGCAGATCAGAGTTTATCACGGGCAAGTGTATTCTAAAATGTTAAATGATAAGAGGAATTACTCAGTGTCATGCAGATTATACCAGTATAAGTGCGTCGATATACTTTCATTGCTAGTTAACTTGTTACTTGTGCTTTTGATATTATCTTACTCTAGCGCAATCAATTCCATTTTAATTAACTGTATACATATTTTAACTATGTAAATTTTGTATATTTATATCTGAATACATTTTAATGTGTATTTAATTTTGTAGTTAATAATTCCTGTCTATCCTTATTTTATTTTTTGTGGTTAGGTTTAAAATAAGTAATGTAATATTGTCTTGGTTCAAGTAGACATTGTACAGTTAAAATGACTTATTTCCTATTGAAAGCTCAATTACGAAGGGTAGAAATATTTTCCCTAGTACGTAACGGAAAATAACGTTAAGTGTTTTAGAATTTAGGAAAATGAAGCAGCTAAAGAATCAAAATTCCAGTAAACTTGTTTTGAAAGTGTTTCCGCGGTAGCTGGAATATCGAACCGAACACTATCGTCTATCGCGGAAGAGGGAGAAGAATGAGAGAGAAGTTTAATAGGGCAAAATAAATGAGTTCCTAGTTTAAACATAAAGCCGCGTCCACCACCGGCCGCCTCATACCGTGCAACTTTGATCACTAACAAACGCGATTCAGACAGTGTCGGTACATCAAAGGCAACTATTTGTTCGTGCGCGGTCTGTTTGGACAATGATTCTCGTTTACTGAATCTGAGGGGTACTGACTGATTTTAGTTGACTGTGATGTTAGTATATTCATCTTGATTTAAGTTAAAAATGAGTTTCGAGTGGAGCCATCAAGAGATTGAAAAGTAATTGATCTGTACCGAGAGAAACCGGAATTGCGGGATCCAAAAGTAAATAATTATCACATAAAAAATAAAAAAATATGTTTATAAAAATCATAAAAGCAGATGATGAAAGTCTTCGGACGACATACGACAAAAATTTTCAAACTCTCCATTATTGACAATAAGCAATTCACTAAAAAATATTTTCACTATATAATTCCCGACTTTTCAGTACTTGTCACCCAATGTAACACAATGTTTTCTAGAAATTTTTCTTTGTTTTTTGAAAGTAGCTCTTGCAAATTTTAAATTTTAACGCTTCATATTCAATTGTGCACGCGCTCACAGTGGAACCTGCTGCTCTTCCACAAACACCCAGCTCCGTTCTGCACTGCTCTGCGCAGTTTTGCGTGATTCTGCGCCGAGCTGCGCTGAGCATTGTTACGCGGCCCAAAGCTGCGCGGTTGGTGTGGATGTCGGTGTGAAAAATTATCCCATTGCAGAATTAAATATGTGTTTAATGAAACATCAAGGTAATCGCAAGAAAGGCAAAGCGGCAGTTACAAATCCAGGCCTTGCAAGGACGAACGTTTGAAAGGAAAAGTATAAAAAGGAGCCAGAAAACAAAATAAAAAGAAAAATAGAAGCTCAAGGAAGCCGAAGTATGATATCAACAAGAATAAAACCTAAATTCAAAAAAGGGAAAATTTCATATCTCTAACAAATCTCCTGTCGGTTCTAAGCGGAAGCTTTTTGTGGAGGACCCAGAGACAGATGAAGATAATGGCTCAGATTGCTTTTATTGTAGTGTACTGCATTAAAAATGAAAGTCGAACGACGGATGGAAACAATGCCTGAACCCCTTAAGTGGCACACGAAGAGTGTTGGCTGCGACGAAGAATATGATTTTTTGTGTTAACACTGTTGTCAATAATTTGGTTTTTGTAATTCCTTGTGAAAACTGTACAGAATATTTATTTTGTATTTACCTATTATTTTCTAAGAAATAGTAAAATTACAAGTTATAATTTTATAATACCTGTAACACATTTATGGAAAGTAAATCCACAGGACATTATTAAAATTGTATTTGTATTTTGTTGACCGTTTACCAGTGTTAGGTAGGTTAAAGTTGCCATTATTTATGACTTTTTGTAAAAATTGATTAGAAAGTATTAAGTTGAGCTGGTGCAAAAATAATATTTTTACATGTTTTAGATTTGAATATAGTTTAATTAAAAATATTTAAATGATTTTTTCATATTATACACTAAGAGTAAAAAACAATTTTTGTAAAAGTAAGACTAAAAAATACTAAAATCACAGTCAACTAAAAACTGTCTGTACAGCTCAGATTCAGTAAATGAGAAACACTGTCCAAATAGAACGGTTACGAACGAACAGTTTCCTTTGATGTACCGACACTATCTGGATTGCTTTCGTTGGTGCTCGAAGTTGCGCAGTTTGCCGTCAGAACAGACCGCGCCGCCCCAATTTGTTTGGTTCGGCGCAGCGCAGCGCGGCCGGTGTTGACGCGGTTTAAGGGTAGACGCCTTTGGCAAGATTGTGACTAATTATACTATTAGTGAATTTTACATTAGGCAAAAGAGACATCCAACGCTAAGTTCATTGCTACCCAAAACTCGAGAAACCACAAATGCCATCAGCTAACTAGTTACTTTCGAGTGGTTCAAAACAAAAAGTTGTTACACCAGTTTTTCGTAAATTCAGAGAAAGGGTGTAAGTTGGAACCTAGTGGACAGGGCGAAACTTTAAAAAGCAATGTGTTTATAGAGAATTTCTTTCATAACAATTTCTTTATAAGACTGCTGTTTAATACACCCCAAGTGTTCTAGGAAGTAGAGCAAACAGCCATTGTTTACAGTGTACAGTAATTAATGACGTACATCAATGAAATGCATAATCTCTGCACTCTATTGTGATAAAAGGCTGCAGTGTGAGACAGTGCGTTAACAGGATCAAGATAAAACATAGATATGCGAGTAGTCGCCTCGGTAAAACAGTGGACAGCGTCATTTAAAGGAAACGTTATCAGTCTCAATTTCTGCAGTCTTATTTTTGTTATCTCAGCTTTCCTCTTAAGCGCGCCCGTACCAGCTTGATGGGATTTAAATTACAACGGTAAGGGGGGATGTCCTCAGATGTCCTCTTAAGACATCATGTCCCTACTTTAGTCCAATTTCATCAATAAGGAATACTCTTTAATATTAGAATCTTTAATAACTTGCAGTACGTCTGGGGAGAGTAAGAGAGATTGTGTGTGAGAGAGGGGAGAGACAGACAGACATAGATTGTGCGTGTGTGTGCGTGCGTGTGCGTGTGTGTGTGTGTGTGTCAGTTTTTTTTAAATAATGGCTTTCCCGTGCAAATATTTTATTTTATGATAATTACGTTATTCCACAAATTGCACGAAAATCACACACACACAAATCACTTACTCAGAAGCAGTAGAACATAAACAACAACATGTGAAAACACCTTCCAGTCCAGTCCTATCACCGACTATGGTCGCGGTCACGCATAAGGAATGTTTTTGAAATACGCGTTATGAACTGACAAGAGTGAGTGCCCGTGCCCATAGACGGTCATAGGTCTTAATGAGAGGGTGTTTATATGTGTTATTGTTTGCGTTATAATTATTGAAAGAGGGAAGGTTTTGAAAATACAATGCATACGAAACTACGCCGAAAAGAATCGTATAATTAAAAGGAATGAATGAAAGAGGTTTTAAAATGTTACGTATAAGAAACGATGCACACACACACACACACACACACACCACAAAACTCGTTCAGTCAGAATGTTAGCCTAATATTCGAAAACATTTGATGTCACAATGTGCTCTTAATTGTGTAGCAGTTTTCGAACCTGCCACTGTGCACTAACCGGATGCCGACGTTATTAACATGAGATTACTGTTTCAAGCATGGATGTTTATATACTAACTGGATGCCCGACTGCCAACCCTGTATGCTTGCGAGACTGAAGCAAGTGTGACGTCACGCCGCCATCTTTAAACGGGCAAGAGATCTCGAGCCCACAGTTCTACCTATACAACTGGTACATAATTGTGCCATTAATTACGCGACAATTAATTATTTTTTGATGATAAATACATGCTACGGTACGTCCTGAATAATACGATTTTTTGTCAAACCCATCAGCCCGAATGGTAATTCTCACTTACCTGTTAAATCTTTTGCTATTTACACTCGTAATCAAAGAATTTATTAGCCGACACCGTGGGATCATAGTGTTATGGAAACGTAAAATGAAATTTAAAAACAAAAGTTTCTCAACGAAGAATTAGAACTAAAAACCTGTATTTCCAACTTTCATTATTATTAGGGCTATTTATCTGTATGAAAAGTTACCGGTACTCACCAGGAACTCGCGAGTTCAATTCTGGGGGAGGTAGATCGATGTAAAAGTTTGGAAAATTCTATAGAGATAAATGAAATTATAAATCTTGAGAAACTTGGGCTCAAGGAGTAGTTGTTTATAATGTATACAAACATTTTTTGTCTAATCACCTGCCAGCGGCGCCCGGGAAAAATTGTTATAAACAATTTAAAAAAAAATTCAGTTTTTCGCTCATATCTCCGTTAATTTTACCCGTAGCTTAATTTTACAAGAGTTAAATTTTAAAGCTAAGGAAATTCTACACGAATTTCATTTTAAAAATATTTTTGTACTAGCAAAAATAAGCGCACTATAAAAAATTGTATGTAAGAGGGGACCGCGCACCTGCGGTTCTCCACCATTCTATTATATATAATAATAGCACGTTTCCCCACCATTCTATTATATATACTTGGATAATCTCAAAATATTCATATTGAAAAGAGAAATGTATATAGAAGTTATAGATAACCATCGTCGAATTGAAATTACTAAAAGTTGCTGAACAACGCTTGAGCGTGAGACGCGTTGCATCTTCCGTCTCTCTCTTACCTATAGCGCAAACGGACGAAATTAAACTATTATTTACTGGTGAAATATTAATTTTACGAAAAAATTACTAGAGTACTTTTTTGTATATCTCCATTGGAATAACATTTTTTTATTACAAATTTTTTTGATTGGATCAGTGATTGGATACCAATTTAATGGTATAAAATTTAATGATTATGCATGTTTTATTTATTAATTTTATTTACTAATTATTAAAAATTATTATTGCAAACACCTACAAACGGTGGTTATTTGAACGTCACAACATGCTCGACAACACCTGTAAGTTGCACAAAAATAAAATATTTTTTTATAACTTTTCCAGGCATCGATTTTTTGGCAAATTTTGGAGTCGCGCGGCTATCGGCTGAAGTAGCAACAAATTATTATTAATTATCCCAATTTAACCGTAAATTTTCATACCTATTATAATTAAATCTTAAAGGGCAAGGTTTAAGCTTTCTAAATAGCCCAAAAAGAAGTGTCCTGATTATTGCACTTATCGCATAATTATATTTTGAAATTAAGTTATTTTTTTAGTTACGATTTTTCCAAAAAAGTGGATTTTAAAAATGGCGAATCTTAAAAACTAAATTTTTGTAATTTTTTTTATTCCTTGTAGTAATCAACCAAAGAGTCTAGAAAATGAATTTATACGTGAAAGTTCATTATAAAATTAATTGTTTATTTAATTTCATATTCTTTAAAAAAACAGCATTTTGTAATTTCATCTCTTGTACAATATACACATAATGAAATCCTAAACCTTTTTTCATAATAGTCGCATGTAAAAAACTATCATTTTTCGATAGGCACTTTGTTTTGTTAAAATAGTTCAATTTAAACAAGAGTTATAACGTTTAATGAAGCGCGCGCGTGCCTCCGCTCGCTAGCCTCGTCCCCCACCACGACAGAATTATACGTTATAAAAATTTAGACCTCCTGCGCTTGTTTTTGCTCGCACAAAAAATTTTTTTTAGATGAAATTTGTGTAGAATTTCTTCAGCTTTAAAATTTAGCTCTTGTAAAATTAAGCTACGGGCGAAATTAACGGAGATATGAGCGAAAAAGTGAATTTTTTTTAAATTTGTTTATAACAATTTTTCCCGGGCGCCGCTGGCAGGTGATTAGACAAAAAATGTTTGTATACATTATAAACAACTACTCCTCAAAAATCGAGACTACTTTGATTTTTTTTGTTCAATTCAGGCTTACGCCGACAGTTTTCCTGCACTATATAAGGAGGTGGATGACAAAAAATCGCTGCAAAACAAAACATGCCACTTACGCAAAAAACTGCATGTTCTCTCCTTTTTTCCGTCGATTTGTGCAACCTACAGCACAACAAGAGTCAGGTATTTTATCTTCTTTTCGAAGTGATAAGTCAAGCAAGCATTAAATCAATTTACACTCCAAAAGGTCCGCACAAATCAACCTAACACCACGTCTATTTACATTTTTTGCCCGTTTTAAAGATGGCGGCGTGACGTCACACTTGCTTCACTAGAGAGCGCCCTGTCGGGCATCCAGTTATATTAACATCCATGGTTTCAAGTCCACAGTTATTATCAATCAATCGCAACTTAACGGTTTCAATGGAACGGACCAATCGATGTGCAGAAACATCTCAACAACGTAACTCAAAAATTTTATACACTGATGCCAGATAAAAATTTATTTACCATAATAACAGTTGTTTAATGCCGACTTAATTCTTTTTAAACGGGGAGTGTCATAGATGGTACTGACCCGATATTACTGTTAATCTTTGTCACATCATTAGAGCCGCCGCTATCGTTTAAGCTGAATTGCAACGCCAACGTTCGTTGACTATTTTTCAATAAAGATGCCAAGTTCATATCAGCAGACACTTTGAAGTTATATTATGTTTATGAAATTATTGTATGTATTTTATTGTCCTCATTGTCCCACCATTATCAGGGCCTAGCAGTGTCAGCATTAACCTTTGATTCGATTTCCAAGAAAATGTAGAGATATTGTTGAGCTGCATTTATCTCTATATTGCTTTTTAACTGTTGTTTCTTTATACTTGCACATAGATCTAGTGAGTATGGTCTACTGCGGACGGGCGGATGAGACTCGTCAGCTCAGTGAAGGCAACTCATCTAAGAGACGGAACTCTAAACATAAAACCCCTGGTCCTCCAGGTTCGGGGTTGGGCTTAGGGTTAACAACCTACCCCATAAAAAAAAATATTGTTATGAAGCCAAGAGAAAAGGAAAAGCCGGACGGATTAATAGAATTGGGACTGGATCGTGGAAAAGAACAAAGAATTTAAACTTGCGACCTGGAACTTGCGTTCCTTATACATACCTGGAGCCTTAAAGATATTAACAGGAGAGGTTCTCAAATATAAGATAGATGTTTTGGCTATGCAGGAGATGAGGTGGACTGGCGCTGGAATCATGGATCGAAGGGACTACTCGGTGTATTACAGCTGTCAGAACTGGGACAATGTGCTTAGAACTGGCTTCTTGGTAAGCCGCAGAATGAAAGAAAAAGTCATTCATTTTCAACCCCTTACACCTAAAATGTGTAAAATAAGACTTAGGGGAATCTTCTTTAATTATACTATAATAAACGTACACGCCCCAACTGATGATAATCCTGAGGAGGAGGAAGATGATTTTTATGACTTGCTGGAGAATGCGTATGCCAGCAGCCCTAGACATGACATAAAAATAATCATAGGTGACTTAAATGCCAAAGTGGGATGCAGCCATGGTTGTAGTAATGTAGGAAAGTATAGTCTACACTCTGAACACTCAGACAATGGTTTCAGACTGTTGAACTTAGCAGTTGGTCAAAGTATTGGGACTTTCTTCGATCACAAAGACATACATGAGGGCACATGGATCTCTCCAGACGGGAGAACGGTCAATCAAATAGATCATGTTCTATTGGATGGCCGCTATAAGTCAGACTTACAAGATGTTAGAGTCTACAAGAGTGACAACATCGATAGCGATCACTATAGCGTAGTTGCAAAACTGAGAGCTAGAATCTCCAATAAAAGAAATGAAAAAGGAATAAAGACTGTTAGATGCAATACAGAAATACTAAAGGAAGAAGTAAAACGGAGTTTCGAGGTAGTTACTAATGAGAAAATTAGACAGTGGAGAATTGAATGCCGAGAGGAACAAGATATAGAAAACCACTTGCCTAATCTAAAAAACATATTAGTGACCACGGGGGAAGAAATCGTTGGTTTGAAGAAGAGACATGGGCGATATGAGTGTTTGATAAGGAGTGTGAAGAGGCAACTGAATTGAAAAACAAGACATACAAACTAATGATCCAAAGGAAATGCACCAGGGCTGTTCAAGAGGAATACAGGAGTTGGTGAATAGACATTCGTGACTACCCCGCGTTTGTAATGAAGGGGGGGAATTGTCATCTGTAATAAGGACGAGTTGTGCGGGAGTCAAATTTTTTGACGTAATGCGCCATTTGTTGCAACTGGTGCAAGTAATCCTTTGACCACCTGTTCCAAATGGATTCGGTGACTCATTGGAGCAGTTGCCATCTGCCCAAACGAGTAATATTGATTTGGGAGTAATTAGGTTCCGGTAGTGCAGTGAGCGGAGAACCAACCAGGAAATGAGCTGGAGTTAAATGTTCGGGGTCCCTAGAGTCATTGGATATGGCGAACAAAGGGCGTGAGTTAAGCCAGGCCTCTATCTGAGTTAAAATGGTGTAATACTCCTCGAAAGTGAGAATGGTTCCACCTACCACGCGTCGCAAATGAAACTTGACGCTCTTGACTCCGCTTTCCCACAGGCCGCCGAAATGCGGTGCTGAGGGGGGAATAAAGGACCAATTAATGCCTTGGGCACTGGTAAAACACTGAACGGACTGCTCAAAACCCTTAGACTGCAATAGTTTATGTAATTCGTGAAGCGTGCTACTTGCACGACGAAAATTTGTTCCATTGTCGGAAAATATCTGATCAGGGATACCTCTACGCGCAATAAACCGTTTTAAGGCTGCTATAAAAGCGTCTGATGTCAGATCTGAGACTAGTTCCAGGTGAATGGCCTTAGTGGTCATGCATATAAATAAAGCAATATAAGCCTTGGAAGTTGATTTTGAACGTTGCCCGCTACGACGTACGAATTTCGGACCGGCATAGTCGACTGCCGATTGGGAAAATGTCTTAGCAGGCGTAACACGGGAGGGGGGTAATTATCCTAATAATTAATTTGCGCCCATAGCACGGAATCTAAAACAGGTGATACATTTATGTATTACCGAACGTATATAAGATTTGTCATTAAGTATCCAATATTTCCGTCGTGGAGAGAACTGAGTCTGTTGTACACCAGCGAGTAATAAGCGAAGGTACCCGCTTTGTATAATTAATTTGCTAAGATGAGAGTGTGGGTGTAGTATGATTTGGTGTTTGCTCTCGTAGTTGAGCTGAGAGTGCTGAAGGCGTCCTCCTACGCGTAATATTCCTGTCTTGTCCAGAAAGGGGTTGAGTGAGAGAATTTTACTATTATTAGGGATGCAACGTTGCTCCTCTAGTTTCTTAATTTCGACGCCAATGTGCGACTTCTGGGACTGGCGAATAAAAACCAAAAGTGTACCATGTAACTCATGGGAGGTTAAAAAGGAAGTTTTCCTATCCTCTGTAGGAAGCCTAGAGTTCCGAATGAATCAACGGCAATACGAAAACACGCGAAGGAGTTTTGGGAGCGATGAATAGTTCTCAAAATAATTAGATGTGGATAATACGACAATCAATGAGGTTTGGACCTGTTTTCGTTGTTTCTGCTCAAGCTCGGGATGAGTGCAGGGAGAATGGGTATCGAAAGCACAGATAGGCCATGATGATGACTCGTGGGATAACCAGGATAGACCATGCCACCATTGTGGGTGACTGTGTAAAATCCGAGGGAGACAACCACGCGATAAAATGTCGGCAGGTTTGTCCAATGACGATACATGATGCCAGGTACCCCTTGTAGTGAGACGCTGTATCTCAGAAACACGGTTGGCGACGAATACCTTCTATCTGGAAGATTGCTGGTGGATCCAGTGTAAGGCTATCATTGAGTCCGAGTAAAAATATAATTCGTCGAATTTGTAATTCACGGCGTCTATAACCTTGGACGCTAACTGAGCCAACAATAGACAGGCGCAAAGTTCAAGTCTGGGTAGTGTTATCTGTTTCAATGCAGCGACTCTAGATTTAGAACATAACAGGTTTCATGAGATGGCGTGGTTTGAATAAACCGTACGCACGTACATACAACACGCGTAACCCTTACCTGACGCGTCGACAAAGCCATGGAGCTGGAATGCAATGATTTGCGAATTGTTTAAATTCTTTACAGACCTCGAAATTTTAAAGTAAGTGTCTGAAACCAGCTGAAAATAAAGTTCTAACCACTGATTAGATAATGAATCCGATAAGGGTTCGTCCCAACTTGTACCCGTTAACCACAGTCGCTGCATAAAATGCTTACACCAGAATGTAACGGGGCCAATGGGACCCAAAGGGTCGTAAATTCCTGCGATGACTGATAATACACCTCTCTTGTTGACCACCTCGGCATTGACATGTCTCTGGACACTGTATAAGAAACTATCTTCGTCCATGTTCTATTGAATGCCTAACGTACGAACAGTTCGATTTTTACTAAAGTCGTGGGAAGAATGAGCGTGCGAGGCTATAATTGTCTGATCGTTGGAGAACCATTTGTGCAATGTAAAACCGTATTGGCTTAGTAAATCTGTGACGTCGGATTTCATTTTGGATAGGTTGTGCGGGTTGTCTGAACCGGTCATAAGATCGTCCACATAAAAATCGTTGGTTATAGCTGGACAAGCTATAGGGTATTTAGTTTATTTTCCTGGGCTATTCGAGCCAGACATCTTGTAGCAAGAAATGACGCACTTGCAGTCCCATATGTGACTTTCCTCAAGGCGTAATGTTGGAGCTTCCTATGGGGGGCATCCCGCCAGACAATGCGCTTCAAATTGGAATCCTTCGGATTAACTAAAATTTGCCGATACATCTTCTCAATGTCCGAAATGAAGACATATCGGTGAGTACGAAATCGAGCCATAATAGAGATCAGATCCTGCTGGACCATGGGACCAACCATCAGTGTGTCGTTCAAGGACAAATTATTTGTCGTTTTGGCGGAACCGTCGAAAACAACTCGCAAATTAGTCGTTATGCTAGAGACTTTAAGAACTGATTGGTGCGGCAAGTAAAACGTATCTGACTGGTCTACCGCTAAATCGTAGGCATCAAGTAAAGACATAAGGTCAAGGTTTAAATATTCATGCATGAATGCGCTATAATCCTTGTGAAGAGCAGGTTTCTGCTTAAACTTGAGCTCCAGTGATTGGAACCTGCGGATAGCGCCGGAGAGAGAATCGCCTAAATGACAATTATGTAACCTGCATGGTATGGATACAACAAATCTGCCATCATTTTACGGACAGTATTCGATACAAAATGATTCTCGCAATCCGAATCTTCAACGGAGGGAGCATGAATAGCAACGTCCTCTAACTTCCAAAAGTCCTTTAGTTGCGAGTAAATGGCATTATCATCTTCACATACCATGAATGATGAAACCGGTTTTGTCATATCGACATTAAATGGCAAGTTACCTGCGAGAATGAATCCCAACTTTGTCTCCTGTATTATGGGGAAATGTGGGCTACGGATAAATTTGACAGGTTTAATTAATTGCAAGTAATACTGAGCACCGAGCAATATATCGATTTGCGAAGAAACTTTCAGCTGTGGGTCAGCTAGAAATACGCCCTTTGGTAAGTTTAGGGAGGAGATGTCAAATGATTCCGCAGGGACATTACTAGTGATACTGGGAAACACAGCGCAATGTATGTTCAAATTAAAATTCTTATAACGTGAATGCAATCTTACTCTGGTACTGAAATCAGCTTGAGATAATGACTTATTTATACCCGTGATGGGTAATTGAGATTTAATCAGTTTTTGACCGATGCGGCGAGCGAAACTCATGGTGCAGAAATTAGCTTGTGATCCTGAGTCCAATAAAATCCTAACTGGGTGCTTCCTACTTGCCTGGTCAGTTGTCATGCTGACTGCGTTGGACAATAATATAGATTTGTTTGTTTGCAATTTTAACGAACACTGATTGTTACTGGACGAAACGTTATTGCTAGATACATGGATCATGGTGTGGTGGCGTTTAGCACACGTTCTGCAAGAAAATTTGGTGGGACAGTGTGCAAGGTCGTGGCCTGGGCGTATGCAGTTTAGGCAAAGTTTATTTTTAATTAGAATATTCTTTCTCTCCAATGGAGTAATCGCCACAAATTGCGGACACTCAGTAAGACGGTGTTTAGCTTTGCACAGCTGACATATGTTATTGCCAATATGAGCATGGAATGCAGCTCTATTAAAATTAACCAGCTTAATTGCTTTGCGATATGGACTCTTATCGCTAACGTGTGTCTTGTTTACGGAGCTGGGCACGCTATCCAAGTTTTGTAATACATACCTTCGGTTATTTAAAAATTTTATAAAATTACTGAAATTAGGAAGTCGTTCGTCCGATAATCGAGTTTCTGCGTTAAGTGTTGAACTAAAATCATTTCAAATATATTTACGGTTAGATTTAATGAATTTAAAGCATTTATGTTCTCAGTGATCTCGTCAATGAACCTGGAAATGCTAACCCTGGACTCTTGTTGTACCGACTTGACGCCCAAGACATTCCCTACGTGATAGACAGAGTAGGGGGAAAATGCTGGTCCTGACTCACAAAGGAATGCCGCCTTTCCCATGATCTAGATCAAAGAGATGCCGCCGTTCCCACGGTCCAAGATTTTTTCCCACGCTCTCCCCACCACCGCTGGACCACAGCATCCCAAAGGACCGCGAATTTCCGCGAATAATTTTTTTTATTTTTTTTTTAATTTGATATTTTTATTTTTTTAATTAAATTGATTTGCATTTCCGCGAATATATGCCGCCTTTCGCGAGCCTAAATCACTTTCACTTTCTAATTTCCGCGAATATAATTTTTTATATGCAGCCTTTCGCGAGCCTAGATCACTTTCACTTTCTACTGGACCACAGCATCCGCGACTTTTTCGCTGATCTGTGTCAAGATCCGCGACTTTTTCGCGTATCTGGACCACAGCATCCGCGTTATTTCTTTATATGCCGCCTTTCGCGAGCTTAGATCACTTTCACTTTCTATCACTTGATGCATTATAGTGTATATATTAAATATTTGATCAGGGTTACCAACCTTGCATGAGTTCAAATTTGTTATAATGTATATTAAATCTATATGATCAGGTTTACCAACCTATGGTGGGAGGTTCCGACTTGATGCATTATAGGGTATATATTAAATATATGATCAGGTTTACCAACCTATGCATGGGTTCAAACTTGATATGTGTATTATAGTGTATATAAAAATATATGATCAGGGTTACCAATTTTTAAATAAAGCTGATTTGCATATCAGGGGTGGTGTTGGGTGGGTGGTTTTTTTATTTCATAGCATTGGGTGGCGGTGGGTGGGGGGTGGTTCCAACTCGATGCATTATAGTGTATATTAAAATATATGATCAGGTGTACCAACCTTTGCATGAGTTCAAATTTGTCGTGTGTTATAATGTATATTAAATCTATATGATCAGGTGTACCAACCTCTGTAGTATTATTATAGTGTATAGATATTTTATATGAGCAGGGTTGTCAACATTTTCTGCGGTGGGGGGAGGGAAATTCAAATATGTGTGTTATATAGTGTATATATTAAAATATATGATTAGGGTTATCAATCTTACATTATTGTGTATGTGTATAGAGCAGATCTGCCAACATTTTTTTCTCTTCTGTGGTGGGAAATTCAAACTATATGATCATAATTGTTACTCTCTCTCTCTCTCTCTCTCGTTGTCAAAACGTTATGTTCAAACCGTTTCCCCTCTCTCTCAACCTCACTCTCTCTCTCTCTCACCCTCTCTCTCTCTCTCTCTCTCTCTCTCGTTGTCAAACGTTATGTTCAAACCGTTTCTCCGCTCTGTGGTCATTACCGCGCATGTATATGATTTTAGAAAGTTTATATATATTCGACAAATATTAACTGTGTACGTACTTACAACGCCCGCTCTCTCTCTCTCTCTCTCTATTTATCTCTCTGTCCGTCCGTCCGTCCGTCCATCCGTCCGACTGTCTATATCTGTCTGTCTGCCTGTCTCTGTCTGTCTGTCTGTCTGTCTCTCTCTCTCTCTCTCTCTCTCTCTCTCTCTCTCTCTCTCTCTCTCTCTCTCTCTCTCTCTCTCTCTCTCTCTCTATCTCTCTCTATCTCTCTCTCTCTCTCGTTGTCAAACGTTATGTTCAAACCGTTTCTCCTCTC
Source organism: Magicicada septendecula (assembly GCA_034769895.1). Lineage (NCBI taxonomy): Eukaryota > Metazoa > Arthropoda > Insecta > Hemiptera > Cicadidae > Magicicada > Magicicada septendecula. Next base: position 631,135 of record JAWRYS010001111.1, read on the forward strand.
TGTGGTCATTACCGCGCATGTATATGATTTTAGAAAGTTTATATATATTCAACAAATATTGGTCGTTTCTCAACGCTTGGCACTCCTGGTCGCCTTCTTGCGCCTCCTGCACTGCCTGATGGATGCCGACAGCCGTGATTTCTTGTAGTCACGGTGCAGCTGCCCCAACACTGAGAAGTGGCCTCTCTTCAGCCTGCATCCGTGGTTCTTCTTGGACGCCGGCGGTATCTTCAAGCCCAAGTTCCCTCGAGAGGAAGTCCGGCAACTCGTTCTCCTTGCCCGGGCAGTGGACGACGGTGAATTTGAAGCTCTGTATCAGTAGCGCCCAGCAAGCGTACTTCTTCTTCTGCCCGGTCGCCTGCTTCAGCCAGGTTAGCGCCTTGTTGTCGGTCCTCAGGGTGAAATGGTGGTCCGACAAGTATGGCCGGTATTTATTGATGGCTCAGACGACTGCCAAGCAGTCTAGTTCGTTGGAGTGGTAGTTCTTCTCCGCCTCGTGGAGTTTGGCACTGGCGTACGAGATGATACGCCTCTCTCCAGCTTCGGTGCATTGATAAAGCACCGCTCCAAGTCCCTTTTGGCTGTCGTCGGTCTGCAAAAACATCGGCAAGTCCCGATCCGGTCGTGAGAGTTTTAACGGCTGCCGGAAAGCGGCCTTAACCTCTTCGAAGGCTCGCTGCGTTGTCTCGTCCCAATGCAAGTTCCTTGTCCGCCAGCACTGTACACAACTTAAAATATAGTTTACAAACCGTTATAATACAATTATTCAAAATACATTTACATTAATTAAATATATATATCACAAACAAACATTGTTATATAAAATAAATACAATATTAATAATTTTGACATTGCAAGATCTTTAAATAATAATTTCACGGCTGTAGATACAGTTCACAAGGATGTTTATCTGTAACATAACAATACAGTCGATATTAGAATCACGGATACGATAAATATTCAATTATCACATGCACACACACACACACACACACACACACACACAGTCAGTGGAAAGAAAGAATCAAATGCGTTAAGTAAGTAAACTTTTTTCAAATATGTGTCATTTTTCATAAGTTAATGTACTTTCAAATAATTTCTAATCAAACCAAATATTATTCACTGGAACTTTGTAAATACTGCTTAGAATCAATGATACATTTATCACATAAAGTTAATGCACTTTCAAATAATTTCTAATCGAACCGGATATTATTCAATGATACATTTATCATGTACATACAAATTCAATTATTAAAGTGTTAAGTACAGAGAGTTGAAACTACACACACACACACACACACACACACACACACACACATTGATACATTTTGGAAACTGAGTACAGAATAAATCTACAATCACCTAGTCGGTTTGTTGGCAGAAAACAATTATGTGATCAAATAAACATTACCAGAGAACAACGTCCTCCTAAAGATAAATTTACCAGAGCTCAAAACAGTACAAAGTCATACTTTTGGTGAAGAAAATCACGTCATCAACAACAAAAGTTGTTTGTGTTTAAACAGCTACAAACAATAATTAATTTTTCTTACACTAGTAAACATTTTTCTGTAATTGTTTCAATTAAAGGAAACATATATATATATATTCGTTGAGAAAATCTGTTGTGGCTGAACGAAACATGTGTCTGAATAAATTTTCTCTCTACATAGCAGTTGTAAAAGTAGTCATATACATTATGCGCTATATATACAAAAGGCTTTCAACGTGTTTGTCATTTCAACCAATTTGTACCGTTCTCTAATTATGTAAAACAAAAATAACTGTACCGCTCCATACAACTGAGAATAAATCCGTACACACACACACACATGAACAATTTTACGTTTAAATAAAATCTGTACATACAATAAAATTATGTTTCAGTATTAATGATATAAATATTACTGTTTCATTAATTTAAAATACCGTATAATTGCTTACGACGCGCACACTTAGCAACGTTTTTACTTATTTGAACAAGCCATGTATTAACTTCAATAAATAATGCACTTGATAATGTTTAAATATTTCCACCAACTATGTTGATTAGAAGTGCTGTAAGTTCAATAACAATGTTCGCTACGTAACGTATTCAAATCTGTTTACTCACCTCTTAAATGTTGATGCACGCAATTATCGATTTCACAATGAGGTATGAAGGCTAATTGCATTCTTCACGTATATATATTGATGTATCTTACAACGGTAGGGTAGGGGTACCTTAGCGTGTTTTGTTTTGAAAGTCGATGTAAGTCATTGTCCACCGTTGTAAACTTTCAGAAGTTAGCGATACTGAAAGTATTTTCGTGCATTAGTCAAAATTAGGAAAACAATGCAGAGAGAGAGAGAGAGAGAGAGAGAGAGAGAGCGAGTGGACACACATATAAGTAGCTCGATACTCAGTGACAACAACACACACACACACACACACAGAGTTAACATTTGTCAAATATATATAACAACGAGTGAGAGAGAGAGAGAGAGAGAGAGAGAGAGAGAGAGAGAGAGAGGAGGGGTCATCGACCGTGATGGAAAAGCTTTAAGAAGTTAGCGATACTGAAAGTATTTTCGGTCAAGTTAACACGGCTCTTTTTAAGAAACATTCTATCATTTATTTGATGTCGATACCGGTATTAATTATAGATTACACTTAGTTCCATTCACTTCCATGTGCTTACAAATACTTGTAATTAGTTTCGTTAATAACTAGGCCAAAACATTGTCATTACAGGTCAACTCTTCCGTCTCTCTCGTAAATTTTGCGCAGCACTGTTTGAGTCTTATCTTTGTAAATAAAGAGCAACAGCAACAGTGACGTAATACTCATACGAAACGATTTGTATCACCACAATTAATCATTGCTATTGAAATGAACAAAAATTATTCACATTAAAACATTATCAAGTGCATTCTCTAACTACAACTGCAATCGTTCAATTATCGTATGCATATGTGTACAGAACAAACATAAATATATTTTACAGACCAATGTAATGCAATATTTTTAAAAATTCATTTTACATTGATTAAATATATATATTGCAAACAATATTATAAAATAAATACAAATCACAAACAATGTTATAAAATATTAATAATAATTTTTGACATTGTAAGATTTTAATAAAAACAGATAACGATTCATTAACAACAAAATGGACTGCACTCATACATTATTCTTGTTCCAGGAGCGACTTGACTGCAGTGATCAGACCTACAGAAAAAGTACACTTTATCGTAATTACTTTGTAGTATAAACATTATACTTACATTGTCTCTATATGGCTCCGTTTTCCTCTTTTAAACTCTGTAAATATATAATATACCGCCTTCCTTATGTGTTCGGGCTTAGGACCGACTCAAGATCACGTGAAAATGTTTTTTGTTGTTTAAACAAAAACAGATTCAAGTAATATGAGGCTAAGTTACGGTGGCTCTGAAAAGAACCGATTAATAATTAGACCTAACGTTTGTGTGTTTTTTTTTTTTATCATTTTAGTTGTGTCACCACAAACTGACACTGCGGCATTACTCGAGCATGTAAAGCGTTAGGACAATCGTCCATCGTCCAGTCCTCAAATCTAACTTGACATGAACTACACCGTACAGTATCACCATCCCCCTCGTACACAAACCCAGCGCGTGCCAGTGTTTGTGGACTCTGGTTGATAATTGGATACTTTAAATGGTAATCTTTACGACATGCGTATATAATTTTAATTTATTTCACTATACACCTCTGAACCTGTGTGTAATTATTTTGTAAACTGCGTTATCTATGGAGGAACTGTTGCAGCAAACGTTAACACTAGAACGATTATATTATTATTATTCAGTGATCAGATAATTTCATAAAAAAATAAGAAACGTAAAAGATATACGCTGACTTAACCGCAACCACGTCTATTTAGATAAACAGCTGGGAAGAAAAAATAATTCTTCACAAAGCAGAACAACAACAACTACAGTCTCAAATAAATATATTTTAAATCTGGGGTTATGCGTGTACGTAGGGAAGGTCTTCATATGCTCACTGGACAAAATATAAATATTCGCCGGCAGATAATTTCATAAAAAAATAAGAAACGTAAAAGATATACGCTGACTTTACCGCAACCACGTCTATTTAGATAAACGACTCGGAAGAAAAAATAATTCTTCACAAAGCAGAACAACAACTACAGTCTCAAATAAATATATTTTAAAAAAGATAAATATACATTAGATGGAAATGTTTCCTCTGTTTTTCTCTGTGAAACACAAAAAGAACTTGGGAATCGTGTTTCTTCCCTAGATGCGGTCAACACGATTAAAAGTAAAATTTTAATAACAAAGTTTTCACTGTACTTTAACAAGGATGGTAATATTTTTTTTTCTAGTGCCTAATCTTTTAAACTAAAAAACGTACAATCTTTATTACTTTTACAAATATAGCTTGAACGTAACACATACACACAGACGTTAGGGAGAGGGAGAGACTGCAATGTGTCAGTGTAAAGTCGTGTCAATGACCTCCTGTATTACAATGGTTTAGCATAGTTTCTTACTGAAGGCTTGCACGCTTTAAATTCAGGTATACCTAAAATATATCTTCAATTAGGGTCATTGTACACACACAGTGGAATGCTTTCAGAAATTTGCGACACACACACACACACACACACACACACACACACATACATACACAACGATGTTTCTACTTATTTGAACAAGTCCTGTATTAAATACACTTGTTAATGTTTTAATTTGAACAATTTTACGTTTAAATAAAATCTGTACATACAATAAAATATGATATAAATATTACTGTTTTATTAATTTAAAATACCGTATATATATATATATAACCTAGGAACTTCGCAGGTGAAGAAATTAATTTCTATTTTTCATCTGTAACGACATGCGTGTATAATTTTAATTTATTTCACTATACACCTTCGCCACCGCTGCTACCACAGTCGTCAGTAATAAAAAAAGAAGAAAAAGAAAGGTCAGTTAGGAAACGCATCAGTACTCGTTCGAAACTGAAACGATTAACATCAGTCCCAATGGACCACAGCATCCACGAATTTCCGTCCACGTACGTTTCACGTTTACGTTAGGTTAAAATGCAGTCTACTTACGTTTCACATTAGGTTAAAAAATGCAGTCCACGTACGTTTTTCGTTTACGTTAGGTTAAAATACAGTCTACTTACGTTTCACGTTAGGTTAAAATGCAAACACACGCACACACACACACACACACACATACGTGTTAGGTTGCAACGTAACACGTGTGTATGTTATTTAAATAATAATTTAAATAACATACACGTGTGTGTGTGTGTGTGTGTGTGCGTGTTTTTGCATTTTAACCTAACGTGAAACGTAAGTAGACTGTATTTTAACCTAACGTAAACGAAAAACGTAGGTGGACTGCATTTTTTAACCTAATGTGAAACGTAAGTAGACTGCATTTTAACCTAACGTAAACGTGAAACGTACGTGGACGGAAATTCGCGGATGCTGTGGTCCATTGGGACTGATGTTAATCGTTTCAGTTTCGAACGAGTACTGATGCGTTTCCTAACTGACCTTTCTTCTTCTTCTTTTTTTATTACTGACGACTGTGGTAGCAGCGGTGGCGAAGGTGTATAGTGAAATAAATTAAAATTATACACGCATGTCGTTACAGATGAAAAATAGAAATTAATTTCTTCACCTGCGAAGTTCCTAGGTTATATATATATATATATATATATATATATATATATATACGGTATTTTAAATTAATAAAACAGTAATATTTATATCATTAATACTGAAACATAATTTTTTTGTATGTACAGATTTTATTTAAACGTAAAATTGTTCACATTAAAACATTAACAAGTGCATTTAATACAGGACTTGTTCAAATAAGTAGAAACATCGTTGTGTATGTATGTGTGTGCGTATGTGTGTGTGTGTGTGTGTGTGTGTGTGTGTGTGTCGCAAATTTCTGAAAGCATTCCACTGTGTGTGTACAATGACCCTAATTGAAGATATATTTTAGGTATAGCTGAATTTAAAGCGTGCAAGCCTTCAGTAAGAAACTATGCTAAACCATTGTAATACAGGAGGTCATTGACACGACTTTACACTGACACATTGCAGTCTCTCCCTCTCCCTAACGTCTGTGTGTATGTGTTACGTTCAAGCTATATTTGTAAAAGTAATAAAGATTGTACGTTTTTTAGTTTAAAAGATTAGGCACTAGAAAAAAAAATATTACCATCCTTGTTAAAGTACAGTGAAAACTTTGTTATTAAAATTTTACTTTTAATCGTGTTGACCGCATCTAGGGAAGAAACACGATTCCCAAGTTCTTTTTGTGTTTCACAGAGAAAAACAGAGGAAACATTTCCATCTAATGTATATTTATCTTTTTTAAATATATTTATTTGAGACTGTAGTTGTTGTTCTGCTTTGTGAAGAATTATTTTTTCTTCCGAGTCGTTTATCTAAATAGACGTGGTTGCGGTAAAGTCAGCGTATATCTTTTACGTTTCTTATTTTTTTATGAAATTATCTGCCGGCGAATATTTATATTTTGTCCAGTGAGCATATGAAGACCTTCCCTACGTACACGCATAGCCCCAGATTTAAAATATATTTATTTGAGACTGTAGTTGTTGTTGTTCTGCTTTGTGAAGAATTATTTTTTCTTCCCAGCTGTTTATCTAAATAGACGTGGTTGCGGTTATGTCAGCGTATATCTTTTACGTTTCTTATTTTTTATGGAATTATCTGATCATTGAATAATAATAATATAATCGTTCTAGTGTTAACGTTTGCTGCAACAGTTCCTCCATAGATAACGCAGTTTACAAAATAATTACACATAGGTTCAGAGGTGTATAGTGAAATAAATTAAAATTATATACGCATGTCGTAAAGATTACCATTTAAAGTATCCAAATATCAACCAGAGTACACAAACACTGGCACGCGCTGGGTTTGTGTACGAGGGGGATGGTGATACTGTACGGTGTAGTTCATGTCAAGTTAGATTTGAGGACTGGACGATGGACGATTGTCCTAACGCTTTACATGATCGAGTAATGCCGAAGTGTCAGTTTGTGGTGACACAACTAAAATGATAAAAAAAAAAAAAACAACACACAAACGTTAGGTCTAATTATTAATCGGTTCTTTTCAGAGCCACCGTAACTTAGCCTCATATTACTTGAATTTGTTATTTGTTTACACAACAAAAAATATTTTCACGTTATCTTGAGTCGGTCCTAAGCCCGAACAAATAAGGAAGGCGGTATATTATATATTTACAGAGTGTAAAAGAGGAAAACGGAGCCATATAGAGACAATGTAAGTATAATGTTTATACTACAAAGTAATTACGATAAAGTGTACTTTTTCTGTAGGTCTGATCACTGCAGTCAAGTCGCTCCTGGAACAAGAATAATGTATGAGTGCAGTCCATTTTGTTGTTAATGAATCGTTATCTGTTTTTATTAAAATCTTACAATGTCAAAAATTATTATTAATATTTTATAACATTGTTTGTGATTTGTATTTATTTTATAATATTGTTTGCAATATATATATTTAATCAATGTAAAATGAATTTTTAAAAATATTGCATTACATTGGTCTGTAAAATATATTTATGTTTGTTCTGTACACATATGCATACGATAATTGAACGATTGCAGTTGTAGTTAGAGAATGCACTTGATAATGTTTTAATGTGAATAATTTTTGTTCATTTCAATAGCAATGATTAATTGTGGTGATACAAATCGTTTCGTATGAGTATTACGTCACTGTTGCTGTTGCTCTTTATTTACAAAGATAAGACTCAAACAGTGCTGCGCAAAATTTACGAGACAGACGGAAGAGTTGACCTCTAATGACAATGTTTTGGCCTAGTTATTAACGAAACTAATTACAAGTATTTGTAAGCACATGGAAGTGAATGGAACTAAGTGTAATCTATAATTAATACCGGTATCGACATCAAATAAATGATAGAATGTTTCTTAAAAAGAGCCGTGTTAACTTGACCGAAAATACTTTCAGTATCGCTAACTTCTTAAAGCTTTTCCATCACGGTCGATGACCCCTCCTCTCTCTCTCTCTCTCTCTCTCTCTCTCTCTCTCTCTCTCTCTCTCTCTCACTCGTTGTTATATATATTTGACAAATGTTAACTCTGTGTGTGTGTGTGTGTGTGTGTTGTTGTCACTGAGTATCGAGCTACTTATATGTGTGTCCACTCGCTCTCTCTCTCTCTCTCTCTCTGCATTGTTTTCCTAATTTTGACTAATGCACGAAAATACTTTCAGTATCGCTAACTTCTGAAAGTTTACAACGGTGGACAATGACTTACATCGACTTTCAAAACAAAACACGCTAAGCTACCCCTACCCTACCGTTGTAAGATACATCAATATATATACGTGAAGAATGCAATTAGCCTTCATACCTCATTGTGAAATCGATAATTGCGTGCATCAACATTTAAGAGGTGAGTAAACAGATTTGAATACGTTACGTAGCGAACATTGTTATTGAACTTACAGCACTTCTAATCAACATAGTTGTTGGAAATATTTAAACATTATCAAGTGCATTATTTATTGAAGTTAATACATGGCTTGTTCAAATAAGTAAAAACGTTGCTAAGTGTGCGCGTCGTAAGCAATTATACGGTATTTTAAATTAATAAAACAGTAATATTTATATCATTAATACTGAAACATAATTTTATTGTATGTACAGATTTCATTTAAACGTAAAATTGTACATGTGTGTGTGTGTACGGATTTATTCTCAGTTGTATGGAGCGGTACAGTTATTTTTTTTTACATAATTAGAG